>CM061049.1:44956557-45556557 GCA_030762985.1 Adelphocoris suturalis
ATTTAAGTCCTACCTATTTGCGGCATTATGTGACCTGGTGCAAAGCTAATGCGATGTTACTAGTCACCCATCACTCCAGAGAGTCTACCAATCAAATTTCAACTTCCTACAATGAACAGGAAAGAATTTAGCTCACTCAGCTGATCAGAAAAGACCCCATCACTACGTTTCTTACTTACCGACACTTTTACAACAAACTTAGGGCCGTGCTGATTCGGAATTATATATAAAGACCGTTCGGAATTATATATAAAGTCTGCTAAGTTCTTCATTTTCAATTTCTTCGTTCAGAAATAACTCTCCTAGATGTTAGTAACTACACTACGTTTTTTACTTACGTGAATTGATGGCAACTGTTGTTACCGCCACAGCCTAATAAACAACTCTCGTTGGTAAGGACCGCCTAGAACACGATCACGGCGTATACAGTCGGTGGTAAACAATTTTTCGTTCTGAAAATGCTCAAATTTCAAAAAAACAATGTCACATAATATAATACTGTATTGTTCGAAAATTCGCTCATACGATCATGCTGCATGACTGGCACTTTTTTCTCCAAATTTGCAACATTAAGAGTCACCGTGTACTTTAAATTTTGTATGAACAATAAAAACTACTGGTACCCCTACCGCAAGAAGTTGCCGCATGACAGCGTCAATGAAAGGAAACCCTGTCATTCCATTCTTCCAAGAGTCCAACTTCTTCTGATAAGTTGGATCAGTCCGAGGCAACCAGTTGATTTTCAAGCATATGGGATTTCTTTCCATTTCCGCGTAATACGGGTTATCAACTGACATTGTGTAAAAGTATTCCCGCCAGATGAGTTGGCCTGAGGCGCGATCAGCGAGTTCTGGCATGTCTTGAAATATCTCTTGATACAAGTCAGAAATTGTCCAAAAAAATCTGCAAAAATAAAGAAATTGGAGAATCGAGTTATAGTATAAAATAGGTAGTTGTTAAAGTTGTTAGCAAAGAAATCAAACGCCGGGAGAACGCTTGCGATACCTACCAAACTAAATACGTTCTTTAATTTTAATTTGATACATTCAAGCATAATATGAAAGCTGTATCCATTATGCAAATTCAGCGTGGCAGCCTCATTCATAACTTAAACAATGAAAGCCACACAGTCAAATTGAATTTCAGATGTAGCATCACCTTCGAATCGATAAACATCCAAATCTGAGTGCAGCACTTTGGCTAGTAGGCGATCCAACCAAATTTGGCTCGGTTTGATTCATGAAGAAGATCCTTTGTTCAAAAGCTTCTCGTTCAGTCTGCCGAAGTGAATAACATTGAATGAAATCACCACAATATTGAGTGACGAATTTGCATGGTGATAAAATTCTAGTAATTTACTGTTTTAGGAATTGTGGACGGAACAATAATTGCTTAGTGTTTGGTCTGTAATTCTGCATTCGCGCAGATTATTTACTTGAGTACTATCTTTTTCTCTTCTAAAATGAATTAAAGGCAGAATGTTTCAAGGTCCAGTTTTTAAATTCCCAAAAATTGAGAAAAGGAATTTGAATCTGTGTGGTGACATAATATCGGTGGAGTATATTAGAGTTCCGTAAAACACAACTGCGTAGTGGCAGCCTGTGTATTAGTGAAATGATGTTTATAACAGTACTTCAATTAAACTTTCAGTATAGTGCTCGTTCTTGCAGGGTAAAATTTCTTGTTCTGCAAGGAAGGTAAGGTTGCCAAGAGTCTATACTCAGAAAATCTTGCGCATACTGACACAGCTGTAATTTGAAGACAAGAATCTCACTCCTACATAGACGTCCAGGCTATAGACCTGGCTGAAGTTCTGGCCTTGTTCTTATTGTTGATGGGGAAGATAATCTATATTAAAATTATTATCCAGTTTTTCGTGTTGTGGTGGTCAAAATGTTTCCCAATGATATTTTTGGCTTCTGATATTAAAAAAATAAAACGCATCAAGAAGCCATTTTGGGAATAGGAACATGGATTATATTCGGGATCAGCATTAAATTTCTTATAAGATAGGGGTCAAATATAATTGTGTCCAGCCAGATTTGTAAAATTCCACACGGTGCGTCGTACAGAATGCTGTCACGTTATTGTGATTATAGGTAGGTACTATTTGGTACGTTTACACTACTTTCTATGAGGGTTTGGTAGAGTTTTATCGTTGAATCAGTATTTTTGGAAATTGTGCTAAATGATTTTTCCCTATGGAACTGCCTATTGGAATTAACTCCACTTGTGTTTGTTGACAACTAAACATGTCATAAAAACACATGTTGAGAATGTTCCGAGCAATCTAAAGTGTTGTGTTGTAAAAGTTTTACGAAAATATGTTTTTATCATTGGTAAACACGGAACTTCTAATTATAAGAGGTTGTGGGCCCATTTTCTTAAACTGTAGAAATAGAACCTGAAACACTCAATAGGGCATTTCATGACCAGGGTATGCGCAATGAGGTTTTCCAACCTCATGCTAAAAATATAGAAACTAACCTGAACTCTGGACTCCAAGTGTTGTAACGCTCTAGTTTCTCCACCCACCCAAATAACAAGCTTATTTCCTTTCTCTTTTTCCAATCCAAAATCTTCTGGAGTGGGAGGGGCAGCTATAACCTGTACAACCATCATCGACATATTATTACCTTCAAAACTGAATATCATGCTGATGATTAATTTCATTGAATTTCTACTACAAATTAGAATATTATTTGAAATTTTAGAATATTTCACCTAGTCATATTTTCACCTATTTCATTATAATGATTCACCAAAATTATTCCAGCTTACTTTGAGTTCATGGCATAAGTTAGGTGGCAGCACTCCAAATTTGACCCGAGTAAAGTCTATGTCAGGACAAGGCTTAGGTGGAGGTCCTATAACTGAAGTAGTGTGCTAAAAGAGTCAAAAACGTAAACTTTTTTATAGAATAGAATTTATTGTCATAAAACACCTGGGCAAAGAGTCGGGCAACGTCTTTAGAAAATTCTTCAACATTAGGTGTGTATATTAGAGAGTTAAATATTAATTACAGTATAAATATACACAGACAAATTCTCTGGACAACGTTTTCACAAACTATGTGTGGGAAATAGTAGCTTTCTCGTATCCATTCCATGATTGTAAATAGATCATAGAAATGTGTTAGATAGATATTACCCATATCAATGTATACATTTTCATGCTGGAGCTTAACTTGAAGAGACTGAAAAGAATCTTGAACATAGTAAGCTCTGTTGATAAATGCTTTTCAACAAATTTAAAAACAGTAAGAAATAAAATAACCCCTCCCGAAAATAAAACATGAAAATCATTATTACCTCCACCTTAATGGAATTTGAAACCCTAAAATATGTTGCAAAACTAGACCGAATGCTTAATTGAACTATAAAGGAATCGAGAAAATTCGTTGAGAATAGTAGCTTCTGCAGCACTTGAAATGATTGGTAATGAACCCCTCCTTTCCTCCGAATTCAATATTCTTGAGGTATCTTTCAAATCTCGACTAATAACTAAACTGCACAAAATAATTGTAGAAAATAATTGCTGGGCAGCGAAGATAACACTTTGTCTAAATACGTTGGAACCTACTAAGTAATGCATTTGTTGCTGGGACGTCCCCATGAATGTGAAAGAATGGCGAATAGACCATGTTTTACTGGATGTATACTCCCCATTGTGAGAAGAAGAGAAAGTAAATTATCAACTGACAACAACATAATGTTCAACTTCAATTAATAAAATAAACAATAGCGATATGGTTTCTTTAAACCATCCGTCGGGGGTGTCGGCGCTTCATGAAGGGAAACAAAATACCTACCTAGGTTTCCAAAAATTAACCTCAATTACCAATGAAGAGCGATATCGCCAAGCCAATTGCAAAATGTAACTAGCTGAGGCCATCCACTACCGTTTAGCAAGGAAACTTCCTCATCTCTAGAAATTATTGCCTTTTTAAGAGACGCCAATTTGAATTATGCCAATACTGGGCAAGTACTGAGAAAGTGATGCACATCTTCTCTCTCGTTCCTATTGCACGATGCACGCTCCTTGATACAGTCCGTAGCGTACGCCTTTCCATTTAGATGTAGCAGCTTCCACTTCGAGTTTGAAATTCCACCTTGCCGAGAAAAGTCCATTTTCGGACCCTCAATCAGGCTTGCAACTCTGATGCAAGGGTAAGCTCCCTACAGAGCATGAACCTCTCTGACTCAAGAGCTCTCTTCCAGAGCCACTGCCTTCTACGTTCTTCGAATCTCTCAACAAAGCCAACTGTTTGAGACTGGGTAGAATCAAAAGACAGCACAATGACGCGTTTGCCACACCTAACTCAGACGCAAGGCAGTTGATATGCTCCGCCCAAGACACCCAATCCATTATAACCTAACATGAATATGTAACAAGCAACCCCTCCCTCCTCCTCCCTCATAACCATAAAACAGTATGAACTGCTTTTACATTGTGAAATCGAACAATGACTGATTCACGTAAATAGATTAAAAATATCTTGGTACCCAACCTCGCTCGCAATCATTATGAAATTTTAATTGACTGAGAATTGATCCAAGCAAAATTGGAAAATAATACAATCCAAGACAAGTCCAAACAAGTATGTTTTCAAGGGGAGGAGTGTGACAGTTCCCGTCAATTCTAAGAGAGGTCGTGTCTATCCGTTCCTCTAGAGACGGATCGAACACACCCTCCTCGAATTATTGAGCTGCTGTGATTGGGGATAGATGCGTATCCGGGACTCAGAAAAACATCTTCTCCGAACATAGCATTCCAAGAACTCGAGAATGACCCGGTCAACCCGGCGAGAGAGTGACGGATAGACGCGCATTCTCTTGAATCTGATGGGAACTGTCTCAGATTTTCCCCACATCTAAACCAAAAGATCATGATTGATCTTCACCGATAATAAATTTGAGACACCCAAGGTTCGTTGTAAAACTGGACTGGATTCCTAATTATGGGTTTTAACCCCTTCCACCCCCCTCCAGATGGGAAATCCAAAATGTCCATGTTATGCAAATTGGGATCGAACAAAGAAAGAATCTCGAAAATCGGTCGTGGATTGTAGCCTGGTAACTAGTCACACACACATAGGTACACATGGTTTTTTCCCACGGATTCGGTCTTAGAATAGACTGAAACGAATTCGTATGTATATATATATATATATATATATATATATATATATTTCTGTTTTCGTGCTTGGGTTGTCCCACACTCTTCTGAATCAACTCTAATAATAGGTGTCTATCTGATTTACAGAGCCTTGCCTATGAGAAATAGCTTCAGGGGAACGTCCTAAAAACATGGTTCTTACGGCATTACTCCCTGATTCCTGCATGAGACCTGGTGGTCTGAAACAAATTTGTTTTCGGTTATTATTTTCTCTAAGAGGGCGTCCCACTTGTTGACCAAGTCTTGACTATATGGTATAGCATTAGAGTGACGTCTTAAAAACCTGCCCGTTTGACTTCCTGCCCAAGTGTTTAGCGTATATATATTTATGCCACGAATAAGTAGAATACAGGTACTTTCTTACCATAAACATCCGATAGGTTAAAGGTGGGATACCGCCATTAGTTTTGATCACCAATTTAGGGTCCCAGAGAGTGTGAGAGACCTTCTCGACACTTTCGATTCCAAGCTCGCTGCACATATCGACGACCAATTTGTCCCTTTCACTCCAAATCGGCTCGCAATCCTATTCGTACACAAAAAAGGCACGTAAATTAAAGAACTGGGTAAATCGCTACACAGGAACAGAACGGGAAGCAGCCACGGGTCGTAATTATATACTTCATCTATCTTGAGACAGCAGCCGTCCCGTCCTACACCCATTTGCACATTAGGTAGGAACATGACCAGAAACAGCCGTGGGGACACATCGGTGACGTTCTGGGTCAGGCATACCACAAACGCTCTTGGAGCGAAAAACGCTATGTCCTGGCACCGGACGTTTCCTGTCCTGTTCTTATCCCTGTCCTATCAAATGTGCGGAGGGGCACAGGACGTACATAGCTACCGCCATTAAGATAAATTAGGAATGAAAACACAACCCACGTCTTGTAATGTTCTTGCCAGTCTGTGGGGCACTTGAAAGTAATAAATTTAGTTGAAAAAAATGCAGGTGCTTATCTAATACAAATCGATAATCATAAAATAGCTGGTCAAGTAGCAACCTTTCTGGAATGACTTGAATTGAATCCCAGTTACCTACAACTAGATGATCAAAAACACTGACGATCTGATTTTAAGATTCAACATTTTATTGAAATTGACAATATAAATTGGTACCTGCGTTGTTTCAATGCCTCCCAACCCCTTTGGAGAACAGAAGAGGAGTTTCAAGATTTTGCGGGAATCAATAAATACAGTTTGTTGAACATCTAATTAGAAATCTAGATAGCTGATCTTTTTAGATCATGACATGAAAATACCATCACCACCTTTGTATGTTGAGTATTGTTTCTTCACGAATTGGTAGGTAGTTCAATTTCTGAATTGCAGTTAGGTACTTCTCAAAATGTATCTCCATTCCTGTCACTTACCTATCCAGTCTATGTATAAGTCTGTATATTGAAAGAAAGGAGATGGTTATCTCATAAATTCTTCGTCGAAATTGGATCGTGTGATCTAAATTACCTGCTCAAAACAAATCTTTTTGATGCCCAACTCTTCCCAGAGGCGTCGGAAAACAGTGGTGGGTTCCCCCTTGAACATGTAGAGCTGCCCTCCATATTTTCTTAACTGGGTGTCCAAATCTTTCAAACTCTCAAGAAGGAATTTCATCCTGTTGTAGCCCACGTGGGAAGTTCCTGTAAAAAACACCAAAACCTTGATGGAGCTTTGAGATACATACGGTAGGTAATTTATTTGTGTTGGATGGACAATCGCCATGATTTGTTAATTTACCTTCTTGAAGAGCCATGGTAAATACTCGTAATTAAGAACCTTTGATTGGATAATTGATTGGAGTACGGTATTTTGACTTATACTAAGTTGGATAACCCCAAAAAATCCCAGCTGATCACCATGCCTTTACAAAGGACCATAAAGTCCAAGTCGAAAGATTATCTGGACTGAAAGGAGTGATGTAGGCATAAATGAAGAGTTCCTCTATGGATATAGGATGGAAGCGTAGAAAAGAGGGTGGTATACAAGGAAAAGCGCAGAGGCAGAACATCATAGAGCGGAACTGGATCAGTAATTTGGTACCGTTCCACAAGCGGAACTCAAACAGATTGGAACACTTGGAACAATGATCGGCATCGGCACATCTCTATTAAGGTGCGACTTTTTTCTTGTTTGTTTTTCTTTATTCTTGGAATTATGACTGAAAAACACGTTTTTACTGATGAAGAAATAGCAGAAGTACTTTCGGGACTGCCAAACTTTAGTGACAGTGACGAATTTAGTGATGATGAAGACGATGGAGATGATCCTATAACATACAATATAACTACTAAATATCATTTAGAAGAAATAATGTGCATTTCAGGTGGCTTTTTATAACTAACATTACCCAATAAATCGTTCGTTTTGCTTCCGAGACTGCAAGGCAGCGGAAGCTTTGTTTTCACTTCCGAAATGAAAAAACATTTGTTGCTCCAAAATCAAAATTCCTCTCGCATTTTGCGTTTCAGAGCCTCCTGAACAAATTTGGTTCCGTGTCTGTCTGTCTGTCCGTCCGTCCACATTTCCTTGTAACAGCCATAACATCGACAATTTTGATCCGATTTTAACCAAATTTTCAGGGATCGTGCGGGTTAAGCTCTAGATGGTCCCCTATCAACTTCATCTTGATCGAATCAACGGTAGCTTCTGCGCAGGCGCTAACGTGAATTCCTTGTGACGGTCATAACTTGGTCAATGTTGAACGGATTTCGGTCAGATTTTCAGGGATGATGTGGGTAAGGTCCCTTGAGGTCCCATAAGACAATCATCATAATTGCATTAGCGGTACGCTCTGCGCATGCGTGAACGAAATATTCTTGTTACGGTCCTTGCAACAGCCGTAATTTCCACAATTTTGATGCGATTTTCTTCAAATTTTTAGGGATTGTGCGGGTACAAGCTTTGTTAGGTAGGTACGCTTATAAGCGCATCTTTCTATCTGTCTGTCTGTCTGTCCGTTCCATCGAGATCTCGGCCCCATAGCCACCTACGGTTTTCACTAAATGGTAGCGGAAAGAGTCTATATAGTTTTATCATTTTTAAAATCTTGATCGTTGTTTGTTTATATTGCTTCCGACTCTAAATATTTATAGGTAAGCGGAAGCAGTTTTCTCTTTCGGGAGATGAAAAATGTATTCTGAATAGCTTTCGTGTCGTGTCTGTCGTATGTCCGCGAATTCTTATAACAAGCCTAATTTAAACCATTTTCAACAGATTTTGATGACATTTTCAGGGAATTTGTGGGTTAGTTACAAGTAGATAATCCCCTATCAGTTTCAGTGTTCACAAATCAATACTTCGCTCTACGCGTGCGGTAACGTAAATTCCATCAAGCATGATTTTCTCAGGCCCCAGTCGTCCGATCTCGCTCAAATTTGGAGGGTAGTTGGGAGAAGACGATTTAATCAACCCATACCTATCAATTTTAAAACGATTTTATCATAAGGTAGGTGTAGCTCCTGCACATGCGCGAATGTGTAATCTTTGTAATGAGCTCAAAACTATTTTTTAATGGAAGAAGATCCCATCCAAAGATGTTCGGCTTCAACCACACTCTTGTACGATGAGTAGGTAGGTACCTACCAACCTGGTTATATCTGTCTATAATTTTTCAAAGTTTCTCACACTGGTGACGTCAAAGCACTCCTACCTGTGCGGGTTAGGCTGTAGGTACATGGTCCCTGTAGTGGATTTATATAGGTTTGACTTGACGTTGGTAAACCAAGTCGGACATTTATATCCCGGTTATGCGGGTCGGTTTCTAGGCCACCCCCGCGAGGAATGCGGGCGGAGCCGCCAAGGTCAACTGATTTCGCGGGCCGGAAGGGTGGATAGTCCGTGTCGCAGCCGCGCGGAGCGCTAGGCTCGTGTCCCGAGTGCTGGGTTCGATCAGTTTCGTACTGAGCCGTTTTGTAATATTCCGGCCTTAGATTTACATCTGAAAGGGGAATATACTGAGCTTGGTTGAGGTACTGAAAAGTATCCTCTGCTTTTTGTGCATTTGGAGTGTATTTGACACTCGGATCGACCGTGTAAGCCTGCGTCGGATATCGTGGGTAATCAGACAGCTTGGTCGAATCGAAAAGATCGGCTTCAGAGCGAGTCTGAAAGGTTTGCTCGATCTTTTGTGTAGGTGAGTCTTGTTCGACAGTTTCTCGAACGAATACGTCGGGCGAGAAGGCGATCCGGACGTGTGGGTCGCGCCTTGCGCTGATGGTTGGTTCAGCGGACTCACCGTGTGGCCGGTAGGGCGCACTACGTTGGTCACTCGCCCCGGTCTTGCCGCCTTCCTCCTTCCCCCGCAAGGGGAAGTAAGAAGGCTGACGTTCCATCGAAATTGATCGAGTTTTCGGCTCGTTTCGATGCCTCTACGTGTGAAAAATAGAGGGTTTTGGAAGTGGACTCGCTTGCCGGAGCGTCTTTCCAATGCTCAGACGGCAGGGTCCTACCTCGCAGTCTTGAAAAAGACTTCCGTAGACGGTAAATTAGAGCGTAGGAGCTGAGTAATTTACCGGCGCGCCCCAGCGGTCGACTACGAGCTGAAGGCTGTGTAGTCCGGGTGACACGGCTCGGAAACGTCCCTCGGGCGTACTGTCTAAAGAGAATATCGATAGAAGTACCGGGTGGCGTCCTACCAGGAGATCTACGTTGGGCAATGAGCAGGATGAATAATCACTGGACTCGTAGATGCCAATGCGAAATCTGTGAGGAGAGAAGGTCTGGCTTGTAGAAAGCAGTGGGAAGCCGTTCTTGAGATGAACTCGTAATGCAGAAGGTTCGTCAGCGTAGAGCGTGTAGAATTCTTCGTACTTCGGAGGTGTCGTCGTCGAGAGCGGAGAGTGGAATGAATTGCCAGGCTCTGAACGAGGTATTTATAACAAAAAGTGGTGTCCACTTTATGGTTAGTATGCAAATTAGTTTCGTCAACTAATTTGGTACGATCAAACTAGCTTCGGATTGGCTCGCTCAATTTCGTAAATTCGACTGTGCAATCTCATTGGTTCGCACAGTGTTTTCCCAGTATTTGGGCATACGATAGCTGAGTTGGTTTTTTCGAGGTGGTTTCCCTGCGTCCGTTGCTTTGACGGGGTCCCGGGGGTGGCTGAACGACCTTGAGTTTTCCTAAGGCGACTTGTTTCGAACTTTTCGTCGCATCTATCTCGCCCAGTAAATGTTTGGGGAGGTCGCCTTGCGTGTTTTCGTTCAAGGCGGCCTGTCTCGAGATGTTTGTCGCATCTCTCTCGCCCAGTAAATGTTTGGGGAGGTCGCCTTGCGTGATCTCGTTCAAGGCGACCTGTCTCGAGATGTTTGTCGCATCTCTCTCGCCCAGTAAATGTTTGGGGAGGTCGCCTTGTGTGTTAATCTTTAATATTTCACTTTTGGGAGAGAATTTAGTATTTTCTCTCCGGTGAAATATTTTGTTTGACGGAGTTGTACTTCGACGTCTTGTAAATATTTTTGTGGTGTGCCTACCTCTTTTTGGTAGCCCTGAAAAGGGCTGTTGAAAAGAGGTGGTGGATTTCACCACAGGGGCCCCCCCAAGACGTCGTGTTATCAACGACGACGCCGATGGGGGAGAACTGGGAGGTCTACCCGGAATTCTCCGTAGGAGAACCTCGCCAGTTGGGGCGGAGGCGGAGGTGCAGGCCTCGCGTCCCGTCCCTGTGGTGCGCCCCGGCCTCGCCGGTTTCGACGAGCGTCGCGGGGCGGCCTGGGCCGGCCCGAGCTCTGCCGACGGGAACCAAACCCGCGAGGGTTTGGCCCGCGGCCGCGGCTGGGCTGTTGCGGGGGAGCCCGGGAGGTGCTGGGCTCTGACCACCCCGCGGTGCTCATCTCCTCCCAGCGAGGAACCGGTACATCGCCCGAGGAGATCCACTGCCTGGGAGGTGCTGGTAGCTGGTGAGCGGGCGGAGGCGTAGGCAGTGGCTGGGTGGTTTGAGTTGGTGGCTGGTAGGGCTGGGGCCTTGTCCAGACCACCTCCGTGGGAACGTTGGCTGCGTTCTTCGTCTCCCGTTTCGGCGAAGGTGGTAGTGGGCCGATCGGATCTGGGAGGGCTTCCTCGGCAAGGAGGAACTCCTCGACTTCGTCTGTTATCATCTCGGTGTTTGGAGTAGGAGCTGCCATGGTTGAGATCGTTATGGTCTCTGGCTGTGGGGCTTTCCATATTTATACTTCTCACTGCTCCTACCCGAGAAAAATGGGCGTGGCTTGTTTCGAGCGCAGTTACCCACTTTCCGTCAAATTTGGTAGATGGAACGCGCCCTCTGGCGGATTTTCGGGGAGTTTTCTCCTTACTCCCTGTCTGATTTTGTAACAGAGATTGTCCCTGCGATACAGCTTCTTCCGAGTGTAGAGTATAAGCTGGCTTGATTTGCTGTTTGGGAACTTTTTTAGTATGTTCGCCAATTTGCACTGTAACCGAAAACTTATCTCTTTTAACTACTTTGAACGGTCCCGTGTAAGGACATTGGAGAGAGGTGAGCTGTGTGGGCACTCTGATATAGACATGAGTACATGTATCCAAGTTTTTGGGCATGTTTACGGCATATTTTGTGTTATTATGTTTAATATGCGTAGGTCGGAAGAAAAGGGGTTCCGAAAGGTTCGTAGAAGTTACGAAAATGTCTCCTGGGAGAGGTACGTCAATCCCGTAAACTTTTTGGAAAGGCGTAGTTTCAGTCGCCGGGTCTACTGCCGTACGCATGGCGAGTAGAACTTTGGGAAGTGCATCGAGCCAATTTTCGTTCTGAGCTTTGAGAGCTTCTTTCAAAGATCTGTTTCTGCGTTCTACCATACCGTTTGTTGATGGTTTGTATGGTAACGTGTGAGTATGTTTTACTCCGAGACGTTCCATAATGGAATTGAACAGATCTGATTCAAATTGGGTGCCCTGATCACTTGTGATGTATTTAGGTACGCCCTTTGAAGCTACCCAAATATTGATAAATGCATTTGTGATTGTGGTTGTTTCGATGTTGTTGAGAGGGACTGCCTCTAGCCAACCCGTTGCTCTATCAACCATCATCAAAATGTAACGTTTCCCTCCTTTTGCTAAAGGTAAAGGTCCGGTAATATCCACGTGTACGTGTGAAAATTTGTTTGCCGTTTCAAATTCGGAGTAAGGGAGCTTCACGGAGCGCGTGATTTTTGCTCGTTGGCAAGTTTCGCATGCTCGAACCCAGTTTGAGACATCTGCACGTAGTCCGTGCCAAAAATATCGTTGTTTAACTTTATACACTGTAGAGTGTATACCTGGGTGTCCCAAATTGTGAATTTGGCTTATTATTTCTTCCCTTATTTCGTTTGGAATATAAGGTCTAGGGTGTCCTAGGTCTAGGTTACACCAAATTTCTCCTTGAGAGAATTCAACTCGTGTGAGTTTCAATTTGTCCTCCGCGGTAGGGGGAGAGCGAATTTGTGAATTTGAAATGTGCAGTAGAAGATTGCATTCTATTGCAGCCGTAATTTTCGAAATTTCAGCTATGGGTGGACCCTCGTCCGTCTGTGTTGAAATCGATTTCGTTTGAATTTCGACCGGATCGAAGGGTCTGGAGAGTGCGTCGGCGACGACGTTGCTCTCTCCTGAAATATGACGAATGTCACTCGTCATTTGAGAGATGTATGTTAGCCATCTTAATCTCATTTTAGAAAAATGAGCATTCTTTTTAAGCATCGTGCCTAGCAGAGGCTTGTGATCCGAACAAATATGGAAGGATCTGCCGTCCAAGTCGTTGTGCCAGTGAATGCACGCTTGGTAAACGGCGAACATTTCCTTGTCGAAAGATGCTTTGTTCTTCCATTGTTCTGGAATCTCTTTGCTGAAAAATCCCAATGGTTGGTACGATTTCGAGCCATGTTTGTCTGTAATTTCTTGTTCTAGTGCCGCTCCGATGTGTGTGTCGGACGCGTCACAGACCAATCTCCACTCCGCCGTAGGGTGTGGGTGAGCAATGTTATGCAATGTTGCTTTGATCATTGCTTGCTTTAAGCTGTTGAAAGCTTTTTCTCTCTCTGATGTCCATTCGATAGGTGTTCTGTCATTCTTTTTGTTTGACTGAATGGAGTCATACAGAGGTTGTGCCGTGTGAGCGAATTTGCTTGAGCATGCTCGGTAGAAACCACACATACCTAGGAATCTGCGTAGACTTCGTACGTCCACTGGCCTAGGAAATTGTTCTATGGCTTCTATTTTGTCTCGTTTAGGAATTATTCCTTCCTTCGAGATAGTGAAACCTAGGAAATCGACGGTAGGTTTCGAAAAAACGCATTTATCAAAACCTACTCGAAGTCCGTGTTCCCCTAGTTTGTCAAAAATTTGTTGTAGGTGGTTCATGTGTTCGTTATAATTCTTCGAAGCCACCAGGATGTCATCTAGATAGACAAATGCGAAATCAAATTTTCGCATGATGCTGTCCATGTATCTTTGCCATGTTTGAGCCGCTCCGGCTAAACCCATGCTCATTTTCTTAAACTCATAAAGACCGAAAGGTGTAATAATCGCAGTTTTATGAGCGTCATCTGGGTGCATCGGGATATGATAATACGCTGATTTTAAATCTATTGTTGAATAGATTTGCGTATCATGTAAATTCGCTTGGAACGAGCGAATGTGAGGAGGAGGGTAGGCGTCTTTCTTCGTTTTCGCGTTGAGGAAACGGTAATCGCCGGTGATTCTCCATGACCCGTCTTTTTTTGGCACACAGTGTAACGGAGATGCCCATTCGGAATCCGATGGTGCAATTATGCCTTCTGAAAGCATTTCGTCAAAAGTCTTTTTGACTTGAGCCCGTTTTTCACCTGCCATGGGTCTAGCTCGGAAGTGTACTGGGGTTCCCTCCGTGGTTATACGGTGGTAAACCCCGTTGTTCTTCCATTTACCATGAATTTTGCTCATTTTATCATTGTATTTGTTAATGATAGAGCGAATGTGTTCGTCCTCCGTGATTTGCACGTCCTCTGGTTGAGGTGTATTGTCACGGTGAGGGATAGTAGCTGCAATTTGTTCGTCAGTGAACTTTTTGTTCATGACTGCCGCTATTTTTTGATCGGCATAGCACTTCATTTTATCTTTATAAATGTACTTGTGTTTGACCCGTATTCCGATATCCCAAGATTCGAGGAATGGGATACCTAGGATCGCTAGATCAACTTTCGTGATCATAAACTCGGTGGTCATGTCCCCGAGGCCGATGTTAATTGTTGTGTCAGCTCGCCCTAGTGTATCGATAGGGGCTCCGTTAGCTGCTGTGAGCTTAACGTTGGACTTGAGAATTTTCAAGCCCAATTTTTTTGTGACATTGTGGGGCAGAATGTTCACTTCTGCTCCCGTGTCAATGAGAAATTCAGTGCCATTTAGTTTGCACTTGAAAAAAAGCCTTTTATACTCAGTAGACTGCCGGCGTATAGGCTCAGATACGCTGGCAGTTATTCGTTTTCCGAACTCTCTGTGTCGGAGGTTGGAATGGTACTTTCTTGTACCGACTGCTGAGTATTTTCGGTAGAAACCCGGGTTTTAGGTTGGCTTATAGTCGCAGCCTTTTTGCTAGTTTTGGAAGCAGTGTTTGTCTTCCAAGTGCAGTGTTCTGGGTCTGCACATTTGCGAGTTTCGTTACCGAAACGTACGTGGTTTCGACAGACGTAGGCCATCGGTTTGTGAGGTTTACTCTCCACTGGTTGGTGTTTGAACTCAGCTTGTTTCGAGAGGGCCTTTTTGAAACCAGTATTTATGGGTTTCGGAGTAGATTCAACTCCTCGTATGTTCAGAGAAGTATTCTCTGCTCTGTACGCGTGTAGCGTATCAGCTAGGTCGAGCCGGGAGGTCGTGGTAGGCTGAGCTGCGACCATACCTCGTGCTTCGATGGGAAGAGTCTCAATCCACTTTTGAGTGATGAGAGCTTCCGAAAAGTACCCAACAGCTTTCGAGTACATTTCGTGGTACTTGGTGCTGGGTTTTTTGGCGAGAGATGCGGGGTCCTCGAGTGCGAGGAGCCTGTCCTGTAAAGACAACCCATATTCTCGTAGGAGGCGCTGTTTGGCCTCTTCGTAGGGTGCGTGAGGTGCTGTGAGGTAAGCTGAGTCGATAGCTTCCCTCATTTCCTCTGGTACCCACTTGTATATAGCTGAGAAGCATTCGTTTTGCGTTCTCATGTGTTTTCTCACGCAGTATTGATCGAACTCGGCGAGTGCACGATCAATATTCTTCTTTTGGAAGACTGGTTTTTGATAATCTCCCATCTCCTCTAAAAGTGCTTGAAAACCACTGTTTGTAGAGGGATGTTGCGTGAGATGTGGGGCGTAGAGGCCCGGCGGGGGTCGCACGCCCGCAGTGGTTCCCTGAAATCCACTAGCTTCATAAGAGGGAACGAAATGCTCCGTGTTGAGCCTGTTCAAAGGCGGGGTCACCATTTGTAGTGGATTTATATAGGTTTGACTTGACGTTGGTAAACCAAGTCGGACATTTATATCCCGGTTATGCGGGTCGGTTTCTAGGCCACCCCCGCGAGGAATGCGGGCGGAGCCGCCAAGGTCAACTGATTTCGCGGGCCGGAAGGGTGGATAGTCCGTGTCGCAGCCGCGCGGAGCGCTAGGCTCGTGTCCCGAGTGCTGGGTTCGATCAGTTTCGTACTGAGCCGTTTTGTAATATTCCGGCCTTAGATTTACATCTGAAAGGGGAATATACTGAGCTTGGTTGAGGTACTGAAAAGTATCCTCTGCTTTTTGTGCATTTGGAGTGTATTTGACACTCGGATCGACCGTGTAAGCCTGCGTCGGATATCGTGGGTAATCAGACAGCTTGGTCGAATCGAAAAGATCGGCTTCAGAGCGAGTCTGAAAGGTTTGCTCGATCTTTTGTGTAGGTGAGTCTTGTTCGACAGTTTCTCGAACGAATACGTCGGGCGAGAAGGCGATCCGGACGTGTGGGTCGCGCCTTGCGCTGATGGTTGGTTCAGCGGACTCACCGTGTGGCCGGTAGGGCGCACTACGTTGGTCACTCGCCCCGGTCTTGCCGCCTTCCTCCTTCCCCCGCAAGGGGAAGTAAGAAGGCTGACGTTCCATCGAAATTGATCGAGTTTTCGGCTCGTTTCGATGCCTCTACGTGTGAAAAATAGAGGGTTTTGGAAGTGGACTCGCTTGCCGGAGCGTCTTTCCAATGCTCAGACGGCAGGGTCCTACCTCGCAGTCTTGAAAAAGACTTCCGTAGACGGTAAATTAGAGCGTAGGAGCTGAGTAATTTACCGGCGCGCCCCAGCGGTCGACTACGAGCTGAAGGCTGTGTAGTCCGGGTGACACGGCTCGGAAACGTCCCTCGGGCGTACTGTCTAAAGAGAATATCGATAGAAGTACCGGGTGGCGTCCTACCAGGAGATCTACGTTGGGCAATGAGCAGGATGAATAATCACTGGACTCGTAGATGCCAATGCGAAATCTGTGAGGAGAGAAGGTCTGGCTTGTAGAAAGCAGTGGGAAGCCGTTCTTGAGATGAACTCGTAATGCAGAAGGTTCGTCAGCGTAGAGCGTGTAGAATTCTTCGTACTTCGGAGGTGTCGTCGTCGAGAGCGGAGAGTGGAATGAATTGCCAGGCTCTGAACGAGGTATTTATAACAAAAAGTGGTGTCCACTTTATGGTTAGTATGCAAATTAGTTTCGTCAACTAATTTGGTACGATCAAACTAGCTTCGGATTGGCTCGCTCAATTTCGTAAATTCGACTGTGCAATCTCATTGGTTCGCACAGTGTTTTCCCAGTATTTGGGCATACGATAGCTGAGTTGGTTTTTTCGAGGTGGTTTCCCTGCGTCCGTTGCTTTGACGGGGTCCCGGGGGTGGCTGAACGACCTTGAGTTTTCCTAAGGCGACTTGTTTCGAACTTTTCGTCGCATCTATCTCGCCCAGTAAATGTTTGGGGAGGTCGCCTTGCGTGTTTTCGTTCAAGGCGGCCTGTCTCGAGATGTTTGTCGCATCTCTCTCGCCCAGTAAATGTTTGGGGAGGTCGCCTTGCGTGATCTCGTTCAAGGCGACCTGTCTCGAGATGTTTGTCGCATCTCTCTCGCCCAGTAAATGTTTGGGGAGGTCGCCTTGTGTGTTAATCTTTAATATTTCACTTTTGGGAGAGAATTTAGTATTTTCTCTCCGGTGAAATATTTTGTTTGACGGAGTTGTACTTCGACGTCTTGTAAATATTTTTGTGGTGTGCCTACCTCTTTTTGGTAGCCCTGAAAAGGGCTGTTGAAAAGAGGTGGTGGATTTCACCACAGTCCCCTACAAATTTCATAGTCCTCAAATCACAACTTCATTCGGCACATTCTCAAACAACTGCTTCAAGCATCGTTTTCTCGTTTCTTAATTGATCGAGATAGACGTTTTACGCTACATCTTGATTTACTATCTTCTGACATAGAATCTTTCAAGATCGTTAAAAACATTTTAAAGATTTATACATTCATGTGACCGGACTCGAGGAAGCTTTGTGCCACATCCAACTTGGCAGAGTTTTTTAAATCGCTTAGTTGACGTTTTACTCTACCACATATGTGAGTGCTGATGGCAATAAAAGCTTATTATCATTAATGTTCGATTTAAATACATTGCAATGTTACTCACCAGCACTCCTGCCATCAAAAATGAAAACGGCGTAAAACTCTGTGCTTTCCCTCACGGCCTCCAACATCGCTGGATTGTCGTGGAGCCGCAGACCATGCCTGAACCAGTGCACAGTTGGGTTTCTGGTTTCTTCTCGGAACATCTTGCAAAGTCCAAAAGTCTGCAAATACAGTAAATCAATCAAATAACATTGAGCAGCGCTTACTTGGATAAATATTGTATAAGTAAGTAATGTAAGAATACCAATTAACTAAAATTTTAACAATGAATTAGGTTCCTACCTACTAGTAAATAAGAAATTGTAGAACTTAGAGTTTGAGGAAATTGATGGAATTTGTGGTGAGCGAACCTGTTACCTGTTAATTTGTTAATTTTATGGCAAAAAACTTATTTCTATCTAGCTTCAGAAACTAAGGATTGTATTTTTACAATTTTTTACAGTTAGAATATATTCATGAAATTATATTTTTTCAGTATAATTTTGTGGATACATTTTGGAATTTTCCAACTCAGTAGAAGTGCATACTTTCTAAAAGTCATAGGTATACTGCTGAAAAGATAAATATAACGATTTTTAGGCGTTTTTGCAATTTTTAATGATTTTAAGCACATATTTTTGAAAGTAGACCAATTTTATTTGCTCAAAAGTGCCGTACACTGAACAGATTCATTTTTTTTTAGATTGCTTGATTTCTTGGCGAACGACAGAACGACGAGTCTGGGGTGGCTGCTGAGCCTGGGCCTCTAAAGACCTCGTTCAGTCTGTTGCTAGTCCATTTCAGGCTCTGGCTGTGGTATCAGTTCAACCAGTGGTAAGGCTGGCTGAACCTGTAATACCCCACTGTTTCCTTAAAAATGTCTGGGAATCTCGAAACAACGGCTTCCATGGTGTCAAGAGGTTGAATTTGAAGAATTTTAGACTGATTTGAAATTTTTGAATCAATATCTTGAAGATTGATACCCAAATGACGAATCCGAATTCGTCCCAACAACGCATCGCAATTTTCAGGTACAACATGCAATTGTTCAGTTGATGTCCTTCCCTTGCAACCAACGTTGACATCGACGAAACCATCTGGACGAAAAACGTCACCAGTGTATGATCGAGAACACTAGAAGTACGAGAACAGTCGAATTTTGAAGAGGTGCGGAAATTTTGAGGTTGCGGAATTGATGCCTGGTCACAAACGAAAATCAAGCTCCACTATCAACTTCGAATATCTGGTTCTGACCCTCTAATTGAACAGTTACAAAGTATTTTATAAAGATCAGGGGTTGAACATTTTTTATGTTGAAAAATGTCGATGATCTGACTGACACTATATTGACTGAAGGTACCATCGCTGGAATAATCATTTTCAACATGATGAGTCGATCTATTTCCCAAATTTTTCCGAGATTCGAGAATTGTCTTGATACAAACATTTTTGATGTGACCGGTTTTAGAACAAAATGTGCAATTCAATTTTTTAGGGTTGGTTTTACAATCCATGGTAGTCACGAACACACCGAATACAGAGGTCTCCCAATTTGACAAAATCAAATTTTTGAAGAAGGTTTCGAATTTTGATATCTCTTAGCACTGGAATGAGAGCGATTGACGTTTTCGTTTAAATTTCGAGAGGATGAACGTGTACGAGAAAGCTAATTGACAGTTTCGTTCGACGCCATGGGTTTTTGTTGAGAAACCTCTGGACTGTCTGACTTGGAAGCTTCGAGCGCCAGTGCTTTTTTAATAATAGCATCAAAATCAATTTCATCAGACTGTAACATTTGTTCGTCAATACTACTCATACAGGCTCCCATCCACGTTTCAAATAACATGTGCTGAACTTATCTCCTAAAGCTGGCACTAGAAAAAGCAGATGCGCTAAATCAAGGCAATAATACAGTGATTTTCTCGGATTCCAAAGCCGCTTGTAACATGCTTAAAAACATTCATAAAGGGAACTTTTCCAATTACTTAGTCTATGGAATAGCGCATCAACTAGTGCGATCTCTCAACAATATATTGATCCAGTGGATACCCTCCCACGTTTATGTAGCGGAACGATCGAGCGGATGAAGCTGCAAGAAAGGGTTCAACTGCTGACACCGACAACTTGCAAACATTTCCAGTACCTTTACCAGACGCTATATTTACCGCGAAAATGCTTAATATACGGAGAATGGCAATCTTGGTACGACCAAGAAGCATTAGAAAAAGGGGCGTATCATTACCAAATCATGAATTTGGTATTGAGAAAACCCGAATTCCTCGAACTTCAGCCGTCGTGATAAAGTGCAGTTAGTTAAGAGTTAGAACGAAAATGAGAGGACTGGTTGACTCGGAGTTTTGTGAGTTTTGCGAAGACGCAGTGGAGGATGTGGAACATAAACTGACGCCCTTTATATGAAGAAGAAAGAAAACACATTTGACATAAGTGCTTTAGTGGTCTTATACAAAGCATTTGTGAGGTCCATTCTGGAATATGGCGCTATTGTATGGGCTCCGTTTTATGCTAATGCTGCTGAGCGTAATGAGAGGATACAACGTCGATTTGCACGGTATGTTGCTTTCAAGCAGGGTGTTGAATTTTCGGATTTCAATTATACAGATATTCTACAACAATGCAATCTTTCCACCCTGGAAAGTCGACGTCATACTGCAGATTGTGTATTTGTTTTTACGCTATTTCACAACAAAATTGATTGTCCCCATTTACTCCAAAAGCTTAATTTTCATGTACCTCCCTACAGTACTAGAAGTAATGTTTATTTTATAATCCTACGTCTCCAACAAAGTTTTCTGTCTCTTGTTCTAAGATATGAATATACCTAGTTTATTAATTTTAGTTCTTCAAGTTTGCCATCTGAATTTATATTTAGTTGTATATTTCACGGTACCTATGTAATTTACATTGTAATTGGGCACATGCCCGTGTATAATAAATAAAAAGAAAAAGAAAAGACTCCCTCGCTCAGATACTATCAAGATCTTCCAAATTTATTGAAACTTGCTAATAAGAATTACTATAAACATCTAATCAGATATATAAAGAAGCAGCTTGTAGGTTGTGACTCAGTGCTTAGTGTTATGTTTTTATTTACAGTTTTTCCCTGGTTATATGCATAAATTAACAAAGCGCAACTATAATTTTAAAAAAAATTGTTTACGAATAGTACATTCGCGCAATCACGGATGAATTGAGCGTGCAGGAAGATGTTGACTATGGATTGATTACATGCACAAGGCGAGTTAAAATCACAATCAATAGCAATGCGTCGAAGAGCAGTAATATAATCAGTAACCGATTGATTTTGCTGCTGATAGGTGGACAAAAATTGATGCTGAGCTACCATTATATTACGTGGGGGGCATAGATGAGCTTCAAAAGCAGTGATTACCTCACCATATTGAAGTTCAGTAGGAATTCTCGGCGCAACTAGGGCTGCAAGGGTATTATAATTTAAAGAACCCACCGAATTTAGAAGTAATTGGGCACATAGTACTTTACTTGTCAAAATATTCTTCAACTTCAAGTAGTTTTTAAAACTATTGAGAATTATCGTCTGGAATGACATTACATAAGTATGGATGCATGAACATCCAGTGATCGTTTCTGAATGCCTCAAAACAAATGTTCATGAAGACCATTATGGGAAATTTTGAAGTCATTGCAACATTTTCTGTTTTACGAAAACAATTTTAATTTTAATGATTTTACGAAAAAATATATGGAAATTCGCTCATGGATTCATACTGTACGACTTTTATTTTGGGGACGAATTTTGCCCAACGCAATTTTACCCAACAAAAAATATCGACTTACTACATAAATACAATTTAAGTTCTTTATTTTAGCAACTAAGACGTACCTAATTGTCCGCCCCTCGTGCTTTTTAAAGAAAAACGAAATATAGGTACTGAACTAAAATTAATATACAGGGTGATTCCCTCGCAGATGCGAAAAAAAATTTGGGTAAAACTACATCGAAAATGGAGTAAAATGCCGCCAACTGCATATTTTTATCTCAATCCGTTCTCGAGATATGATTTTTTAAAGGTTTTTTCAGGAAAACCGTGTTTTTTTTCCTTTTAAACTCAACTTTCTCCACTTTACTTCATTCAATTTTAACTTTTGACCACATTTTCGGAATCAACATTAAATTTACTATAAGAATAGTGTACTTGGGTTCTTAAAAAGTACCATCCAAAGGCCCTCACATCAGCTCAAACATTGACGATTTTGAAAAAATAATATTTCTGAAAATCTTTAAAACTTTACTACTCTTTTAAAAAGAACCCTGGAAACTGGCAAATCTCATGAAACTGCTTAGTCTAATACTCTTTCCAACGGTATACTCAAGTTTACCTTTATTTTGTTATTTAGTGGAGAAAATTATGTTTTAATGTTAAAAAATGTGGGTTTTTCAATGAAATTGTTGGTTTTCTCCAAAGATGACCCTCCATGAACCTACGAGTATAGGGTCGGTTTCTATGTATTTTTTCACGCTGTATCGAATGGTAACATTTTTAGATCTCTCCAACTCCGTTATAACCGAATTTTACACTTAAAATCGCAAATGTTTAGTTTGTTTGTTACGATTAAATGTATGTGTGTTATGGGGTAAAACTAGTTAATTAAAGTGTAAAACTCGATTATAACGTAGTTGAGAGATCTGGAAGAGTTTCCATTCGATCCAGAGAGAAAAAATACATAGAAACCGATCCCATACTCGTTGGTTCATGGAGGGTCATCTTTCGAGAAAACCAACAATTTCATTGAAAAACCCACATTTTTTAACATTAAAACATAATTTTCTCCACTAAATAACAAAATAAAGGTAAACTTGAGTATACCGTTGGAAAGAGTATTAGACTAAGCAGTTTCATGAGATTTGCCAGTTTCCAGGGTTCTTTTT
This sequence comes from Adelphocoris suturalis, assembly GCA_030762985.1. Taxonomy (NCBI): domain Eukaryota; kingdom Metazoa; phylum Arthropoda; class Insecta; order Hemiptera; family Miridae; genus Adelphocoris; species Adelphocoris suturalis. The sequence continues at coordinate 44,979,240 of CM061049.1, forward strand.
AAAAGAGTAGTAAAGTTTCAAAGATTTTCAGAAATATTATTTTTTCAAAATCGTCAATGTTTGAGCTGATGTGAGGGCCTTTGGATGGTACTTTTTAAGAACCCAAGTACACTATTCTTATAGTAAATTTAATGTTGATTCCGAAAATGTGGTCAAAAGTTAAAATTGAATGAAGTAAAGTGGAGAAAGTTGAGTTTAAAAGGAAAAAAACACGGTTTTCCTGAAAAAACCTTTAAAAAATCATATCTCGAGAACGGATTGAGATAAAAATATGCAGTTGGCGGCATTTTACTCCATTTTCGATGTAGTTTTACCCAAATTTTTTTTTTGCATCTGCGAGGGAATCACCCTGTATATGTTAGGAGTAAAACTAATTTAGGATTATTCGGAACAAAAAAGTTTGTATACAAGGATTACAGGTAAATGAGAAGATTGTCTTACCTGCTCTATCGGATTGAACAAAATGCTGAACAGGTTGAGGTTCTTCGGCTGTCAGTTACGTAATGTTCTGTCAAAAAAATACTGGTGGCATAACCGATCTCGTTGCCAACTGAGTGCACTGTGGGATAGCTGGTAAATTAATAGGTAAAACTGTAATACCTAGATATTTAAGATTCGGCGATGCAATCGTTATTTTCGTGCTTTAAATTGTAGTAAAACAAACAAATAATTCCTAGATCGGCACAACGTCGGTTTGATGGCGGATTCGACCTTGCAGGTAGCGCGAAAGTCCTCGTTCCTTGGGGGGAACTGAAGGCAGACTCGGTTTGGCGAGCGGAGGCGGGGTTGACTGTCGATACGTAAACAGAAGTCACGTGTACCCCGGCCACGTGAGCTCGACACGTGACTCAAAAAAACATTATTCGGGTCAACCGGAAACAGACGAGCGCATAATTTCTACAGCCCTTAACAAACTGGGAAGTTTTCCGTTAATATTGACAATAAACCATCACGTATTTATTTAATATAGTTTTTATGTAGGTACATGCGCCATTTTCTATCAAAGTATCTCTCTATATATATAGAGGAGAGTGGGGTAATGATGCGATATATCTGCTTGGTAAAGCACGGCAAATTTGTTCATGACGTGATTCGTTAGAGAGTTTGGTAGGTATAGGTAGTTCTGAATGTTATGTTACTTTTTACATAGATAGTTACGTAGGGAGGAATAAACTCAAATAATTGGGAAATTATGTGCGGCTGGGATTACTCTATTGATTAGGGTAACCACAGCCTTGTGGGGTAATACCATCCACCCACGAAAAACATAACTCCTGATTCAATTTAATAGTTCAAATTATTGAGGAACATTGAATAAGATAGAACATGTCTTCAATGAAATTGTCATTAAAATATTTCGGTTAGAAAACAAGGTTTTCATTGAGAATGAAGCATCAGGATCAGAAAGGAGACTAGTAAACTAAGTTCGAATAATCATTTAGTAAAATTGTCGAACAAATTTTAGAACATATGACATTATTAGGTTCGCAATGAAAATAATAATAATAATTCATTTATTTGTAAAGGCCGGATCGGCAATACAATTGTCAACAATGTTAATAAAATTTAAACGATCTAAAACTAAAGTTCAGAAAAAATAAAAAATGAGGCAAACAAAAAAAAAACACGCCCGGTAAAAACAAAATATCAAGGACCAAAGCCCTCCTGAAAAAAGTCCGTCACAGTATAAAGTTCTGCATTCAACAACTTCTCCCTGACCGTAGCGATGAATTTCTTTTCAGGAAGAGAACGCAACTCGTTGGGAAGGTGATTAAAAAAACTTGGCAGCCGACTGCAAAGGACTCGTATCCCTCGTCACACTGAGACGTGACACTGGAAGAAATAAGTCGTCTCTCTTCCTGGTATCATAGGTGTGCAGATCACGCCGCCGTTCCATTTGACCCAGATTACTTTTTACGAATTGGAGACAGCTCAGGACATAAAGGGCTGGAACAGTGAGGATTCCCAGGGTGCGAAAGCTTCCACGTCAACTCTGACTCCGGGATAGCCTGCAAATAGTTCTGACAGCCCTCTTCTGTTGAATGAAGACCTCACCCGCATGACACGAATTCCCCCATACCAAAACTCCATAAGAAACCCTGCTTGCAAAGCAGGCAAAATATACAGTCCGAAGGACATCCCGTGACACAGAGCCAGCCAAACGGTGCAGCATGAAGTTGCAAGAGGCTAATTTTAGCAAAAGATTATCAATGTGTGACCTCCATGACAGCCGATTTATCAATGGTCAGACCAAGAAAGTTCACCTCCTCTTGAAGTCGTTGATTGAGGCGGAAAGTTATACTCTGCTTTTTACTGGTGTTTAACGTCAAACCATTAGCGGAACACCAACCCTCAATAATCATATTCACATTAATCTGGTCACAATCTAGAGCTGACTGGCAAGGTCCTGCTGAAAGAGCAGTGTGACATCATCGGCGAAAAGGAATATCCTTTTGTTGTGGAACTGGTGAGCCAAATCATTGATGAAAATCAAGAAAAGACATGGACCAAGTACTGAACCCTGCTTTACTCCACATGGAATGTCAACCGCTGAGGACTCGACGCCATTGAAAATAACCACCTGTTTCCAGCCTCGCAGAAAACTCCCAAAGAAAGACAGAGCCAGATCTCCAAACCCATAGTGGCGTAGCTTCCTGATAAGCAAATCATGAGAACAGAATCAAAAGCCTTTGACAGATCGTAGAGCTGGAGTTAGGTGCACTGATGATTCTCCAGGGATTGAAGCACCTGCATAATCAAAGAGCATGCTGCTCTTCATCATCGAATCAAATCATCAAAGCAAATCATCGAAGCAAATCATCGAATCTTAACATAACAAAATGAACCAGATTAGGTACAATGCAACGGAGGTTCCTAATTTGCCAGTCAAACCTAAAAAACTGCAGTTACCAGAAAGAGGTGTGGAAAACATGCAGTCAACCCAGATTATTTTCCGGGAGATCAAGATTAACATTTTATGAAAAAACAAATTTCGGAAAAATCGGGAAAATGGTGGGAAAAACCCCAAAAAACTGGAATTTTAAACTTCAAAACCTGCAGTCAACCAGCAAGAGGAGTGGAAAACCTGCAGTCAACCCAGATTATTATTCGGAAGGACGAGCTTAAGGGGGCACCGGACAGTGGGGCTCCGAGCGTTAGCCGGTAAAGCAGTTCACCCGCAAGCCGGTAGGGCGTGTCGATGGGGAGAACGACGGGGAGGGGCGTATGTGAGAGGAGGTTGTGGAGGGGGGAAGGAAGACGAGAGCGTCACGTAGAGGCAATACCGCTTTCCAGTTGTCGCTGAGCCTACTTAGCCCAGTAAATCTTGTTGTCTAAAACTCTAAAAGAGGGTGTGCCGTGCGTCAAATCCGGTAGTTCAGATTTTTGCCAACTTGCTTGTGATCTTGGCTCATTCAACTCATGTTCAATAAATTCAAAGCTTTCCAGCAAACTTTTTTTTTAGGGATGGGAAATTAGGAAGTTATATTTTCTCTAGCAATGATTGGTTGTACGTGAAAACAAAAATGGCATTTTTTACTGTCAGTCGAAAATTTGAAATAATCGGCCCCACAGCTAAGAAATATCCATGTAAAAAAAATCAACTCAAATTATTAAAATTTTAATTTAAATTCGAACAAAAAATTGCTTCAGATCAAATTAAGAGACCATAAAACATTAAATACAAAGTCATGCATTATGATTGACGAGCGAATTTTTGTAAATCATCTTATTACATTCAGGTTAAATTGTTTTGAAATTAGCGCACTCTGAGGGCAATGAATTTAAAATATAAATTTTATGGTAAAAATCTATTTCTAAATAATGGTTTGATATTCAAAAAATGATTTCAGATGTCTTGTTAGCGAATTTTCTTGGAAAATAAAGCTATTGCAATGGCTCCAAAAATTTTTAGTGTTGTGTTGTGTGTGTGTGTGTGTGTGTGTGTGTGTGTGTGTGTGTGTGTGTGTGTGTGTGTGTGTGTGGTGTGTGGTGTGTGTGTGTGTGTGTGTGTGTGTGTGTGTGTGTGTGTGTGTGTGTGTGTGTGTGTGTGTGTGTGTGTGTGTGTGTGTGTGTGTGTGTGTGTGTGTGTGTGTGTGTGTGTGTGTGTGTGTGTGTGTGTGTGTGTGTGTGTGTGTGTGTGTGTGTGTGTGTGTGTGTGTGTGTGTGTGTGTGTGTGTGTGTGTGTGTGTGTGTGTGTGTGTGTGTGTGTGTGTGTGTGTGTGTGTGTGTGTGTGTGTGTGTGTGTGTGTGTGTGTGTGTGTGTGTGTGTGTGTGTGTGTGTGTGTGTGTGTGTGTGTGTGTGTGTGTGTGTGTGTGTGTGTGTGTGTGTGTGTGTGTGTGTGTGTGTGTGTGTGTGTGTGTGTGTGTGTGTGTGTGTGTGTGTGTGTGTGTGTGTGTGTGTGTGTGTGTGTGTGTGTGTGTGTGTGTGTGTGTGTGTGTGTGTGTGTGTGTGTGTGTGTGTGTGTGTGTGTGTGTGTGTGTGTGTGTGTGTGTGTGTGTGTGTGTGTGTGTGTGTGTGTGTGTGTGTGTGTGTGTGTGTGTGTGTGTGTGTGTGTGTGTGTGTGTGTGTGTGTGTGTGTGTGTGTGTGTGTGTGTGTGTGTGTGTGTGTGTGTGTGTGTGTGTGTGTGTGTGTGTGTGTGTGTGTGTGTGTGTGTGTGTGTGTGTGTGTGTGTGTGTGTGTGTGTGTGTGTGTGTGTGTGTGTGTGTGTGTGTGTGTGTGTGTGTGTGTGTGTGTGTGTGTGTGTGTGTGTGTGTGTGTGTGTGTGTGTGTGTGTGTGTGTGTGTGTGTGTGTGTGTGTGTGTGTGTGTGTGTGTGTGTGTGTGTGTGTGTGTGTGTGTGTGTGTGTGTGTGTGTGTGTGTGTGTGTGTGTGTGTGTGTGTGTGTGTGTGTGTGTGTGTGTGTGTGTGTGTGTGTGTGTGTGTGTGTGTGTGTGTGTGTGTGTGTGTGTGTGTGTGTGTGTGTGTGTGTGTGTGTGTGTGTGTGTGTGTGTGTGTGTGTGTGTGTGTGTGTGTGTGTGTGTGTGTGTGTGTGTGTGTGTGTGTGTGTGTGTGTGTGTGTGTGTGTGTGTGTGTGTGTGTGTGTGTGTGTGTGTGTGTGTGTGTGTGTGTGTGTGTGTGTGTGTGTGTGTGTGTGTGTGTGTGTGTGTGTGGGCACCAGGGAGAAGTTCCCCCTAATGTGGTGCCTCGTGGAGGTCGCAGAGCAGCTAAGCAAGCGAGGAGGCGGGAATACCAGCGTGTCCAGAGATTGTGGAGGAAGCATCCGGCTCGTGCAGCTGCGGAGGTACTGGAGGGAGCTGGGGAAGAACAAGTAATGCCCCCCCTCCGGGAGTTTTTGGATTACTGGGAGCCACTTATGAGTGCTCCCAGCCAGAACTCACGTGAGCCAGTGGTACCCCCAGCTTCCACCAGGGACTCCTTACGCAGCATCATGTGCACGCCGGTGCTTCATGACGAGGCACATATGTGCCGTGTCAAAAACTCCACTTCTGCTGGACCCGATGGTATTTCCGCCCGACGCTGGAATAAAGCTCCAAAGAATGTTAAGCTGCTCATCCTCAACCTATCTGGAAGACCCCCGAAAGCGTTGACCCGTGCCCGGACAATTTTCATCCCAAAGAAAGGGGGAAGTGGGCCTGGAGGCTACCGTCCAATTTCTATTTCGTCGGTGGTCTTCCGCCACTTCCAAAAGGTTCTGGCATCTCGCCTCCAAGTGGCTGGTGTCATAGGTGACGTCCAGAGAGCATTTCGGCCAGCAGATGGCACAGCGGAGAATCTAACAGTTCTCCAAACTGTCATTTCGCTGGCCCGTATCAAGAAACGGCAGCTCCATCTTGCCGCTCTGGACGTCGCTAAGGCCTTTGACACAGTTAGCCACTTTGCCCTGACCGATTGTCTTCGTGGTGTCGGGGCACCTGCTCGTTTAATCGAGTATGTTGCCTGTCTGTACCACAAAGGCGTGACGGTCCTCGAGGCACAAGGTGAGATGTCAGGGGATGTTGTTATAGGGCACGGGGTACGCCAGGGGGATCCTCTGTCGCCACTCCTCTTCAACCTGGTCGTGGATACGGCCTTGGGTAAGCTGCCAGCTGAAATAGGATTTGATCTCGCCCCTGCGAGTGCGCTTGTGCACGTGTGCGCGTGTATCGTGTGTATCGCGTGTATCGTGTGTATCGCGTCTATCGCGTGTGCGCGTGTGCGCGCGCGGGAGCGCGGGTGCGCGGGTGCGTGTGTATCGCGTGTATCGCGTGTGCGCTTGTGCGCGTGTGCGCGTATATCGCGTGTATCGCCGGAGCGCGGGTGCGCGGGTGCGCATGTGCGCGTGTATCGCGTGTATCGCATGTGTGCGCGTATCGCGTGTGCGCGTGTATCGCGTGTGCGCGTGTTTCGCGAGTATCGCGTGTATTGCTTGTATCGCTTGTATCGCGTGTATCGCGTGTATTGCGTGAGCGTGTGTGGGCGTGTGCGCGTGTATCGCGTGTATCGCTTGTATCGCGTGTATCGGGCGTGTGCGTGTATCGCGTGTATCTGGTGTATCGCGTGTATCGCATGTATCGCGTGTATCACGTGTATCGCCTTGCAGGTAGCGCGAAAGTCCTCGTTCCTTGGGGGAACTGAAGGCAGACTCGGTTTGGCGAGCGGAGGCGGGGTTGACGGTCGATACGTAAACAGAAGTCACGTGTACCCCGGCCACGTGAGCTCGACACGTGACTCAAAAAAACATTATTCGGGTCAACCGGAAACAGACGAGCGCATAATTTCTACAGCCCTTAACAAACTGGGAAGTTTTCCGTTAATATTGACAATAAACCATCACGTATTTATTTAATATAGTTTTTATGTAGGTACATGCGCCATTTTCTATCAAAGTATCTCTCTATATATATAGAGGAGAGTGGGGTAATGATGCGATATATCTGCTTGGTAAAGCACGGCAAATTTGTTCATGACGTGATTCGTTAGAGAGTTTGGTAGGTATAGGTAGTTCTGAATGTTATGTTACTTTTTACATAGATAGTTACGTAGGGAGGAATAAACTCAAATAATTGGGAAATTATGTGCGGCTGGGATTACTCTATTGATTAGGGTAATCACAGCCTTGTGGGGTAATACCATCCACCCACGAAAAACATAACTCCTGATTCAATTTAATAGTTCAAATTATTGAGGAACATTGAATAAGATAGAACATGTCTTCAATGAAATTGTCATTAAAATATTTCGGTTAGAAAACAAGGTTTTCATTGAGAATGAAGCATCAGGATCAGAAAGGAGACTAGTCATCAGTCAGTTCGAATAATCATTTAGTAAAATTGTCGAACAAATTTTAGAACATATGACATTATTAGGTTCGCAATGAAAATAATAATAATAATAATAATTCATTTATTTGTAAAGGCCGGATCGGCAATACAATTGTCAACAATGTTAATAAAATTTAAACGATCTAAAACTAAAGTTCAGAAAAAATAAAAAATGAGGCAAACAAAAAAAAACACGCCCGGTAAAAACAAAATATCAAGGACCAAAGCCCTCCTGAAAAAAGTCCGTCACAGTATAAAGTTCTGCATTCAACAACTTCTCCCTGACCGTAGCGATGAATTTCTTTTCAGGAAGAGAACGCAACTCGTTGGGAAGGTGATTAAAAAAACTTGGCAGCCGACTGCAAAGGACTCGTATCCCTCGTCACACTGAGACGTGACACTGGAAGAAATAAGTCGTCTCTCTTCCTGGTATCATAGGTGTGCAGATCACGCCGCCGTTCCATTTGACCCAGATTACTTTTTACGAATTGGAGACAGCTCAGGACATAAAGGGCTGGAACAGTGAGGATTCCCAGGGTGCGAAAGCTTCCACGTCAACTCTGACTCCGGGATAGCCTGCAAATAGTTCTGACAGCCCTCTTCTGTTGAATGAAGACCTCACCCGCATGACACGAATTCCCCCATACCAAAACTCCATAAGAAACCCTGCTTGCAAAGCAGGCAAAATATACAGTCCGAAGGACATCCCGTGACACAGAGCCAGCCAAACGGTGCAGCATGAAGTTGCAAGAGGCTAATTTTAGCAAAAGATTATCAATGTGTGACCTCCATGACAGCCGATTATCAATGGTCAGACCAAGAAAGTTCACCTCCTCTTGAAGTCGTTGATTGAGGCGGAAAGTTATACTCTGCTTTTTACTGGTGTTTAACGTCAAACCATTAGCGGAACACCAACCCTCAATAATCATATTCACATTAATCTGGTCACAATCTAGAGCTGACTGGCAAGGTCCTGCTGAAAGAGCAGTGTGACATCATCGGCGAAAAGGAATATCCTTTTGTTGTGGTACTGGTGAGCCAAATCATTGATGAAAATCAAGAAAAGACATGGACCAAGTACTGAACCCTGCTTTACTCCACATGGAATGTCAACTGCTGAGGACTCGACGCCATTGAAAATAACCACCTGTTTCCAGCCTCGCAGAAAACTCCCAAAGAAAGACAGAGCCAGATCTCCAAACCCATAGTGGCGTAGCTTCCTGATAAGCAAATCATGAGAACAGAATCAAAAGCCTTTGACAGATCGTAGAGCTGGAGTTAGGTGCACTGATGATTCTCCAGGGATTGAAGCACCTGCATAATCAAAGAGCATGCTGCTCTTCATCATCGAATCAAATCATCAAAGCAAATCATCGAAGCAAATCATCGAATCTTAACATAACAAAATGAACCAGATTAGGTACAATGCAACGGAGGTTCCTAATTTGCCAGTCAAACCTAAAAAACTGCAGTTACCAGAAAGAGGTGTGGAAAACATGCAGTCAACCCAGATTATTTTCCGGGAGATCAAGATTAACATTTTATGAAAAAACAAATTTCGGAAAAATCGGGAAAATGGTGGGAAAAACCCCAAAAAACTGGAATTTTAAACTTCAAAACCTGCAGTCAACCAGCAAGAGGAGTGGAAAACCTGCAGTCAACCCAGATTATTATTCGGAAGGACGAGCTTAAGGGGGCACCGGACAGTGGGGCTCCGAGCGTTAGCCGGTAAAGCAGTTCACCCGCAAGCCGGTAGGGCGTGTCGATGGGGAGAACGACGGGGAGGGGCGTATGTGAGAGGAGGTTGTGGAGGGGGGAAGGAAGACGAGAGCGTCACGTAGAGGCAATACCGCTTTCCAGTTGTCGCTGAGCCTACTTAGCCCAGTAAATCTTGTTGTCTAAAACTCTAAAAGAGGGTGTGCCGTGCGTCAAATCCGGTAGTTCAGATTTTTGCCAACTTGCTTGTGATCTTGGCTCATTCAACTCATGTTCAATAAATTCAAAGCTTTCCAGCAAACTTTTTTTTTAGGGATGGGAAATTAGGAAGTTATATTTTCTCTAGCAATGATTGGTTGTACGTGAAAACAAAAATGGCATTTTTTACTGTCAGTCGAAAATTTGGAATAATCGGCCCCACAGCTAAGAAATATCCATGTAAAAAAAATCAACTCAAATTATTAAAATTTTAATTTAAATTCGAACAAAAAATTGCTTCAGATCAAATTAAGAGACCATAAAACATTAAATACAAAGTCATGCATTATGATTGACGAGCGAATTTTTGTAAATCATCTTATTACATTCAGGTTAAATTGTTTTGAAATTAGCGCACTCTGAGGGCAATGAATTTAAAATATAAATTTTATGGTAAAAATCTATTTCTAAATAATGGTTTGATATTCAAAAAATGATTTCAGATGTCTTGTTAGCGAATTTTCTTGGAAAATAAAGCTATTGCAATGGCTCCAAAAATTTTTAGTGTTGTGTTGTGTGTGTGTGTGTGTCTGTGTGTGTGTGTGTGTGTGTGGGCACCAGGGAGAAGTTCCCCCTAATGTGGTGCCTCGTGGAGGTCGCAGAGCAGCTAAGCAAGCAAGGAGGCGGGAATACCAGCGTGTCCAGAGATTGTGGAGGAAGCATCCGGCTCGTGCAGCTGCAGAGGTACTGGAGGGAGCTGGGGAAGAACAAGTAATGCCCCCCCTCCGGGAGTTTTTGGATTACTGGGAGCCACTTATGAGTGCTCCCAGCCAGAACTCTCGTGAGCCAGTGGTACCCCCAGCTTCCACCAGGGACTCCTTACGCAGCATCATGTGCACGCCGGTGCTTCATGACGAGGCACATATGTGCCGTGTCAAAAACTCCACTTCTGCTGGACCCGATGGTATTTCCGCCCGACGCTGGAATAAAGCTCCAAAGAATGTTAAGCTGCTCATCCTCAACCTATCTGGAAGACCCCCGAAAGCGTTGACCCGTGCCCGGACAATTTTCATCCCAAAGAAAGGGGGAAGTGGGCCTGGAGGCTACCGTCCAATTTCTATTTCGTCGGTGGTCTTCCGCCACTTCCAAAAGGTTCTGGCATCTCGCCTCCAAGTGGCTGGTGTCATAGGTGACGTCCAGAGAGCATTTCGGCCAGCAGATGGCACAGCGGAGAATCTAACAGTTCTCCAAACTGTCATTTCGCTGGCCCGTATCAAGAAACGGCAGCTCCATCTTGCCGCTCTGGACGTCGCTAAGGCCTTTGACACAGTTAGCCACTTTGCCCTGACCGATTGTCTTCGTGGTGTCGGGGCACCTGCTCGTTTAATCGAGTATGTTGCCTGTCTGTACCACAAAGGCGTGACGGTCCTCGAGGCACAAGGTGAGATGTCAGGGGATGTTGTTATAGGGCACGGGGTACGCCAGGGGGATCCTCTGTCGCCACTCCTCTTCAACCTGGTCGTGGATACGGCCTTGGGTAAGCTGCCAGCTGAAATAGGATTTGATCTCGCCCCTGCGAGTGCGCTTGTGCACGTGTGCGCGTGTATCGTGTGTATCGCGTGTATCGTGTGTATCGCGTCTATCGCGTGTGCGCGTGTGCGCGCGCGGGAGCGCGGGTGCGCGGGTGCGTGTGTATCGCGTGTATCGCGTGTGCGCTTGTGCGCGCGTGTGCGTGTGCGCGTGTGCGCGTATATCGCGTGTATCGCCGGAGCGCGGGTGCGCGGGTGCGCATGTGCGCGTGTATCGCGTGTATCGCATGTGTGCGTGTATCGCGTGTGCGCGTGTATCGCGTCTGCGCGTGTATCACGTGTATCGCGTGTATTGCTTGTATCGCTTGTATCGCGTGTATCGCGTGTATTGCGTGAGCGTGTGTGGGCGTGTGCGCGTGTATCGCGTGTATCGCTTGTATCGCGTGTATCGCGTGTGCGTGAGTGGGCGTGTATCACATGTATCATGTGTATCACATGTATCATGTGTATCACATGTATCATGTGTATCGCGTGTATCGCGTGTATCGCGTGTATCGCGTGTATCGCGTGTATCGCATGTGCGCGTGTGCGCGTGTGCGCGTGTGCGCGTGTATCGCGTGTATCGCGTGTGCGCGTGTGCGCGTGTATCGCGTGTGCGCTTGTGCGCGTGTATCGCGTGTATCGCGTGTATCGCGTGTATCGCGTGTGCGTGTGTGCGCGTGTATCGCGTGTATCGCGTGTGCGTGTGTGGGCGTGTATCGCGTGTATCGCGTGTATCGTGTGTATCGCGTGTATTGTGTGTATCAAGTGTATCGCGTGTATCGCGTGTGCGTGTATCGCGTGTGCGCGTGTGCGCGTGTATCGCGTGTATCGCGTGTATCGCGTGTATCGCGTGTATCGCGTGTATCGCTTGTATCGTGTGTGCGTGTGTGGGCGTGTATCGCGTGTATCGCGTGTGCGTGTGTGGGCGTGTGTATCGCGTGTATCGCGTGTATCGCGTGTATCGCGTGTATCGCGTGTATCACGTGTATCGCGTGTATCGCGTGTGCGCGTGTGCGTGTGCGAGCGTGTGCGCTTGTGCGCGTGTGAGCTTGTGCACGTGTGCGCGTGTATCGCGTGTATCGCGTGTATCTCGTGTATCGCGTGTGCGCGTGCGCGCGCGAGGGAGCGCGGGTGCGCGTGTGCGCGCGTGCGCGAGTGTGCGTGTGCATGTGTGCGCGTGTGCGTGTATATCGCGTGTATAGCGGGAGCGCAGGTGCGCGGGTGCGCGTGTATCGCGTGTATCGCGTGTATCACGTGTATCGCATGTATCGCATGTATCGCGTGTATCGCGTGTATCGCGTGTATTGCGTGTATCGCGTGTATCGCATGTGCGCGTGCGCGCGCGCGGGATCGCTGGAGCGCGGATGCGCGTGTATCGCGTGTATCGCATAAGCGCGTGTGCGCTTGTGCGCGCCCGCGTGTGCGTGTGCGCTTATATCGCGTTTATCGCTGGAGCGCGTGTGCGCATGTATCGCGTGTGCGCGTGTGCGCGTGTGCGCTTGTGCGCGTGTGCGCGTGTATCGCGTGTGCGCGTGTGCGCGTGTATCGCGTGTGCGCGTGTATCGCGTGTATCGCGTGTATCGCGTGTATCGCGTGTATCGCGTGTATCGCGTGTGCGTGTGTGGGCGTGTATCGCGTGTATCGCGTGTATCGCGTGTGCGCGTGTGCGCGTGTATCGCGTGTATCGCGTGTGCGCGTGTATCGTGTGTATCGCGTGTATTGCGTGTGTGCGCGTGTATCGCGTGTATCGCGTGTATTGCGTGTATCGCGTTTATCGCGTGTATCGCGTTTATCGCGTGTGCGTGTGCGCGTGCGCGCGTGTGCGCTTGTGCGCTTGTGCTCGTGTGCGCTTGTGCGCGTGTGTCGCGTGTATTGCGTGTATCGCGTGTGCGCGTGTATTGCGTGTGCGCGTGTATCGCGTGTGCGCGTGTATCGCGTGTGCGTGTGTATCGCGTGTGCGCGTGTATCGCGTGTGCGCATGTATCGCGTGTGCGTGTGTGGGCGTGTATCGGGTGTATCGCGTGTGCGCGTGTATCGCGTGTATCGCATGTATGGCGTGTATCGCATGTGCGCGTGTATCGCGTGTATCGCGTGTATCGCGTATCGTGTGTATCGCGTGTATCGCGTGTATCGCGTGTGCGCGTGTGCGCGTGTATCGCGTGTATCGCGTGTGCGCGTGTATCGCGTGTATCGCGTGTATTGCGTGTATCGCGTGTATCGCGTGTGCGTGTGTGGGCGTGTGCGCGTGTATCGCGTGTATCGCGTGTGCGCGTGTATCGCGTGTATCGCGTGTATCGCGTGTATTGCGTGTATCGCGTGTATCGCGTGTGCGCGTGTATCGCGTGTATCGCGTGTGTGCGCGTGTGCGTGTGTATCGCGTGTATCGCGTGTATTGCGTGTGCGCGTGTATCGCGTGTATCGCGTGTGCGCGTGTATCGCGTGTATCGCGTGTATCGCATGTACGCGTGTATCGCGTGTATCGCGTGTATCGCGTGTATCGCATGTGCGCGTGTATCGCGTGTATCGCGTGTGTCGCGTGTATCGCGTGTATTGCGTGTATCGCGTGTGTGCGCGTGTGCGCGTTTATCGCGTGTATCGCGTGTATCGCCGGAGCGCGGGTGTGCGGGTGTGCATGTGCGCGTGTATCGCGCGTGTATCGCGTGTATCGCATGTGCGCGTGTATCGCGTGTATCGCGTGTGCGCGTGTATCGTGTGTGCGCTTGTATCGCGTGTGTCGCGTGTATCGCTTGTATGGCGTGTATAATGTGTATCGCGTGTATCGCGTGTGCGTGTGTGGGCGTGTGCGCGTGTATCGCGTGTATCGCGTGTATCGCGTGTATCGCGTGTATCGCGTGTATCGTGTGTGCGCGTGTATCGCGTGTATCGCGTGTATCGCGTGTATCGCGTGTATCTTGTGTGCGCGTGCGTGCGCGCGGGATCGCCGGAGCGCGGGTGCGCGTGTATCGCGTGTATCGTGTGTGCGCGTGTGCGTGTGTGCGTGTGTGTGTGTGCGCGTATATCGCCTGTATCGCCGGAGCGCGGGTGCGTGGGTGCGCCTGTGCGCGTGTGCGCGGGTGCGCGGGTGCGCGGGTGCACGTGTATCGAGCGTATCGCGTGTGCGCGTGTACAATACTAATATTATCACGATTAGTGGCCCCATTTCTTTCGAAATTGTAGGATGGTTATTTATACAAGCACATGTAGTGAGGAAGCTGTACAGCCTACCCAAACTAGCAGATGTTTTGACATGAATATGTCTACTGGCTCGCCTACGAGCGTGCAAAATTTGTACTTACGGTAAAATGCAACGGTTTTTGACATGGATATGTCTTTTGGCTGGGGGTCAAGGAATTTTTCGCAACACTTTTTTTCCCGACCGGCACATTTTCCATTGATTTTTATGTACAACCAAGGCGTTACTAGGGAAGAGTAACTCCCACAGTTTTCATAGTGGGAAAATCGTTCGCTACTTTTTGGAATGCTCTCATTTTACCACGACATTTCATGACCTCTAAGCCATTGTAGTGTCAAGGAATGCTGATTTATTGCTCTAAGTTAAAAACTAATATTGTTTTGTAACCATAATGGAATAATCTTGTGATATGAAGGCACTACATGGTTGGTATACAATTGAGTAGTAGGTACCTACTGGTAAGCAGTAGGTACTGGACATATCCATGATCTTTTGTTTTTCCCATCAAGGGAGAAATTAAAATGCTTGATTTATAAGTAAAATTCCATTAAAAACATGATAAATTTCCACACAAAATACAATCCTCCTTTCATTGTTACTTTCTTGCCCGAGGAATGGATACCTTTGATCCTAGTTTTACATTTTAACATGGATTTTTTTTAGATTTTGTATGATTAATTTGTTTGTTTCTAGTTTTAAAACGTGGGATAGGTATATGGTATTTTCCGGAGATTTTTTCTAAGTTGCGGTGGTAAATTTTGACATAGATATGTCTTTTGGCTGGGGGTCAAGGAATTTTTCGCAACACTTTTTTTCCCAATCTATTGTAGTGTCAAGGATAGCTCTTCTGAGCTTTCATACCTGTATCCACTTCTTATTTCTGCTCTTTGTAACTGATTGGCGATTTCTTTTGCAGCCCATATTTTCAAAATAATTCAAAAATAATAGATAATAATATTTCTACACCACGCGCTGTTTTGATTGCGAGTACCTATGAAGCTTTGAACTGAACTCCAAAGGGTTGATAGGGGAGGGCGAGGAGGGTTCGGCATGAGCCTGCGTGGGGGGGAGGGGAATGACCTCGAAGGCCCCCTGTGGTCTGCCGTTTTGGCGGGAATATAGCGCTGGTAATTTTGGAGACAAAATAATTTTTGTGGGACTTCTGTAGTGAGGTAGCAAAATGGTAGGTAGGTACCGATATTATGTACATATATATATTCCGAAAAAAGTGGAGTGAACCGAGCTCGTCATAAAATCCCGGCGCCTAGGATGAGTAGTAAGGGAGTTATCAAAGGGATGGATTAGGCAGCAGTCTTGTGCGGGAGGGGAGAAGGTAGTGCACAGCGGTGGCGGGCGAATGGTGAGCGCAATACTGGCATCTACCAGCAGCCCGCTGAACTTGCTTGGCTTCGAGGATCCTCTTCCACCCCCCCGCGCGGCCTATGCATATCTCAGAATTCCCCGTTACCTGATAACAAATTTTTCTCAACTAATTTATTCCCTATTTTGATGCGATAGGTGGCATTCGTTTCTTTATAATATTACCTACTGAAAACCTCAACGTTTTTACCCATAGGAATTTTTTAAATTAGTTCAAATTCATGCAAAAAAAAAAGATTTTTTACCAAAGTTTTCGAAAATTTGATTTTAAATTGTGAGTTGCATTATGGTACTCTTTCCTTGGTAAAATGTCGCAAACACCATCAAAATTGTTCAAAAAATGGCTGAGAAAAATACTTTCAACTTTTTTACATCCTGTCCAGTCCCCCCTTAACATTTTATGAAAAAAAATTCGTTAAAGTCCAAAAAATGGGGGGAAAAACCACAAAAAAACTGGAATTTTAAACTTCAGAACCTGCAGTCAACCAGAAAGAGAAGGAAAACCTGCAGTCAACCCGGATTATTATTCGGGAGGACGAGTTTAACATTTAATGAAAAAAAAAAAAAAAATCGGTAAAGTCGGGAAAATGGTCGGAATAAACCCAAAAACTGGAATTTTACTTCAAAACCTGCAGTCAACCGGAAAGAGGCGTGGAAAACCTGCAGTCAACCCTGATTATTATTCGGGAGGACGAGATTAACATTTAATGAAAAAAAAAAAAATTTTCTCGGAAAAGTCGGAAAAATGGTGGGAAAACCCCAAAAAACTGGAATTTTAAACTTCAAAACCTGCAGTCTACCAGAAAGAGGAGTAGAAAACCTGCAGTCAACCTGGATTATTATTCGGAAGGACGAACTTAACATTTTATGCACACAAAAAAAATCAACTTTGATTTGATAAGTACCCAGCCGACTTTTCCGAATTTGTTTGTTACAAAATGTTAAGCTCGTCCGACCGAATAATAATCCGGGTTGACTGCAGGTTTTCCACTCCTCTTTCTGGTTGACTGCAGGTTATGAAGTTAAAAATTCGAGTTTTGTGGGTTTATTCCGACCATTTTCCCCACTTTTCCGTTTTTTTCCCCCCCATAAAATGTTAGCTCGTCCTCCCGAATAATAATCCGGGTTGACTGCAGGTTTTCCACACCTCTTTCTGGTTGACTGCAGGTTTTGAAGTTTAAAATTCCAGTTTTTTGGGGTTTTTCCCACCTTTTTCCCGACTTTTCCGAAATTTTTTTTCACAAAATGTTAAGCTCGTCCTCCCGAATAATAATCCGGGTTGACTGCAGGTTTTCCACACCTCTTTCTGGTTGACTGCAGGTTTCGAAGTTTAAAATTCCAGTTTTTTGGGGTTTTTACCACCTTTTTCCCGACTTTTCCGAAATTTTTCCGCACAAAATGTTAAGCTCGTCCTCCCGAATAATAATCCGGATTGACTGCAGGTTTTCCACACCTCTTCTTGGTTGACTGCAGGTTTTGAAGTTTAAAATTCGAGTTTTTGTTGGTTTATTCCGTCTATTTTCCCGACTTTACCGAAATTTTTTTCTTTAAATGTTAAGCTCGTCCTCCCGACTGCAGGTTTTCCACACCTCTGTCAGGTTGACTGCAGGTTTTGAAGTTTGACTGGCAAATTAGGTAGACCCGTTGTCTGACATAACTTCATGGAATTCTGCCACTACAACCACAGAGGAAAAGAGATTGCATAGTCAAAGTCAAAAGATCAAAGTTAGGTAGGTAGATACCTACATTATTGCTTCTGAAATGGACAAGTAGTTAGGGATCCAAGGGAAAGCGCGGGTGCAAAAACCCTATGAGCTCGAATCGGTAAGCGGAACTGGATCGGTAATTCGGAACCGTTCCACGAGCGGAACTGGAACAGGTTGGAACAGTTACAACAAAAATCGGGATCAGCATCTTCTCTATTGTAGTTTATCTTATGGCCACCTAGGACGGTAGTGAGAAGATTTCCAGATAAAGGTTAAGTGTATTTACACTAAGATTTTTGTATTTCCTCGTCCTATGGGTGATATTCTCGAGACTTGGACACTAGCGCATCCTTACATCGAGGCAAGGAAAATTCGAAGTTATTTCACCTTGTTGTCATGGTGACGAGTAAACTATACGAAAATGCGCCATTAGTTGACGGTACCGACGCGAGTTGACGTACTGAATAACCTAGTGTTACCCTTCCTAGTCAATATTTCCGATCAAAATTTTTCAATATTATTTTTAGTATGGAACGTGGTAAGTTTTATGAGAACTACGTTAAGTTATTGTCAGGTTACGACCTAAAACGGTACGAACGTAAGATAAACATGTGCGGTTCTGATCCGTTTGAAATGTGTGTTAATGAGTTCACGTTCAAGGAAGAAGAAGTTCCAGACATCAGTCGCGAAGATATAGTGGACTATCTAGTATTCAGAACTGACTATTATTCTTTAAAGCAACAAAGAAATTTCAAATCTCTTGAATCCCACAATTACATTACAAGCGGTCATGTGAAAGGAGTCGCAACAAAATCTCTGCCAGATGGGAAGCTTCTCGCCTTCGGAAAGGTAAGTGTATGCATACCTACTTTCCATTTATTATTAATTATGATGTTCATGTACCTACTGCAGTTTCATTCGTCTGAACAGCAATACATGTATTCTGCAGTTTCATTCGTCTGAATAGCAGAGAACAACCTACCTACTTTGTTTACTTTTGATAAACTAGAGCATCGTAGGTAGGTACGGACGTACCTAAGCAGTTTTGTTTCTTGGTGTATCAACCTGCCTTGTTCCGATTGATCCGAGACAGCCACAAAAGTCTTCTCTTACTAGAAAGTTCTTTAGTTCTTTGACACTGGTTAACTATAACACTAGGTAAACCAAATAACCGCACTCGTTCACCAGATCGGTATCGTTGGGCACAACCAACAACCGCACAGCTAGGCATGATTATTACAGTTAGATTTACTAACTATTTTGTATCACTGCAACATTCAACATTAGTTGCGATTGCCACTTTGTACTACTACAACATCGTCAGAAGCGTACACGAATGTGCTTTTGCAAAGCAAAACTGTTGAGAAATGACAAGGTTGCTACCATTAATGTGACACTACATGGCGGACACTCAAACCAACTCCATGCAGACTGAGGCGTGACGTCACGAGAATATGGGCCATATCACTATGTATCACTCATCCTATATCACTCCTGTATCATTCATTGAGTTATATTTTTTATTATTCATGTATTGATATAAATTTAATCCTTGAGTTTTGTGGTCCTTAATATTGAAGTGAAAAAAAAAGGTCCACTCAATACCGAAAAACAACTCGTTAACGAGTTCCAATCTGCTTTACAAGCAGATTCCATGTTACATGGATATGTCTTCGATTGGGGATTTCATAACGGTTGTCCTCGAGTCGTCCTCGACTGTTGTCAAGACGATGAAAATGTTTCCTATGGAGTGGAGTAAATGATGCTATTGCTTTACGTTAAGAATATTGTAACCGGCTTATTAAAATTGTTTATAGTCCAATCAACTTAGTTTAGGAATGTAGCCAGGTAGGTACGTAAGGAGGGGGAAATTGGTAGCTTGAGGTGTGAACATTTATCACATAAATCAAGCGCTTTCCAACGACTGGTGGATTTATGTGCGATGAAAACTGCGGAAGTTACCCCCTAGCAACGGCTGGGTTGTACGTGAAAAACACTGAAATTGTGACACAAATTTTGTATCACGGAAATTTTTGTTTGACCTGTCCAGAGCAAAGACATATCCATGTCAAAAAAAAAAAATTTGTATTCCTTTTGCTGCCACAAAAGTTACAGAACACCCTCCCAGAAGATTAAAGTGGGAGTACCACTGGCCTTACGGACGTCATCAGCGGACATAATTTGTCTACTCCACAGAGTAGAGTAGGATAAGTTTTATTAGTTTTTATAAGTACTACCTACCTACTCTGTTTTATAAGTACTTGAATTTCATCATCCATGGGACTTCTCTGTGACTAACAGTTGTGTCGACGCACTAGTCTGAACTGTCAAATAACAAATCCGAATAGGAAGAAGAGGCGGCGGCAGCGTTTGTTTTGGTCCGTTGTCAGTTGGTGAAGTCTTTGAAATTACTCCATAAAATTTAAGTTAGGCTCATTATTATTATTATTCTTCCTGTAGTGGTAATGTGGTTTTATCGTGCGTAATAGAAATAATGTATCCTAGTGTTTTATGTCTGAAGGCTGAGAGAAGTTGAGAGCCTGAAATCGGAGAATGACTCCGATTCTCATCCCGCCAGGAGTCTGCGGTAGAAATCGCGGTTCTATCAGTATTTCCATCGACGAAGTTTTCTGGTCAGGTACTTCCCTAGGAGAAATTTATGTAAAATTCTCATGGTGGGGAAGCGACGAAGTGTACGAGTTCTTCCCAAAAGATTTGACGAAAGTTACGAGTTCCAACAGTAAAAAACCACCTAACGGTAAAACTACATCGTATACTTTCCCTGTGGGGACTTCCGTTCGTTTGTTGGAAAACTATTTCAGGAAATGGAAGAGCATGAATTTCAATGTGTTCAGAATCAATGATAAGAGGTACTTGGGGTGTGTCCAGGTTGAGAACTGGGAGTGTATTTTGGCCGAGAGTAAGTACGGTAGTTATTTTGCCATATTGGACAGAAAAGGAACCAGGCTCGGCGATCTTCATATTGTTTTTAGCCTGGAAATGAAGAAGAAAAAGTACAAATTGAAATCGGATTTCCCTATGGTGAATGACCCCCCGGCGGAGAATGTGTGGGGGTCAGGGGACAACGATGTGCTGGCAGATCTGGTGAACAGGGGTCAGGAGCTAAGGAAGGACATGGTTAAGTCGGTTTTGTCTTCCTGCGATACCAAAGACATCGATGAAGTAGTTGAAGAGACTCAGCCTGCAGTGAGGCAGAGCACAGAAGACATGAGCCGTAAAGCGAAGCTGGTAGACTTCTTGATGGGTAAGTTTATTAATCAGTTAAAGTGCGGAAATGTGGAGGAATAGAAGCAAATAACGTTTGTTGTAACTGTAGACGTTTTTGTGCTGCTGTTTACATGTAATATACTTACCTATATACCGCGAATTACTTAAAAAACGGAAGTTAGTGAAAAACGTTGTCTATTTCCACGAAAAATAAAGAGTTAGGTACACTGTTGAATCGATTTCGACGGTTAGGCCATCATCAGTAACAAACAATAACTGAAGACACATTAGAAAGGACACAGCTTTTATAGTAACAGGTGAAGGGAGATTGAATCCCATTGGTCAAGAGAAAGGAAAGGGGCAGGAGGTACAACCAATGAAGTGCAAACAGGGTGACGGGGGATTATAGCTAATTAGATGAACTGAAAGGGGGAAATAACTAAATATGGTTTCAACATTGTGAAGGGATAATTCCAAGCTTTATAAAAATGGACCTATTAGTGGTGAAATATATTGAGGTAGGTATATCCTCATTTAAACATTTACCAGATCTGTCACTTTTGATAATTTCGAATTTTTCAAGTACATTCAACATACCTCCCTTCGGACAAAAATGAAGAAATTCTACAAACTGTCTATCTGTCAAATCAAAATTGTAACTATGATTGGATTCTTTAAGATGTTTCGCAAGTGTAGACTTACCCTTATTTTCCCTGAAATCCTCCTGATGCTCGTCTATTCTTTCCCTGAATTTCCTACCAGTTTGACCTCAATATTCGTAGCCACAAGAACATTTTAGTTTATAAACCCCACTTTTATCCTTAACATTGATTTTGTCCTTAACGGATCCTAGTAATGCTTAAAGCCTTAAGTATTAAAGTCTTAAAGAAATGCTAAAAGCCTTAAAAAGTCTTAAAGACTATCTTTAGTTCTAAAACGTACTTTGTAACCTCTCGATGATAGAATTTTGCCGATTTTATCCGAAATTTTCCCATAATAAGGTATATCCATTGCTTTTCTTCTAAATTTACCATATTTTAGAATTTTTCTTCTAGTTGAAACCATATTTATTTATTTCCCCCTTTCACTTCATCTAATTAGCTATAATCCCCCGTCACCCTGTTTGCACTTCATTGGTTGTACCTCCTGCCCCTTTCCTTTCTCTTGACCAATGGGATTCAATCTCCCTTCACCTGTTACTATAAAAGCTGTGTCCTTTCTAATGTGTCTTCAGTTATTGTTTGTTACTGATGATGGCCTAACCGTCGAAATCGATTTGACAGTGTAACTCTTTATTTTTTGTGGAAATAGACATCGTTTTTCACTAACTTCCGTTTTTAAATGGGTTTCCACAACTTCGTCGCGAGTGATTTAGTGCGAATTATTTATAGTTCAGCCGAATTGGTCTCAACATGACACTATTATTCATACCTATTGAGAGTTTTCACCATCCACACATTTCTACCATGATTGCTGTTTATGATCTTTCCAAGTTTCCACAAAAAGTGACGTTGCATTAGACAGGGTGGTCCTGCTCATGTGGGAGGGGCCCAATGACGTAGTTTGTTGAAAAGAAAAAAAAAAACTTGAAAACTTGCCATAATAAAACTACTAATTGTTGAAGAGTGCAGTTGGTGTCTGTATTCTTGAGTAGGTACAATATGGAACAAACATTCGAGTGTCTCATTACAAGATGCACTGGTTTTTAATGCTGGTAAATTAATGGTCAACAACTGTTCACCCAACCATCAGGTTTGTTCGCTGAGGCTGTTTGAAGTGACTTTCAAACAATTTCAATCTCGTTGGAGACTAATCAAGTGCGCATGCGCGACTCCTACCAACTTTCAAAGTGATTTCAAACCAGCTGGGGATTAGAGTAATTCCATTTTATAATTGAATGTTTGAGCAAAACATTCAGAGGCGTGAAACAGAGGCTAAAATTTGAATGATTTCAAATTGAGTTTGGAATAGAGGGAAGAAACAGAGCGGTCAGCTGGAAAAAGCTCTGACCAATTTGACGATCTGCAACCAGTCGGAAATCAGTTTGAAAACCTCTGCGAACAGACTGTGACCAAGGGCGGGCACTTTAATGGTCAGAGAACTCAGCGAACGCCTCAAGTGGTTGCAAACTGGTTTGGTAGCTTCAGCGAACAAACCTGTTACTGTGACTCGACGGTAGCCCTACACCGGCCCGTGGTTCCCTCCTCCGCCGCGCAGCAGCGCTAGTCTCCTCTTTTATCATTCTGGGCTTGTATGATCGCTCCGACCTGTAAATCTACGGATTTATCCGTATGCCAAGAAAAAATATATTTATTGGTGAGGAGATTGTGTACCAGTCAATCCCTTAGTAAAAATGCAGATTAGTTGGGCATGTAGATCAGAATGATGTGTATAGTTTGGTGGTCTGGATGCTCGCAAGCTCGCATCTCAAAAAGATATAACATCAAGTAGTCAATCCCTTAGTAAAAATGCAGATTAGTTGGGCATGTAGATCAAAATGATGTGTATAGTTTGGTGATCTGGATGCTCACAAGCTCGCATCTCAAAAATACATAACATCAAGTAGTCAATCCCTTAGTGAAAATTCAAATTAGTTGTACATGCAGGTCAGAATGACGTTTTAGAAGTACATTTCGGGAGTTTTACCAGCAAAAAAAAAGTACACCAGTCATCAGGATTTGAACCCGCGACATTTGTCTCACGAGGCTGTAATCATATCCATTGAGCTACACGTCAACTATCGTACGTAGAGACAATCACAATACTTCACTATTCAGTAGGAGGGAGATAAAAGTGGGAGACTAGCGCCGCTGCGCGGCGGAGGAGGGAACCACGGGCCGGTGTAGGGCTACCTTCGAGTGTTACTGTGGCTTACTGCCTGCTGAAACATTCGAGCAGCAATCTAGATCAAGATTCTACCACTGTTTTGCATTATGTATTTCAGTTCCTTCCAAGGCAAGAATATATTGAAACTAACCTCATACCGACCATGGTTTCAGTTTGCAGATCATTTCTGGAAAAGCTTCCAGTCTCAGCTCTGCTCATGCAGTTCTGAGAGTGGTTGGGGTTGTTCAAACTGCGAAGTTGCCAACATCAGGGAACTGCAGTTCACTGCGGCAGTCAAATGAAACAGCAGTTAATGCAACCAGATGTTCATAGATCGGATAGTTGACCATGGTAGTTTGTTTGCTGGAACAACAAAGTTAATTTCATTACAAGTTGGTGCTATCCTTCAGAGCCTACTCTGTTTATGATATGAATGATGTTTGAGGTGTCATTCCCCCAGTACAAGCTCGTCTAGCAGAAGAAGGGATGTAAGCTAAGGGATTTAGTAGAACCTGCTCGCTGTGCGAGAGTTCCAACAAAATGTTCATGATAATGATAGATGGTCACACAGACCAGTCCTAACTGAGATCTTACTGATTAATTAGTTGTAACAATAATTAGTTTTGCAACTTGATATGGATGATGGTGATATGTTGTATTCATCTTAATTTTCTTCCTCCATGATTTCCTCTGAATACCGGAACAATACCCTTAATTATCTAAAACAAACATTCTGGTATATGGGTTTGAGGGGAGGATGATTCAATACAGCTAGTCCTCTTGTTTATACGTATATTCTTCAAGCGTTTTCGCCCTACATAGGCCTTTTCAGGGTACTGCAATAATTAAAGTAAAATAGAATAATATACAGCAGGGATATTTTTATTTATGATCGAGAAGTAGTATATCTACGTAAGGACATTTAGGCACTTATATAGCTAAGTTGAGTGGCAGTTATATGGGTTCAGTAGTGACTTCTTTATGGTTAAGATATATTGTGGTTAATATTCATAGATTGTGGTACGTTTCAGGTAGATCAACCTGCAATATTAGAAGGCTAGGTATAAATAAGGTTGCATGTATAAGGTGCAGCTACTACAGGTGGGAATGTTTGAATTAAGGACTCACCAGGTATGGAGTGCATCTTGAGGTAGATGTTGGATGTAGTACTGGCACCTCTGTCAGCAGTATTTAAAAGCCAAGTAAAGCAAAGCAATGGTAGTTCAGGAGTATCTTGGTTATGCAGTAGATATGCAATCGTCTTTTCAACTGTTGTGGGCATAGATATGAACTCAAATGATCTATGAGAAAGGGCTGACTGTAATACTGAGCTCATTTAATATAAATTGCAATAGGGGATAATGTGTGAACATTAGTATTAAATTTAAAGTAAAATGATTGTGAGAACATGGGATTTGCAGACAAAAAACAGGATATGAGTTGGGCCATGAAATGGGAGAGAAATTAATGCAGTACGTAAGTAGTCACTATGAACCCATATAAGTGCCACTCAACTTAGCTATATAAGTGTCTATATGTCCTTACGTAGATACACTACTTCTCGATCATAAATTAACATACCCCTGCTGTATTTTATTCTATTTTAATTTAATTTATTGTAGTACCCTGAAGAGGTGTATGTAGGGCGAAAGCGCTCGGAGAATATAGGTATAAACAAGAGGACTAGAAAAGAGTTTAGCACAGTGATTAATTGAATGAAAGAGAACTTTGGTGTAGGTTTTGAAAAACTAACTTGTATATTTTGAGAGAACAACACAGAATATAATTTTTTACTGCACATGAACAACACATGACCTAGTATGGTCAAATAAACACCTGTAGGAATAATCATACCCGAGTAGCAACTACTCACAACACCCCCACTTAGTGATACTGGTATGATACCCCAATCAGACCCCGAAGACGACTAAACTTCTCTCGTCCAAAGGTTTTGTAAAAATGTCCGCTAATTGGTCCACTGTTGGTACATATTCTGTGTTGATTCGTTTTTCATCGTCTCTCTCCTCTGCACCATCTTCAAACGTGGTCGTGTTCACATTAAATTTCATCTTGAACAAAGAAGATTCTCTAGTTCCAACTGCAACGATCTCGCCGTTCAACTTGAATTCACAAGAATCTTCATTTGCAATCATCTTCAAACCCTTGTCAAGTGCTGTCCCTGTTGAGAACAGATTTATAGCCAGATCCGGAACTCCTGCCACGTGTCTCTCAGACCATTTGCCATTTCCGTATGCCAAAATGTTAATAAAACCTTTCCCTTCTGCATTTATTACGTGTCCGTTTCCTAACACAACAGGTATTTTTTCTTGTAGGTGTTCGTATCCTCCAAACCATTCAAGTCTTGAGCTCATGTGGTGACTAGCTCCTGAATCGACGTACCATCCATTCTTGTCCGATATGTCACTCATATCTGCCATGCAACTGACGAATGCAGATCCTGTTCCCTTTTTTGTTTCCTTAATGCCTATATTTTCCTTGTTTGGTCGATTTTTCCAATATTGAGGACAATCTTTCTTGAAATGATCTTTCTTGTATATGAAAAACTCTCTTCCAGCCACTGTTCTGAAATTAGTTACATGTTTTCTTGGTCCACGTTTTCTTTGCAGTAAACGCTGCTTCACTGTCTATGCCTTTTTCTTGAGAAAGAATCCTGTTCTCTTCTGTTATCAACCTCGTTGTCAAACTAGCAATTGTTCTTGATTCTTTAGGAGTAGATTCCCAAGCTGAGAAAAAATTATTGTATGACACTGGGAGTGTCATCAAAATTTTAGTAATTATTGCATTTTCTGTTACAGGTTCACCAAGAACTGCGAGTCTATGACATATTTCTTCTATTTTTGCAACATGTTCACTGATACTATCGCTCGATTTTTTTCTATATTCGTAGAATTTCTGTTGTTCCATATGAACTGCAGCTTCAGTTTTGAGTTCATAAACGCTGGATAATCGATCCCACATCTCATTAGCCGATGTACATGTCATAATGTGTGTCATAAGTGTGGTATGAATCGAGGTCACAATCAGTCTTTGGACCTTGCAGTCAGCCTTCTTCCACGAATTCAATTCAGCAATAGCATTTTCCGTAGCCTGGGCCCATAACCAAAAGAGTTTAGCACAGTGATTAATTGAATGAAAGAGGACTTTGGTGAAGGTTTAGAAAAACTAACTTATATATTTTGAGAGAACAACACAGAATATAATTTTATACTGCACATGAACAACACATGACCTAGTATGGTCAAATAAACACCTGTAGGAATAATCATACCCGAGTAGCAACTATCACAACAACTAGCCGTACTGAATCATCCTCCCCTTAAACCTATATACCTACCAGAATTAATGGACGGCACAACCACAGTTTAATAAAACACATGTGAAACGTATCCAGGTAAAGAATTGACTGAGCCAGAAAAAGAGATAGCACTTCAAACATTGAGGTGCACGTCTCCAACTGACAGTATTTTGGAGGTTGCTGCTACCATTGGCAGAAGTGAGAATCAAGAAGATACGGCTCCTCCAAACGAGGTACGTAAACTTTCACCATCCATCTACTGCTGACTGGAGTACGACTTTTCACTTTTGTATTAAGTAGCCAAAATGTCAACATTAATTTAAAATGTATGTGTGCTGTATCATCAATTTGAAGTTTTTAATTTTTTCCATTAATTTGAAGGATGCATACCTTAAGAAATTTTGTTCAGTTGGAGACAAGAAAGTCCCTGTACCTTCAGAAGGCAAACGAAATACATATGGACAGGGTGATCAACTTCACGTGGAGAGTAATAATTTTTCCAAAGATCTTCATCATCAGGTAACAGCTGCAGGTAAAGATAGTTATGAGCTAAAATAGAATGTGTGTGTCATAATAAAAAGCACTTCAAAAGCACTTCATCTGAATAGCGCTAGTGTACAATACAGTGGTGACATGATAATGAGTTACTAAGCGAATTTAATGTTCAGTATATCACTTCACTGCACTTGCGGGAGCTCAGATCGGAAGGTAAATAGGTAATATTTCGGGATCAATAATTCGGGAAGGAAAATTCATCATTGTTCCGTTCTCAGGTGTACTAAGGGCATAATTTACTTAAAGCGACATTAGCACTGTTTCGGTAACCTTAGAAACTAAGTTCCTAACTCCATTCTTATTCCGTGGCGGCAAATACGAATTTGGGTAGGGCCAAACAGAATGCCTTGGAGTTTTCAATGGTAATTAATCTATTTCATGTAAAATGACGGGAATTAATTATGTGATCAACATAGAAAAGCAGAAAGAATGGAAGACGTGCTGTGCTGATGGTAGCGAAGCGACCTACCTCATCATATTTTCAATCATATTTCCTTTATCCCCAACAGATTATGTTAAAGGGGAAAACACCCACATCACCATGTTCGCCATAAAGAATTGGTAGAGTATAGTATTAAAGTTCCAATAAAACCTTAGCCACGCTAATGCTTTTGGGATGCAGCAATTGGGAATATCCTAACCTTGAAAAACTCAGTTCCTTTCTGGTCATAGGCTGTTTTACGCATATCTCTATAAAATGGGAAAAGTAGACTCTCCAATATGTCCATACTGCCAGGAAATGGACGATGATGTGCTCCACACTTTCTTTGTATGCAAGCGATGGGCTACAGAAAGAAGAAGGCTGCAGGATGCTCTGGAATTACCACCTCAAGATGTGACACCGGAGGTGGTAGTAGCCAAAATGATTGAACGAGAGCAAAAATTTTGTAGCTGCCTTTTGGAATTTTGTAGCTGCCTACATTGAAGAAATCCTCCAGAAAAAGATCATCTTGGAACGGGAGAGACAGAGGAGGAGGGAGCACATGGATAGAGAGGACTGAAGAAATTTCTCAACGACTCGGCCAGAAGTAATGTGTTAAACAGTTCCAGGCTGAGTTCCAACGTGGGAAAAGGAAGTGAGGTTTTAGTGGGTTTGAATCTCACATAACCCGGAGTGCGGTCCCTCGCGGGTATCTTAAGAGATCCGATTACCACTTTAGGATCTTGAAGATTTCCTCACCTGCCTACGTTAAAAAAAAAAAAAAAAAAAAAAACTTGAAAAACTGAGGAAGGAAATTCCTGATTTTGGACACTATTATGTGCAATAATTAGAAATTTCCTCTCTCCGGTTTTCAAGGGTAGGATGTTCCCAATTGCTGCATCTAAAAGAATCGAGAATAATGCCTGACCTCGTGGAGGGGGGCGAGTAGGCACGTTTTTTTATTTCTGTTAGAAACCGTCACACATCACGCCCTTTTCTGTAACATTTTTGTTTCTGCTCTATACTGCAAATGTTAACGACCTAGGTACTATATTCAATCAACTATTAAATGCTGGTGAGTCTTTAAAAAGCAAATGGTTAGGTTAGTTAGCTCCAAACTGTACAGATGGACAACAAGCAGATATTTTTCCAGTAGAGTTCTATGATTTAAACTCATAAGTAGTTCTAGTGGTGTCTCAAAACTATTGATTTATCGTTTCACAGGTGATTTTCAGTTGGAGAAATTCCCTCGACAATCATTGGATGGCACGAAAAAGACCTTCGATCCTTCAGTAAACTCGTTCAAAATCACTTTTGGTGTGATGACGCTCACAGCACTGGGTCTTAAGAAAGTTTCAACCAGTCCGACTATCAAACCGCTGAGCAATAAAAGTAAGGCGCTCTTCACCGATTCGTCAACCCGTATAAACATTACATCCAGAGTTTAATATTGTATGTACCATTTTTCGTTTTGCAGTTAGGACTGCGAAGTCACCAGGGATCGTTTTTAGCTTAGAAACCTTCGTGCCTTATGCCTCGAAGTGTAAAGCTGCTTATTTGAAACCCGTGACAATGTCATCGAAAGCTTTCGGTGGAAATGGTGAGTAATTTTCATAATATTCGTGATGATATACCTAGTGGACCTATTGATGATAAGGAATCAGATAAGAAAAAAAGTTGTGAGAAGCCCTGTATCAAATGTTTTCAAGTTTAATTGTTAGTTTTTTACACTTCATTATAATACTAGAATCATAAAAAAGGAAACCTAAATAAAATGTGGATGAATTAGATGTGTGAAAAACTGGTTTTAAAGGTATTAAAAATTCGAACCACCTATCCTTGTTGAACAAAGTAATTTTGAATTTTCCAAGCACCGCATAATTGTTTATTGTTCAGGTGTCAACAGCACTATTTATTTCACCAACATGTTGTATTGTTGTCCTTTACGTGTCAACAGTTTGTTCTGTGCTAAATACTAATAAAACTATTATTTTCGTTCTACCAAACTCTTTCCATCGTAAAACCCTGCGCAACAGGTTATGGGCCCATTCTGCTTTTTCATACTTTCAGATGTTGTCTTCAATGACTCAATTATTCAGAAACTATGCAGAAGTGGAGAATCAGCTTGGTCAAAAGTGGCTGAGCGTGTCAGTGGTTTGCCAGTGAGTACCTATATTAGTTGTTTATTCTTCATTATTTTTATGATCGCTTTTGGTTAATACCTAAAACGAAATGAGTTTGGTTTGGTTTAGATTCAGGTTTAGTCATCAACGAACTGAATCAATTAGTTGACCTTTTCTATCAATTTGCAGTTTCATAGCGATATATTACCTCTTGGACCTGCTGGTAGATATCATTGGTCTCAGCTAATTTAAACGAGAGAAGATTTGGGAATGGTTGTCTTGTAGACCATTTGAATGGATAGACTACAAGAATACCCTGCACGTAATGCAGTTTCCCTGGACGCAAATATCTTTCTGGAGTAGTAAGGAAGTGAAACTTTTGACTTGGGATGTGTCATAATAATTGTCTCAGTCTTACCCAGTATCCTAACAACAAAACGTTCTTGTTTATTTGTAACCAAGAGATTGTCATATTCGTTTGTAAAAATCTTTGGGTGCATTTGTCCTTGCAAAATATACCTAATTCAAGTTTGTTGAAAAGCTATGTTGTGTTGGTACTGTGTGTTTTTGTGATTAGACCGTTCTTGTTTTGTGAGGAGATTGTGTCTGCGTGTTTGTTCTGCAATAAAATCCTCCTATTTTTCAACAGGATGTAAATGTTTTGCGTTGAGCTTAGAAGGATTGCATATAACAGTCCACTTAGATAGCCCCATTATCTCCAGACAGTGGTTGTCAAAAATTATAGATATGATTTTGAAAAATTCCATACATGATTTACAAAGGGAACTCTTCAATATTGCATCTCACTATACTGTACATAAAGAGTAATTGGACAGTAGCACTCAGTAAATGCCTGAATTCAGCCTCATGTAGTCAACCTTCAGTAATGGTGGCAAACAATCCACCACCTATACCTTGATGAAGATAAAATTATATTAAACGACTGACCCCCCTCCCATCCTAATTTAATCCACAAAAGAAGAGAATAATGCAAGCAGGTTTCATTTTGGGTGATTTAACCACTGGCACCTCTCCTTTGACCAGTACCTAGTTATTTTTCTATGATTTTTCAAACTTTTCAATAATTCTGATATTATTGCGCCTTTCCTGTCTTGTCGGAACTCCATTGCCCATTGTGTTGTCAGACTTAGAAACCCATATAAATAACTACTAATCCTACTAGAGTGCTGCTGGTGGTAAAATTTTCCGGTTAGAATCTACTTTCATTTAGAAAACGAAGTTAACGACTGCGCATGCTCATCTCGATGGTTGGATTTCTGTAAGATAGAAGAAGGCATGGCCAAAATTCCTCAGAATCCGATTCAAAGATCAAAGTTCGACCATCATTTCCCATTGATCTGCATTAGGTAAGCGTAAACGTGCAGTGAAGCACATAACACTTCAGATTTACAAACGGTATCTGATATAAGTTTGGTACCTATTGTCTTACATTTTGCATTGAGGCACTGAAATGGAGAGGGAATTCCTCGCAATAGCTATTTAGAAACTTTGTCTGAGAAGATTTTTCGTGTTTTTCAATACAAAGAGTCTTTTTTATTCAGTTGAATCTGAGAATATGCACATATATATTTTGAGGTCTTGAATTCTACGAGAACTAGTAGCTTAAATGTCCCTGACTTGATCTAAAGTTCTTAAATGATCTATATTTGCCTGTTTTAAAGATTTATGCATAATAGGTATCTATATCGCTGATCCATATTTTTGTGATAATACATTTTCCATGCTAAGTGCAAAGGTCGTTGATGACCTAACGCCAACTTCCTTTCAACGCTGCATTAAAAAAAATCAATTCATTATATTCATGGCAGTAGTTAGATTAATGAATGCATGATATTTTCTGTTCTCTTTAGATTAAAGTTTACTGGCGGTGTTTGAACCAAAGAATTCCTTCGTTGCTGGGTCAGTGTCTATTACCCGATGAGCTGGGCTCAGAAGACTTTGAATCTTGTTTTCATCTCACACTCCAGATGGCCAACAAACAAGCAGCTGCTCTGCTTGGTTGTAAGATCGAATTGGGAGCAGCAAATGTTTTTGGCAATGAACTACTGGGTAAGCGAAAAGGGTTTTTGAAAGACACAATGACGCACACTACCTTTTCTGTTTATGGGTGATCATTAACTGTAATATGTTAACATGTTAATATTTTATCATTAACTTTTATTTTATACAACCGAATTTAAATGAACAGTTTCCTAGTCATTTGATCTGATTTTTCAATTGTAATTTCAATAAAAACTACAGATATATACAATTATTTTGGGAAAATAGGGTTTAAAAATACCAACCCTAACTTTGGTGTAATAAACTCAGAGATTTCCAACGAATGGTTTTTGTGGCATTTGTTGCTGTCGGACGAAAATTTGGAATTACCCACAAGCTAGAAAATATCCATGTAAAAGAATTTTTTCAAAACTCAAATGATTGAAATTTCAATTTAAATTTGAACTCTTAGAAATTGGTAAGAAGCTGAATTCTCTTCTGTTCATCCTGAGAAACATTCTGAGAAATTTTCGAAATTTGCTTTTTAACCTCATTTTTACGTAGTTTTTATTAAGTTGGCTCAAAAAATATTGTTTTTTCATCAGGTAGATAGGAAATTTAACTCTCTTTCCAAGGATGTCCTTATGTTTGAGTTTAAATTGGTTCTAAGTGGAGTTATGGGCGTTTTAATGTCATTAGGTACAAACACGCGTTTGAAAAAATCTCTAAGAGGAACTTTTGATCAGAAATTAGCTCTGCAGTCGACTCTCGGAGTTTGATGAACTTATGTCAGAACACCCTTTATAAATTTGACTTAGATATTTTTTTGTCAGGGAAATCTGCTATTAAGTCAGGAAAATGTCAGGGAAATTTAAAATTTGCATTTGGGGGCCAGCCTGAAAAAGGGGCGTGGCTTGAATAGACGGGTCCAGGACTGTCTGTCTGAACAAACCAAGTAGATGTGATTAGGCCTTTATGGTTTAGGGGCTAATGGGTCAATGCGAGTTAAGGTGGATTCACACTCGCGGTAACCGGAACGTCAGATCACAGTCAGGTCAGAGTCACGTCAACGGGCCACCCATTCACACAGCCAAGTCAGATCTCGTCAGGTCAGGTCAGTCTTCCCCACGCAGTGACGCGATGTCCAAGAGGATAAAAAATGTGTATAAAATAGCTTTGCTACTCGAGGAAGAAGATGAAACTAGAACCCGAACGGAGAATCGGAGTCTCGTATCAGTGGAAAATTCACTAGATCATACCGTCAGCGGCGTCGCTAGACAAAAATAATAAGGGGGGAAGTATCATGAAATTCTCAACTGAACCAAAACTTTTCCTAACTCCAATAGGATGTATAGTATCACTTATAAATTATACCTCTTACCTACAGGCAATATGTAGTACATATAATATATGTACCCACTAAATACACCTAACACTAACAAAATTACCTTTTTCAAGTGAGTTTTTATATGAAAATTTGATAACATACCGATCGTTTGCAGTAATACCACAATATTCGATTTTGATTACAATAAATATTGTCACTATTTGAAACTTAAAGAATGTGTGAATGACCAGGATAAATCTTCCTGATATTTATAAAAGCACAATGCGATTTGCTGATTAGTAAATCAGATATATATTTAAATTTTTTGAATCGAAACAATAATTGCAATGAGAAGTAACAATAAGAAAATATACATTTATAAAATTTTTTATCTCTACACGATTAGTCTAAAAGGTTGAGTTTACTGGAAGTGGGTATGCAGATTTTTCCATTTAGTCCATGCTTGTCCATATTTCCTTTGTAAAAACATTCATCCGTCATTGTAACCTTAAAATTATTTGTCATATGTTTCAAACTACAGAGTGGATTCGGAATAGTGTGAAATTTTTTTGGGTGAGTAAACCGAAAATAGAGCAATACGCCGTCAAGCCAAATTTTTTTATCACTATCCGTTTTTGAGATATAACATAATTGCGAAACGCTGTGGAAATTTGGAAAATTTGAACGAAAAATGCCAGTTTCATGCAAAAAATTAAAATAGGTACTCGAGTATTCCATGAATACCTGGTACCTACTGCTGCGAAAACCAGGATTTGATTAGAATTAGTCTTCCAAATACGTCTCTTCAAATTATGGGTTTTATTGCCAGCTCCCAAATTTTCCCAACTTCTCCCATGTCAGTGAGTAGAGCAATACGCCGTCAAGCCAAATTTTTTATCACTATCCGTTTTTGAGATATAACATAATTGCGAAACGGCCCCCCCCCCCCCCCCCCCCCCCAAGTCACCCCTATAGCGACGCCCCTGCATGCTGTATTACTGGAATTTTAGCAAACCTTAATGAAATTTAAGTAAATTTAGCAGCGTAAATTCGTGCAGAAAGTTTTAACGTATTTAGTTCAAAGTTGATAAACTTTTTCTAAGCAATAACTTTCTAAAAATCATAAGTTTGATGATT
The DNA here is from genome assembly GCA_030762985.1 of Adelphocoris suturalis. Taxonomy (NCBI): domain Eukaryota; kingdom Metazoa; phylum Arthropoda; class Insecta; order Hemiptera; family Miridae; genus Adelphocoris; species Adelphocoris suturalis. The sequence continues at coordinate 45,013,240 of CM061049.1, forward strand.
GTTAGTCGAGAAAATCCTGACAGGAGGACACCCAGCGGAGACGAGATTTGACTGTTTGTGGTTCACTTTTCCCGTTTATTCCAGGAAGGTCAACGTCACGTCAGGTTTCGATCGCTCCGGGTGACCTGACGGGAAGTGACTGGACCGAGATTTGATCTTGACTGTACCGCGCCCGTGAGTGGGAATCACCCCGTGACGTTTCCACAGAAGCAATCTTGACGTGACCTGACGTGACTGTGATCTGACGTTCCCGTTACCGCGAGTGTGAATCCACCTTTAGAAATTCACTTTCCGGAGTAAAATAATTTCTTTGTGATGTAGCCTTTATCATTTCGTCCTTATTGTCCAATACTTAAGGATTTATTGGACTCTGCTTCCAGGTAAAGTAAGCACTCTGCTATATAGTACTTGTTTTTGACAAATAAGTTGGATTATCGAGTTCTTTCGAATCAGCGCTATGCCATTTGCAGGAAACAAGAAAATAAGGAAAACCAGATTGGAGTCGATGCTACCCCAGCTCTCCGAAGCTCCTTCTGTCGTGAGTGACAAGACCGTATCTCAGGATAATTCCAAAGAGTCGTTCTCTTTCCCCCCTCCGCCAGTACCACCACCATCCAGCAGATGCCGGACGGCATCTTCTACAACCACTACCAATTTTCGTAAGATACCGATCATGCTTAATGGATAATTTATCTTTTTTGCGTGTTTTTAATTTATTGTTTCGCGTAACAACTAACTACTTGTATCTAATTCTTTTAATACGTGATTTCCATGTACAGAGAGGATACGCATGTGAACCAAAGTTGTCTGACCGCCTGAAATCATATTTCCTAGAAATGATCATCGTCAAATGTTTTTAAAAATTGGATGAAGTGCTTAATATCTTATTTGTGATAGGAGTATAACGTCCTAGAGGCTGGTCTGGTTTTCTCTCCCAATAAGTTTGAGTAGCCCTGAAATTTAAGTAGTTGATTGAGAATTTTGAATTATCCGTAGCAATTATCCTCCAAGTTATTCCCATAATCTGAATGATTGACCCCCTCCAGAATGGCATCCGTTTTTTTAACAAACTACCTAAAGAATTGCGTCAGCTATCATACAAAGCTTTTTCCAAGAAAATTAAATCTATATTAATTAACAGCGAGCTGTATGAAATTTCCGATTATTTCGCCCTCATTCTTGATCGATAAACTGTCTTTTACTTTATTATATTTAATTTACCCTTTGTTATATTATATATATTATGTCCGACTGATCAAGCTGTTACTTGACCACATTTCTAGTCATATTTAATAAGTTAAATTAAGTTTGTTATTTTATAGGTAGGTACGTCAATCTAGCAGAGGAATTTTTGTACTAGTACTCTGTCTAGCTTATTTCAACCTCATTTGTTTTCAATTAACTGAATATTGTTTTTGTTAAAGGTTGTTTATAGTTATTTTATATATATAGAGAGAGTGTGAATGTATTTATTGTGTGTGTGAGTGGTTGTGTTCCTGCGATGTCGATATGGGGTTGCTTGGTGGCCCTGGGGGCGGCCCTCCTTGGTATGCTTTGAATCTTTTTTGAGACAGATGCCCGGCCCGGGGAGCCGCCACGGTGGGTGGGGCCTGGGGTCGGCCGGGTGGCTCCTGGCCGGCGGTTGGGGTGACTTACCACATTCGTCAGACCAACATTGCTTATTAATGCTAAATATGTTTTTACCTACCTTCGTCTACTTTTCTTTTATGATTAAATTTCTGTTGACTTTTGTAATGCCAGTTTTGGCCGCTACAAATAAAAACGATTTGATTTGATTTTTTAAGGTGAGCCCCTGGAATCTGATCACCATCTGATGAACGCGATTTCCAACTTGAATGACAAACTTACGAAAAAATCGTCCCAAGTGAGGTTAGTAGAAATCGAGAATGAAGATGGAAAAAATAAGGAGTCAGAGGACAACAATCCAGCACCCGCAAAAATTGAAGAACCGAAACTACCGAAGTCGTCGGAGATAGCTGGTAAAAAGGCACAATTGTTTTTACATTTCGTAAATTCGCATAATTCAACTTTGTTTATTTCTCACCCGTCTTGGATGCCATAATAAATTATGAATGTCTACAGTAAAACATGTCTATAATCTCTAAAAGAAATTTTGGAATTTTATCTTTTTTTTGTAGTTTTTATCGATTTTTCAGCAACAATATTAAGTAATAAGATTCAAGTTCAAATTTCAGCATAACTTTGTGCAAATTTTTTTCATTTTTTAGTTCATACTAAACATCTTTTTTATAACAGTTTGATTTTTAGCTAAGATTTAAAAAAAAAACGCGGCAGGCCGCTTGTACTTTCTCCCTTATGAGAGAAGAGCTATGAGCATTGAAAATGTCTCTGTAATTTCAAAGTTTTTTATTGTTTTAAATAAAATAACAATTAGAAAACATAAAAATTTCCGGTTTCATGGTAAAGAAGTCACTCAAGCATACACTTATGAAATTCGAGGCTATCAATGACAGATTATGTGCAATACGGATCCGAGGCAGGGTCCACAATCTTTCGCTCATCTCAGTACATGCCCCTACTGAGGACAAAGATGAGGAAGAGAAAGATGACTTCTACGGGACGATGGAGAGATACTTTGACCAACTGCCTCGCTGGGATGCTAAAATGGTGCTAGGAGATTTCAATGCCAGAATTGGCAAGGAGAAGTATCTGGGACCAACCATCGGCCCCCACAGCAAGCACCCGGTAACTAGTGAAAATGGCTTGCGCCTAGTTGACTTTGCTACTGAGAGGGACCTCAGAATCTGCAGCACACTATTCCCCCATAAAGAAATCCACAAAACCACTTGGATATCAGCTGACGGACGTACAGAAAATCAAATTGACCATGTTCTCATGGATAGTAGACACCTCGCTGATTGCCAAGACGTACGGAGCTTTCGGGGTGCAGATGTGGACTCTGACCACTGTATGGTTGGAGCCAAAATCAAGCAGAAACTGGCCCCGAGAATCCAGAATACTGTCACAAAAGAAGCCAAGTACAACATTGGTAAGTTAAAATCAGAATTCACTCGTTCAAGTTTCAAGGAGGTAGTAAGCTCAAATCTCAGATCCCTCTCAAGCTATGAAAGCCCGTTGCCACCAGATATTAATACAAGATGGGCTACGCTGAAAACCGCGCTAAAGACATCAGCAGAGACTGTTCTTGGGATACAAGAAGGAAAACAAAATAAGGACTGGTTCGATTCAGAGTGCGAGGTAGCCCTTAAAGATAGGAACGAAGCCAGGCTTAAAAAGATGAACAGGAAAACGAGGAGTGCCATACAGACTCACAGGGAAAGACGGGCAATTGCAAAGAACATGTGCCGGAAGAAGAAGCGTGCTTCTGACCGGAAGAAACTGGAGGAACTGCAAGAAGCCTTTGATAGTGGCAAAACAAGAAAATTTTATGGGGAGCTGAAACAAATGAAAGCAGGATATAATCCTAAGGTTACCTTTTGCAAGGATACTGATGGAAACCTGATAACAGACCCCGCAAAAATAGCTGAACAATGGACCACCTACTTCCAGGACCTACTAAATGTGGACACCTCTGATGTACAAGAAGTGAATATAAACCTGACGGACTCAAATGCTGATCAAATAGATCCGCCAACCCGAGAGGAAATCTTTGGTATTATCAATAACCAGAAAAATTGTAAATCTCCTGGTGTAGATGGCATTCCCGCCGAGCTTATCAAGTATGGTGGTGAGGACATATGGAAGGAGTTATATGAATTGATCCTGATGACTTGGAATGAAGAGAAAATGCCCGACGAGTGGAGTATTGCAGGCATCTGCCCAATACATAAAAAAGGCGATAAAATGGTTTGCTCAAACTATAGGGGTATAGCCCTGATGTGCACAGCGTACAAGATATTAACTTGTTGGCTAAACCAAAAGCTTGTAGAACACATGGAGCGGGAGATAGGCGAATACCAGTGTGGTTTTCGCCGCAATCGATCCACAGTGGATCACATTTTCACACTTCGCCAGACACTGGAAAAAACGTATGAACATAATGTTGATCTTCATCACCTTTTCATAGATTTCCAGCAAGCCTACGACAGCATTCTCAGAGAAAAGCTTTATGAAGACCTGGTGACTTTTGGTATCCCTAAAAAGCTTGTGCGTGTTGTCAGAATGACAATGCAGAGCGCCTCATGCAGAGTCAAGGTGTTGGGGTCCCTAGCCAGGAACTTCCCTGTGAACACAGGCCTACGTCAAGGTGATCCACTGGCCACAACCCTTTTCAATTTTTCTTTAGAAGGCGCTATTAAGGATATTCGCACTAACCCAGGTGGAACTATCCATAACCGGCTCACCCAACACTTGGCATACGCAGATGATGTTGATATCATGGCACGAACAATACCTGCACTTTCAGGAGCAGTCGAGGAGTTTGAACGGGCAGCAAACCAAAGAGGCTTGAAGATAAACGAGAAAAAGACTATGTACATGAAGACCTCCAGAAAACCTCCTCTGACGCAAACCACCTCTCGGATTGGGAATCAGGATTTCCCTGTCTGCCATGAATTCAAGTATCTGGGCGCCATGATAACGGAAGACAACGACGTAACAACTGAAATAAAAGCACGTATAACAGCCGGTAACAGATGCTTCTGGGCAGTACAGAAGGCTCTGAAATTCCGAGGACTATCCCGTCGGAGTAAGATCACAATTTATAAGACCATTATGCGCCCAGTAGTCACGTACGGCTGTGAGACATGGGTCCTGACTTCCGCAAATGAAAGACTCCTCAACTGCTGGGAGCGTAAGATTTTACGTAAAATCTTTGGCCCCATTTACGAGAATGGAGAATGGCGAATCCGAAGGAATGATGAGCTGAGACACCTGTATGGAGAGCCCGATTTAGTGGCATTCATCAGGCGAGCCCGCCTCAGGTGGTTAGGCCACGTAGAAAGAATGCCTGAAGCGAGATATCCGCGAAAAGCCTTGTATGGGATGCCAGGTGGAAGAAGAATGAGAGGAAGACCACGTCTGCGTTGGCTGGAGGACGTAGAGGAGGACCTGATCCAGCTTGGAGTACGTAGATGGAGGACCCAAGCTCTGGACAGGAAGGAATGGAAATCCATTGTCGAGAAGGCCCTGGTTCTCAAAGGACCGTAGTGCCAATTAAATAAAATAAAAATAAACATCTTTTTTATAACAGTTTGATTTTTAGCTAAGATTTAAAAAAAAAACGCGGCAGGCCGCTTGTACTTTCTCCCTTATGAGAGAAGAGCTATGAGCATTGAAAATGTCTCTGTAATTTCAAAGTTTTTTATTGTTTTAAATAAAATAACAATTAGAAAACATAAAAATTGTTTATAGGTTGCGTGACGTTTTTTTCTTTGCGAAACAAAATTTCTGTAACAAAATTTCCGGTTGACCCGTCGACTAAGACATTTTCAATGTCAAAATTTAGTATTTTGTCAAAGTGGTATGTTTGTTTTTGGATAAAATTGATTGTGAAATGTAATCCATTTATTATTTTCCGAAAGGTTAATACAAATTTTTCGTTATTAGATACGAACGCTTATTTTAGTATTTATATGTGACCGTGCAGGGGAAAAGGGAGCTTAACTCGTGAGTTTATATTTTTTTTACCCCACATTATGCTGAACGAAATAGTTTTTTTTTTGTAATTGTTTCTATCATTTTTTCAGTCAAAATTTATGATTTTTGAAAGTTTGAAAAAAGCGGGCCCAAAAATTGCACATCTTCAGCAGATTTTCAGCAGACTAGCAAAACTGAAGTTTTTCGCGATTATAAATACAATGAAAAACGTAGAAAATTCAATTTTTGATTATTATTGGGAAAAGAGAGATAGTTTTCGGACCCAAAAAAATATTATAAAGAAACGCTTGCATACGAGTCTGCAACACATTGGGACATTTTAGTATGTGGCAGACTCGTATGCAAGCTCTAAGAGCCACTCATCTGATCCGGACCCTGGGCATCGTCAAGTAAATGTCCTAAAGAGGCTACATACGAAATTACAGCTTCCTAGAGTGTGAAGTATAGAAATTACCTATCGAAATTATTTAACCACCGCTTCACAAATCAAACCGTTCTCGCAATATTCGGATCACCTGCTATGAATCAAATCATCGAAACATCAGTTCAATGAAATCATCAGAAATTAACAAGTGGTTGCAATCATGTTCACAATATCAATTATTGAGAATGGTCACCTGAGTGTAGACGATTATTCAAATAACCATGCTTATAACTCAGCTTTTTGGTCACGCACTTCGCAGTAGTTAACATAATATGGTTGGATAAATCGAGAGCTTTCGAACGAATGGTCAACGAATTTTGTGGGATGAAAAACGACAAGAAGTACCATTTCCCTAGCAACGACTCGGTTGTAAGCGGAAATCATCAGAAAATTACTTTATATTTTAATTACTTAGAATCAATGGAAATTATAGGTGATTATTACAACAAACATAAGTTCATTTCTAGCGAGTGCACACAACATGTTCCGGTGAATTGAGACAGTTAGTACTCGAAAACTTGGGGAAATCGGATGAAAACTGTAAACGATAATCATCAGTAACGCTTGCATACGAGTCTGCAACACATTGGGACATTTTATGTCTTTAGTTGCAGACTCCTATGTGTTGCAGACTCGTCTATTAAAATGATTACCTATTAAATTATTTAACCACCTCTTCACAAATCAAACCGTTCTCGCAATATTCGGATCACCTGCTATGAATCAAATCATCGAAACACCAGCTCAATGAAATCATCAGAAATTAACAAGCGGTTGCAATCATGTTCACAATATCAATTATTGAGAATGATCGCCTGAGTGTACACAATTATTCAAATAACCATGCTCATAACTCAGCTTTTTAGTCACGCACTTCGCAGTAGTTAACACAATATGGTTGCATAAATTGAGAGCTTTCGAACGAATGGCCAACGAATTTTGTGGGATGAAAAACGACGAAGTACCATTTCCCTAGCAACGACTCGGTTTTATGTGGAAACCATCAGACAGTACACTATTAGAGTGATATTAAATCTCATCTCGCTTCAAAAGCATCTTGAAACCTAGGAGGAGGAAGACCAGAGAATCATTTGAAGGTACGCTATTTAAATCAGAAACGCTTGCATACGAGTCTGCAACACATTGGGACATTTTATGTCTTTAGTTGTAGACTCGTATGCAAGCTCTAAGAGCCACTCAGCTGATCCGGACCCTGGGCATCGTCAAGTAAATGACCTAAAGAGGCTACATACGAAATTACAGCTTCCTAGAGTGTAAAGCATAGAAATTAGCTCTAAGAGCCACTTATCTGATCCGGACCCTGGGAATCGTCAAGTAAATTTTCTAAAGAGGCTACATACGAAATTACAGCTTCCTAGAGTGTAAATTATTGAAATTGCCTATTAAAATGATTTAACCACCTCTACACAAATCAAACCATTCTCGCAATATTCGGATCACCTGCTATGAATCAAATCATCGAAACACCAGCTCAATGAAATCATCAGAAATTAACAAGCGGTTGCAATCATGTTCACAATAACAATTATTGAGAATGATCACCTGTGTGTAAACAATTATTCAAATAACCATGCTCATAACTAAGCTTGTTGGCCATTCACTTCGCAGTAGTTAACATAATATGGTTGGATAAATCGAGAGCTTTCGAACGATCGGTCAACGAATTTTGTGGGATGAAAAACGACAAAGAACCGTTTCCCTAGCAACGACTCTGTTGTAAGCGGAAATCATTAAAATTATTTGTTAACAAATTTGGTAACGGTTTTCGAGTTATGTGCCAGAGCAAAGACATAAAATGTCAAAACAACCTTAACGATTTTTCTTAACGCTTTTTCTTAACGCTTTTTTCGTTTATGTGCCAAAGTAAAGACATAAAATGTAAAAAAAAATTTGTTTGTTACCCTATCTTCGTTTTTTGGTTCTCCCAATAAAAAATCCTTGGCAAGTTAAGCTCCCTTTTCCCTTGCACACACATCCCCTTTTCCCTTGGTCACATATACTCATATACCTATATTAACACTTACCTTCAGAATATAAATTGATGCACTCCATTCAAAAAGTCTTTCAGCTGTTTTGGTGTAATAAGTTTCATATGCCTTATACTTTTGAAGTACCTAACTTATCTCATACTTCTAGTCAGTCTTAGTTATGGATTATTAAGTGTTATCCTCTCCAATGTAAGAGCAGTATCAAAATACTTCAAAAACCAAGATGTGTTTTGAGATTTGCCTTTGGTATTTTGGAGTCATTCGAAAGTTTTTGATTAATTTCGACCGATTCTTGGCGTTATAGTTGAGGGGGAGTTACTGAGAATATTTACATTGTCGAGAGACGAACTGATCGTTGGTGATCGTTTCCAGGAGGCGGAGACGAGAAGGGTGGTACCTGTCAGGACAAGTCACCTCGACGAGGGTGTTGTTGCTGTTGTCGGGGTTGCCTTGGTGATTGTAAACGGAGAAAACCACTGAGGAAACACTTGCGTGACAGAAGACCTTTGCACAGGTAACACCACATCACCACCTTACTCGTGCTAAAACGCATGGGAACATATGTTCCACTTTTGTAGCTTAACACGTGGATTATAATAAAATCATAACTTCATTACGAGATTTGTTGCAGTTCGAACTAATATAAAGATTCATCCACTTCATATGATATGCTGAGCAATGTCCTTACGTAGTTACAAACTCCAAGTTAATACTAGTAACTTTCTTTTCGTGATGGCTCGTACTAGTCTCTTCCCCTCATCTTATTTCACCTTCTTACGACTGGGATCATGTTGATCAATTTGTCGAAGACGAATTGTATTAGATGAATAAGTTTTTGGGGTGGCGAATTCAATAATTGTAAAACTTTTTGTTTTTGGGGTGGCGAATTCAATAATTGTAAAACTTTTTGTTGTTGACGTAGAATTTTAAAGATATTGCCAAATTCATGTTTTTTCGGGGTTTTAAGAGTTGGATTATTCTTATCATCACAGACAAGAATTCCCAATGTAACCGACCCCGTCAACCAAGCTTTTGAGCTGTAATCCAAAGCTGCAGACCTAGAATCGTTGGATTTTGATTATTTCATCACCTTTTGACTCTAAATCGAATATTAACTTGCTTTAATAGTGAAATGGTAGATACATAGTTTTTTTTCCGTCTTAAAAGCCATGTGCTTTAAGATCCCAAAAACTTGCTTTAAATCCCCAAAACATCAACAAATATGATTTTTTAAAAATTGCGAAATTGCACATTTTTAATCGTAAAACCTGAAATCTACGCTCAATAAAATGTTGAGACCAAAAATAGGATCATTAAAATTTGTTTGCAAAAATATGCAAAATTGTGTAAAATAATGCGATAAAAATGTATCGTGGGTCCAGTTAATGGTCTAAATACCTTATTCTGCACAGAAATTCATTTTTATGAAGAAAAACAATTAATCCAACGTCAATTTTTGCCATTTTTAGTGATTTATTTATTTACATGCAACTGTATTAAAATCCCCTTCGCTTTTCTACTTAAACGATGATAACGACCAAATCGGCAGGTATTGACAGCTGAAACTTTCATTGCAGTTTCGACAGTATATAAACAACAACCCAAATACGTATGTATTGTTTAGATAATAATCGTGCACACTACGATTCGTTGCGCTTGTTTTTCCTGGTCCAAGGTACTATGTGAAAAACTGTGATTTTATTCTATATTCTTATTTTATTATAAATCTGAAACTTTTTTGATAAAAGCATGAAGACGTCATTTTAAGATTTTTTTTCGCCAAATCAAAAAATACAGGACTAAATAGTTTATTCATTCGCAGTTACCTACATAAATGTTTGTAGTTTAAAGTTCTTGAAGACCTTTCGAACAATAAAAATATGTTGCAAATTTTAAAACCGTGCTGGCGGACTGAATACATCGGAAATCATATCATTTGAAACAGCGTAATGTTAACATGTTTTAATTACTTTAAATTGCGGCAGTTACTAACTGTTCATAAGATTATGAGTGGTGCTTTGCCTGGCTACCTTAGAGGCATGTTTGTTGGTTCTCTTTCCCAAAGATCAGGGGCCATTCGTATCCCAGGCCATGCTACCAGAGCTTTTGGTCAATCGTTTGGCGTCGTGGGTGCAAGACTGTGGAACTCTCTGCCTGTCCGCATTCGCTCTCTCTCTCTCATATAATCAAATTTAGGAACTCGTGTAAGAAATTTTTATCCACCTTATAATAAGCCTTCCTCTGCTCCCTACTAAGTATGTCTTAGTGGGTCCGTAATTAAGTCTTAATTTGTTCATAGTTTCATTTTACTTTGCATTTACTTGTACATTTTTTTTGTAATTTGTTTTTTCTCTTCTATTTAGATTTCGAGCAGCTGTAATTATTGCTAAGTTATTGCTTGTACATAATGGAAATAATATTTCTTCGTACAATAAAGTTTATTTGGTTTGATTTGAACAAAAAAGTAAGAAAAAACGAAGTTTAGCAGGTTTTAGGGCTACCTAATTTTGTTTTAATTTGTAAGGGTATTAGATACCACATCTTAACGTATTTGAGAATAGAAAAAAAACAATAATTTTAGGATTTTTTGATCAATTTTGGGGGTTTTTCCCCTAGCCTTTTGGGGGTTTTGCCGTTTGATTCGTTTCTGTGAAACTACTTGGTACAAGGTTACGAATTTTTAGAGGTATATTATTAACACTGTTATTTTTCTTAATGGAATACAAAGATTTAGTATTGGCCGAGTAATCAAAGTTCACTTCTTCACAGGGGACCGGCCGGTAAACACGATGATCAAACCAGCACAGCAGTATCGAACTCGGACGGAGGAATGTCTCCTGGTGATCAGGAGATATTAGACCAAGTCAACGCTTACCTCAGAGGCTCGAGATTTCATTCTCCGCCCACTAAGCTGACTAGAAAACACCGAAACCCAACTAACCAGGTTCGTACTCTGGCCATGAAAACAATGAAAACTACCCATGACCAGTAAAATGTCACCGTTTCAGGGAATAACATCGATGGATGATCGTGTTTTGACATCGCACCACCAAAAGGAGGAAATTCTGTATTTCATGGATTTTGACATAGATATGTCTTTTGGCTGGGGGTCATGACAAAATAAGCATGATCGTGATCACAAAGTGTAATGGATAACTAGGTTGTTACCTACTTTCATTACGCTACTCTATCCAGAAAATGAGGAAGTCACTATTTCTTAGCAATCAACGAAACAACAACAAAACAATTCGAAATATTAATTTAAGTGATTTCACCTACTGTTTCTTATCTTACCTACAAGTTAAGTAGCATAATAGAGAGTTCCTAGGATGCTTTTTGATAACGGTATGCCGTTAGTGGTAGTGCGGTTACGCAGTCTGTCTAGGGCGAATCACTCTGAAGCTAACTCGGATGCAAAATAACGGCATGGAAGGATTAAGGTGATGGAGAGTTACGGCCTTAATTTAAGTGACGCTAAATTGAAAAGTGACGCCAATTTTCCCGTTCACCGTTAGTTTTACCTAGTTGATCGCTGTTTTGATTGCTCTTTCCCGTTTGAATCTCGTATTTTTTATTTTCATGTATTTTTTTATTTATATGTCTATTTATTTTTACTTTTCTCTATTTTGAAGAGAACGATTTTGTTATGGATCGCTTCATGCATCTATATTCCGTGGGCCTTATCTCCGTTGAAGAGTTTATAATCGTTTTGGATAACTTCGTGGAAATCGAGGGCCGACCCCGAATTCCTCGTCAGTTAGCAGAGGAGTTTGGAAGATTTTCACTTGACGGAATGTCGGAAGAAGATGCTCTTCTCCAGTTTCGATTTCGGAAACCTGATATTGATTTGTTGTTGGTACATCTCGGGGTACCGGAAATCGTTCGATGCAAGGGAAATAAAGTGCCTGGCACTACTGCTCTTTGTATTCTCTTGCGACGATTATCATACCCCAATCGTCTGAGAGATCTCGAGAGGGTGGAATTTGTATGAGTTATTTTTCAATGTGCAGACCTAGCGAGAGATGTGCGAATCTGTCAGAATTACTTTAACTTGGGTCACAGGCTATTTGATAATGTTCAAGTCAACCTGTGCAACGCACGGGTGAACCAGCCAGTCTATGATATAAATGAGAATGTTGTTTTGTTTCTCCCAAGTTGCTGGCCGAACGGCTCAACGGATAGGTATAATGAAGTTTTTCCCGAAATCATCAGCAAGTTTCAGGGATGGTTTTAGGCTAAATTACAATCTTCTAGACAAAAATAACAAGGTACGAAGCCAACTTACGCACAAGGTGCTATATAATTGCTATAAATTGCCTGTAGGGGAGCACGGGTTCATGGCTAGTAAGTTTATAAAATTGTCTTTTTCTTTCCGAATTATCCCCCAACGGAGTTGAAAATCAGAGTCACATCCCTAAAGAATGGAATACAATTATATATATATCCTAAAAGCCTGAATTCTATATTGGTTTTTGTACATTCAATCTAGTTATCTACTTATTCTTCAAGAGTAGAAAATTGGTATCTGGTAACCTTTGAGAGGTTTTCGGAACCCTGAAAATGTCAATAACGGTTTTGAACTTGAGGAAAAAAACGCTGCAAATTTTTTCACAAAGGTTTATTATTTTTTCAATTGAGTATGATCGTAGTTTTAGTTGGCTTGCGTACGTCATACTGCGTCCAGACTCCTCGGCGTGCCCTATTTCGAGTTGCCACAACCTATACTTCTATAAATATATACGCATGTTTATATTTCTCGATTTGAGCTCCTATCTATTCAAATAGTTATTGCCTTAATAATATCATTATCTAAGTACGTACGAAAAGTCGAGAGGATATGTTATTAAATATGCGTAGGAAATGCATTGTTATTAACACACAAATATGACCTAGAAAAAAACATATATTCATGCCTCGAAGGAACGCTGTACCCACCTCATGGTGCCGCGGCGCCTCCTCTCACTCCACCCCCCGCTCACCCCCCTCACGACCCACTGTGACCCCCTGCCAAGCGTGCCAGGCGAGCGTGCGTCTAAGTCTTACACTCAAAGCTTTGAAAAAGACACTTTTTCGTCTGTTTTTGGCCCATAGCATCTATGCAAGTAAAGCGATCGGGATGGTTAAACGTTAGGACCAACTAGACCCCAAATGGAGTCTATGTGCGAAAGAACGGGTTTTTTAAGTCAATTCTTAGGCCTTTTATGGCCTGGACGGCGAACGGCGGACGGCGGACGGACATTTCAAATTTGGATTCTATGCACCTTGAAACGTAAAGTGACAAAGTTTGAGGGGGGGTTATAAAAATTTTTTGCTACACGATCACATAGGCTTATTATTGGAAATAATAAATCAAAACTAATAGGTAGGTATTGTATGTAAATGTAACGAATTTTTCGGAAAGTAGTATCGAGCCTTGCACCAGTGTTTTATTCCTCTGGGTTGAGCTCCATCTTAAAAGTTCTGAAACAATTGGATCTTCTCCTGTTATGTCAGCTCTAGCCTCAACAACTTGCATTCCTATACTGTGAACAGTCTACATGCCTAACTGTTTAATGCAAAAATAGTGTTTTACAAGTCGTTATAAGAGAATATGGATTACATAGTCTATTACTGTTATTGATTTTAGGGTAACAGGGTTGGAGAGTCTCCAAATCAACCTGAAAGGCTGGACACTCTGTTCAAAGATGATCGTCAGGCGCGCAAGGATTACGTCAAGTCCAAAACCCACTTCAACGATTTACCCTACGGCGATCCGTACAAAAAGACGAGACATTTCAACGTGGAAGACAAATTTCTGCCACGAACTCCCGAAGAGCCATCTAGCGTCCATCGCTTCAGCGTCAACGTTTACTCCAGTGACGCGCAGATATTTTATCGGGAAGGGGAGCTTGAGCTGTACATGGCATACCGGTTCCCTCAGACTGACCCAGTTTCTGGAAAATGTTAGTGTCAGTATATATATTGACATACCTATGTCCCACATAACTTAGAGCAAAGTTCCCGCGTTATTACTACTTGTTGTTCTATCTTACTGTTGTCTCTTTGCAGTATTCTGTCCCGCAGAAGTAAGCAGTATCGAACTTAGTGGTGATGCAGCACCTGTTACTCATTACTTGCCTCTGAGAACTTCATTGTCTGAAGCTCTGCTCTCCTACCCTAAACAAAACATAACTTTCCATGTCTGGGCCAGGGCGTATATGTATGAAAAAAGGGACTTCCTGATTGGACAGGTATGTCTTTGACAACCTAATTCCTACACAGAGTCATTTGCTTATGTATCGTTAGTATACTGTGATTTCCCACATTTCCACTGTAACCATCCCTATGTACTCTAGCTGGAAATCTTACGATGTTTTTCTTCAGGCCAAGTTACCGCTTGAAAAGCTTGTGGAATGGGAAGCTGCTCATATCTACTCTCAGAAGCGAAGAATTGACCATCCGCTTCTTCCCCCTGATAAACACTTTATAAATCTTCGGATTCACCCTTCAAAATCACAGCTCCCTCAGCGTAAGTCAGCTTAAATTTTTCCATGTTGATGTTGCCTATATATAGATACCCTTTAGCTCTTGGTTCCTGGTTAACTTAGTTATTTAGTTTTCACTTTCTTTACTTAACCCGAAGGTTGAAGGGAAAATCTTGTAATCTACCTGAAAATCAATTTCTGAAACTCAAGCTAGGATGGGACTCAACCGAAATCCATGTCTATACGTTTCATGAAAATGTGTGTGTACGCGCGTGCGCTTGCGTGTGTGTGTGTTAGGGTTGCTGGGGTAGGGTTGGTGTTTGTGAATGTGAAGGTGTTTGTGAAAGAAGTGGCACCTAATAACATCAAGGTCATTGACGCAACCGTGTCATGGCGCGGTGTTGTGCGGGAAAAGTGCCACGGAGTTTCTCGAGTTGGGCATCTCAGCGGGAGTGCTCCGTGGTATCACCACCCGCGTCCTGAGGGGTTCTTACTTGAACTGGTGGTCATTTTATAGGGGCACTTCCTTTCATCCCATTCTTCCTCCTCGATCTGCAACTTCCCTTATCCCTAGAGCCGGCTTAGGGTAAACCTGGGCGTCCTCCCCACTATTTTATTTTATTTGTTTATTTTTCAATTTAATGGTGTGTCCCCTCCGCCTTTGAGGGGAATTTTGTTAAAAAAAAAAAAAAAAAAAAAAATGTGTGTGTGTGTATTTTGTTCAACCTGAATCCATGTCCATACGTTTCATGAAAATATGTGTGCGTGCGTGTGTAACTTGTGTACACAATTGCGACCTTAATAAACAAATTCCAATTTCGGCGTTGGGTTTCTATACCCAAGGGCTAGCTACTGTAGAGAAATCAGCTTAAAATTATCATTTTTAGGGGGTTAAAAAATCAGAATAGGTGAACAAACGCCGTTTTTAGCACTTTTTTTTTGCCTTTTTTCCAAAATGGCTCAAGAGATTTTGATAAAATTTAAACGAGTTACTCCTCTTCTGGGTAAAAATAATATCCCATACCCCCTTATTTGGGAAAATACTCTGAGGGCAGTAATTATCAAAACATCCTTCAAAGATATGCGAAAAACACCATTTTTTAGTACCTTTTCGGTCTCCTTCAATATGGCCTCTAAATTATGCAAAAGAACTATACTTTCATCTTGTCAGTGCTTTGTTCCATTACCGAAGGGTGAAGTTGTGAA
Source organism: Adelphocoris suturalis (assembly GCA_030762985.1). Lineage (NCBI taxonomy): Eukaryota > Metazoa > Arthropoda > Insecta > Hemiptera > Miridae > Adelphocoris > Adelphocoris suturalis. The sequence goes on from CM061049.1 coordinate 45,028,944, forward strand.
AAAATCTGAATTAACGTGTTTTTTTTTTTTTTTTTACTTTCCTTACTTAACCAGAAGGTTGAAGGGAAAGTCTTGCAATCACCCTGAAAATCAATTTCTGAACTCATGCTAGGATGGGACTCAACCTGAATCCATGTCTATACGTTTCATGAAAATGTGTGTGTACGCACGCGTGCGTGCGTGCGTGTGTGTTAGGGTTGCTGGGGTAGGGTAACTGTTGGTGTTTATGAATGTGAAGGTGTTTGTGAAAGGAGTGGCACCTAATAACATCAAGGTCATTGCCGCGACCCTGTCATGGCGCGATGTGGTGCGGGAAAAGTGCCACGGAGTTTCTCGAGTTGGGCATCTCAGCGGGAGTGCTCCGTGGTATCACCACCCGCGTCCTGAGGGGTTCCTTACCAGTTACTTGAACTGGTGGTCATTTTATAGGGGCACTTCCTTTCATCCCATTCTTCCTCCTCGTCCTGCAATTTCCCTTATCCCTAAGACCAAGCGTCGGGTAAACCTGGGTGTCCTCCCCACTGTTTTATTTTATTTGTTCATTTTTCGATTTAATGGTGTGCCCCCTCCGCTTTTGAGGGGAGTTTTGTAAAAAAATAAAAAAAATAAAAAAAAAAATAAAATTAAAATAAAATGTGTGTGTAACTCGTGTACGCGATTGCGACCTTACAATACGAAATAAACAAATTCCAATTTCGGCGTTGGGTTTCTATAGCTACTGTAGAGAAATCAGCTTAAAATGATCACTTTTAGGGGGTCATACAAATCAGAATAGGTGAACAAACGTCCTTTTTAGCACTTTTTTGCCTTTTCTCCAAAATGGCTCCTGGGATTTTGCTGTGGGTACAAATGATATTAGACACCCCTCATGCGTGTCTGTGAGGTAAATAAAAGGAGGTACTTATCAAAATACTTCCAAAAATAGGTTAAAAAACGTAGTTTTTCAGCACCTTTTTGGCATTTCCTTCAATATGGCTCGAAGGATTTGATGAAATTCTCCTCTTATCGATACAAATGATATTTGATACCCGTCATGAGCAGGAAGATGCCCTAAGGACAGTAACAAGCTAAATGAATGTAAAAACATAATTTTAAGCACTTTCATAGAATAAAAAAAAAGCCGTAATTAGAAAAAACTTCCCAAAGATGTGATCCATCATGATAGCATCCATGTAAAATGAATATAAGTAAGGAAAGTAGTGTGAAGTCTCGCTCCAGATGTTTATTGATGTTTCGTTCCCGAAAATCTTCCTGTGGACGATCAGCTTATAACGTCTGCGACGCTGTGCCAGTCGGACGAAAATACCCAATCTGAAATAGTTGCTTAATTATAATTATTATGTTGTTTCCTCATGCTGCACCTGAAAATTTTGATTAATGATGGTTCATTTATTGTGGTAACTATCGTGATTATGAATTTTTCTTTTGGGTTGATACATTTCCTAAAGTTGAATTGGCTACCCGTTCTGTCTTCCCTTATTCCTCAAATAGATAGTCGACGGTTTCCAGGGTTATCCAGTAAGAATCTTTGAATTCGTCAGTGTGATTAAGCGAAGGAATTCACTTTCTTATAAAATTCTCCGGATTGGTCCTCATTGAATTGATGGATGGCTTTGTTGTACGTCTCTTAAGGTGAAAGTTGTTTAAAAAAAAAAACAAGCACATTACGGCATACAGAACCGAGAACTATATAGTACTAACCATGGATACCCACTTCGCAGTATTGCTTCACCGTTTTCCTTCCTGATAGCCTTGGTCAAGATGATACCATATATTTTCTGAAAACTATACTGATTTCTCGATGTTCTGAAAGATGTAAATTCATCAGGCGAAAATGGGAAGCAATCAACTATCTCACTCTTCCGCCATACTTGTGAACTATGTTAAAGAGATCTATTTAATATTTATGAAGAAACTGTAAACTATAAAACTAATAAACTAATCACTAACTATTAATCGTAACTATAAAAAATTCACCCCGATTTTAGCGCTGAAAATCAGGATATGGAAAAGTGGCGTAGGTACCAAATTTGGAGAAATTATGGATTGCATTTCAGTCATAAGTTTTTGTCGTCACATTTTATTAACCCACAATTGTGATACGTTATAGATTTAGATGTAGGATAAGGTGATATACATAGATTAATTTTTGTGTTCAGGTTTCATTTTGTGTTTCCTTAGACTTAGAACCTGGGAGAATAGCTCAGCTGGGTTTGGAGATTGACTATGAAAAGTTCAGGGACGTGGGCCACGACTCATTTGACCAATGGCCTCCCAATTTGGCTCCATCGACGGATTCCCCTCCAGAGAGGCCGTTTCTCGGAACTTCTCATACCAGAGAAGAGATCTCAGATGTTGGCGACCCTTATTTGAATGCCAGGCGAGGTAAGATTAAAGGTTTTATTGAATACTAGCTGCCTGACACCCCTATGGATCTGATTCAAAAAAGTCCTTACTTATAAATTACCTATTAGGACCAAACTACTGAGATAAGCCCTCACTACCTCTCCACAAACACCCTCCATATTTCAGATTAAAAATATTTTTGATAGGCAACCCAAAAGAATGTTCAGACTAATCCAATTTCATTCGCCCAAACATCAGATCACCAGTTCGTTCGGTGATGACCAAATTATACCATTTAACCCCACCCTTCTCTTTTTTTCCTTACCACTAACACCTCCCTATGTTTGGGGCTAGAAAACCTAGCCTCTATTGGTCTGCAGTGTTAAATTGACAAAGGATGACCCACCCAGATCAGCTGAATGAGCTTTCTCTTCTAATACACCTAGGAGGCTGAAATTTGGTATTGAGTCTCGATGAGCCTGCTGTGTACGATTGTCAAAGTGAGGACCCACTTACATTACAACATGAGAAAACATGATACATGATTTTTATTTATTGGTTGTAACAGAAAATCGACAACTGGTCTTGATAGAAGTTTGAAGTTGCGATAGAACCTGCACCTCAATTGACAAAGGTTTTCACGTAGCGGGATGCATGGCTGACCTGGCCAAGGCCTTTGATGTAGCTCCACATGACATCTTGCTGGGAAAAATGGAGAAGTTGGGGATCCGAGGAATTCCTCTTGCATGGTTTACGTATTACCTGGCTTCTAGACCCTGGAAAGATAGGATTGATAGCCCATTCGGGCCACATTTCTCGTCACCCAAAAATCTGGTAAGATCAGTTCCGCAAGGAACCCTGCTTGCTCTAACCTTCTTCTTGATAATTATCAATGACTTACCAGACATTCTCAAAGACAATCACCATATGTAGTAAATTTTGCTGACAACACAAATTTCTTAGTGACGGCCAACAGCAGTGAGCAATGTATAGACCTGGCCCAACTAAAATTTGACACCCTTAAGCAATGGATCACTACAAATAATTTGTTGCTAAATGAGGACAAAACCAACTGGCTTATGTTCAAAGCTCAGGGTCCCACATACCATCCTTCTATTACCTTAAGAGCTGCCGAGGTTGAGCTGGTTAACTCAACTAAATTTCTAGGTGTCGTCATTGACTCTAACCTAAACTTACACGAACACCTGGCTGCCCTTAGATCCAAACTAAGTTCTGTGTGCTTTGTCCTCCGCAAACTATGTTCCGTGACATCGTAGTGCTGGTGGCCTATCATGGTCTGTTCCTGGCTAGAGCGAAATTTGGCATCCTCTCGTGGGCCAATCCTCACAATATGGCGGCAGTTTTCACTCTCCAGAAGAGAGCAGTCCGTATCCTGGGATTGCCTCCTACCTCTTCTTTTAGAGGTCAGTTCAAGTCTGCTGGGCTACTAACGCTGCCCTCAATTGCCGTTCTGGAAGCTCTGCTCTATTACAAAAAACATCGATCCGATTTCCAACTAGTCCAGTTCAACCACACCCATGCAACAAGATATGGAAAGTCCCTCCTGCGAGTGGAAAGTCAATTATTCAAGAAGAGCACCGAATACTTCGTGATCACCACCGTTAACCACTTCATTCAGCATGTTCAGCATATTACCTCGATTTCCTTGGATTCTCCCACCTCCTGCTTTCACAATGTGATGAGGAAGTTTTTGATGGAAAAGGAGGTATGAAGTTCGCCACTTTTTTGACATCAGGCTCATTTGAAATTGATTGTTAACTTTTTATTTTGTTTTTCACTTGTTCCTGGCTTTGTTTTTTGACTTGTTGCTCTATCATTGGGAATCCAGCAGGACATCTAGACTTACATCAAGTTGAAACAGGTAGCATTAGCAAGCTAGTTATAGCTATTTTACCAGACCTTTATAATGCGCCCTTTTGCCCCATGCTGTACTGCAAGAGAACGTAGCCACAGGGTATAAGTACGCAGTGTAAAGTTTGGTAAAATTGCGTACTGTTGCCTTAACTTGGTGAGAAATATAAAGAAAACTTGTTCTTTTGACCAAGGTCTAGGTCAGTAGTTTGAAACCTCGGGTATTATTGTTTTTTTTTTTAAATGTCGTTTGGTGTTGACAGAACCTGGTAACAAATCGTCAAGTTGGGGCGATCCGAGGGTTGACCATCAGGATTTTCGCTCATCAGAACCCCTTGGCAAATGGGGATTGCGAGTCCGAGACAGCTTCTCAAATCCTGAAGATTCTAGAATGCCAGCGTCATCCAACCTTGAAAGTCAGTTCCCGTTCAATCAGACACATTTCTCTACAAATTAACCACTTATTTTTAAGACTCATAAGGAGTACCACTAGTGTAGAAAATTAATAAAATTTCATTATTCATTCATTCATTGTGAAAGTGGGAAAATAGTGAACAGAATAAATGAATAAATTAATTAAAATCGAGAAAAGCAAATTACAACGATAACTTCAGGTGACTTTAGTCGTATTCTAAATAGGAGTCATCAGCCTTGCCAAACAGGTTTTAACCCTTTCGCGACGGCCGCCGTATTAATACGCCGGCACAGATGGCCTCCGTAACGCCTGACAACGTATTTTGGCGTTTTCGAATTTCCTTCCATTCTATCGACTCTCATGCCATCCGTTGATAGGCATTGGAACTAACATTTACGTCTAGTATTTAATATAATGCGGTGAGATCAAAGACGTTGTTGAGAGTCTCATCAAAATAGCAGGAAAAACATTGACTTGGTCACTGTTTTGTTTTTTGCCCGCATTCGGTCTTTGTCATAATTTTACTCATACCTGTTTCCATACTTGTACTTTCTTTTCCGTTTTTATTTCTCACCATGGACCACTGCAGGTGGACGGATGAAGAAATTCTTAAAGAAATAATAACCGGGAGTGACAGTGAGTTAGGGAGTGATGTGATTGACGTTGAAATTGAAAATCGTTCAACAAACTTCTTGGATCAACTCAAAGACGATTGTTTTGACGATTTTCTCGATGATGGTGATCATGATACTCGGAAAATTTCAAATTCTAATATTCTTGATCAAGTTCCGAGGCTGTCAGGCCAGGCGCGTTGCAGTGGCTGAACGACGCCCGTTGCGAAGGGGTTAATGTGTTTTGCTTGATGAAAGATTAGATTCTATATTATCTTATCAGGATCAACAGGAAATCTCTTACCTATGAGCCCATTTCCACCGACGGGAGTTTTCCTTGGGTTAACCCAGGTCCCTGAGTTTTTCCAACTACCCTTGATTTGGGATCATCTTGTGGAGCCCTCGGAACAGCTCTGATTTCTCTTCTTCCATGCTGAACCTGATTTTCCGTTTGGGGTTTTTCTTCAGAACACGACCCCACCGTATTTCCATAATTATTAATTTCCCACTCCCTCGTAAAATTGAAGAAACAATGAGTTTGTCTTCTGAAGAAGAAGATTTCGTGGAATTCCTCGAATGAGAAAATGTAGGGAAAGGGTGTACCACTTGAATGAGTGGGTGGAAAACGATTTTGTTAATCCTTCCTTGTATCCAAGGGAGATATTCGTTTCCTGCAAGACTTGTTGTAAAAAGAACTATTGTACAAAAAAAATCAACTTTCGAGTGAACAGTCTGAAAGTAAGTATAACCTACAAAATTGCCACTTGCTACCAAACTAAACTCGTCATCTGTCATTTTGATGTTGGAATACGAAATTGGTAATGTGTGGAATACGAAAAAATCTGCACCTACACTTTTATGAGCTGTTATTCTCTAACTTTTGGTTTGGGGACAGTCGTTTGGATGCTAACTAATTGATCCGTGGTTGACCTGTGGATCGGCTTATTCTGGAGTAAAAATTTATGGTGGAACAGTCAAAACATTGACTCGCGGTTGTTGTCTAGATCCTTGTAGTGGATTTATTTGTTGGTTATGTGGGTTTACCATATGTGGTGGAACCATATGCGTTTGTCTCGGTATAGGAATATGTTTGGTTCATATATTCCTGGGAAGGAATATTGTGATGGTATATACCATCTGAGTGGTGTATAGGCCTTTGGGCCTTTGCTTGGGCTCGTAGAGAGTCTATTTGTGAATTTATAAATTCACTGTAAATAGGAGAATTGTCTCCTGTGGGCCAATGGGTTGAGCTTTTTGAGCTCACGTTGGCAGCGCCGCTATGGGGCGAAGTTAGTCTCATGTCCCTGCCTTCTGTCAAGGCGGGTCGGTTAGAGATTGTAACACCCGTGTAGTTTATACAGGATGTGGAAGGAGGATTGGGCGATGAGACGGATGTCTTTGCCGCGTTTCCTTCGCTGATACCTTCAGGAAGGCAGGAAGGACTGGGCCCCCTGCTCCGTTCCCGAAGGTGTAATTTAGTTCTTAAAATAACTAAATTTGGGGACTCGCTTTCAAATGAAATTTGAAGGGTCCGCCTGGGGTAAACCACTTATCAATCAAGTAAAGCCTTTTTGATATAGTGGGTCCGCCTAATTCGGTTGATCGGGCTTGTTTGTAAAGCCTGCTGATGATCGCCGGCTTGTCCCAGTGGGCGGTCAGTGAATTACTTCTCTGACCCGGGTGGGGCGAGGCTTTCTTCAACTAGACGGTCTAGCCAACGTCGGGATACCGTCTAGCGTCCCAGCGTGAAGGGACCGAATAGGGAAAACTGCGAAGTGTAGGACTCGACCTATTCGAAAGGTTGATGTACAAAAAATAGATCCTGCTTTCTATAACTCGCCAGTGTAGTTAGAATCACTGCTGGAAATCTCAGAGAAGGCTCCTTGGTATGGAAATCTTATCCTGTCCAAGACCCGGATCGGGTTAATTTATTGGGCCATGAGATGGGGTATTTATATACCTTATGGAGTCAGGGGTGACTCGAGAATGTGTCGCCCAGTGCAGCTTGCTGGGCACTCTGAGAGCGGTCGCTCGCTATCTGTGTGTGGTAGGGGAAACTTCAGTTTTCCCCTACCCGCCGCTAGGGCGCTCTTGGGTTGCTTACCCTTGTCCCAAGGAAGGTATTGTAAACGGTAATATTGAGGTCCGCCGTTTTTAATTGTCTTGGATGATCTGTAACGATCTGGGATTATCCTTCGCGGGGACGTTGCCTTCCCTGTTCTGACTTTAGGGAGCTCGGGACGATGAGAATGATTCCATATTTTTCTCATTTGTGTGCTTTCCTTGGGAAGCTGTCTTCCTCGTTTTGCCGCTAGGGAGCTCTCGTGTTGGAGCTTAGGATTATGTCTTTTAGGTGGCCCATTGTCTTTAGTTATTAAAGCTATTTTTGTTGGTGGTAAATTCACCACAATCCTATGTTACAAGACTCCGGAGTTAACTACTGCTAGGCCATAGAAGACTAGCTCCACCCTGAAAGCAAAAATTTTCTTCTAAATTTCTAGTTTTTTGTTAGTTGTAAATTCTGATTATGCTAGCCCTATATATGAATGCTAACGAAAATTTCATTTCCAAAACATTTCAAACAAGTTTTTTCCAGTTCATCATTATTTATCAATTATATTATATACAGTGGAATTTATGTACTGTGTTGTGTACAGCTTCTCACTATTTTCGTTTTCAAGGTGGTCGCCAAGCAAGGCTAGGTGTCCTTGACAACGAACCCAATTATCGTTCGACTCTGAACAAAGTGTCTGACTTGAGGGAGGACGATGACGAATTGATGCTGATTTTGGACGGACGCAGTAATGAACCTAGTCCATCGACCCACAACTCGATCGGGAAAACCAAACCCTACGGCGGCCTTCCTCCAGAACGCCACGATCTTGAAGGTATTTTGAAGTTTCCCTTCTGACTTCATCAACATATGAACAGATTTAAAGATATTTGTGCATTTTTAGGGCGTTCACCTGAAGCTTGGTAATATAACAAGACTTAACAAAAAAGGCCTTTAAATCTTTGCATTGGTTTTAGAAATTTACGAATTTTCGTAGAAAGTGAAGCTATTGCATGCAATGGCTCGGAAAATTTTAAAATAAAAATTTTTGAAAAATTTCTTCATTGAAATCTGTTATGAGGCATTCTGAAACGATTCCTGAAGTGTGTGCTTTTATATATATATATATATATATATATATATATATATATATATATATATATAGACGATTACTCTCCTTAGGATTGTGATGAAAATTCCGTTCCTGCGCCAAAAAATTAAGCTTTCCAAATGAAAGGATGAGTTCGTTGGCCAACATTAGTTGAGCACATTAAATTGGTCAAATTTTAAAAAATGTAAAACAAAAATTTTTTAATGGGGTATTGACCAAATATCATCTGAAAATTACATAATACTTTTTCTTTCCAATGCGATCAAGGATACTTCGATAATTATTACCAGCAACACAGTTGCACCTGCCGAGGTAAGTATTGACAAAGTCCACGACGCATTAGCATTAAAGAATTAACCTGTTCAATCAATATTAAAGCATATTCCACTTAATAGAACGCCATCAAACCGTCGGTTTGTTAAGCTCTCACTAAATAACAACAAGACTTACATTTCCTTCTGTAAATGCCGTATTTCCTTTCTCCTTTTGCCAATCTTCATCTTAATTATCATCAGTCCACGAATAATAACTGAATGGCTTGTAGTTTTGTAATCTTCTCTTCTTCCTTGTTTGAAATGTCTAGACGGAGGCAGTGGTAGGGAGGGGGTACCTTAAACAACACTGACAGAAATTCGGTCTGTATATAAATCTAAGCTGCCCTTGATAGGTCAAAAATTTGGTAAAAAAATTCCAACATTTATTAGCACTAAAAATGTATTATTCAATTATGACTAAATTGATATAAATGTTGTTTGAAATTTATCAGTGTGCTTGTTGTTGAAATAGTACTAAAAATTTAAAATCAACACAAATTGTGACGAAGATAGAATCTAGGCTGTGGAATGGGGGGGGGGGGGTTAAATGTTTACTGCCACCAGTACAATCTCCACTTCTCTACCTTATCTACTGATTGGACCCGGTGGGGTAATTAACTGTAGGTGCCTAAAGTTTGAGATATGATAAGTTGGTTCCTACATGTACCAATTACCGGAGTTCCTTGGTTTGGATCTAGAATAGTCATTATAGATAACTCGAAGGACCACTCTCTTTATAGAGAGAAATCAAATTGTTGTAGAGGTCTTGTAGGTACTAAATAAAATTGTGTAGATATGTGAAAATAAACTGTAATTATTAAAAAACGAAGTTTGTAACAAGGATATAGCAATCCTTAATTCGTACAACAGGTGGGCTTGAACCTGAACTCATTGATGACTATATGATATAATTATTGTTTGTAACAATTCTACACTTGAATACTGGAAGTTCGAGCCAATGAAGGACTCACTGTCTTTCCCTGAACTCAGCTCAATACATTTCGTTTTTAACTTTCTCGGTTTCATAGTTGATGTACCTATTAAAATATTTTTCAGTGGGTCGCTATTTTTCTCTGTTCCTGTGGTATTTTGATTTTGTAGAACAAAATTTAAATTTTGCTATTCTTTGCTATGGAGTTGTTTCAAGACTTTTACTATGGGTTTGTCTCCAAAGCCAATTTTCATTTTCAGATCGGCAAACATATCAGATTATATGTTAACTTTCATAAATGACTGAATTGTTTGTAGATTATGGAATCATTATATCAAAGCCCTATATCAGAAACCTATCTCACAATTTATTATGGATTTATCTGACTTGAATTTACTAATTATGCTGACGTTCTTAATTATGTAGGCCTGCGCCAAAAGGCTAATGTAGAAATAATAGACCTTTGTGTAATAGTTTACACCATTTTCTAACCAGTGTATCATCTTAAGTCCCGGTGCACACTTGCTGCAAAAAGACGCCTGACACAGCGTCATTTTCAATCGGATAACTAGAAATACACAGCGGAGAATGGTGCGGTGCACACGGGACGCCGATACCTATCTGCAGCTGGTGTCAGTGCGGATAGTTATCAAGGTTGCCGCAGGTTTCTGTGGGACGCGCGTTGCGGGCGATAGCTATCCTGCACACGTGCAGCTGCGTCACTCCTGCGTCAACCATCTTTTTGAAGATTTCGGCCCACGATGGATGAAAATGTTGATGTGGAACTTCTCATCGACGCGGTAAAAAACCGCCAAGCAATTTGGGACGTCAGCCATCAGTGGTATAAAGACCGCAACAAAAAACAGGCTATCTGGGAATCAATTTGCGAAGCTATTTTCCTTCGAAAATTTTACAACCAACTAACTTTGAAAAACTTGCCAACTTTTTATTTATTGTAATTCTTTTTATCGTGGTTTTTTTGGTCCATTCGTCATTGCCATTCGTTATTAATAATTAATTAGTAATTATTGCTACCTACCTCTTTTTCAAGTATAACGTTGTCGAATATAATGAGAATAAATTTTTATGAATATGAACAATTTTTATTAAAATAAAACGTACTGATATTAATGGAGAATGTTTTACATACCTCAATGTTACCGCCAGCATCTCCAAAGGTTGAATAGGAGATCTCAAGTAGGTTTCTTGCCCTTATAGTGCATCGCTGATCCGACCGGCCAATTCGTCAAAGGATCGGATTGACATCCGGAAATAATTGAAAAATTTCTCTTCGTCTTCTCTGAGATCCATCAAGCATACATTGAAAGCACCTTTCAAATACCGCTCACTGTTGAACGGATGGACCCAGTACTTCCGATTTCTGGCCTCTTCTTTACGAAATACGTACTTGAGCACCAACTACTTTCTTCTTCAATATCTGAGCGCGGGTTGACAGATCCATCCTCGTAGGTGGCGAGCGAGTGACTGTCGCGTCATGATGCGGCCCTGGCCTATCCAGAGTGTGCATTGAAACGCAGATAGGACGCAGATAGCTATTCCTAGGAAATGACGCGGCGTCCTGCGTCGTTTTGCCGCAAGTGTGCACCAGGCCTAAATGATACTTTTTAAAACTAGAACTTGAAATAACATTACTTTTCTTGCAGCTGACCATCATAATGGCACTTGGGCTGACGAACAGTTGCAATACCAATCAATTTCGAGGCTCGACCCGGCTAAAGCTTCCGACTTCGTGCCCAACGCCGACTGCCACCAGCGGTTTCTGAGCCCCAGGGTCGACCGGGACTTTCCGGCAGGGGTAAAAACAGCCGAGTTCTCGTCCGACAACAATTCTGGTCAAAGAAATCCTTTCGAAGTGTCCGTCACTGTTCACCCGCAACCAAGTAAGTGCGCGGTTTATGATGTATGATTCGATGGTTTATTATTATAGCTTTTCTTGGCAAATCTGGTATGAACACTGGAGGACTTGCACGAGTCTTAAATGCTTTGTCTATTTTTCTGTTGAGATGCAAATAGTAGAAAATGAAAATATTGAAATGGGTCAAACATTTTTTGGAAGCCACTGAAACGTTAAACATAAGTTGCAGTTTTTTTTTTTTTAAATATTACCCCTACTTCTATTAAATAATACCCCTACAAGTCAGCTGAAAGACGCCTGCGTGGGGGGGGGGGGGGGGTTCAGTGCCGTTTGCCTCTGATGTCAATTTAGATTCTTTCTATTGGCTTTTTGTTCAAACCATTGGAATTTTGGGCTGAAAATTTGCAGTCTGGAGTGTGCAAGGGCATAGAATCCGTCACAAAAATTTTCCATTGTCATAAAAATGTTGAGAATTGTTTCTGAATTTCCATTTGAAGAGAGGGATGAAACGATTGAGAATGCATTTCTTTCTAAGATCATACTTCTTTTTTTTTTTTTCAAAATAAATCTCTCTATTCCTAGAACCTAATTCTACTAACACGAGGATTCGAACTGAAAATCAACAATCTCCACTACCAGCTCTGGCAAGAGTCATTGATCCAAATTACCAAATCAAGGAGCCATCTCCCATTCCCCGCCTGGATTCTTCTCTCGACCTTGGTTCAGAAAGCAAAGCAACTCAAACTACTGTCAATGGACAGATTGGGATCGATCTCTTCTCTGTGCGAATTGAAGTTGAAGCTGCGATCAATTTACTTCCCACAATTCAAGACGGTAATTTTATGTTGAATATTGAGAAAATCTTGTAGATATGTAGTGTGACACTAGTTGTTTTTCTTTTGAAGTTCTGATAATGTGTGATCCTACTGCTTTGAAGGGGTTCACTCTCAGCCGTCCTCTCGTGTGGAATTCGACGCTTGGAGCAAAGGCAGAGAAATAATCGTTCAATCCTCCGTCGTCAACAATGACACGAACCCGAAATACGACAGTGCTTGGAATGTTGAGTTGCCTGCACATTTGCTGTACAAGGTAGGTACATTAGGTGTCCATAGTGTTTACCACTAGAAATTTTGGTGTTGGCAAGGAGATAATCTGAGTATCTGAAATGTTGAGGGAAGTGGTATCTAAAAACTTTTTTTAAACCTATTTTTGGTTCTTCATTTAATTTTAATTATACATTTGCTGAACAAGGTAGATGTCCAGATTAGATGTACATATATGTCCACTGGAAATCTCTTTGTTGATAAGAAGATTATCTAAGTATGTGTGCAACTTAACAAGAGTGGTACCTAATAGCACTTTTAAAAATTCATTTTTTAAATAACAGACATTGTACAACGTCATCTTTAAACAAAAAAACTGGATTTTATGCAGTAGTTTGGTTACAGTGGGTGTTCAGTGCCTAGCACAGGAAGAGTTCCATGACTAAATTCCAGTGGTTTTTGCAAAATTCGGCAACATGGCTCGAAAGAGGGGAGCTTTGTGAATAGAATGAGAGGTAGAGGGCCTCTGTAGTTCAAATAATAGGGTCAGGACAGATAGTTGAAATGGAGCTCCCCACGTCGCATCCCGCCACCTCGGTGCCCGTTTACTCTAGAGTTGTGTTGCGTGGGATTCTTTTATTTTTATTTTATTTATTTATTTATTTATTTTTTGCTCGTGGTTTTAAATCAGTTGAAATTCACCAACAGCTCATTTCTGTTTACGGAGAAGGTGTAATGAGTGAGTCAATGGTGAGGAAAAGGGTCTATGAATTGGAGGCGGGAAGACATTTACTTGAGGATGAAAGTGGGAGAGGCAGACCCTCATAATTGTGATGGACGATATTGTCGGAAAAATCGACAATGCATTTCGTAAAGTAGCCGTTCATCCCTTGATGAACTCGACCAGAGTTTTCCAGACATCTCACGATCGCTCATCCATGAAATCGTTTCGGAGAAACTGGGCTTTTGGAAAGTTTGCGCCCGGAGGGCCCCTAGAGAACTGACGCCCCAACACAAGGAACAAAGAGTGGCTGCTGCTCGAAAATGTTTGGACCACTACAGAACTGATGGGGACGCATTCCTGAAGTCTATCATCACTGAAGACGAAACCTGGGTGTCTCATTACACTCCAGAAAACAAGAGACAATCAATGCAGTGAAAGAAGCTGTCACCAACTGGATCAAGGAGGTGGCAGCAAGCTTCTACGAGGAAGGAATTTCCAAGCTCATTTGCCGATGTACGAAATGTATTGACATCGTCATTAAGTTGAAAAATAATACATATGCTCAAGTAAGTTTCCTGTAAGTTTCAAAATTTTCCAATAAAAACCTGATTTAAAAAAAAAACGTATTTTCTGGACGACCCTCGTATCCAACCATCAAAGACTACTGGGATGGTGATAAGTTCTACAGAAACACTTGAAGCTTGGAAACAGAGACACCCTCTCTGGCAATAGAGCACTGCATCAAAACACAAAAACAGATGGACCGAATTAGCTGAAATTTTCAGAAGACATTCTTAGAAATTACCCTTCAATGGTGCCCAGCAATTCCTCAAATTCTCTTCAGCAGTTGGGTATCCATGAATTGAATGTAAAAATACTTCATTCAGCAAAAGCCAAATTTTATCATTTAATAATAATTAACAGGACGTTTCATCCAGTACACATCATGGTCCAGACCAATTGCACCCTTTATGTACTCATTTAAAAACATTAATTAAGATAAGCAAGATAAAAAAGATAATTACGATAATTAAATTGAGGTCCTTAGGGATGGAGGATGGAGCTGCACACCCATGGTTAAGCGATTAAGTTTTAGTTATCTTGTTATAGTTTGATTGTTCTGTTAATGAATTTTTACCTTTGTAAAAAAAAATGAATAAAAATAAACTATTATTCATGAATTAAGATAAGCAGAAGTTTATTTGCCATTTAATCATTCATAGTGGGAATTGAGATTCTTCAAATCGAAGTACCAAATACTTAATATGAAATTCATTAAATTAATGTAAAAACGCTGCAAATTATTACACATAGTTTTATTATTTCTGTATCATACAGACCTTCTACGTAGAAAACTGACTGTAATTATTTAGCCTCACTTATAGTATATTTACTAGGTATCGAAACTCGGGGCTCCCAATATTTGGTTCACTCGTTCACTGCATTACAGCTCCAGGACCCCATAATTTTACGCTTTATAGTAAAGTTGAGGAAAAAAAAATAAATGGGGCCGTCTAGGGACACCCGAAGGAAGCGAAGCTTTATATCATAAAGCGTAGAATAGAATTATGAGTATTTTCATACTCATAAACAATCTCTTCTAATTGGAATTAATTTCATCACACTCTCTCTCGCCTTCCCTTCCCTCTCCCCTCGCCCTCCCTTCCCTCTCACTCCCTCCGCCTCGCCCTCCCTCTCACTCTCTCTCCCGCCCACCCACAAGGCGTGCGCGCGTTCGTCAGTCTAACACTCAAAGCCTCGAAAAAAAGACACTTTTTCGCCCGTTTTTGGCCCATAGCATCTATGCAAGTAAAGCTATCGGGATGGTTAAACGTTAGGACCAACTAGACCCCAAATGGAGTCTATGTGCGAAAGAACGGGTTTTTTAAATCAATTCTTAGGCCTTTTATGGCCCGGACGGCGGACGGACATTTCAAATTTGGATTCTACGCACCTTGAAACGTAAAGTGACAAAGTATGAGGGGGTGTTATAAAAATTTTTTGCTACACGATCACATAGGCTTATTATTGAAAATAATAAACCAAATAGTGAATTTCTTTGGATTTGTCCATGTTTATTTTAGGTAAGTCTACTTCTTATTAAGTAGGTATCAAAAAGGACAATGACCCGGATCATTGAAGGGAATGCCTCCCAATGGCTTTCTGTAGTTCCTCTAGCAGCTGATGATTTAGACTTGACAGCAAACCAGTTTAGAGACACACTGGCAATGCGTTATGGAAAGAAGCCATCAGGTTTCCCAGTAAGATGTGATGGGTGTGAAGCTGAACTCACTCTCAATCATGCCTTAAATTGTAAGCGAGCAGTTCTCGTAAAGCAGGGTCACGACCAAATGCGAGACACTGTTGCTGGGCTTGCAAGATTGGCGTGGAGAAGAGTAGTTACTGAGCCAGTTATGTATGAAGGAGATGACGGAACACCTGGGCTCATCGCAGACTTAAAGATTCATGGAGTTTGGGATAGGGAGAGAGTGGCTTTCTTTGACAATCGAGTAGTAAACGCCGACGCTCCTTCCTATTCTAACCGTGATTGGTCTGCAGTTTCCGATTGAGCAGCCCGAGAAAAACATCAAAAATGTGATGCAGCAGCCGAAGACCTCAGGGGCTACTTCACGCCACTTGACATATCTTGTGAAGGGGTGATGCACAGGGTGTTCGACATTTTTGTGGAGAAATTAGTCTCTACCCTAGCAGAGAGGTGGCAGAAACCACGGTTTTTAATCTCAGGATGGGTGAGAGTGAAGCTACAGTTGGTACCATCCGAGAGATTTACTTGAGGCTGCAGGAATCGAGGAAGCCTCTAAAAAGTACGGTCCCACAGGATTACCAAGGATCGGTGGAACTAGGGCTAGAATACAGAGCCCCGCTGCCTCTGCTAAGAGAAGAATGATGAGAAAAAAAGAAAACAGAAGCTGACTGGCATATAACAACCCTGTCTCAAAAATTTAGCTCCAATAAAATCATTTTGTTCAATTAAGTAGGTATTTATACAGCAGGTTTATATTGTATTACTCAAACGGTTGAAACCTCATAATTTTCTTTCAGGGTGAATCAGAATTTGAGCTGAGAGTTGTCAATGTGGATGATGGCACTATTTCCTCTGCCTTTATCGATTTGACCACACTTTCTGCTGGATTACCATCCATAGACGGTTGGTACTTTCTAAGCAGTCATGGCCACAAATCTGCAGGTCAAGTTAAGGTAAGCCAGTGTTAGTTAGTTAGAAATACTTAGGTTCTGCCAGTACGAACTTTCTGTCAGTCTAAAATAGATGACATTACCTTATTTAACTATTAATTAGCATGCCAAGCAAGGAAAGATATTTAGGATCTAGGGGATACAAAACACCAAGTTTGATGAATTCTCATTGCACTTTTAGGTGGCTTTCACTTCACTTGGTTTAGTTTAATTAGAGAATTCCTAGTAAGTTCTATCTTACCGAAACTCCACGTGGTAACTACTATCCTTAGCGTAATCAACATCAAATGCTAACCAAATTGCAGTGGTATTGATCCGACTTGATGATCCTATCAGCCGTATAAATATATGTGTGGCATTGATATCACCGGACCTACTTGGAAGTCTCTATTGTAGGCTATATTTATCAATTTATTGTTCATTTTTTTGTTACTTACAAAGGTATCTATCACCCCGATGGAAAGCATCCGAAAATATCGTGACGAGTGGATTGAGGAGTTTCGTAAAAGGAAGCATGAATCTAAAAGGTGCATCGACGACCGGATTTCTTGTGAAAGCGCTCAAAAAATTATGTTGAACGACAGTTCAAGTATGAAATTCAAGTAAGTAGGTACCTCCCCAATATTATGACTTCCATCTCTCATGAAACCATTAGAAGTGCGTTAGATTAAACTTCATGCTTAGTAATACTTCATAGTAATGTTTGTGGGATGAAAAACGGCGAAGTACCATTTCCCTAGCAACGACTCGGTTGTTAGCGGAAATCATCAGAAAACCAACCGTAACGCTTTTTTTAACGCTTTTTTCGTTTATGTGCCAAAGTAAAGACACGAAATGCCAAAATTATATCTAAGCAACAAAGTCTAGATCCTAGTATTCTGTTGAGATGCAAGGTAACCTACCTACGTACTATAGTCAACATTGTTTACAGGTAGTATAATAGTTCTGCTAGATGTGACCTGTTCAGATGGGTTCAACATATCAACTTCTCCCTATGAAGAATCAGACTTGGCTGTTTATTACTTTTGAAACTGCGTTGTTTCGAAAGTAGTAAGAACCAAGTCAGGAAAAAAAAGTCAGGTTACACAAGTTTTCTGTAATTTCCCTACTAAATGAGAAGGGGATTCACTCTGAGTACATACCCTCCTCACTTTTCCTTGTTTGAGGCAGTATTTGACTGCATGTTTGGTTTGGAACACCTATCTTACAGTGGATATTCAACATTTACTTTGTTGAAATTCTGTTTCAGAGAGAAAATGAAAGAATTGGAACAGTTGACTGAACGGATGAGACAGAAACTGATGAACGCGGATCGTTGGGACGATAGTCCGCCGTGCACCTTGATGACAGAAGTAAACGATTTTGCCCAAAAACTAGTCCAAGAGACCACAAAATCTGCTGATAACCGGACCACAAGTAGGATAACCTCCAGCACTCCTTGTGAAGGTTGGTTTCTTCTTAAAGTTGTTATAAATCTAGAAAATTGAAAGGAGTTTACTTACGCAAAAATTAATACGTCAAGCAGCACAAAAATTAGGGATACCTGCGTATTCGTTTAATCTTTCATTAGCAAAATCAACAGTGATGTTCTCACACAATGACAACGTGATGCAAATTAGGTTAATCTTTCTGCCCAGTTCATCTGCATAAGAGAAGCAACATCAAGTCACTAATAGTACATTTTAATCATAACCACTAAATTGGCCGTAGAATCAATTCAAGGCGTGCCAAATATCTGATATTCAATAATTTTTCCATTGCTGACTAGGTCGTGTCCTTCAGCTTATTAACGTTATTCTTCCAGCTGTTTTGAAATAATGGTGACCACTGTTTACTGTTTTCGTTTTAGGGTTACCCGAGTTGGATCTGAGAACTGTCCAAGAATTTTGTCCTATTGACAGTGAAGGAGAACAGGACTTCCGCCTGAGAACTTCTACGGTCACAGCTCACAACCCGCCTCCCACTTTTCTGGACTACGCTCCCGTATCCCGGATCCGAAAGCCTCTCTCCAAGACGCTCTCAGCCTCTAGGTCAATGAATAACCGAGTAAATTTCTTTAGCGATGATTTGCTCACAACGGGTACCGAATTTAGTCCAACGGCAGGGAGCAAAAGCCCGATAAATCTGATATCTTTTGACGACTCGCAGGATGAGCACTGCTCTCAGACATATTCGTTGCCTTTGAACAGCAATGACACATCGCCTGCTTCTCCTGTAAACGTGCTTATTGGGTAAGGAGTTGTTAACACTGCACGCGATGCAATGCAGCACAGACCAGTAGCTTCCACTCTTTACAAAAAGCACAAAGTATTCGCCTGATTTTCTCTCAATGAGCATAACTGAGTGATTTTTAATTGTTCCGGTTGGATGAGTTGATGAACCGGTGATGTAAAACTAATGACTTGGTTCGAGCTCCTGGCCCATAAACTATTGACTTAAATTCATTCTATGTCATCACTCGGATGCCAGTTCTCACTAATTCTAGGCACTTCTCACCTTTCGTCACGACTTTTATGAACCACGTGCAACCCCTTTTTTCCTCTCAATCTCTTGCTGCTTGTGTCAATGGTGGAGGGAACCTATAGTTACCCTCTTAAGATTTCGGAAAGAGATTAAAATAAAAATGAAATAGGTACCTACATAATTCTTCTACAATCCCACGCTGGAAACTTCCGGCTCATAGTGTAGGTTTGATTGCATGGATTTCCCGCAAGCTCCGCCTGTCACATCGCACGCACGATTTTGCCATCTACGTGGGAGACTTATACTTTTCTATGTCTGTTCATTTGTAGAAATGCTATAGACCCCCCCTTTCTATGTACCTATAGAAATACTTCATCACATCGCATCGTGAGTAGTGGAAACTGTAGTGTGATTTGTGAATGAATTGCTCAGCTTGTTGTGTTTGCTTGTTGTCTTGCACTGTGCCTTTGTCTGATGAAAAATTTCATAGATTCCACTACTTTTGATATACCAGTAAATCTCTTTGCATTTAGGTTAGTCACAACTCAGCCAACATCAGATCACTACATACTTCCGTTGTTTATTCCAATAATATTTTATAGGTTTTGTTTTTTTAGACCAAGAAAAGTATTGAGAACGTGAGTTCCAAAAATCTAATAAAACATTGATAAATTTAAAATAAATAAAATCCGCTTTTTCCCTAACTACTGGACCAAGGTTTTATGAAATTTGGCTCTGGAATCTGCGTTAAATTTCCTATAGGAATAGTGTACTTGGTTTCTCAAAAAATACCATCCGAAGACCTTCACATTAGTTCAAACATGGACAATTTTGAAAAAATGAAATTACTGAAAATTTTAAAACTTTACTACTTTCCCAAAAAAAATCCTGGAAACTGGCAAATCTCATAAAAACTGCTTCATCTAATGGGTACTCTTTCCAACGGTATAGTCAATTTTACTTTTACTTTGTTGTGTAGTGGAGGAAATTAAGTTTTAATATTGAAAAATGTGCGTTTGTCAATGAAATCGTTTATCTTCTCGAAAAATGACCCTCTATGAATCTACGAGTATGGGGTCGGTTTCTACGTATTTTTTTCACGCTGGATCGAATGGTAACGCTGGCAGATCTCTCCAGCTACGTTATAATGGAGTTTTACACTTTTATTAACTACTTTTATCCCATAACTCGCATACATTTAAGCTCAACAAACTAACTAAAAGTTTGTGAGTTTGAATATAAAACTCGATTATATCGAAGTTGGAGAGATCTACAAATGTTATCATCCGATTCGACGTAGAAAAATACGTAGGAACTGACCTCATTCTCCAGGTTCATGGGTGGTCATTTTCCGAGAAAACCATCGATTTGATGGAAAAAACACATTTTTCAACATTGTAACATAATTTTCTCCCCTAAATAATAAAGTAAAATTGACTATACGGTTGAAAAGAGTAATAGATGAAGCAGTTTTGCAGCATTAGATGAAGCAGATGAGATTGGCCAGTTTCCAGAATTTTTTGTGGAAGAATAGTAGTTTTAAAAAATTTCAGAAATTATATTTTTTTGAAATCGTGTATGCTTGAGCTAATGTGAAGGTCTTCGGATGGTACTTATTAAGATCTCAAGTACACTATTCTTATATGAAATTCAACGTTGATTCTGAAAATGAGGTCAAAAGTTAAAATTAACTGAGGCAAAGTGGAGAAATTTGAGTTTAGAAGGAAAAAACACAGTTTTTCTGAAAGAACCTTTAAAAAATCATATTTTGAGAACGACGGATTGAGATAGAAATATGCGGTTGGCGGCATTATATCACAGCTTTGATGCAGACTAACAGAAAGAAAAATTTTCGTCACTTATCCGATTCCACCCGTATATATGAAAAAGCGCAAACTTCAGGAATCGTTTCAGAATGCCTCAAAACGGATTTCAACAAAGAAACTTTTCAAAAATTTTGATTTTAAAATTTTCCGATCCATTGCAATAGCTTTATTCTCAACGAAAATTCGCTAAAAGGATTCAAACGTGATGATAACGAAAAACTTTATTTCAAAAATATAAAACTGACGTTGGCATTATTTTGATTGGATTGGATTATAGTGTGATAACACACACACACACACACGTTAACTCTGTAATTAGGCATTCTTATATCTTGAAAAGATGATTTATTTATGTTATCAATCTTCCCTCAAGTATTCTAACAAATGCGTTCTCAATAATGATGTATCTGTCCAAATTTTACAGGGAGAAATTTGACGATTCTGATGACTCTGTTGGCATCCTCGGTGGCAAACTGAGTTTGGAGAAGGTAAAACTGATTTTTTGTTTGTGAACATTAAAGGGCATTGGAAACATTGTACCTCCATATTCATTCATTCATGCAGATAACATTTCAACAATCGTTCTTTTCCTTGCTTTATAGTGCCACAAAGAGCTGGAGCAACTACCGAAGGACAGCCTCGATGCCGCCTCCATAGCAATCGAGCAGATGATAGCTGACCTCCGCAATCAGAAGATCGACGATTCCAAAAGCTGATCGGACCTCTACTCAGTACTGTGGTTAGCAGGGAGTCTTTGCAATCATCTAACACATTTTTTCTGCCAATTTAAAAATAATGATAGTTAAGCCGTCGTTCAGTAAATTTGAGTTGTCGTCCAGCACGAAGGAGACCAGTGGAGAAATTACTATTAAATGGGTTACAAAGTTTCGTCCTTACAGAATTATTTTCTGTCAGTAAAGATGCTTGCATGTTTTTGTAAAGATCCTTGTCTATTTCGGTACCTACTCATCGTTTTCAAATTCTGTTTCAGCTACCGAAGCCCTCAAGAATTTTGGATTTGATGATCGCACTGCCATCTAGTCTATTCCTTTCTACTGTAGGTTTAAAGTGGATTTTCACTCATTGAATTATTTTGCAACTTGCGCTATCAGTATTAGTCAGCAACCTGACTTCCTTATTGAATGTATACATTCCTTAATTAGGTAACTATTTATTAAAACAAGTTCTTTCAACGGCCTGGTTGTATTCATCCAATTATCGCTTCCTATTGCACAAATTGTTAGATTGTTCATGATGTCGATGACGCATCAGAGATGTCCCTTTCGGTGAAAAATAGATTATCCTTCACAAAGTTAATACATTTAAATACACTTGTATTAACTATAAACTAAGAACATTAACACATTTATACACTAAATAATACTGAAAAATGTACTTAAATTTCATTAGCACCTCAAACAACGGGCAAAAGCGCTCAAAAAACGTGAAACTTTTGGTAAAAACAGAATTTTAAGGTCAAAAGGGTGGGGGAAAACGAATATAACAGCCTATATTCTGACCAGATTTCCGGTCACGATAAAAAAAATCCGTTCAGATCTCTTCGTCTGTGAAAGTGACACAGATTCACGGCAGAGTTTCATTCTTATAATAGAGATATGCTCAGCCCTCCCACAATTTATTATGGAACCCTAACATTCCTTTTGCTTATCAGATTTCTCGCTTGGGATCTAGTAATGACGGCACCAACTCACTCTAATAGTACCTTCCTAGTTATATGAATCATAGTTTAGTGAGGCTGTTTCTACCCATGTATATGTGCCTATCCATTTGATTATGTTTAGGTTTTTTTTTTTTTTTTTAATTATTATTTGAACAATTTAGTGCTCAAAAGTCCAATCCTTTCTCTCAGAATGCTTGATTTTTTTTTTTTTTTTTAAATCATATTTTCCCAATGTCTCAACAAATCCAATAAGACTTGACTCTATTACTCATTATGAAAAATGTTGTATAGGGGAAACGGGCGTTGTCAGTTATCTTCGGTTTGCTCTAAATAAGGGCTAGTGGCCTCCATAGGCCATAGTGTAGATGGGGCTTTTGGATTTGTGGCTGACTCATGACCAGCTGATATAATTTCAACGGAATCTCTTGTCAAGAAATCGAGTTTATTTGTGATTAACTTTAATTAACTAGTTTTACCCCATAACACACATACATTTAATCGTAACAATCAAACTAAACATTTGCTATTTTAAGTGTAAAACTTGGTTATAACGGAGTTGGAGAGATCTACAAATGTTACCATTCGATACAGCGTGAAAAAATACATAGAAACCGACCCCATACTCGTAGGTTCATCTTTCGAGAAAACCAACAATTTCGTTGAAAAACCCACATTTTTTAACATTAAAACGTAATTTTCTCCACTAAATCACAAAATAAAAGCAAACTTGATTATACCGTTGGAAAGAGTATCAGACGAAGCAGTTTTCATGAGATTTGCCTGTTTCCAGGATTCTTATTGGAAGAGTAGTAAAGATTTTCAGAAATATTCTTTTTTCAAAACCGTCAATGTTTGATCTGATGTGAGGGTCTTTGGATGGTACTTTTTAAGAACCCAAGTACACTATTCTTATAGTAAATTTAATGCTGATTCCGAAAATGTAGTCAAAAGTTAAAATTGAATGAAGTAAAGTGGAGAAATTTTAGTTTAAAAGGAAAAAAACACGGTTTTCCTGAAAAAACCTTTAAAAAATCATATCTCGAGAACGGATTGAGATAAAAATATTCAGTTGGCGGCATTTTACTCCATTTTTGATGCAGTTTCACCCAATTTTTGTTTTGCATCTGCGAGGGAATCACCCTGTATATGAACTAATGAAGTCGTCAATCAGGAAACTTAGGAAATCCATAATTCATGTCATGTCTCGTACTTTATTGATAAAATAATAGGTGCCTATTTCGGCAAACAGTAAACGTATAATGAGAAAATGTAAATAACAGAAAATTAGTCTAATTTAATTTTCTAAGGTGGTCTACAGTTCTACAATAAAACTGCGACCTTTGGAAAGGAGGAAAGTACCGTTACGTCACAATGGGACAATTAATAGATATGTCCTTTTGTTTGAATAATAGGTATCCATGTTAGGATAAACGTCTGTTAACATGTAAAACATTGCAAAATGGATTCATGTTTTATAAGGTGGATAGTTCATGGCGTATAATTATATTAATGGATTAAACATTGAAGTAGGTAGGAAGTACCTACAATTTATATAAGTAGAAACAACATTAATTGTATTGCACGTTTAAGCATTAGTTACTGGTTTCTGTAAACTGTTGGTGCCATGAAAGTAGTAAATGGCACTGTGGAGGAAGATGGCGGATTAAGCAATAGAGGTTGCATGGGAGACGAGGAGTCAATCGCTTGGTTAATACCTGTGTACCATCTTTGATATACCGGCAAACGTCCTCCACTGTACTGTTGAGCTGGAGTGCCCCAAGACGAAACACCGGAATAAGATGGACTTGCAGGGGGGAACCATGGTGTCTCATCTCTGGTAGGTGTCATGGACCCTCGATTCACAGGAGCCATAGCCATACCTGTAGGGTAAGGATCCCTGGTTGGTGTTCTGGATCCCAAATTGGATGGATACGGATCTCTGGTTGGTGTTCTGGAGCCCAAATTGGATGGATACGGA
Source organism: Adelphocoris suturalis (assembly GCA_030762985.1). NCBI lineage: Eukaryota > Metazoa > Arthropoda > Insecta > Hemiptera > Miridae > Adelphocoris > Adelphocoris suturalis. The sequence continues at coordinate 45,053,404 of CM061049.1, forward strand.
TCTCTGGTTGGTGTTCTGGACCCCAAATTGGATGGATACGGATCTCTGGTTGGTGTTCTGGACCCCAAATTGGATGGATACGGATCTCTGGTTGGTGTTCTGGACCCCAAATTAGATGGATACGGATCTCTGGTTGGTGTTCTGGACCCCAAATTGGATGGATACGGATCTCTGGTTGGTGTTCTGGACCCCAAATTGGATGGATACGGATCTATTGTAGGTATTCTGGACCCCAAATTGGATGGATACGGATCTCTGGTTGGTGTTCGGGATCCCAAATTGGACGGATACGGTTCTCTAGTTGGGGTCATTCCTCCTAAACTCTCCCTCCTGTGGAATATTTCTGGTTCTGTTGACACACTTGGGAATCCTCCAGCTGGCTGTGGGTTCCAAGTGCTTACTGTGTTCATCGTAATCAGAGGTGAGGCTGGTGAGTCAAGGGAACTAAAATCTGCCCTCCTAGAAAATAAATTCGAGCTTTCCTCTGGTTCAGGGCTTGCTGGAGTCATAGAAACTGAAGTATCCTTTTTTAATATATTGTAATTGCTCTCAAGCATATGCAATAAACTCAAAACTTTTTCATTGTGTCTTCCATAAGCCATGATTTTCAACTTAGTCTCCTCGATTCCATTTTGCTCTCTATTGGCTGCTACATCTAAAGCCGCAGTAGTCATTTTTAGAAGATGAACCATTTCCTCCAAATATGAAACCAGTGATGTGACTTTTGTTTTGTGACTATCCACTACACTCAGCAGTGCATTGCAAGCCCGTCGTTCCTTAATTGTGCTCAGCAATCGCTGAGAGTCATCAAATGATGGGGAATGTTCCATACCTCTCATGAGGTAGTCACAGGCAGGTTTCAGATCTTGGATCCTTTGAAGGTTCTTGAATAGAAGTTCTCGGTCGTATCGGAAGATATTCATATCTACAACTTTATTCCTGTTCCTCAACAATTTGCACAGCCGATCCATGATGGGCTTGTTGTAGATATTCTTCTCCCTCCAAAGGGCGAATAATTTTTTCATACTCAACTTTATTTCTTCACCACGCACCAGCGGTATGGCTTTTACCAACTGGGGTAGAAACGAAGAAAAGTAATTGATTGACTGGATTTCGGCTGTGAAGAGAATATCGCTGGCCAAATGGAATAAGTCGAGCCTTCGCACCATTGTTCTGGCTTTGGCAACAGCAAAGAACCACATTCTGGCAACATCCTGGTGAAACGGAGCGTTGGCACGGCACCATTTGGATGCTGCTTTGATTGACTCATGGGAGCCATCAAGCTTGAGCAACATTTCCAGAAATAACTCTTGATTTACTTCATCCATGCTGATATTCGAAGATCCCACGATCTGGAACAAATAAAATCATAAGTAATATTATTTTTCATATGTTAATTGCTATCATTATTTTTGCAGTTATAGCATTAGGTAAAATACAGGTTTACAGATATACAGAAGGTGCTAGGCTACAAAACAGCTGAGCTGGGACAAAAATTCCACAAGGTACTTTTCAGAAATGTACACTGTTGGTTTTAGTGTGTCCTGCTGAAAGAAAACAAAAGCCTTCAATAGTATCTAAGAGTAGTTTTAACAAGTTCAGTGGGGCTGGTAAATGGCTCTCGCTGAACCTTCTATTATTCAGTATTTCACCGTTTTATCATAAATAACACCTCGCAGCAGAAAACGACAAACTCTGGTGGTTAAGTTGGCAACTAAAGGCAAGATTTTCATTTAAATTTTTTTGGAGCCATTTTCTACAAAAATTCGCTAAAACGGCCATGACTCCCTCAAGTTTACGAATAAAATCAAATCTGAGGAGACCGTTGGAAAGAGCAGTCAATTTCCTAGTTCCTTTCCCGTTCACCAGTTCAAGGACGAAAACTCGTATTTTACGCAGTCAGAGAGGACCGGGGCCATCACCATTTGATTCAGCGGAATAAATGAGTAGATCACCATTTCTCAAATTTGGTAAAATTTGATCTCAGGGAGCTTTTCCGTGACATCAATTTTAATTCTAAGAAAAGGTAGGGCTCCAATAGATTTCATTCAGAAACGGAAAGACGTTCCGAAGCCGAATGTTATTGATTTTCAACAAAAATTGTAATGTACTTGCCGCACTTTAGTTACAAGTTACAGTACTTGCAATTGTACAAGCGCAAGTACAAGCAATTGAAACTTGACCCCGACGAATACAAGTACGTAAAGTAAGTAAAAAAGTGTTTTTCCTTCTTTGTTTTCTAAGATAATATAATTTCTTCCCACAGCTTGAAATTGTCACCAATTCTACGCAAATATGTAATCTAAGTAAGAAGGAATGCCTAGAAACATCGGGCGGGCGTGTTGAAGACAAATTGACTGGGGGGGGTTTATAACGGAAAAGTACCACAAATTGAACCAAAGACCGCATGGGCACTTCTTCTCCCGTCCATTTGGCCGCATAAGTTGGACCAATACCACACTAATTCGACGATATCGCATGGGGACATCCACTGTTACATCGCCCATCTACGTCATATGGAAAAAATTCGGTTTTCGAATGGAGTAATCTGTTTGTCAGCTATTTCTGGTGCATCGCAACGATTTTTTTATCACTTGGCCATCACTGTCCCTTTCCGAGACAATTGTAAAACTTCTTTTAGCTCCCCACCGCAGGTTATCCCATTTCTCAATTTATCGCACTATTTTCGCTCGTACCGGTAACACCCCTTTTTGTACCGAAGGACGAACGTGTACACTAGAGAAAGGAAGGATCAAGCATCTGTATATAATAACAAATTCCAACTCTCATGGCCAACTCTCAAGACTTCCCCTCTTACTGTATCTCAAAAGGTCGAGAAACCACTTGATCCTTCATGTTGTATATCAGAAGCCGCACATTTGACAATGGTACCAAATTTTCAGTTAGATCATCAAATTCGGATTCCAAATACAAATGTGAATTGAATCTCCGAGTTTCATGACATTTTTTGCAACAAACTGGACCAAATCATGACACCAAAGATGCGAGTCCGGTGGCAGTGTCAGCACCATCCTCAGGTCACCAGTTCGGTGGCTCAAGGCAGTTCAAGTCAAGTACGGTCACAGTGTTGTCGCACCCTAATGATGAAGAGCATTCATTACTGCAAGGTAGATTTGTTTGTTCTTGTTATTCTTTTCGAATTACCATGGCTACAAATTGAAGAACAATGGCACCCAATTTTTACAGTTGAACTAACAAAGATGGGATTCTGCTCGCCAAACACTGTTAGTTTGTTACCGCTATGTGATCTGCATAGGTTCAGAGCATGTCCAGAGAGCTCTGGGAGTGGTTGGCGCAGATGAAGACTTGAACGCTAGGGGGTATGATTGGAGCAAGATAGCATGGAAAGTGTAATATTTGTATGTATATAAGTCTATTAGATCTCATGGGCTAACTAGCTGCCCCTGGTTCTCCACAGAGGCAGCCACAGCTCATGTATATATGTTTTGTTTAAGGGAAACTCTCACAGTAAGAGGGTCGATTAAATCGGCCTCATAGTTCAACCCGTTGGAGTGTTGCAACAAAGAAATTTCTCCTTTGTAAGAAGGGAAACGAGTTCGAACTCTGTACGAGGTATCAAATATTTTAGGGCCGTAACATTTAGGTCACGTTCTGAGGCAGTTGGAAACATCTGACTCCCTCACTCAAACATGAATTGAGGATCAGTGGAGACGGCCTCCTTGCTCCGCTGTCACTGCGCACATGATGACCTGTTTCATGAACCAGGGGGCAGCAGAAACAATAATAATAAACATTTCATGTATTCCTAAATTATAGGTATAGCTCCTCAACCCATAAACGCAATTTTATACAATAGGTATATTTGAACTTCAAAACAACAGCTGGTGATCGGCAAACGACCATTTCGCCCTTGAAGGTCGAGCTATTTCCAACCGCAGTGTGTACCTATACCTATATGACAATGGCGGCATACCTAAATAGTTCAACTACCTGAACAACCCTCCATTTCACTAAAAGGGCATAGCACGCGCATGGCGTGGATATCAGTGTATAAAGGCGTGAAGTATGAGGTTACGAAAAGCGTTTTCATCTCGTGTATAAAAATGCAAGTACCTTCAATACAACCATCTATTTAGTCAAGTTTAAATGCAACCACACGAAACACTAATATTTTTCAAACACCGATACCAACACAGTCAGCTAAGTAAGAAAGATGCGTCCAACTGACCGATGTGTGAAATGCTTTGATTCCGTAGAAGATTGCCGTTTTATTCCTAAGGCCAATCAGACACCTATTACATAACACAGCATAAATTTACTAACATAATGAAAAACGGGAATAGCATCTGAAACCTATATATAAATAAAATAATTAAAATGAATTACCGACAGGACGCTGGACCACTGAATTTGATCAGTTGTTGCATGGAAGTATTCTTCTTCTTCTTCTGCTCTGATTATTGGAGATAACCCAGGGGGATGTGTGTCCACTTGAGTTGTTTTGGTGTTATGAATGCATTCAGTCCGTTGAATATCTGTGTTGGTGTAGCTTGTTATCCTGAGAATTCACTTCACCACTCTGTTATTCTGATCTCTGTTATTCGTCCAGTGAGTCCTCCTCACCTCTCTGTCTTTATATTGCTGTTATGTTAAAATTGTATGTCAGTGTCCTCCAGTAATCTCGTCAGATCCACAAACATTTTGGGATCCCCAGGCCTCTTTTCAGAAATTCTGCCGTAATATCCGCCCTGTGGTCTTGATCCTACAGCCAGGAGGCGCCCAAGACCACCCACTGCATTTCGGTCTTATTGCAGTCGTTCAGGAGATGAAAGATGTCTTGTTCAATTTGTAAATCGCAATGGTTGCACCAAGGATCGTCCCTCTTTTTCATTCGCCACTTAGAGGTTGACAAACTCGTGACCCAGAAGAAGTCTGTTGCTGGACGTGATGAGTTGAGTGCCTCGGTCTGGTCTGTGAACCATGGGGCGTAGAGGGGTCGGTGAAGACAGCCCTGGTCCAGGAACCTGGCCCCGTGGCAGATGAGTATTCACGTTTCCATACTTGTAGTTGAGCGGCTGTGATAATGGGTAGGAGATCAGGGTACACCGTGAAGGAGTTAGGGTCTATTTGCCCGCATGCAATAGTGAGAGCGCAGATCTGAAAAAAAAAAAAAAAAAAAAAAAGTTTATAATTATTGTAAAACATGCTCCCAGAGTTGGGGGGGGGGGATTATTTATTTGTTGCGTATGTTTTCAATCCAAACTAAATTTTACACTTAGGACAAAGCAAAGGTAACCTTGCATGGATTCTAGACGCATGCTGTGGACGCTTACTGTGGACACTATAGCAGCGTGCGCACGCGACTTGAGCTCGCTCGAACGTGCGGGTCACTCGCTCACGCTCTTTGGTCGTCCACATAGGACACGGCGTCATGATGACGTCACAACAAAAGCGGTGGTCTGAAAAATCAGTTCCTATTATTTTTCTGGAGCCAATATTGCCCCCTGCGTTACTGAAAGCATTCAGTAACGCTTTGGAAATTCATGCTCACTCAAACAGGATGTAGTAGCCAACAGCTTGTAACTGTGGACAGTAACACAGGAGTGAGGTTTTCTGATGTTTTCATGTATTAAAAGTGTTATGAATCCTTGAATTTATGTAAAATATGTTATTTTGACATTTTATGTCTTTGCTAAGGCACATAAACTAAAAAAACATCACGGAAATCGCTCACGAAAATATTCTGATGATTTCCACTTACAACCGAGTCATTGCTTGGGAAATGGGTTTGGGGAGGGGGAAATGGGAAATGGGAGGTCGTCGTTTATCATCCCACAAAATTCGTTGACCATTCTTTCAAAAGCTCTCGATTTATCCAACCATATTATGTTAACTACTGCGAAGTGCGCAACCAACAAGCTGAGTTATGAGCACGGTGTTTTTAAACGTTTTACACGAGAACAGTAGTTGACTATAAAAAATTGGAAAGCTCATAAGTAGGAGAATTGGATACAGGAGAAAAGTGAAGACACGAAATTAATGTACCTTTCATATGGGAATGACCCAAATATTTGCAAGTAGAGGAGACAAAGGGAAGTCTATGACAACCCTTGGCTGGGTATTTTATTATTGGCTGGGATATTTTCCCTCAAATAATCAATATCTTGATCTGACTTCAACTGTTAATATCTCATTCTTACTCAAAGGTGTACCTACCTACCTATCTTTACAAAACCTCGCCAGGTTATTAGGGGCCATTTTAGGTACGATGACAGCGCATACCTGCTGTTGTATTCCTGTGCATGGAACCTTTTCGTGTGCTCCATGCTGGCTTTAAGTTGGCAAACTCGGTGCCTCCATCAAATGGCTAAACTGGAAACGGCAACTCCCACTCTCCATTTCTTGTGTTCATCTTTGGTCCGGTTGAAATTTGGCTTCCTATATAAAGCTCATTTTATTATTTTACTTTAATTTTCCGGGCCTTTCTAACTGAGTTTGACAAAAATTTGTGAATTTCTAGCAATTTTGACCGTTTCATCTCTACAGGCATCCTGTTTCTGGAAATCCCTAGTTGTCTTCTACCCCCGTTTGCGAAATCAACTGAAGTTGATATTTTTCACTGAATTTCTACCTTATATTCAGCGGAAACTCTCGTCTGACTGCTGTAAGTAGCCCTGGAATTTATTTGGTGTGGATTGTATCCGTAATTGCCTGGTACTAGCGTTAGATGCAACTCAAAACAACTCCCCTTCCGATATTCAGGTCATAACCTCAATCACCTGAGCATTACGTCGGGTTGTTATGCAAAAAGGACGGTTCGTACAGGATCCAATTTAGGTCGAGTTTGCTGGAAGGTAGGTAGGTACATTACTTATTTCAATTCATTTCCAGAACTGGAAATTTAGTGGAATGAAGAAGTAATGAATGCTTTCAAGTACTACTTTAGTATTATACTTTATAGTTATTTTTCTGAGTTTGAAAAATGACTATAGACTTGTACCTCCCAAATTTATATTGATAAGTAAGATTTTTCGATAGGTAATCTTCGATTTACAAACCTTCTTATGTACATTTATTGTTTGGACTTCCCCCATCTGGGTATGCTACCTTTGGGCTGAATAATTTCAAACATATGCCCTCACAAGAACGGCAAGTAGGCACCTAAGCAGTGAAGTTGAAGTACATATGTCATACCTAGGTAGAAGTAAAGCTAATGTTTGTACTAGATTTCCTACTTCTATTGAATATTCTCTTCAAGGTTCAAGTATACTTAACTAAGATTTCGTTGATAATTCAGCGAATTATGTTTATTGATTAGGTTACTATGCCTACATAGATAATATTCTATACCTATACATTACCTATTATATTACTTGTATATTATGTAGATGAGAAGATTAGAAAATTCCCCTCCTCATCCATAAGTTCCATGACTTATGAACCATGAAATTCTCGTACAATTACAAGATAACCTGGGCGCATGAGGGTTCATTTCTACAAAACTTGGAATGTAGGTACATATATTTTGCTTCCGAGACTGCAAGGCAGCGGAAGCTTTGTTTTCACTTTCGAAATGAAAAAAAAATTTTTTGTTCCAAAATCAAAATTTCCACTCGCATTTTGCGTTTCAGAGCCTCCTGAACAAATTTGGTTCCGTGTCTGTCTGTCTGTCTGTCAGTCCACATTTCCTTGTAACAGCCATAACTTCCACAATTTTGATCCGATTTTAACCAAATTTTCAGGGATCGTGCGGGTTAAGCTCTAGATGGTCCCCTATCAACTTCATCATGATCGAATCAACGGTAGCTTCTGCGCAGGCGCTAACGTGAATTCCTTGTGACGGTCATAACTCGGTCAATGTTAAACGGATTTCGGTCAGATTTTCAGGGATGATGTGGGTAAGGTCCCTTGAGGTCCCATAAGACAATCATCATAATTGCATTAGCGGTACGCTCTGCGCATGCGTGAACGAAATATTCTTGTTACGGTCCTTGCAACAGCCGTAATTTCCACAATTTTGATGCGATTTTCTTCAAATTTTAGGGATCCTGCGGGTATAGCTCTACATGGTCCCCTATCAGTTCCGTCATGATGCCAGAACCGGTCGTTTCTAGTTTTCTGGCATTTAATGGTGACGTACTGTGAAGGTCACGAGGAAGCTCATGTGCCATTTCCTTGGCAGTGTATTTTAGTAGTCTATCTTCTGATTGGTTAACTACTTTTCGAACTAATCGTTGAAATTGTGAAGTTGGTTAAAAAAAAATACGCATAGCTGTCGTGGAAAGGAATATTTGGTTTGGAATATATGGCATATTCTGGATCCAGTATGATTTTTCAAAGTTTTCACTTTGTTCAATCGTTTGTAAGATCTTTCATTGCTCTCTGCTATCGACTAAGTTCGTTATGTCGTATCCCAGGTTACTGGTAGGGGATAGAATTTTCAGGATGATCGAAATGATAGTAAGCAGGGGTTTGAGCTTAGGGAAAAGATTATATATTCAACTTACAGCATTAAGGCGACGGACTCCACGATAGAACTGACTGACTTACTTCATGCCCGGCCAGTTTATATAATTATATAATCAAACTAATGACCTTACAAAAGAAAACATCAATGCTAGCAATGTGCCAAAGGCGTTGGAGAGTTTAGTAAACAAGTATACAGATGAGTCGACTGAGGGTCGTCTCAAGGAGTCAATAACAGAAAAGTTTCCCTAAGATACTCCAATTGATATGAAGAATTAGCATATGACAGTTACTGCCTTGGCTCTTTTCCGTTGGATTCTGACAAGCCGGCTTTCGGTTGTCGATTATTGTTGTTGTTAGAGTGACAAGATCGTTTGCTTGTTTAAGACTAGTGGGCCATTTATCAATTACGTGCTGTAGTAATAGTGGGCCATTTATCAATTACATGCAGTAGTTATTATATTATAATGATATAAAGTCATATTGCATAAAGTCATAATGTACAACGAAGTTGACTTGATTGATTCAGATTTTTCGGATGAGGAAATTCAATTCAATTCCTAGAATACGACGGTTGGTTCACGTCCGGATTATTTTAATTTACTCGATGATGTCGATTTTAACACCCATTTGCGACTATCGAAAAAAATGACGATGTTTGTGCTAGTCGATTGAAGGGAAATTAGAATTCTGCTGTGGCAGAAACAACTCCATATCGCCGATCACCTAACTTCTCCTTGCACTCAGATTCTATGGGTCTTGGTGAGTAGTTGCTACCTAATAATGTACCAAAATGTAGCATAAAATGGCAATCGAGATCCCTTGGCATCAGAGATGAAACCGAAAGGACAGGAGTGTTCATGTTGTGCTATACCTATCTACTTTTTACCCATGGACATCACGAAGAACTAAAAATACCAGCGTTGTAAGCCTGTTTTGTGGGGAAATCATTGCTGTAGTAGTGGCACCTCTTTTTCCCACTGACGAAGTTATCTGAGCAGAACTTGAAACACCCTAGATTTTATATTGAGATCTCAGTCACGGAACATGACTTATTTACATGTCATATCTATGGACCAGCGACCTACACAGAAGACTTATCTAATGCGGAAACCGTTGTGTATAATTTGCAGTGTTTTCCCTTTGAGGCCGTTGGGTTTCCTGTGGAGTCTCATTCCAATAACTGAAATCTATTCTAACACAATTACCCTAATCATTATTTTAAAAGTTTTTTAACGAGGTACAAAGGCACGGATTTTTACGTTTTCAATCTTTAGGTTTCACTCCTTCGGGTTGATTTAATATGACGCCGATGTTTCCAGACCATCGTTGGCAAATACGAGATTTTCGGGATTAATTTTGTGAACTTTCTGAGCATTTACTGAGTACCCAATAAGTAGTTCAGAAAAAGTGACAGACAGGTTTTAGTACATCGACAGGCCACGATAAGCGAGATCTAAAGTATCAAAAATGACACTAAACATTCGTTACGAAAATCCGTCACGAATTGAGCGTTACGAAAATCCGTCAAAAATTGTGCGTTACGAAAATCCGTCAAAATTGTTATTTCTCTTCAGACCAAAGTTCGACAGACTTTCAGAGCCCTGATATCTGTAGACAGTCTCTTGGGGAGATGTGGGAGTTATTGCGAGGAAGTCGGATCGAAGTTACGAGTGCGATAATGCTAACTTCTGTCCTGTACAGCCTAGAGTGCTGGAATTCGGTAGGGTGAAGTGGGGGTAATTGTGTAAACGGGGCAAATGCGTAATCCTTTCCTTTCACTTCCCCTTGATAGCACTTGTTGGAGAAAAAATTTTGTTTCGACCGACAAAAATCGTGATAGAACATTTTTGAATAGGTACATACCGTTTTGTTTGTTCAGCAGTGGCTTTTTTAGACATTTGCCTTAACAACCTGTGTTGATTATAGAGTGAAACCAGAGCCTTTTACACATATACCCCGTTTTGCTGGGAAAATGTGTATAAGGTCGTAAAAAAAAGGTGTGGGACACTGAATAGTTGAAAACATGGAATATCAATCCAGCATTTGTATTCTGCATTTAAAATGCCTACATTTTGAAAGAAGAAAAAACTCGACCCTTCGGGCCTCGCCAGGGGGCAAACCCCCTGGACCCCCGGATGGTTAGGTACTGCTTAGATCTTTCGGCTAAAATTCAAGAAACATGGAACGTGCTTTAGCCGTGTTTTATTTGTTTGCTGTTTCCTTTTACCATGAATTTGTTGTTTTAATATAGATCTTTATGGGCCTGCTTTTCACATTACTTTCCACTCTGTTGGGATGTTGGGAAAGTAAAAATGGACATCACTTTCCGTTCTGTTTGGATGTTGGGAAAGTAAAATGGACATTACTTTCCACTCTGTTGGGATGTTGGGAAAGTAAAAATGGACACTACTTTCCGCTCTGTTGGGAAAGTAAAAATGGACGTTACTTTCCTCTCTGTTGGGATGTTGGGAAAGTAAAAAATCCTGCGCTACTTTCGTTCCAAGGTTTCGTCACGTTTTTGTCCAGTTAGGTGATGGCTAAAGCATGTTCCAAGCTGAAATTTCTCTAGCTGTAATTAGACAGAGTTGAGGAGGTTAAAGTTGCACTTTTTACATTTTGATCGCGATTATCCCACTTCGCTCTACACAGCATCTTGTGGACCCCTGGAAGTGATTGCAAAGAAGTAAGATTAACTGGGTCTTCGTTTCGTTGTATTCTCGCTCTTAGGGTTATAAGTTAAAAATAGTAATTTAATAGTTCCTCGTTTAGGTTGAACCTATCAACGGGTCTTTCAACTTTCCAGGACTTTTGCGCAGAGCGCCAAGTCCTTGGATTTTCTTTTAAATTTTATATCAGTTAGCAGCGTACTGGAGTCAGATAAACTTGAAGAGGGTGTTTACCATAACAATAAATAACTTGCTTCCTTTCTTAAAGCCACACATAATTATGTCAATTTTCGGTCTGGACCCTTGAAAATTTCGTTTTCCAAAATTTATGAATAAACTCAGTTCTGGAAACTTTTTTTTTTCAATATTTTATGAGTAGAAGTTCTCCCAAATTTTGATTGGAACCTCGGGAGTCACTAATGCAAGGGACTGCTCGAGAGCGCTTATGAAGGAGTAAAGCTCGAGCTGAGGTAGAACGATTTTTATCATGAAATGTAAAGTCAAAACTCATTCTTTGAGGTTTGGATACTAAAAAATGTTATCTTTTCGATATATTGTACTCGTACTATCGAAAGCTTCTACCGCGATTCCATTGGCTGAAAATACCCATTCAAATGTCAAAATAAACCTAACCCCCCTAACTCTGCTGCTTTTGGTTTATTATTTCCAATAATAAGCCTATGTGATCGTATAGCAAACAATTTTTATAACCCTCCCTCAAACTTTGTCACTTCACGTTTCAAGGTGCCTTCAATCCAAATTTGAAATGTCCGTCCGCCGTCCGCCGTCCGGGTCATAAAAGACCTAAGAATTTACTTTAAAAACCCGTTCTTTCGCACATAGACTCCATTTGGGGCCTAGTTGATCCTAACGTTTAACCATCCCGATCGCTTTACTCGCATAGATGCTATGGGCCAAAAACGTGCGAAAAAGTGTCTTTTTCGAGGCTTTGAGTGTTAGACTTACACACGCGCGCACGCCTGGCACGCTTGGCAGGGGGTCACGGTGGGTGGTGAGGGCCCCCCGCCCCCCCGGTGGAGAGAGAGGAGGCGCCGCGGCACCTTGTGGGGGCTAGAGTGACCAGGGGCGTAGCAGAGGGGTGTAGGAGAATGGATATTTATTACTTTTACGTGTTATACCCATATATACTCTTCTTCTTCCCAAAATCTTCTCATATAGTTCGAAGCAAATCGTTTTTAAATTGAAATTACATTACATGGGCAGGTTGGAGTCTGAACAATCTGGATGAATAGCTGTTTACCTATATTTCTGCCATAGGTAAGTGGGGTGTCGTCACCCAAGTAATTTCGGACGCAGAATCTACTGGGATAGGTCCTAGGTCCCAGATGCTTTTGGAATCTAGTGTACCCTCGGTTTAGTTTGATTCCTATAGAAATTAGCTGCGTGGATTGAATGAGAGCACTCGGGTGGCTGGACGATCATCCATTTGCTCCCCGTCGGGAGCGCAGCCTGTAACGCGAGAACAGAGGTGGATACTTGAAGAGAGACTGGCGAAAGCCCCAGAGCATGCAGGTTACTATAGATGGCTATCTGAATCAGAAATAATAAACCTTTGTGAAATAATGTGCAGCGTTTTTAATTTTTCTTTTGTAAAATTTCATTTTTTAGCTCATTAGTACATTTTTTTCTGAAACTACTCATCCAATTGGGAACAAATTTTTAGAGGATGTTCTTCTAATATGGCAGGGGGTTTCGAGGAGTAAGGCCATTGAACTTGGAGATGAGTATGTGAACATTAAAAATATAGCTACAATTGAAGATCCTTTCAACTTTTTTTCTGTAAACTTCATAAAAAAGTTTGCTGCCGTATTTGCTTCACTAGGCATACTGATGGTGCTGTCAAATTTCAGATCGATATCTTGGGCGTTTCAAGAGATAACGGGGGATTAATACCAAACAATTTGGTTTAGAACAACTCACGTTCAAAGACGTAACTTTTTTTGACATTTTATGTCTTAACTTTGGCACATAAACGAAAAAAGCGTTACGGTTGGTTTTCTGATGATTTCCGCTGCCATTCGAAAGCTCTCGATTTATCCAACCATATTATGTTAACTACTGGGAAGTGCGTGGCCAACAAGCTGAGTTATGAGCATGGTTATATGAATAATTGTGTACACTCAGGTGATCATTCTCAATAATTGATATCGTGAAGGTGATTGATACCGCTTGTTAATTTCTGATGATTTCATTGAGGTGGTGTTTCGATGATTTGATTCATAGCAGGTGATCCGAATATTGCGAGAACGGTCTGATTTGTGAAGCGGTAGTTAAATCATTTTAATTGGCAATTTCTATGCTTTACGCTCTAGGAAGCTGTAATTTCGTATGTAGTCTCTTTAGGACATTTACTTGACGATGCCCAGGGTCCGGATCAGATGAGTGGCTCTTAGAGATTGCATACGAGTCTGCAACTAAAGACATAAAATGTCCCAATGTGTAGCAGACTCGTTTGCAAGCGCTTTATCTCATTCCTAATGTGTGTGTGTGCGCGCGTGCGTGCGTGTGTGTGTGTGTGTGTGTGTACGCGCGCGCGAGCGTGTGTGTGTGTGTGCGTGTGTGTGTGTGTGCGTGTGTGTGTGTGAAAAAGCGCAAACTTCAGGAATGGTTACAGAATGCCTCAAAACGGATTTCAATGAAAAAATGTTTCAAAATTTAACATAAAATCGCTTTTTCTCGCTTAATTTGTTGGCCGGATTGAGTTCAAATTTTTACCATCCTACCAGAAGATTTTGAGGACTCGTCCCTGTAAATTCCATCAATATCGGACTAACCATCGAGAAACTATCCACAACTGCTGCCACCGTGAGAAAATGCCACATGTGCCCATTTATTCATTAAATCTGCGTCTTCATTGGATGAACACGTCGAAATCCTAACCAGCCCCCTCCCCTAGATATCTGGACGACTAATTTTTGCGGATGTTTTGAAAATCATCATCGAATAACGAATTACATAATCTAGTTAGTAAACATTCTGAGGAGCGATTGTTTTATTTATCTTGCTTTCGTTATTTTTGATGTGTTTGACCACTTGTCGAAAGATAATAATTTTTAGTTATCTACTCCATAGAAGAAAACCAGTGCAATTGATAGTGGTAACCACAGCCCATTTCACTCACAACCCTGAACGATTCTCTTCACGGTGTATTTGTTTTCAATCCACTCATCTTAATTGTCCGCGGTTTCTTGATAATGTGGTGCGTGGAGTGAAAGTTAAACATTTCCGTAGTGGAACTTATAACGGGATTGAGGCTCGTTTCATTTGCAACACGTTGTTGAATTAAAAAATCCGTCATGGTCGAGTGGGGCTCACCCTACATCAAAGAATGGTTTATGGACATACCTGCCGGGTACACCACAATGCTTTACGACGCCGTAGTCACCGGTTTCAGAAAGTATGAGTTACACATTTGTTTTAAAATGGTAAAGAAATCCAAAGATGTCAAGATGTTTGCATTACAAAATACTAGAACACCTTATATTTATATTTCGTTGGACCTCCGAGTCCAGCATCAGCCACCTCAGTGGGTTGATGTATTATCTGGACTAGATAAGGTCCAATCCCTGCTATTGTACCTGAGAACCGCTGAGCTCTACTACGAACTGTGAAATATTTATATACATCCAGTCGTAGTTTTGTTTCACTTTGCTAATTGTATATAGTAGCATGTATATAGTTATTGGCCTATTTTACATCTAGTCTTAGTTGTATTTTTTTCAACCACTTTGGGGGCTGAACAGTGGTCATCACTGTATCCCTCATTTTTTTTCCCCTCCGAGTTGCGGGTAGAGTCCCTAATGGCGCTTCTTTTAGCGAATTTTTGAAGAAAATTTTAGCGAATTTTTGAAGAAAATTAAGCTATTGCTCTCACCTCTAAATTTGTAGAATGTGAATCTTTGAAAAAATTTTGAACAGAAATCCGTTTCAGGCTATTCCGAATCATATTCTGAAGTTTAACGCATTTTTTAGCGAATTTTCTTAGAAAATAAAGCTATTGCAATGGCTCCAAAAATTATAAAATAAAAGTCTTTTCTTTTTTTTTCAGAATTTTAGTCAAAACTAAATTTTCAACGATTAACTCGGACATTAAAAATTTTTGCTCAAAATTATGATGAAAAACGTTCTTAAATGTCATTAAAATTTGCTAAAATATCTATAAAAACTGCAAAAAATTTTAAAAATCAAAAATCCCTTTTGAATCAGTGGAATTTTATTTAGAATAAGTTTTTTGTCATAAAATTGGTTTTTAACCATTTCTGTCAACTAAAATTGCTCCAATTTCAATGCAATACTACCACAACTACGAACTACTGCTGCTACTACTACTGCATACTATAGTACGATAGATAGTTTATGAAAATTTGCTCATACGATCATGCTGCATGACTGGAACTTTTAGCGAATTTTTGAAGAAAATTAAGCTATTGCTCTCGCCTCAAAATTTGTAGAATGTGAGTTTTTGAAAAAAATGTATGCAGAAATCCGTTTCAGGCTATTCTGAATCATATTCTGAAGTTTAACGCATTTTTTTATGTATGTATGTATGTATGTGTCATTCCAGACGATAACTGTCCGTAGAATTGTGCTAGACAAATTTTAAAATGTTAAGGACACAAAACGAAAGTTCAAGTTCGTTGGCCAGCATGATCGGATTACATCTTCGGGTTGAAATTTTCAAAAATGTCAAAAATTTCAAAATAGCGTGTTTTTTGCGATTTGTTGTGCGAAATAATTTTTTTCAGCATACTAACATGTTGTATATTCGGAAGCAGCGTAAAATATCCTATAAGCATATGTATCAAGTTTTCAAAAATTTCAAAGTTGAAAAATCAGTCAAAAATCGAAATATCAATCGCTAGTTGTAAAAATCGGTAATATTTGTATGAAACATTGTCCAAATTCAGATTGAACTACTCTTATGGAAGTATCCCTGTATAACCAATCCTACAATCATGCTGTTTATAACGTAGGTAGTAGGTGCTTAAAAAAAAAAAAAAATGTTATCACAACTGATGAGTTTACTCTGTGAAATATTCCGCCCTACGGTTATCTCGGTCGCTCTCTTTAATATATAGGTATTCGTCTTTAATGTTTTACGCTCAACTGTTGTTGAGGTGCGGCTTAAACCTTGAAAAAAATAAATTAAATAAAAAAAAAAAATATATATATATATATATATATATATATATATATATATATATATATATATATATATATATATATATATATATCAACTGACTGAACCTCAAGATCCCCCAACTTCAAACTATTTTATAGAATACAGTCGACAACAACCTACCAATCTATATATATACAGGGTGAGTCTCTCGCAATTGCAAAAAAAAATTGGGTGAAACTACATCAAAAATGGAGTAAAATGCCGCCAACCGCATATTTTTATCTCAATCCGTACTCGAGATATGATTTTTTAAAGGTTTTTTTTTTTCTTTTTCAGGAATACCGTGTTTTTTTTTCATTTTAAACTCAAATTTCTCCACTTTGCCTCATTTAATTTTAACTTTCAACCTCATTTTCGGTATCAGCATTAAATTTCCTATAAGAATAGTGTACTTGGGTTCTTAAAAGTACCATCCGAAGACCCTCACATCAGCTCAAACATTGATGATTTTGGAAAAATAATATTTCTGAAAATCTTTAAAATTTTACTACTCTTTTAAAAAGAATCCTGGAAACTGGCAAATCTCATGAAAACTGCTTCATCTAATATGCTTTCCAACGGTATTATCAATTTTACTTTTATTTTGTTATTTAGGGGAGAAAATAATGTTTTAATGTTAAAAAATGTGGGTTTTTCAATAAAATTGTTGGTTTTCTCGAAAGATGACCCTCCATGAACCAACAAGTATGGGGTCGGTTTTTATGTATTTTTTCTCGCTAGATCGAATGGAAACTCTTGCATATCTCTCAACTACGTTATAATCGAGTTTTACACTTTAATTAACTAGTTTTACCCCATAACACACATATACATTTAATCGTAACAAACAAACTAAACATTTGCGATTTTAAGTGTAAAACTCGGTTATAACGGAGTTGGAGAGATCTACAAATGTTACCATTCGATACAGCGTGAAAAAATACATAGAAACCGACCCCATACTCGTAGGTTCATGGAGGGTCATCTTTCGGAAAAACCAACAATTTTATTGAAAAACCCACATTTTTTAACATTAAAACATTATTTTCTCCCCTAAATAACAAAATAAAAGTAAAATTGATAATACCGTTGGAAAGCATATTAGATGAAGCAGTTTTCATGAGATTTGCCAGTTCCCAGGGTTATTTTTAAAAGAGTAGTAAAGTTTTAAAGATTTTCAGAAATATTCTTTTTTCAAAATCGTCAATGTTTGAGCTGATGTGAGGGCCTTTGGATGGTACTTTTTAAGAACCCAAGTACACCATTCTTATAGTAAATTTAATGTTGATTCCGAAAATGTGGTCAA
This sequence comes from Adelphocoris suturalis, assembly GCA_030762985.1. NCBI lineage: Eukaryota > Metazoa > Arthropoda > Insecta > Hemiptera > Miridae > Adelphocoris > Adelphocoris suturalis. Next base: position 45,071,009 of record CM061049.1, read on the forward strand.
AAGTTAAAATTGAATTATGTAAAGTGGAGTAATTTGAGTTTAAAAGGAAAAAACACGGTTTTTCTGAAAAAACCTTTAAAAAATCATATCTCGAGAACGGATTGAGATAAAAATATTCAGTTGGCGGCATTTTACTCCATTTTTGATGTAGTTTCACCCAAATTTTTTATTTGCATCTGCGAGGGAATCACCCTGTATAATTTGTTTTGAATTATTAATAGATAAACGAAGAAAGGAAAAACATGTTTTTGATATTTCGAATAAATCTTGTTCACAAGTTAGAAGTTATCTACACACACTTATCTACATTATCTAAGTCCAGTTTTCCTTAATTACCCGGGCGACGCACAGTGGGGCCAAGGTGGAAAAAAATCCATTTTTTGCAAAGTGACTCAAAAATGGATGTAATGTGGTTTTCTCAATGTTTATTACCTGTATAATAAGGGAGTGAAAGACCTTCGGTGGCTAAAAATTGTTTTCACTACTAAATTGAGGCTGAAACATGATATTTCGAGATTTTAAGCTTTTTGAAAGTATAATTTGAAAATTGCCTACCGCATTCTATGTGATTGGAAAAATTCCTAAATGGTATAATGTTGGCAATATATATTGTTAAGCAGAACAACAATTCGAAATAATAGACTGTATTAACTTTTCAACAATCAAAATAAAACACAACAATTACTCAATCATTCGCAAAACTCAGCAACCAACTTTTCTTCAGTAGCAACATAAACATGCCATCTAAACACATGATGATTTTCATAACAATAAAATTGAAGGTTCCTGATTCCCATAACACTTCCTCCGCCTCTTTTTTTAAGGTCCACAATAGGGGGTGAGCCTGTCAGAGTGAACGACCTTTAACTTTCCTTTGGGGTTTCGTATTCGAAAAACTACATCATTCAGCCGTTTCACAACACTGAATGGGCCATTCCAGGGACATTGCAGTTTTGGGTTCCGTCCCTTTGTCCTTTGAGGATTGTGTAGCCACACCAGATCTCCTTCCTGGAACCGAGGCATTCTGGATCTGACGTCATATCTTCGCTTCATGTCCTCTGCCCTTAATTTCAACTGCTCCCTAGCAGCAACATGTGCCTCATCCAGTCTTGCCCGAAGTTCCTCCACATACTGAGGCAGATGCTTATCGTTGGGTGGTGTCCCAAAGAGTAAATGGACTGGCAACGCAAGCTCTCTACCATAAACCAAGAATGCTGGGGAGTACCCAGTAGTGGCATGTTCAGATGCACGATATGCAAGTAGAGCAATAGGCAGCTGCAAGTCCCAGTCTCTCTGATGACTCTGAATCATCTTTGCAAGCCAGTCATAGAGGGTCCTATGAAGCCTCTCCACTTGACCTTCGCTCTGTGGGTGCAAGGGTGTACTTCTCGTTTTTCTAATCCCTAGTTGGGTCATGAGGCATTGGAAGAGTTCTGATTCAAAATTGGTCCCCCTGTCAGAATGAAGTTCTCCTGGGATGCCAAAGCGGGAAAAGACATGATGAATCAAAGCACTGGCCACTGTCTCAGCTCGTTGGTCTGGTATAGGAATGGCTTCTGGCCACTTCGTGAAAAAGTCCACGACAGTCAACACGTATCGATTTCCACGCTCTGTTGTTGGAAGAGGCCCAAACACATCTATGGCAATTCGCTGGAATGGTACACCACTTACGCAGAGCTGCAAAGGTGCTTTACTGGAACGCTGTCCACCTCTCCGCTTTGCACAGCTGACACATTGCCGACACCAGTTCCTTACATCTTGATGGATTCCTATCCAATAAAACTGTTTCCTAAGAATGCTGCCTGTTCTTCTTTCCCCAAAGTGGACTGGTGTATGAACTGCATCGAATATCTGCTTCTGGAGCTTTACTGGTACCACCACTTGCAACATGGTCTTTTGTCCATTCACACTTTCCCACCGCCGATATAAACAATCTCTCTGTATTTCCAAAGAGTTGTACATCGCCCAATAGGCTTTGGCAGTTGCACTGAGGCTTGTTACTTCTGTCCATTCTGGTCGTTCCCCCCTCTCAACCCAGCTGCGCACTTGTTGAAGATCTGGATCTGCAGTCTGTCCATTTATCAGGGATTGCAGAGAATCATCTTGTTGCAATTCAATTCCACAGACTTCTTCTAATTCCGCACATTGTTCTCGTTTGTCACAATACTTGCACCCTTTTTCAGCACAAGGGCGCCTAGATAACGCATCAGCATTCCCATGTAAAGCCCCTTTCCGGTATTGGATGTTCAAAGAATATGGTGCTAATTGTTCGAGCCACCTTGTCAATTGTCCATCCACTGCTTTAAAGTTTGTCAACCATCTTAAAGAAGAGTGATCAGTCCTCACAGTCAGTTGCTTCCCATTGTCCAGCCCATAAGGTGCAAAAGCCTTGACTGCTGCTACAACGCTCAACAATTCTTTCCGAGTAACACAATAGTTACGCTCACATCGTGACAAACAGCGGCTATAATAGGCTATTACACGCTCAGCCCCTTCCTGCACCTGTGAGAGCACAGCTCCGATTGCCATCTCGCTTGCATCTGTGTCAATTATGAATGAGCAAGCTGGTGAAACATGACCCAACACAGGAGCTTGTTGCAAGAGGCGCTTCATCTCTGAAAAAGCTATCTCACAGGCTTCTGTCCAAATGAAATGTTCGCTAGTCTGGTTCTGAACTTGATACAATGGTTTCAGAACATCAGCAAGTCCTGGCACAAAAACCCTATAATATGAGCATAACCCGACAAATGAGCGTAGCTCTTTGATTGTTGTGGGACGTGGCCAGTCTACGATTGCTTGGATTTTCTTTGGGTCTGTACAAATACCATCACTTGTAATCAGATGACCCAAATACGTAGCCGTTTTCCTCAGGAACTCACATTTCTTGGTATTGAGCTTCAATCCACCCTTGCGTAACAATGCAAAAACTTCCTCTAGGCATTTTAAGTGTTCTGCAAAGCACTTGGTATGCTCCAAAATGTCGTCTAGGTACACTTCCAACACTCCTTTGTTCATTAGGGGCTGTAGAAGCTGTCGCATCAACCGTTGAAATGTGCTCGGGGCATTACAAAGCCCAAATGGCATAACTCGGAATTGATAGAGGCCATACCTGGTACAAAATGCCGTTTTTTCTTTGGCTGTAGGCTCTAATGGAATTTGCCAATACCCACTCTGCAGATCTAGAGTGGTAAACCATCTACTACCTTCCAGAGATCGAAGGGTCTCTTCAATGTGCGGAAGTGGGTGCGAGTCCTTGACTGTTACTGCATTAAGTTTGCGGTAATCAATGCAAAATCTCCATGACCCATCCTTTTTGCGTACCATAACCACAGGACTTGCCCAAGGGCTGGAAGACTCTTCAATGACACCTGCTTCTAGCATCTCCTTGACTAATGCCATTACAGTCTCTTGTTGAACTGGGCTGATTCTCCTAGGCTGCTGTTTGATGGGAGTGTGCCCCTGTACATCGATGTCATGTCGTCCAACAGTGCATTTTCCAAGTTCCTGCTTATTTGACGCAAAAACATCAGAGTTCTGCTTCAGTAAGTGAAAGAGGGCTTGCTGCTCTTCTCTTTCTTTTATTGTATCAGTAGAGCGTTCATATAAATCCCTCAGCTCATCACTCACCTCCAAGGGCTGTTCTGAAAATGTGTACACCCCCTGCATCTTTCGAGTATCCTCTTTTGGTGCAAACTGGATCCACGAGTCGCCCATCTGTAGTGCTCGTTTTCCCACGTCGATCACACAGTGATAGGATTCAAGAAAATCCATTCCCACTATGCACTTCTCCTGAATATCAGCTACCACGCAATCATGAAGTCTAGGCCTTTTGTCCCCCAAATCCATTAGGACCTTGGCCCAACCCTTCACCGGCATTGTTTCCCCACTAATTGTTCTCAATCGACCATTATCATTAAGCCTTTTCTTCACTTTCCCATCAGCCACCAAAGATGGGTGCACTACAGAAATAGTGGCCCCAGTATCCAAAATCATTTGGCAAGGCTGACTGTCGACACTCCCCTCCATGACTATGGATGTGCGGAATATTGGGAAAAGGGGTCCAAATCCCTGATACGTTTGAGGCCCCTGTCTTTTCTCCAGTCTCTGGGCCATGAGACTGGTCTTCTTCAGTTTTCCTGATTCTCCGAACGCCCATTACATTCCCTTTGAAAATGACCAGGTCGCCCACATCTCCAACATTCAAGCTGCTTTCGTGCTCGTTTACTGTCCCTCCATCGCGTATTTACTATGAAATTTCTTTTCATTGTTGCTCGGCGAATATCCTCTTTTCTATCTTCTGTATCTTCTTGTGTCATCCTCTGTAGTGCTTGACTGGTCTCCACAAACCTGACATCATCTTCTAGACTGCCCACAGTGCGAACTGTCATAAGTGGTTGTGTTAAACCAGCTTCCAACTGTAATGCCCTCGTCATTGCCATCCTCAGAGTTGTTGGATCACTTCCAATCACCATTTCTCGAATCCGCTGGTTCTTCAAACCGTTCAAAAACTGCTCCAAGGCAATTGTTTCTCGGGCCTCTTCCCCAGGCACCGCTCGGCGTGCTAGACTTTCAACATCAGCTGCGAAAGTGGCAACATCTTCTCGTTGGCCCTGGATTCTTTGTCGAAGGCGGGCTAGATATAGCCTAGCTTGACCCTGTGCACCAAAACGCCGGTTCAGACAATCAACCATCGTTGGTAAATCTTGGGATGTAGTTGGAAGGTTGCGAACAGCAGCAAGAGCAACCCCACGGAGAGCAGCCATTAGCCTCACTGCAGCTGTACCACTACTCCATCCATTGGCCTTTGCGATAACCTGAAACGGAGTCCAATAATCATCCCAAGGTGTGGTACCGTCGAATGTTGAAGGTTTAACCAGGTCCATTGATTTTGAAGAGGGGCTCGATGTACCCTTGGTTACAGATGTGAGTACTTCGGTTCCTGATTGTGGTAGGCGGGTACTAATATCGGCACCTAAACTGTTACATCCTGTGCCATTTTGTCTCACTAATTGTTGAACTGCTCCTGTCAACACTGACAACTGTTGTGCAACCATATCCAGTGAGGCTAATACTGTAGTATTCAACTGAGGGCCTACAGGGTGTGTTGACATAGTTGTCTGCTCCCTATCCAGCTCTTCCCCTCCCTCACCAGGGACAACCCCACCGACTCCAGGGCTCGACACCGCCGAAACCGAAGCAGCACGACGTCGTCGCACTCGCTGAGCCACAGAGTCGCTGTCAGCCATGCCGGAACGCAGAGTCGAAGAACACTTCTGACACCAATTGTTAAGCAGAACAACAATTCGAAATAATAGACTGTATTAACTTTTCAACAACCAAAATAAAACACAACAATTACTCAATCATTCGCAAAACTCAACAACCAACTTTTCTTCAGTAGCAACATAAACATGCCATCTAAACACATGATGATTTTCATAACAATAAAATTGAAGGTTCCTGATTCCCATAACAATATTATTCATGTAGTATCGCTAAGAAATACTAATTATTTTTTCAAAATATTATGGCTTAAACATTGGCTCCACATTTGGGTTTTTACAGCGAGAAACAGCTTGAGAGGCATGGAAAAAACGAGTTTCGCCTTCCTTTGGTTCGGCTCATTTTTTTTTTCTTGAAGATCTGACCATTATCAAGAAGCTGTACAAATTTCATCGCCGTATTCCACCGTATTCAGGTGTAGTGGATTAAAATGTGATCAAAGACAGAGCGAGACCGTCTTTGCCGTCACCACACTCATTCCTTTTGTTACTGGAAAACAGAAGGATGTTGTTCGTAAAATATTTCCGCGACGCGTAAGAATCAACAAGGTTCTGTTTGGACTAGGTTCTTCGGATTGTCATTCGCTATAATGTGGTCTCGTTTTTAAGTCAGTTCGTCCTGACGTCATATACCTACCGGGAACATGTCATCGTGTTACGAATTCGTGTTACGAAAATCTGTCACGAAATTACGACAATCAACTCAACTCAAATCGGAAATTCAACTATGAGAATCAATATCTTTTCAAGATGCAAGAACGGTAAAAATGCGCCGAAATTTCACCTTTTCAAGGTCTACCCAATTTGACTTTTACTTCCAAAGATTCTTCCATTAAGTGAGGAAGCTAAGGAATTATTAATTTTGTAGAAGTTTATTCGCTTAACATTAATTTAATTATTTTTTAAATTAAAACTTTTTACTGAAAAGTCTGTCAGTAGATGATGGTGGAATAAACCGTCGAAAGCTATGGAACAAAATTTACTCAATCACCTGACTGAACCTCAATAATCATCAACTCACTTTGCCGAAGCTAAAACCCACCTATATAATATACGTACCTACATACATATTTATAAAGAAACCTTAATTCAAACAACCAATTATCATCGTATTCCACGACCTCTGAAACGAAAAAGACAACTTTTTAGACAACAGAGTAAATTTTTCACACCCTTTCCCTTTAACATTAATTTTTTTCAAAATTTACAAGATTTAGTGCTAAAGTAATAATTTTAAAATTCAGAAAACACACTTTTCTAATGTATTTTTGTATTCAGAATCGATTGAAACCATTCCCAAGTCAAAACACTCATTCATTTCAAAGATAATGATTTTGTTCCCATTTTTGTCCATTTGGCCCCACTGTGCGACGTCGGTAGGGAAAGCCGAGTTCTCGACGATGGAGTAAATCTAGTGGATTGCGATTATAGCCTAACACCATCCCTGGAACTTGCACGTCAATTTTCGCCCACCCCGTATGGAAATCCATGCAGAATTGGCTTAGGTTTTTTTTTTTTTTTAATGATTGAGTCTGAATAATGTTAATAAAAGATGGAAACCTGTGTATTCCTTCAGACAATTTAACGCTTGTTCCAAAAATGTGTTCAAAAGTTGATTCAAAAGAGAGAAATGTGGGTTTTTATGTAAAAAACGTGGTTTTATTTTCTTCGAAAATTAGCGAGCACATTGATACTTTAGTTGAATGGGAATTTCATCTCTGCATGTCTTTATTGGAGTTGATTTTTTTGAAATTCCTACATTTTAGCTCAGATAATAAAATCCTCGTTGTCAGGGGTAATTGACATTTTTTTCTCGCAATTGTGGTTAGCTATCGATTAATTGAAATTTGAAAAGTCTTGGTTCCCATTTTTCTACCAATAAAAATGACGAACGGGGGAAAAACAATTTTATCCACTGATAAATTTATTTGAATTTGCTTTATTAAATATGGTGTCTTTTGTTTTAATAGAAAGTGCTGTAGCTGTGAGATGGAGGATGGCTCCGAAGAGGGAAGCAACGGGCCCACCAGCACTACCGGAGCCAACGCGGGGCATGGACGGAGCTGGTCTGAGCTCAAGGCTACTCTCTGCGAAATAAGGTTCGTCTTGAACAATCTACAGCTATTGCAAATCATCACATAAAAACTGTAGCAATATCGAGGTAGACGATAGGATAACTTTAACTAACGAAACAAAGGTTATTCATCGAAGAAGGTTGATGTGAAGGTTACCAGTTCCAAACGATCCTGAGAACCGTTCGGCTAAGCACAGTTCTGAACTCATTCCGTTCCCATCCTTTTCAGAACGTGATTCCATCCTGAACCGACTCCGAATCGTTAGCCGAACGAACCTTAAGATGATGAGAAACATTTCAAACTTACATATTTTAATTGATTTCCTCAGCAACGACAGGTAAATTTTTATTGACCTAATGTATTTGCGAAAAATTAAAACTTCGTATTCCCCCTTGTGAAGTATTCTTCAGCATAATATATATTCAAGAGCATTTTACTCCCTGAAGAGCTATGAAATTATACCGCTTTCTCCTATTGATTGTGTTTTGGCGAAAGAACAATTTATTTTCGTATAGCTTGGGAGGTGCTGCCACCTGCAGGTAAGGTTGAAACTGCGCTCTCTTGCAACTAGCAAGTCCAGTTTGCCGGTAATGATTGTTCAAACTGCTACCGTGTCCAGAGTTAGGATGCCCAAGTACATTGGTACTTGAAGTACTTTCTTCAAGTACTTGAGAAAATCCACTGATATTTTACAGCAGTTGAGTAAAATCAGTAATAAGAATGAAGATGTAGAGCTGCACAAGACGCAAGTACTTCGAAAGTACTTGCCAAGTACAATCTCATGTACTTGCAATTCCACTTTTTAGTGAGTACAAGTACGATCCCAAGTACATGTACCTTTACTTGTACTTGCATGCTTTGGATACAAGTACTTGTATTTGTACTTCAAGTACAAGCACATTTTCTATTTTTTTTAACCTATGGAGAACGATGGGGAGGAATTTCGGACACCCGTCCGCCCCACGATTCTCATAATGTGCGGGGATGGAAGGGGGTCCGTAATTCCTCCCCATCATTCTCCATAGCATTCTAGGTTAAAATAGAGAATGTGCTTGTTGTACTTGAAGTACTAATTACAAGTACTTGTACTTGCCACCTAAACAAGTACAAATCCTGATGTACTTGTACTAAGATTAATAAGTACAAATCCTGATGTACTTGTACTAAGATTAATTAGTTCAAATACTTGTGTACTTGTATTTACTAATTTTATTTCAAGTACAAGTACATCAGGTACTTGTAATTGTACTTGCGATTTTTTTAGTATTGTACCCGTATTTTGTACTTGTACTAAGTACATTTTTCCCAACTCTGATCATATAATTAGTTTTCCACAATAAAATGCAAAGTAAGCGCCCAAAATTCAATCCCCCCAAATTTTAGATGATCATTTTGGACTGCTCGTGGCTCGAACTAAAATTGCAAAATGTGAAGGGACATCGACCAGTGGTGTCCCAATGAATCGCACCTTGAAATACCCTTGTTATAATGGATGACACCCATGGGTATGGGTGTGTTCATGTGCTGTATTAATAACACTGCCCAACTAGGGGAAAAAAAACCAAGCCCCTCACGAATCTGTTACTGGTCCTGGTGGTTTTCGAGGGTGCCAAATCCGAAGCCCGTTTTTCATGCAGACGTCTGATTTTTGGGGTACAGCACCATGCATTCCGGAAAAATCACTAAAATTGCAGGATAAATATGTTCAATTAAAAGGAAATTTAACATTTAAAGGAAAGGTTCTTATTGGAAATTTAACGCTGAACACGCCTATACCACACATGATGGGTCTGAGATGCCTCCCTAACGTGCCTTTTGCCTAAAAACTGTCAAAAAACGTGTTTTTTTTTTTTTTAACTTTTTTATTGTATTTTTTATTTATTTATTTATTTATTTATTTTTTTTTTGTACTGTCCGAATCACACTACTTGGCGACCTAACAAATATTGTGCTACTACTTGGACTATTTCTACCAACGAGACCAACAGCAACAGCTCTGGAGGTGTGACAATTGATTTTTTTGCAATTTTTTCAAATTTTGACCCGGAGGTCAAAAACACCATATTTTTAATTTGTTAGTTTTTAAAAATCAAATCGTACCATGCAAGTCGTGTGATTTGTACAAACATTTTCAAACACTAGAAAAATCGTCAAAAATTGATGAAACAAACAATGTTTTTTGGCATTTTTTAGGCAACAGGCATGTTAGGGGTACATTTTAGACCCATCATGTGCGGTATTGGTATTTCAGCGTTGAATTTCTAACAAGAATAACACCTTTTAATTTGACATAAATTACATATATTTATGGACAACATTTTGTGCTCACTCCTTCTCCAAAACCGCTGGTCCGATTCGAACCACATTTTGATGTGATGTATTACCATGTCGGAACTTGTGCCTTGCTGAATTGGGTGAGGATCAGCTGACCACGAGCCATAATATTAATCACTAGAGGCCTGTTAGGGCTTGTAAAGCCCTAATCTAGAACCTAACAGGAACTCAGCACATTATAGTAATGATATAAGTCCCACCTATCAAATTTCAACTTCCTACAGTGAACAGGAAAGAATTTAGCTCACTCAGCTGATCAGAAAAGACCCCATCACTTCACTCGTCTCTTAATGTCCCAGAGAGTCTACCTATCAAATTTCAACTTCTTACAGTGAACAGGAAAGAATTTAGCTCACTCAGCTAATCAGAAAATACCCCATCGGGGCCGTGCTGATTCGGAATTATATATAAAGACCGTTCAGAATTATTTATAAAGTCCGCTAAGTTCTTCAGTTTCAATTTCTTCGTTCAGAAATAACTCTCCTAGATGTTAGTAACTACACTACGTTTCTTACTTACCGTGAATTGATGGCAACTGTTGTTACCGCCATAGCCTAATAAACAACTCTCGTTGATAAGGACCGCCTAGAACACGATCAAGGCGGGTATAGAGACGAACGGCGACACTTTTGCAACAAACTTGGGGCCGTGCTGATTCGAATGAGCAGTCCAACACTAAAATCCGACCGCGAAGTTCTTCACAATTTCAAAGACCGTGGAAAAGTCGTGCTCAAATCTCTCCTATTAACCGCAGGACGTCGAAATTTGATAGGGTGCTTCTCCGGGATAACAAGAGACGAGCAAAGCGAGGAGCGCCATCCTGAGCTGAGTGAGCTTGAATCTCTCCTATTTACTGAAGGATGTTGAAAATTGATAGGGAGCCTCTCTGGGACATCAGGGGACGAATGAAATGAAGAGCTCCACCCAGAGCTCGAGTGATCGATTCGAATAGTTGGTGGTACTGCTTACGCAAACTGCGTTTTTTTTTTTTTTTTTTTTTTTTTTTTTTTTTTTTTTTTTTTGCAGTGTTATAGCTGATAAATACCTCTTTCTTTTATGCAAATCTGTGCATCATTTTCAGGAGGCAGCTGTCAGCCATCTCGGCTGTTGTTCCTTCGGCAGTCGAATTCAGAACTTTTCCAGATGGCACCACACGCATTTTCTTTCTTGGTAAGTGTGTATATTTTCGTCTTGATCTATATATACATGCCATATGCTAGCTATGTACCCGTGCTCAGCTATGGTAATTACACAGCACCCGTGCAATGTAAGGTGGCTTCTTAGCTTGTCATTTTTAACCAGCAGTCCCAAAAAGGCTCCAATTCAAATTTCAGCAATTAAAGTTCAACCTTACCTAATCAATTTTTCAACCAAGCCTCTCCGTTTCTTACTCCATATAACCTTAGTCACTTGAAAAGTTCTCCCTACCAACATTGCTGCAATTAATAGGGCATTTTAAATAGAGAGTTCCTAGAGATCCGTCGGTCTCAATACAGTGTGCGGTAACGAGAAACATTTACCGCACCTTAAAGTCATGTCAAGTCCTTAACGGATCCAAGGAAGGAGGAAATTATCCCTAGGAAGTTATTTGAGTCCATGGAAGAAGGGTATTTTAGACGATTACCTTTTTTCCAGATTGTGATCCGTTACTGTATCCGTACGGAAGGTTGCGTCACCGTAACTCATTGAGTCAGAGTTACGGCACCGGATTGTCAATACCGCACGACGTATTGTGTTTTACGGATCTACTAGGAACTCTCTACTATCTTTTTTTTAAGACGTATCTTCACAAATAAAACCTGCTCGGCTCAACCCACCATAATCGTACATCCTTAAAATTGTTATGGAAAGTTCTTTAAGCGTAAACCCACCCCATCAACATTTGACGTGAAAATTTCGACTCGTGTCTGGTTTTTCTTCAATTACGAAGTTGTTTACTCAGTGGTTCAAAAATCATATCTAGCTAGAGAAAATTGAATTTCCTCGCCTCAAAAGAAAGAACACTAGGGTTTTCGAGGGTGCTGAATTTGATTCTAAAACTCGTTTTCCAGGATCAGCTGCAGTTTTTGAGATATACACGTTTGAATAGTGGAAAAATCGCTCAATTCCCGACTTTTTTATTAAAACATAAAAGTTAATAAATAACATAAATTACGTATGAAGGTATTTGCGACACATCATGCAGCATAGCAATATCAGCGTTAAATATCTTACATGATTAACTTTTATGTTTTAATAAAAAAGTCGGGAATTGAGCGATTTTTCCACTATTCCACTATAAGAATAAATAAAAATTCCACTTTTTACAGTGTAGGACAGTTTTTTTTTAATTCTGAGATAACTAGGTCAGGCTATACTAGATGCAAATATGCGTTAAATGAGACCAAGCACAGCTCAGTACTTTGTTTTGAGGTATAGGAAAACATCTGGCTCCTTTGCAAAGATAAGTTGGACACAAATGTGAAGTCGTGTTTTTTCTCCTTCGAAAAAACACATAACCTTACTAAAGGCAAAAAGAGAAAAAGCTATTTTAATCTCACTCGTTTTGTAGGCATTCCACCTGTGTATTCCGTATTTCAGGACTGTTACTTTGAGTTACTTGGACATTATAGTAATAAACATCCAAAAATTTACTTATTCGAATGCTAAAAGAACAACTATCAAATCCTATCTACCTACCATCAGCCACCACCAACTATCTACCACCTACCTAATCAATAATTGTTTGCTTACTTGTTAAGATCATTGTGGATGATTTCTCATGTCCTAAGCCACACTGGCCTTGTTTTCTTAAAAATTGTACTAGTAAGCTGATGGGTTCCTTAAGTTTTCGAGACATGAGTAAGGACCAAACTACTAACATGAATAGCAAGTAGGTACACTCGTTGATCTGTTGAAGCGAACTGGTATCAAGTTGTTACTAATAGTTTTTTTCCCACTTTTCCACATTCCTCAGGGTACACTGACATCATACAAAAAAAGTCTTGAGTTCCACAAGTCCGTACCTATGGTATTGAGTAAGACCTGCTGGGGTCATTCCTTTCAACTTGGAAATTTAATTTTGTCTAGCTAGATTGGGTTTTTGAACAACTGTGCATCGATAGAGAAAGCCAAGTTCTCGATGATGGAGTAAGTATAGAGGATTGTATGTAATATAGCCTAAAACCATCCCTGGAACTTGCTTGTCAACTCGCACCCACCCGCATGGAAATCTTTGCAACTGTTTGGAAATTTTCAGCGGACAAAAAAAATTTCTCTTTTATAATAGGGATTGTCCATCGCTGACAGATTGAAACTGTGATTTGTATTTTATAATATGCATATCATAATGAATATCGTGTGACTCAGAGCCAAGTCATGTCTGTATTCATGATATAGGTGAGATTTTAACGAATCTTATAATTCAAAGGGCCCTTCCAACTTGAAAATATCATTAGAAGCTACAGTCGGGTCAGCGTAGGAAGTTCCGTGAAGGCAAGGAGGTGGGGGAAATTAGCTGACCGCAGTCCGTCACCCCCTCTACACTCATCTAACACTTCCCCACCGTCTGCATGCCAATGGCAGGAGCGGGAAGTGGGTGTTGGATCGGAGGAGGAGGTAGGGAAGGGGTATCAGACTGCACTTCCCCTCTTCCCACGGCCCATCTGGTGATGGTGATGGTGCCCCAGGATGCTGGTGCTGGGGGGTACCATCTCACGTAACTTCTTACGCTGACCCAACTATAATTCTGTTTAAAAAATCCATCTATACTTCTATCCATCTATGTGGGTTTGAATCCCAGCCAGGCTTGAACATTTCTTTATATCCAAATTTTTTTATATCCATTTTTTAATGTAAAATGAACGAATAAAAACGTACAAAAGAGAAAAAACCACTTTATTTTTTGTGCGTTTTCAGGCTAAGAATTGCATAGCAAATTATCCTCGTTTTCTACGCAGTACAAAAGAGAAAAGATCCGGGGGGTGCAGAGTTATATATATATATATATATATATATATATATATATATATATATATATATATATATATATATATACATTTATTCCCTTTTGGGGTAAAAATGGAATAGTAGTATGACTGACATGATTTTATTATTATTTCATCAGGTACACTCGCCAACGGTTGGGAAACGACGCTTCATTACGCGGACATCCCAAGTGAGGACACCCGTGCAATGGGCAAACTCCACTGGCAGCAACTTCTCGAGTTTAATTTCCAATCAAATCCTACAGTCACAAGGTACTGAATATTTGTAAAACCATACTAGTGTAAGTAAATCTGTCATAGGATGTGTTTTAATAATAGGAAATTATTATCATTCAGTAGGTCATCGAGAGAGGAGTTGCTTCTTCTGGAGCGGAAACGGCTTACTACGTGGGGCATCACGTCTTATGAGCTTCATCCGCCTTCCGGAAAAATCGTCTTCCCAGCTGCTGGAGCGTTGTATCAATGCAGCGATAGCCCACATAGGGTAAGCTTTAGCTCTATATTGTGATTTCTAGATGAAAACCCAAAGCTTCAACATTAACGAGGGACGATCAAAAAGTAAAGATACAAGACGTTTTGCGCTGCAGGGATATTTTTGTTTTCAAATGTGGCACCCCTGCTTGTAGGGGGGATCATTCTGAACAAAACAAGAGGTCCAGCGTATCAGTGCGACCTTTAGTTTGTTATTGAGAGCTTTTTGAAATGTGCGGTTCTGTGAACGTCCCTGCCACCTCCATCGCCTTGCCGGCCCGATGCTGTGTGCGCGAAGTGATTCGTTTTCTTTTCGCTAAGGGCCGGTTTATCAATTATCTACATTAACTGCAGGATAGCTATACCGAGTATAGCGCTATACTCCAGATAAAGAATGTGAGTCGTTTATCAATGCCGAAATACCTAGCGGATAAAATTATCCTTCAGATAAATTCTGTCTGGCAGATAGCGCCGTTAGCATCCTCATTGGTGTCCGCAGGCGACAAAATAAGGGCGATTTACACATGGAACTACCACAGAGTAGAGTAGGAGCTACATTTTCTTCATGGATCGACCATTAGAAGAACCGTCTGACGTCCACAAAACAACAGTGTCATCATCGACAGTATTAGCTCGGCAAATAATAAGACAAAAGACACCATATTTTTGCTGTTGCTTCATTTGTAGAGAGAGAAATACCAGTATGAGTTGCGATCTTGCAACCTGAATTATTGTGATCAGTAAGTTGTGGACTTAATTTCATCTTTGAAATGTGTTATAAAGTAAAGAACGGTATCTTTGTACAACCAAAACCTCAAAAATGTGCACTCGACCCATTTTAGTAGGTGATCTACATGGGGTCTTACTATATACGGTCTTCTTTTCCATTCAACGAATTATGCTACGATAAAATCTTCGCCGTTGCTGCTGTTTGAAGACAAATTCCCAAATATATCCAATGGAAGGTACAAAAATAAAGACAATCAAACTTGATTCAAATACGATTTTTGTAAATAAATAAACTTGTTTGAGGTTAGAAAGCTCTAGATATCTCATTAACCTCCAGTTATAATAGTTATCCAGCCATCCAGGGACCAGATAAATTTAAACGCCAGATAAGGTTTAACTAGGGATTGATAAACACCCCATATCGTGTTATCTGGAGGATAACGCTATACCTTAGATAAATCCCCCTTATCCATTGGATAAATGTGATTGATAAACCGGCCCTAAAGGTGAAAAACAGCTGAAATTCATCGCCAGCTGGTTTCTGTTTATGGAGAGGAGGTAATGAACCGCAATAACGTAGCCAAATGGTGTAGGGAATTTAAAAATGGGAGAACTGATGTTCATGACGAAAAAAGAAGTGGCCGTCCTTCTGTGGTGACTCCCGAAATCGTGGAAGAAATCAACAATTTGATTCGTGAAGATCGCCGACAGAGAGTTGTGGACATTAATGAGCATTTTCCTGATCTCTCATATGGAACTGTGCTGCTGGCTGGATGTTTTTGGAACGTTTTCAACTTGACTTCAGCAGGACTTTCTTGACTCCATAGTCACTGGCGATGAAACGTGGGTTTGCCTAAACACACCTGAATCCAAGAAACAGTCTATGGAGTGGCGTCACACTGTTTCACCAACCAAAAAAAAAAAAAAAAAAAATTCAAAACGACTTTATCGTCAAACAAGCTTATGGCAACGGTGTTTTCCGACAGAAAAGGCGTTCTGCTGATCGACTTTATGCCTAAGGGGATCACAATCAACGCCAACGCGTATTGTGAAACTTTGAAAAAATTGCGTCGTGCAATTCAGAACAAACGGCGTGGCATGTTGTCGAATGGAGTCACTCTTTTGCACAACATTGCCACCCCTCACTCTGCTGGAAAAACGCAGTCTCTCTTGGTGTCATTCGGGTGGGATATTTTCCCCCACCCCCCGCACAGCCCAGACCTTGCTCCTTGTGACTTTCATCTGTTCGGCCAACTGAAGGAATTTTCGGGGGGAAAACACTATTCCAATGACGAGGACCTCAAGTATGACGTTACCGTTTGGCTTGAAGAGGTGGCGGGAGAGGACTATAATGCAGGAATCATGAAGCTCATTTCTCGGTATAAAAAATGTTTGGAATTAGACGGCGACTTCTTGGAAGAATAATTATGTACCTGAAGTACCCACCCTGTAAATTTCGACGAAATGAAATTTTTTTTGAGTGAGCTAGAGCGTTTGTATTCTTACTTATTGATCTTACCTCGTAATTGAAATAATCAATTATACCAAGTGATCTTAGTTTTTTTTTCTTTAATTACGTTTTTCAATATAAAATTGGAACACCTATTTTTAAATCTTGAAAAATGAATTGATGATTATCTTTGGAAAGCTCATTAAATTTCTATTAAAATAGCGTAGTTTAAAGAATTTCCGATTGTTTAAAATCCTGATGTTCACGCTTGGAAACAGAAATTTTGTGTTATTAAATTTCACGACAATTTGATTTTCAATTTTTCCTATTCACTCAAAAGGCACCTGCCTAAATTCCACTTGCCGGTGTCAGACAAAACCTCCTCAGAACCTCAGTTTTCCAATGGTATAGTCAATTTTATTTTTACTTTGCCAATTAGGATATAAAAAATTGAGTTTTATTGTGGAAAAACGGGTTTTTCAAAACAAAAAAAATCAAGGTTTTTTGGAAAATGGCCCTCTATGAACCAATGAGTTGGGGGTTGTTTTCTACTTATCTTTTCACGCTTGACTTTGTACTTCACGGGACAAGCTGCTAGTCTAACTTCCTTCATATGATTGTCGAATTATTTTTCATTAAAAAATAGTATATAATTATAGATACATATATTTATAATGGAACTAATTGATTGATTTTTCGTTTTCAACAGAATGGCCCCCTGTTTCCTTCGGAACTGAGAACAGGGACTGTAGGTGCCAAATTGACACCGCAGATCTGCCCATCTAACCCTGATCTGATAGCCTATGTGTCTAATAGTGACATTTGGTTGTCTCACGAGGCATCGGGTGAGAACTCGGTTATAAATTCATTTTTTCACACTAAAATACACATCATAATTATTTTTTTATAAGCCTAATTATTCAAAGAGAATTGGATTTAATAGGAGCCCGTAGAAGTACGTTCTTTTCTCAACCTATTATCTTCGTATATACGTAAGTTTTATGAATGTTGCAATTGAGTTCTCTGCCACCGGGAGCGAACCGGTGGTGCTCTTAGTTACGAACGGTGTGGATTCGGTGTGGGTTCTCTTTTACCATTCACTCATTCAAAACAAGTTTCATATATCCTAGTGACATCATGTCTGTAGTTAGATTGTATTTCAGCCAAGATGCGTCAAGACAGCTCAATGAATCTTAACAACCAACATTTTTCACTCAAGAAGTTTTCCGTCTTATGTTAACCAAACACATGGTTATAACGACATTTTTCAACAGTTTGGTTTAGCAAGAGTGATATTGTAGTAGTATAAAAATTTCGCTTCAGCTAAATGGTCGCAATAATCATGCCTGCCTGCACGATTATTGGTTGTAGTCAACGAAAGATACCGCTCTAATGGTTCATACCACATCAGATCATCACCAGACAGAAAGTTATATAATTGGCATAATAGTTTTTCCATAATTGAAAAAATACTGATATACGAACCAAGATTACCTAAAAATGATTATGAAGGCTGAACTGAGACTAAGACATAAAATGTCCCCTACTCGCATAGTTTACTCGTAACCATGTCAACAAGGTCTTACGCCTTGCCTCGATGTAAGAATACGCGAGTGTCAAAATCTCGAGAATATCACCTATGTAAGCCGGGAAATGAAAGAACCCATTTCAGCAAAGGAAGACTTAGCCCAGTAATGTACCTCTAGTAGGTAACAGTATTCTGCAGTACCTCTAGTACTATATCTCTTCAGTTGTGTCGTAAGAAAGAAACTATGGAGGGATCAGATTTTCCTACTTTCTTTCGGATCAATCTATTGTTCTGTTCTCAGAAGTTCTTCTGTGATTGTTTAGGTACGTCTGAACGTCTGACATACTCCCACCGCGGGAGTAGAAACCTCGCTGATGACCCTCTGTCATCTGGCACTCCTTCGTACGTCATTCAAGAAGAGTTCTCTAGGTACCAAGGCTTCTGGTGGCAACCGCAATCCAAGAGTAAGATTATTGTATGATTTTAAAGTTAACCAACATACTTCATTGCCATTTCAATGTTAAAATATATACTTAATATATAATATCAGTAGTGGGTTGTGTTTCTGAGATCTTGGAAAAAGTATCTTTAACTGAAGGGTGGCAGTTTTCATTTGTATGAATACAGTGGTTAAGTTTCATCATTCTTACAAATCGCATATTATTAGTCCATTCAGCCGAGAAAGCTGGACTAAACAACTTTTACAATAACATAAATCTGTGATAACCTTACAATTCTTTCCCAAAACCCTTATCCCCTCTTCAACTTCCAATCAGGAAGAGTTCAAGCAAAATTCTTGTAGATCGGTAGAAATTAACACGTTCAGTACAGATCCAATTTTTCGTTACATCACTTAAGAGCGGGACGAGACGAATTGACCCCGTACCCAAAGTTATTATGAGGAGTGAACGGATGAATGTATAGCGACGTGAATGGTCTCACTCGATTCCTTGAATGTCATTGTACATAAGTCAGATAAAAAATACCCTTTTTTTGTAATATCTACCGTTAAATACTACCCTTCAGGTTTGACCGATAGTGGTGCAAAGTTGCAGGCACATCCCAGGGTGACGAAACATTTTTGAGCCAGATTTCTTGAAATTAGTTTCAGAGAATAGCTTCATACGCCAGATGAACGGTTTTTTTAAATTATATTATGGAGTCTGCTCATCTTGAACTTTAAATTCCGTACTGTTTATTTTTCTATTGTGACTCCCTGAATAATATACACTTTTTTAATCTTTCAGATGGAGTCTATCGTCTTTTATATGAAGAAGTTGACGATTCTGAAGTTAAAGTATTCACTTTCCCATCTTCTACATCCCTCCTCAATTCCGACGTGGAACAGTACAGGCAAGCAAAGATTTTTCCCATTTTTTACAACATTATCTGGTTTGCGAGGATGTTTTAATGCTACAGACTAATAAAGTCTGATGTAATAAAGAAGCAAGTTTTATTTTCAACGGAAATAGGTTGTCCTTGATATGAATTTTATTTTTCCTCCATCGTTTCTCCCCAGAAACAAGGGCTTCTTCATGGAGTATGTCACATGATAACATTCAAAGTTTAAAATATGTCTAACATTGTCTAGACTTGATTCTGTTAACAACCTACCTAGTTCCTTGGTGACGGTAAATATGTAGACATTCAATTCCCTCGTTCAATTAAGAATAAATGCTGGTCAAAGGTTGGGTTGAATGTATTTTCAGGAGTTAACTAGTTTTAGCATGGAGCATGCTTTAGCCTTGGACTAACTACACTCAGGTGCAAAAAATTTGGCCCACTCTCTAAAATGGAAGATTTTATGAAGTTGCGACTAATATCCTCTTGTTTTCGACTGGGTTACTGTCTGAACTCATTCAGAAGCATTGTTTGTTGTTTTTTAGCCAGACGGATGAAATTGTTTTAATCTCTCAACGATAGGGAATCATATCGAAACGTGACCATGTTTCATTTACTTTCACGTTATCCTCCAAACTGCGATTATTTTGTTCATCTCTTCCACATTAGTCCTCAGCTGAGGAGCGAGTGTTTTCCTGTACGTTGAGTGCATTCAAAACAAAAAAATCAATTTAAGAGAAGAAAAAATGTCTTTCTCACTGGAAATGGCCGTAAAAGCTGTAGCTCTCATTAATGATGGAAGGTCACTGAGATATGTCGCTCAAATGCTAGGACGGCCTTATAAAACCTTCCGTGCCACTGTTAGACGTTTTCGAAAGATGGGATCGTACTCTAGAAGGCAGGGTTCTAGCCGCCCATGAAAAACAACAGCCGCTCAAGACAGGTACTTGTACAACTTAGCTTTAGAAATCGACGATTAACTGCTTCAAAAGGTCGTAACTGACTTGAAAAGGCAACGGGGGTGGATTTAGGTGTTTGGACAGTTCGGAGACGATGGTGGGATCGGCACTTGTCTGCCAGAAGACCCGCCTGTGTTTCAAATTTAACCCGTTAACAAGGATGTTGCGCCTTCAGTTTGCTAGAAATCACAGTGGTTGAAAACTTGAAGAGTGGAGGGATGTCATTTTTAGCTATGAGTCTAGGTTCAGCCTGCGGGGCCCAGATGGTCGTGAAAGAGTGTGGAGAAGGCCTGGAGAAAGGTTTGTTCCTGCCACAATGACTGGAAGACAGCTTGCCGTCCAAGCAATCGAGCGGCATATCTCAGTGACCTTCCGTCATTAATGAGAGCTACAGCTTCCACGACCATTTCCGTTGGGAAAGACTTTTTTCTCTCTTGAAGTGATTATTTTGGATGGCATACGCTCAATGTACAGAAAAACACTCGCCCCTCGGCTGAGGACTACCGTGCAAGAGATGAACAACATAATCGCAGTTTGGAAGGTAACGTGAAAGTGGGAGGCAATGAAACATGATCACGTCTCGACACGATTCCCGATCGTTGAGATATCAAAAAAATTTCATCGCCTGGCTAAAAAACAACAAGCCATGACTCTGAATGAGTTCAGATAGTAACCCAGTCGAAAACAAGAGAATATTAGTCGCAACTTCATGAAATCTTCCATTTTGGACTAACCTTGGACTAACTAGCAAAAAACGTTACGCGGATGTGCCACGAAATTTTATTTTATGGTTTTCATGTACAACCTAGCCGTTGATGGGGAAATGAAACTTTCTCGGACAAAAATCGTTCTCCACTCGTTGGAAAGCTCTCAATTCATCACGCATTTCTTTAGTACTTGTTCTTCTATTCATGTCGTAGTTCTATATTTATTTATGTTATAAATGGATATAGTAAACAATGCCGCTTGTTTTGTTGTCACTTGGTTGAGGAGTTAATCTTGGTTATAGTAAGGCTGTCCGTCCAGTGGACGCGATTTCGCGCGAAGAGGCGAATTCGCGCAAAGGGTTCGCCTACCTTTCAAACACACTGTTTTAACTGAGAGCTCGTCCACCGCAAGAGGCGAAAAGGGGCGAACGCGACGAGAATCAAACCAGCTTGTTTTTCAACGCGCCAACAAGCGAAATGGGTGTTGACAGTGTGTTTGAAGGGAGGCCAACCGTTCGCGCAAATTCGCCTCTTTTCGCCTCTTCGCCCGAAATCGCGTCCACTGGGCGGACAGCCTAATTGTTGACGCACATCATAACAGGAAATTACCTACCTAGGTACTCTGTTCCAACTTCGATTAGTAAAACATGTATTTCGTAGTTGTAAATTTATTTACATTTACGAATTAACGGGAAGAAAGCATGTTCCATGTTTTAGCATTTTAGCCGAAGGCTCAAAGTGGAAAGCGGGCAGGGGTGGAACCCCTTCCAAGGCCGTTAGGGCCGAGTTTTTTTTTTTTTCTTTTTTTTTACCTTTAACATGTTTGAAAAAATGCTTTTCTTCCATTTAGATTCTCTTCCCACTATTTTTAGAAAGTTCGAAATTTATAAAGTTCATAACCTGTCTTGAAGATTGATAGAAGGCAACCATCTCGTTTTTTCTTTCTTTTAGAATCTAGTCACAGATCTGATTTATGTTTCGAAAATGAATGGACTGAAAAGTTTCTCCCTCATAATTTTTTGCACACCCACCACTACCACAAGTGATGTGGGTAAACCAAGTTCAGTTTTTCAATAAATTATCAGATTAATAATGAAGTTCTACTTGTTTGTATTAAAGGTTTCCTCGGGCGGGATCCCCCAACTCAAAGTCCAACCTAAAAATGTTGGAACTCTACGTGAACGAAAACGAGGTGCTGAGAACGAGAGCTGTAGAAATTCTTCATCCGCTTTCCCACATGTTCCCTTGGATGGAGTACGTCGTCAGAGCGGGCTGGACTCCTGATTCTGACCAGTAAGTTTTGGGCTATGGAGAACGTTTCGAATATTCAATACGTCGTATTTTTGGTAGAAAATCTTACTTTCTTTTCCCTGATAAAATTACATTTTTTACTATAGAAAGGCACAATGTTCAAGTTTAAAGGCCTTTGGGTTATTCAATTTAAAATAGGTTTATTACTATTGTTATCCATTTCAGCGTGTGGGTGCAGCTGTTGGACAGAAAGCAACAAAGACTCGAGCTGGTTCTCATCTCGTTGGAAAACTTTGTTGAACCTCCACCAAATGTGTTCAGGTAGGCGTAACTCGTAGTTTAATCGGGAATGATTTTACAATTATTTCATTGAATCAACATTGAACATACACTCAGTCAAAAATGTCTCCGTACACCCACTCAACTTGTCACAAATATTGAAGTTTCTCCTTCCAGACTTTGAAGAAGGGGATATAATCGTAACAATTTAGTAACAAAGGTCTTGAATAATATATTTTATGGCAACAATATTTGTTAACTAAACATACCAGGCAGAATTGCCCTAAAGCGCAAATGACTTCATTTAACAAGGGCAAATAAGTTTTCGTACAGTCCAGGAACACAGCAATTACTGAAGTAAAAAATGGATTAGTAGCTAGTGGGGCCTCATTTTTGCTTGATAATCTCCAACAAATGGGGTTTCATCGAATCGAAGAGCTTCTGTGTCACACAAGATGATATCCTGGACCACTCGTGCAATAGCGCTGTTTTTTAATTTTTCTCTGCTCCAATCAGCCCAATTTTTGGTTCAGCGTTTCTATTTGTCCTATAAGTGTTCAATTGGGTTGAGATTTGGTGACTATAGACCATAGAGCTCTATGGGCTGTGTGCTTAAGATCATTGTATTGATGAAAGACAAAATTGGACTCCAGTCCCATTAATTTTGCACTTGGTTTAAGATTTTTCTTTAGAATGCCAATATGAACATTGTTATTGATCAACTCATTGATTACGTAAAGTTTGCGCACATCAGTTGCACCCATGGAACCCCAGACCCTGACATTCCCTTTGCCATGCTCAACAGTTTGTAGCAAAACTCTTTTCTGCACCTCTGGGGGCGGCCTAAGTTCGTTACATATAACAAGGGCAAACAAGTTTTCGTAAAGTCCAGGAACACAGCAATAAATGAACTAAAAAACGGATTAATAGCTAGTGGGACCTCATTTTTGCTTTATAATCTCCAACAAATGGGATTTCATCGAATGGTCGAGCTTCTGGGTCACACTGGGTGGTGTCCTGGACCACTCCTGCAATAGAGCAATTAATTTTTCTCTGCTCCATTCAGCCCAATTTTTGGTTCAGCGTTTCAATTTGTCCTTTAAGTGTTCAATTGGGTTGAGATTTGGTGACTGTGGGAGGGTTAAGTTGCTTTGGAGCATTATACAACAACGACTACAGAGCTCTATGGGCTGTGTGCTTAGGATCATTCTATTGATGGAAGACAAAATTGGACTCCAGTCCTGTTAATTTTGCACTCGGTTTAAGATTTTTCTTTATAATGCTAATATAAATATTGGCATTCATTATTCCATTGATTTCGTGGAGCTCGCCCCCACCAGTTACACTCATGCAACCCCGTACCATGACATTCCCACCAGCATGCTTAACAGTGGGTAGCAAGTTTTTCTTTTCAAGTTGCCATTTCAACTCTGTCTACGTCTTTTCGACTATTGCCATTTTCTGCTAATTTCTCGTTCTTCTATCAGCCCCAAATTCAGTATAAAATTTTTGGGGCTGATGGAAGGACAAATGTTTGGCGGAAGACAGGAAAAACCCTTGACAAGAAAAAAGTTTTGCTACCAACTGTTGAGCATGGCAAAGGGAATGTCAGGGTCTGGGGTTCCATGGGTGCAACTGATATGCGCAAACTTTACGTAATCAATGGGTTGATGAATACCAATGTTTATATTGACATTATAAAGGAAAGTCCCAAAGCGAGTACAAAGTTAATGCTACTGGAGTCCAATTTTGTTGTCCAGTAAGATAATGATCCTAAGCACACAGCTCATAGAGCTCAGTAGTCGTTGTTTTATAGTGCTCCAAAGCAACTAAACCCCTCCACAGTCACCAAATCTCCACCCAATTGAATACTTATGGGACAAAGTGAAACGCTGAACCGAAAATTGGGCTGTTTGGAACAGAGAAAAATTAAAAATAGCACTATTGCACCAGTGGTACAGAATACCACCCAGTGTGACCCAGAAGCTCGTCGATTCGATGAAATCCCGTTTTTTGGAGGTTATCAAGCAAAAATGAGGTCCCACTAGCTATTAATCCATTTTTTAGTTCAGTTATTGCTGTTTCTGGACTGTACGAAAACTTATTTGCCCTTGTTATATGAAGTCATATGCGCTTTAGGGCAATTCTGCCTGGTATGTTTCGTTAACAAATTTGGTTGACATAAAATATATTATTCAAGACCTTTGTTAATAAATTGTTACGATTATATCCCCTTCTTCAAAGTCTGGAAAGAGCAACTTCAATATTTGTGATCAGTTGAGTGGGTGTACAGAGACATTTTTGACTGAGAGTGGATGATGAATATAATATATATACTTTCATTATTTTATCTTTTTGCTATTTTTCTTTCATATGTTCTAGTTTTGATTCTTGTATGTCTGCGTTTTCTTAAATTTCAGATTTAACGATAAACAAGAGGAAACTCTTTCGCCCCCTGTATTCGTAATTGGCAAGCAAAACTCTGATGTATGGATTAATGTGAGTATTGAAATGGAGCTTCTTGTCAAAAAGGGCTATATTTTTTTAGAAAAATATTTGAAAATTGCATTTGAAAAACTCGAACTTTGAAGGAAGTTGAATTGTTTCACAAAATCACTCAGTGTTCAACCTTCACTCACTCACTGCTCGGGCATTGTTCTCACAATTCGTTATTGTTCTCAGGTAACAGACTTGATTCATATATTCCCTGGCGCAGATAGCGGAAAAATCTCTTATATATGGTCAACTGAGGAGACGGGATTCCGCCATCTTCAACTGGTGACGGCTCAGCTCAGTTGCCCACATTCGAACGGTGTTCACGAAAATACAGACGGTAAGTCAACAACATTCCAATTATTGGATATTTTCCGAAATTGCAAGTTCTTGTAATGTCATCGTTTAAATAATTGAGCTTAGTGAATATTGCATAGCAGCATTTATATAAGAACATCTTTTGAACTATTGGTTGATGAATCAGTGTCTTGAGCGTGTTGATCAGACTTTAAAATTTAGAGGTAGAATGTGAAGACTTTGAAAATAATATGATAGGGGCTAATTAAGTTGGAATTTCCTGAAATTTAACTGAAGCTGGCAGACTAGGCAATGACTTGAAGATGCTGCTGATCTGGAAAGATATTTCCCTGTTTCTTAAAAACTCCTGATACTTCATTTAACAAAAAGTTCTTTCGTACGGTTTTTTCAGTATTAACATTCCAAGATTCCCGTATTCCATGGCCTCATATTCATTATTTTCTGCTTTTGCAATATTAGTGAGTCAGTTGGAAACATTTTGAACTGAAAAACTTGAAATTGATAATAATTAGACGAAAGTACAAAAAAACGGAAAACTCCAACCTATAACATTATTGAAAATATTAAACCAATAGTAGAATTTTCTGTCTAATATGCCACTTTTATAACTTAAACAACATTCTGTAAGCCACCGGAATAACCTAGTGCCTGCTCCTACCAACTACTGAGGTAGAATAGTTCTTATTCATTTTCTTACAATCAAGATGAGAGTTGGATTTGTAAAAAGATGGAAGGACCTAAATGCTGGGTCATTTTCTAATAATTTGACCATTTGGCTTTCATGGGCCCTGCAAGTTGGGGAGAAAAATGAGGCAACTTTTGAATAAAATTGCATCTGGAGTGTTAATATAGATGTTCAGGATAACAAACTCGGGCAATAATTGACCAATCAGTTGACCATCGATTTAGGTGGTTTTTTAATTATATAATTGGAGGGAAAGGTTGGTTATTGGCAGCAGCGCTTGGGCGCGGAAAGTTTGAACCGATTTTACAGAGAAATTCTTTGAAAAAAGAAAATTTCTACATTTTTTGTTGGCACCACTGTTGTCAAGCCTGACTCAGCCCAGCTGTGGCCATTTTACTCATTCACTTCAAAGTCGCTGGCGGATAACTTGGGCCGGGATAGGGCGGGGCTGCACCAACCTTTCCCTCCAATTACCTAAATATAATTTCCAAGAAAGATTGAAGATTCTCATGTTTAATTGAACATTCGCAAATTGTGGAAACACTCAGGATGAACAATTTTTGTGACAGCCTGTTTTTCCATTTAAAAAACAGTTCTGAAATGGCCTGCCAGCTCCTTCCTGGGTCAAGGCTGCTCTTGGACTGGTAGCTGGTATCACAAACCAGTTGCGTCTTCGTGGAGCTGAAATATAGGGATCCCCTACTCTTATTTACTGCCATCGAAAAGCCTTTCTCGATAGTATCGATTCAGCCTCCTAACACATCGATTTGCTCATTTTGAAATCAACTGACCTTCTGAGCGCCAAAATTGAAAAAGTTCCAGTCAATCCCTTAGTAAAAATGCAGATTAGTGGACATGTAGATCAGAATGATGTGTATAGTTTGGTGGTCTGTCACATAACATCAAGTATCATTCCCTTAGTAAAAATGCAGATTAGTGGACATGTAGGTCAGAATGAAGTGTATGGTTTGATGGTCTGGATCCTCGCAAGCTCGCATCTCAAAAATACATAACATCAAGTTGTCAATCCCTTAAAAATGTAGATCAGAATGATGTGTATCGTTTGGTGGTCTGGGTGCTCGCATCTCAAAAATACATATTAAGTAGTCAATCCCTTAATAAAAATGCAGATTAAATGGACATTTAGATCAGAATGAAGTGTATGTTTTGGTAGTCTGGATGCTCGCGAGCTTGCATCTCAAGAATACATAACATCAAGTAGTCAATCCCTTAGTAAAAATGCAGATTAGTGGACATGTAGGTCAGAATGAAATGTATCGTTTGGTGGTCTGGGTGCTCGCATCTCAAATATACATAACATCAAGTAGTCAATCCCTTAGTAAAAATGCAGATTAGTGGACATGTAGGTCAGAATGAAGTGTATAGTTTGGTGGTCTGGATGCTCGCAAGCTTGCATCTCAAAAATACATAACATCTAGTAGTCAATCCCTTAGTAAAAATGCAGATTAGTGGACATGTAGATCATAATGAAGTGTAAAGTTTGGTGGTCTGGATGCTCGCAAGCATCTCAAAAATACGTAACATCAAGTAGTCAATCCTTTAGTGGAAATGCAGATTAGTGGACATGTAGGTCAGAATGAAGTGTATAGTTTGGTGATCTGGATGCTCGCAAGCTCGCATCTCAAAAATACATAACATCAAGTAGTCAATCCCTTAGTGAAAATTCAGATTAGTTGGACATGCAGGTCAGAATGACGTTTTAGAAGTATATTTCGGGAGTTGTACGAGAAAAAAAAAAAAGGACCATTCAACAGGTCTCAAAACCCACGACCTTCGGCTCACGAGACCGTTATCCTAACCAATGGACTACGCCACCACTATCGTTTCTGGAAACAATCACAGTACTTCACCACTCAGTAGGAAATGCTTTTGAGGGAGGTCTCCAGAGCGCTCTGAAACGACTCCTATCACTGCATCTGAATGCATCGATGTGTTAGGAGGCCGAATCGATAATATCGAGACTATTCGGTGGAGGATCCCTATATTTCAGCTCCACGGAGATGCAAGTCAAACTAACCGAACCATAAATTTGCAATGAACAGTGTTGCCCTGAACAGCTGGTAACACTTGTGTTGATTTATTTTGTCACCAAACAGTGGTGACACTATTGTTTTTATGATTTACATTGAAAGAATTTGTAGCAACTGAAAAAATTAGGAAAACGAAAAACTATTAAAATTAAACAGCATCATATACTGTATAATCCCTCGTGGTTCACATTTTTTCCATTGTGAATGCTTCATCTCAGATGGTGATGATTTTGCACACAACCTCTTTGGATAGTAACACTCATAACTATATTAAAATATATATTTTTATTCAGGTGTGCTAGGTTCTTTTTAATAATACCTGTATTCCACTCCAAAAAACCTACAAATTGATACCAAAAAACCATTTTTTGAAGCGGTGTGAAAAACATTTATAAAGACAACAGACAAATGGTCAAATAATGTTATGAGACTAACCTTGCTCCGTATGGACTGTGTTTACATAGAAATATCTAACTGGATTTTTGAGTGTTTAGTTTGTTAATTGCCTTGGCTTTGCACGTTAGCGCTGTTTGAGCTCATTAAAAACATCTAAGTTTGCTAAAAGGAAGCGTTCGAGCTTTCAATCCATTATAATTTGCTTACTCACTTTATCTGACTCTTCTAGATGGTCACATCTTCAGTATTTCAAAACTATTAAGTTAGTGTGTTTTGTGCAGTGCGGTGGAAGCAGGTTTCCAGCGTTCCATTGACCTCCGGTGAATGGCCAGTCGTGGATGAAGGTCTGTGGGTCGACTCAGTTCACTCCCTCGTCTATTTCATCGGACTTAAAGACTCTCCCCTAGAGCGACATCTCTACGTTGTTTCACTCGAAGCGCCTGAACAAATCAGATTACTCACCCACACAGGTTCCTCATACACTATTGATATTAATCCGGTAAGTTAATCACATAATTAAGATAGTCACAGAAGCGAGAAAATATATGTAGAACTGATATAGTATTTTTAACTAAAATTAAGTGACTCACCTGTTTACTGTTGTCCGCTATAATTCCTCATATCAATGCATCACGACTAAGCTCCACCATACGAATTTCAGTGTTCGATTGAAAGCAATAATAGATTTTTTTTTCTCGATAAATAGAGGTGTAATGATAAAACACACAGGAAACAAACTACTTGCTGTAAGCAAAGTTTACCTATATATATCGAGGATGAGTTTAAAAAAATGAACGCAGAAGTAAAATGATCACTTTTAAAACACATTTATTAGCTTTGACTGTTCTTCAGAAACTGTAATCGAAATGGCGTACCTCCGTCCCTTATTTATACAAACCGGAGGAGCGGGGTACCTCGTCGAATGTTGTCGAATGTACCAGAATCGTCCCTTATTTCTGATTGGCTCAGATCTACTGCGTCAAACTTTCTAGAGCGTTGCCTACCTGCTTTCGGTCACGTAGGCATTTCGTACATGACTCATCCCACCAAAAGAAGTATTTAAAATATAATGAACCAATTTATTCACTATCAAGGGCCGAAATGGAGTTGCCCTCAATATATACAAAAAACTGGGAATATTATGAAACATACATGTAGGTAGTTATCCAAATCATTCAATCGTCGATCGATTTCAATTCTTCGAGACTGGCTTTGTTGTTGATAGAATCTGTCTCAAGCGTCAGCTGATTAGAAGTAGGTTAGTTTTAAAGTCCCAAATGATTGATTGCTGAAGTTCTTGAAAACCAAAGTTTGCAATACATCAAAGAACAGGGGAGCACCACAGCCGAAAATGTAATGGTACGCGTAAAAGTGTTTGTTAGCAATAAATATCCATACAGATCATCAACTGAACAATTCTGAACCTATGTTCTCTGTGGGTTATCCTTTTTGTTGTTGCTGCGTGCGCTGATTAAATTGAAACGGTAAATTGACTAAATTTGAATGGCGTTGAAAGTGGATGTGTCATTGGAACTAGTAAAACCCTATATTGCCGTATTTATTAGTGTACCGTCGCCTCCTACGTAACCCATTCGCGCCTGGCGAAATTTAGCTACCCCAACGCGCCCTGCCTAGCTGGTTGGCCCTCCCCGCACAGCGCTTCGCCCTCCCTTTTCATCCCTTGAACAAGCACTGGTTTTCCATTTATTCGCTGAAATTTATCTATCCATACTCCTAATATACCTGAGCATCAAATTAAACGATTTGACCAGAATTCAGGATAGAATAACTGAGAACAAATGATGAATAACATTGAAAAACATCAGCTAGGTGTTCAATTATTTTAAACAGTTGAATATTGAACAAAATTGTTGTGTAAAGAATATGCATTCATTTCATGATAGTTTGTAAATCAAAAAGGAAATCAAACAATTAGTATACCTAGTAAGTAGTACCTTTTTGTATGATATATTTCAAAACATTGATCAACGCATAAGTCACATATCTCACACTGAAACTCACTTGTTGATGATTAGCTGCGTTGTTTTGTCTTTCAACGCATTCTATAATACACCTAGTGAGTTGTAAGATCGACGTTAGTTACACCAGACGTCACAAGATGGCATGGGGGCAGTTAAAAAACAATAAACACATCGTATAGATACGCCCTCAGGCGTTTCGGTGCTCTTGATCAAAGCCGTACCTATACTGCCTCAGGCAATTCGGGCACCTCTGTGAGGCCGTATACATACGCCCTACGTCACGAATGGGTTAATAGCTGGACATTGAACTATCGATCCTAATTGACAAGCTTCATCAGCCTGTAGCACTTCCTAATATCCGGACTGCGTAGGTCCGAAGCTCTATCTAATTGCCAGATCATGCAGACCCATAGCTGTAGCCTCATGGCCAGACTGTGTAGGCCCATAGCTATTACCTAGTCGCCAGGCCGTGTAGGCCCGTAGCTAATAAGATGGTAAAAAGAACTAAAGTTAAACTATACTCTGAAGATCGTAAAGTAATCGGATATATATTACCGGTGAGTTTGACTAGAGAAATGAGTTGTTGATTGAGGTGGTAGACCAGAGAGAATGAGGATCGAGTCCAAGTGCGAAGATATATTTATGGTTACTCCCTCTCTGATGGTCTGGCCCTTCTACCAGACTTTTGTACCTCTTCTTAGCTCCTAGCTCTCCTCTCATCCTTTTAGCTTGTTTATTTGTAAAAACTAAAAGTACATACGTTGGGAACAACACTTTTTGTCATAAACATAGGTACCTAGCTAGTATAGTAATGTAAAAAAATCCGTACTCTAATTGACCTTTTTTTCAGGAATGTACGATAGCTGTCGCAACTTACTCCAGTGTTAGTCACCCTCCAGCCTGCCTTGTTTTTAGGATAGGACATACCGACTCGACTGTTGAAGGCGTGACGTTAACACCAATAGGGCATTTAGTAGAACCTCAAGGTAACATATCGTATAATTTGTTGCTTTTAATGTGTCATTGCACTGAAATGTTTCTGTTGTGTCTTGTTGTATATATGTGAAATTATACTTAACAATTACATGTAATAGTTATAATAATACTTGATGATGATGACCTCACCGTTGAAATCGATTCAACGTTGTAACTCTTTAATTTTTGTGGAAATAGACAACGTTCTTCATTAACTTCCGTTTTCTTCATTTAAATGCGTTTCTACAACTTCGTCGAGAGTAATTTAGTTCTTTTGAAATTTTGTAGTTCCAGAGCAACCACTACGTTTTCCAGAGCTGTATAGCCATGAAATCTCTTCTGGTGACGTCCTCTATGCAATGGTGTTCCGCCCTTATGGTGCTGTCCCTGGAGCGAAGTATCCTACTGTCCTCAACGTCTATGGTGGCCCAGAAGTTCAAATTGTTACCAACACATTCAAGGTAAACTTATTCAATCATCATATTGTTAGATACGAAATGTAACATAATTATATCTAATTCTCTCGTGCCAAATCTGATATTCCGAATGGCTACCTGTCCTTCATAATAGCTGGATATTTTTCAATACAACATTGTCAACAAATCTAACATTACTAGACATTCGTTGTCGTCCTCCATCAACACCATTGGGTATGATTTGGTATTGATATCTGCTGTGACCGATTATGGACGACTTATTAAATATTTTGTGACAAGACCTTGAACAGAGTCTGGTTAGAACTTCTACACTGCAAAACTAGGAGACTTGATTCGTATTATATCAGTGATCTGAGTGCATAGTGCAGTTTTTCATCAAATGTTTGCTACTGTTAGGCCCAAAAATTATAGATACCTCGACAGAATTTGAACTCGTGCCTTTCCCTGAGAGAGCCCGGAGAAATACCTCTATCCACTCGCCCCCTGAGGAAATTTTAATCAACCCTTTTTGACTGGGGGAGTTTTCTCTAAACGTAACATTCCCTGGAGTCAAATATCAGCCGTATAAGCTGAATTTGGATCATAAGTGACAGGGTGAAACTGTAGGTCAGGAGATGCTTGCAGGAAGATTTCACATTCGAGCAAGGTCATTTGTCACGCTGTGTTTCGACTCAGTGACTGAGGAAGTAAAGATGCTATATCAGGGAATGTGATGTTTACAGTCTGGTTCGATAGAGATTGTGTATTGAGCGCTCCATACATTGTCAATTTAACTGAAGATTATCGTAAGGCGGTCGATCGGGAACACCTAAGCATTCATCAGTTAATCTGAAGATCTTAGACTGTAGTTGGTTTGGATCTGACGAGAGATAGGTGACAGGCTAATACCCATCGGATTGTGATCGCAAGTGCCCCCCACCACAGATGCCTGTTGGTCTGCTGGCGAGTGTTCTGAACTCATCAGCTTTCCCAGATTCCATCAAGATTTTTAGAGAAAGAAATTTCAAAACAATTTAACATACAGGGTGACCCATGGGAGTCTTGCCATTTTCGTTAGGATGGTGCAAAGAAAGGGGTGGTGTCTGAATGGTGGGGGACCGGCCATTACCCTCCCAAAGGACTGCCATTGACCCCTATTCAGTTGCAATGGAGCGGTGGTCGACCGAGGATAAGATGTTCATCTATGACAAGTACGTCAGAAAAGGCGATTCAGTGATTGCAGCTCAACGAGCATTTTGCGGTCGTCCCAATGTCGGTCGACATGGAGCTGCTCCCAGTCGACCTACCATTCTTCAGTGGGTCCGGAAATTACGAACAACAGGGGATATAAAGAAAAAGAAGTCACCAGGTCCTTCACGAACAGCGAGGACAGAGGAAAATGTTCACAGGGTGCAAGAGGCAATTTTAATCAGTCCTGGACGTTCTGCGCGGCGCCACTCAAGTTCTTTACAATTGTCACGTGAGTCCGTGAGAAGAATTATGAAAAGTGACCTCAAGTTTCATCCGTATAAGATTGTTAGTGTGCAGCAACTGCAAGAAAGAGATTACGGTCAGCGGGAAGATTTTGCAACACAGTTATTGTCCACGATGAACCTAACGCCCTTATCGCATCAGAGAAATTGGGCAGCACTTACCAGACATTTTTTTCGCTTCCTAACGATAATGGCATATCTTCCTGAACATGTTCATATAATTAAATTTGTTTATAAATAAAAATTAAGTAAGTTATACTGTTTATTCAATGGAAAGGTTCCCGTGGGTCACCCTGTATAATACGATCATTTACGAAAATTCGCCCATACAATCATGTTGCATTACTGGAACTTTTTCTATCGAAAACTTTAGAGAAGGCAACTTCTGGGAAGCCTGTGGTTCGCTTGCAGGCACTGGACACCTAGTGTTGCCTGTATTTAGGCAAGCATCTGCAGTTTAGAACGTCTGTCTGGAGTTGGTTGACTGATAGTGTATGTTGCTCGTCGATGTTGATCTTACGTTTGCATGTTGAGGCATGTGAGGGTCCCTTTAAAATTTAGGTCCTATACTGTTCTGCGCCTAATTTTACGCCCCAAAAATTATTTATAGTTCGACTGGATTCAAACTCGTGCCCTGAGAGAACCATAGATAATGATTGCTGATTTCATTCACTCAGTTACCTAAGCCGAATTTAATCTGTAACAGCCCAAAAATATTTGGTGCTTCGGCAGAATTCCAACGCATGCCTTTTCCTATGGTAGAGAGAATTTTTGAAAAATACCACACTCTTAACCACTGCGCTACTGAGGCCAATTTTAATCAAACCTCTTAAACCGCTGGAGTTTTCCGTTGGCTAAATTGGGGTAGGACGAATCGTGAAGTGAAACAGCAGGCCACTAGAAGAAGTCGCAGTCGATTAAGGTCACAATGAGGTTTTACCCAGTGAGTGTGGGAGTAATGATGCTACATACATCAGAAAATGTATATTATTAGATACCTAATTTTTGAAACAAACGCACTAACTAAATGGGGTCTATCATCATAGAGTGAGCAAATAGAACTGAAACGGGGGGTCACGGGAACGGATATTTTCCCCAGTTGTCTTCTCTTCGACTAATCCACTTTTTTATTTCGATATGAAACGCTGATTTTCTATCCTAAATTCTAATATCACGTTATTTTCAGAACAAATACGGACAATGTCTCACTTTCAGT
The DNA here is from genome assembly GCA_030762985.1 of Adelphocoris suturalis. NCBI lineage: Eukaryota > Metazoa > Arthropoda > Insecta > Hemiptera > Miridae > Adelphocoris > Adelphocoris suturalis. The sequence goes on from CM061049.1 coordinate 45,105,426, forward strand.
TTTCAATTCATAAACAGTGCACATGGATTGATTCATAAAAATAGCTTTAGTAGTACGTTCTTACAATCGTTACAAACTTCATGGGGTTTTTTATGGGTAAATCATCGATAGTTATAGGGCAGTATTTTTACTTCTGTGACTATGAACTAGGTCTTTACCTGATAATCATCACTGAAGGCAGCACCTCACGCAATGTTCACTAGAAAATAGCTGATAGATCAGACACATTAATCAATTTTGCGTTGAATTCTAGAAAACAATCATGTTTCTGATTAAAAATATCAATAATTTAAATTCATCAATAAATATCAATGATTTAATTAAAAATCAATAGAAGCGTTAAGGCTCTAATCGACCAAATAGTGTCTGTGTGCAAAAGAACTGATTTTGTCGATTAAGTTGTAGGCAAGTGGGACGCACTGTGGGGCGAAATACGTTTTTTCTGGACATGGCGATTCTTTTAGAAAATTCCATGCTAATCATGATTATTTTGATCGCGAAGAAACCTAGGGCACTGAATAGATAGAGGTATCAAATGTAAACTTTCGAAGTTTTCGAAATTTCCTGCAACTTTTTCTTTTCTTGTTGAGAATAATTTCATGGAACAACTGCTTTACTTTTAAATAGTTCTGGAATAGGCAAGTCTAGGTAAAATCAGACAACGAGATTTTATAGTTCAAACCCCGTGTAAAGTCATTGTACGGGATCTCAAATGAAACACTATGTTTTACGGGATCCAAAACTCAATAACCTTTTATTGATAAATAATTGGCGGTAATAGCGGGAGAGCAAACAAACTTGATGGTACACATTAACAGAATGGATGACCTTCCTTGATCGTCCGCAAGACAAGAAGTCCAGGGCACTAGTGAGTAATGCAGTGTTTACATGATTAGAAGTTACTCAGCAAATTTGATGTTAAATATATATATCACTTTCACTGCACTTGCGGGAGTTCAGATCGGAAATTTCAATTGGGAATATTTGGGAACAATAATTCAGGAGGGGAAATCATCACTGTTCCGTTCTGAAGTATACTAAGGGAATAATTTACCTAAAGTGAAATTAGCGCTCTTGCGGTAACCTAAGTCCCTAACTCCATTCTAGTTCCGTGGCGGCAATTACGAATTTGGATAGGGCCAAACAGTCATGGTATTAGTTTTTTACGCGATTTATGAAATTAAACCTCAAACTTTGATTTCCGTCTTTGTGGAACAAATAATCGAGCCAATATTTTTATAATTTCATCTCATTTGGAACTCATAATTGCCCAATAACTTTCACTCGTGATGATGAACAAGGAAAAGTGTGATTCGACCTCAAACTACATGGTCGTATTCAATATTCGGTTGCCGTCTTTGAGTCATGGGAGCTCATTATGCAGAGCTACATATGGGGGACGATGTGTAGAATGCATATAGGTCAAAGTATATTGGACATTTTCAATTTTTAACCCCCCAATGTCCAACCTTCCCTTACACTCGCTCCACTGTGCGGCAGAGGTGGATTGTGCGTGACCCGAAACGTAAAATCGTACTCTAGGGCCCGTTAGTCGTTTCCAAAAAATCTCTATTATTATTCAACTCAACAATTCTCTACATTTGTCGATGTCAACCACTTTTCCTGTATTAAGCTTCTGATAGGAGTTTCTTTGGTACTACATACTCGTATTTCATAATGTATTATGTTAAATTGGCCGATAACTATTTAAGCTACTATGTATGATGTTTGAATTTTGAATTTTAAATGCTGCAATCTACATTTTCAGGACATGAGGTACTTGAGAATGCATATGTTGGCATCGCAGGGTTACTGTGTCGTCTCGATTGACTCGAGAGGATCTTACAACCGAGGTGTCCAATTTGAATCCCACATCAAACACAGGATGGTATGTTTTTCCCGGTGATTAAAAGTGATTCTTGAGATTAATAACCTTCCTTGATAACATTTAATGATTATTTTATGAGTATGTGAAGTATTGAGAGTCAATTTAAGTCATATTCTAAAAGGAGTGTATTGAGGGTGGTTAAATTTAACTTATTTCAGGGTACTGTCGAGTTGGATGACCAGATAGAAATGTTGGTGTGGCTCTCGAACGAAATCGACCTGATAGATATGTCACGGGTAGCCATCTTTGGATGGTCTTATGGAGGATACCTCAGCCTCATGGGAATCGCTCAGTATCCGGATGTCTTCAAGGTGAGTGAGAACTGAGACTTTTTTCAGTTTTACATGTTGAGATTCCTTGGTTCTTTACTTATATTATTTCTTTCTTTGCATAAAGTAAAACGCCTGTGCAGTTGTTTATGACAGTGGAACGAGTTTTGGCCAACTTTCGCCAAGGTGGAATATGATTTGCAAGGATAACTCACTGTTTTTCTGTTTAGCCCTTTCTTTATTAGGATCGTTCCTACTGAATGAGGTTCCCTTGCCACTTACAATATTGGTTTTTCCTTAATATGTGGCACTCCTTGCACTTCTACAGAGACGTAAGGACCTGTTTACTTCACTTCTGGAGGTTTCCATTGGTAAAGATTTTCAAGATCAAAAGGGCACATTGGTTATATGTTGTTATCTATGATATTTAGTATTTAACGGGAATCATAATGACCAGTGAAAATCCTTATCATAGTTCTAACCGAGTTTTTGCTTAGTTTAAAAGCCAAGATGCTTTTTAGTGTCCAAGGATTCTGACAAGCATTCTAGTCTGTCTGTACTTAACGGTTTCTCTATTCCAGATAATGTTTAGATCCAGAGTGATCCATGTTTTGATTTTTGATTTACAGGCAGTTTTGGAAATGCAGATGGTAGGGGAAAGGCTCTAGAACTTTTGTCCTAAGCCTGCTATGCCAATCCGTATTAGTATTTCCTTCATGATTCTCATGACCTGGATTCCGATATCAAAGCGATCCCTGGTTACCACCTATAACCATCTCCCCATTAGGTTGTTGTTGATGGACTGCCCATGCGCACACCGGTTGTGGGCTCTAGTTAATGTGGCACGTGACAATATTCCTTTGTGACTGTTAAATAAGTTAATGCTTTTCATCTTGTCACGTTTCCTTTACTGCAGGACATCAGAGATAACTTTACAGATGATGGCGGGATCCATCAAATTGGTGAGAAATATCAAAACTGTAGTGGGTTGCTCTACCACTAATAGCCACAAAGCGCGTATAAGTTGAAAACTGGAGAAAAAAAGAAAAGACACAGTTTGCGTAAGCAGAACCAACTTTTCGAATCAGTCAGCTGGAGCTCAGGGTGGAGCAAAATCATTTCATTCGTCCCTTGATGTCTGTTCTAGAGAGGCTTCTTATCAAATTTCGTTCTAATCAGACATATGACATGCCTTTAGCACTCTTTGCTTATCAGGATGGTGCCTGTAAGGTCATTCATCTCTCGGTGTCCCAGAGAGGCTCAATATCAATTTTCAACTTCCTTCGGTGAACAGGTGAGATTTTAGCTCACTCAGCTGATCAGGATGGCGCACCTCACTTTAATCGTCTCTTGTTGTCCGGAGAGGCTCCCTATCAAATTTTGACATCCTACGGTCAATAGGAGAGATTTGAGCACGTTTTTTAATCATAATTATGATTGATATGACGGCTCGTGTTCAGCGGATCCTCATCACTATCAGTGAGGCACAAGTCCCGACATGGTAATACAACGTATCAAAATTTGGTCCAAATCGGACTAGCGGATATGGAGGAGTAGTGAGCACCAAATTTTGTCCATAAATATATATAAAGAAATCTGAAAATGAATAACTATTGTAAACGTGTTCTACACCCTATGAAATGAAGAAAAAAATAAATACATCTCCACCCCCATGTGCCGCCATGCCGATGGCTGTTATACTTACCCCCTTTTCTACAAAAATTTGGGTTTAACCTCTTAAACGATCTACTCTTTTGAGACTATTTGTTTAGTTGTAATCTGTTTTGTGAACATTTCTTGATTGATCTTCATTTGTTGATTAGGTCGCAATTGCTGGAGCACCTGTGACGTCATGGTCGTTATACGACACCGGTTATACGGAGCGGTACATGGACCTCCCATCATCCAATCCCCAGGGCTACAAGGCTGGATCCATCCTCAACTACGTGAACCAGTTTCCTAACGAGTGAGTGCTTTCAGAAGATTTTCGTATAAAATAATTCCCTATCAACCAGCTTTATTTTATTAATTTTGGCTCGCACATCTTAGAGATAAGGACTATAATTTTCACATGGGCTAATTTGTCATAATATCCATAAAGTAGAATTTGCTCAATGTGGTTAATATCACTGGTCTTGAACACTCCTTCCCAAGTTGGATGGAAGTAAAACTCAAGTTTTTTCAATTGAAGTTTTATAAGGTTTTAGAAAATATGAATTAATCTGTTTTAGAGAAGGGAGGCTCCTCATAGTTCACGGTCTAGTGGATGATAACGTTCACTTCACACATACCTCTTCCCTAATCGCTCAGCTCGTTCGAAAAGGGAAACCCTACCAGTTACAGGTAAAATTTAATTCTTAACTATACTAATTACCATGTAGAACCAAATGTGCACCCAATGAGACCTATGAAATCCTCGGTACAATTGTAAAGAACTCCCCGATGTTGTTCTGCATATGCCTCCGATCCCCATTTTAGTATGCTAGGACGATAAATTTCCAATTTCTTTTGGAAAACATGATTTTTATGGATTTAAAAAAGTGGAGGTACGGATTATATTACACAATTGGAATATTTTGTACATAAAAGAAACAAAACCGTGGTCGTAGGTACCACTCATAGTAGTTTGAACCATCAGATCGATCTTTAAACCCAGCTACTACTCAATAATACTATTTTTTAAAGTTAATTTGTCATAAATAAATATGTTTTATAATGGAACATGTCATAATGAACATGCATATCTTGGTTATTCCTACAGATCAAAACAAAACACTGATAATGTCAGATTGGTTTGGTTTCTCTCTCTTTCTGGCTGTGATCGTTTCTGTTATTCTACTTCATTGTGTCTTGATTCTTTCGGTTCACTGTTGTTTCTCTGTTCTCTTTCTTTGGAATACATAATAAATGAAAACTTCTTGAGTGTTTTACCTTTGAAGAAAAGAGACTTCTTTGGTGGTTTTACCTACCCAAAGTTTCTAGGTGGTAGATGGTTTCTTGCTGTGTAATAGATAGTATCTATGATGTTTCATAGCATGGGTAAAAATTATTCCCATGTAAGTAGATACTTCCATGATTATTTAGTATCTAGAAGATGTTTGAAGCGTGAATGTAGAGTTCAGTGCCACGCCTCGCCAAAGACTGACCAAAGCTAGCTGCCACCGCTAGCGCTAGAATCGATATGCAGGTGGTCTATTGGCTTACCAGTAGTTTATGTATGAGCGCCTAAGAACGTGGATGGTGGTACAATAGAGTATTCCTGCCAAGATGCCCAACTCGAGTAACTCCATGGCCCTTTTCTCGCACCACGCTCTGTACCATGACTAATTTACTCCAATTCGAACAAGGGAGCGCAAGCATTAACTTCCAACGTGCCCTTACTACTAGTTGCAGAGTAGTCGGTTCCCTATAACTGGCGCATGCTATTTTTCATGCACCCTGTTATGTACTTTGACATCCCTTCATGTTATCGTTGCATTAACCACACTCTCCATTTTCATGTTTTCCCCATTTTCAGGTCTACCCTTGTGAGCGACACAGCCTTCGCTCGCTAGATGCTTCCAAACACTATGAGACAACGCTACTCAACTTCCTCGCAAACCATTTATAAGAGATAACACCTCCCCCCCCCCACCCCGCCCATTAATGAAGGACTATCGAACCATTGATAAGACATTCGCTGTTGCTAGACAAACAAAAATTAGGTCTCTCACTCGCCACCCTCTTCTTTTCCCTTTGGAAACTGAAAGTGCAATTTTTGTGACCTCAAGTTTTTTTATGAAATAGTTATATTTTATTTTTTAACTGTACAAAAATTTTGTTTTTTTAAGAAGGTCCCATGCATTTTTATCTGTTACGCCAAAGTTTTCATGAAGAAAAGATGGAGGACTGTGTAAATTTAAATTACTGTGTTCGATCGAATAACACGCAACTAATTATTTATATGGTTTGTACCTTCTTAATTGTAAACGCGTTTTTTAAATTAAACCTAACTATTATTTTATGTTTATTATACTAAATTTATTCGATCTTGTATTCCCGCGAACCATCGTCTCCTTTTATCATGTACCTATGGTGTAATATAACTGAGTTATATGGTACTTACGTTTTTAAAAAATGTAAATTTTGAGGAACAAAAGTGAATCTTTTGTTTCCGTGTAAATATTATTATTAGGAATTTGAAGAGTGTAATCATCGCATTGTATTTGCTGCGTCTGTTTTCGACCTTTCTATTTATGAATACAATTTATGACGATAATATAAAATATCTAGTGCTAATCAAATACATGAGAAAATAAGATTGAAGTTACTTGAGAGCCTGGAAATATCGTTGAATGCTGCCATTAAAATAAACAGGTAAATGGCTCCTTATATCTACGTTTGGTTCTAGCATTGTACCTATCCGTATATCTCGCATGTTGGGGAAGAGTTGTTAAAAGTATACGGGAGTTACCTGATATTGCTTGTTGGATGAACGCAAATGGTTGTTTCTTAAAATCCACTTGGAATTAGGTTGTGGTGGGAAACCTTCTGGTTTGCGACTGGTTATAACAGTGGGATTGCTAAAGATTACAAATGGGATGCCTCAATACAGGCTGTAATGTCATGCGATAGCCCCAAATCAAACATAACCTAGCTTAAACTCCAGTCCTAACCTAAAAGTTGAATAGCGCTTGTCTATGGGATGGCGGGCGCTATTCCTTGAAAATAGCTTTCAAGGACAAGCGCCTTGTTTCTTCCGCTTGACATCGCTCTATTCAACTCTATGGAAGAAAAATTAGAACATCCACCACTCGTCTATGCATGCTGAAATTAATTTATGGAAACGATCTTCCCTACAGACTTCAAAACAAAAGTGCCCATTGCCCTTTCGCTACCTATTAATGTTTGGGTGTTCCATACATCCTGTAGGGATCGTTGTTATTATACTAATTAAATCAGGGAAGCTTGAATCAAAATGTAGTCGGCAGTAAGATTCGTTCTAATCCCTACTCCAAGTTGTAAGTCGTAAGGAACAAGTAGAGTTGTGATATCTTCAAACAATCCAACCCTTCACCTAAAATTTAATGTGAATTAGATTCAAATCTCGCTGTCCCAGCTTAAACATACCTATATACGTAATTACGTTGACCGATCATGTGAATCTTATTAAATGGGTATCGTTAAAGTTGTTGATGTCTGTAGGTATAGTAACATCAGAATTCGGTATTTCTTATGGAAGTAACCAGCTAATCAGTGCTACCCTTTGTATGGAATTCGTTTGTAAATTGAATTGTACACTGTAACAAAAAAAAGTCTTGTAGTATGACAGAGACTATCTCTTCGAGATTATTGAGTATTTTTAAATACAATTTAACGTGTTGTTTAACATTATTGGTTTGCGTTGAATTTTTTCATCCCCTTAAAGTCTTCCCAGTAGCTTTTTACATGTGCAGCATGTCCAATGTAACCATGGCAGCACACGGATGGCATATAATCACAGGTGCGCTTGGAAATGGAATTAATAATTTAATTAATTAATTTAAAAAAAAATCTAACTAACTCTTCTCTCTGTACATGGACTAAGGTTGGGTGTTTTATTTTAGCTCATTAATTATACCAGTTGCTACGCGGAGGGAGTGCTTCTTTAATTAATTTTCTTCCCATATAACATGTAAAGTTTGCCTCCGATTTGGACCCTGAGATCCACGATAATAGTATATGTGAGTTGGTAATTTTGGTCCAATTATGGAAAAATGAGGCAAGCCTCCCTGCAAAAGGCGAGAGAGGAGAAGGATTAACAAGAATAATACAACTTGTGTTGTCCGTTAGTATTGACGAGGTTGCTTCTCCGCACAGGGGTGGCCTCTGTCCGCGTCCGGTGGTCCCTGTGGGCAGTGCTCCTGGAGGACGGGCCTGGCGGGCGGTTGTAGTTTCCCTGGTTCACCATAGTGGGGGCAGAGCGAGCAGACCTTTTCGGTTTTTTAGTAGAAGGGGAAGGCTCCGCGTCCCTCTTATACTGTCGGGACCGTATCCCTCATGAGTCTTTAAAAAGGTGGCAAGTCCAACCACTCGATTGCTGGCTCGTGAAAAGCGGTAGGCTTTCCTCTTGGGTGGACTCTCTTCATCTGCCGTGACCCATTTGGGACAGTAAGCCCTCCTCTTGAGGATTGTCGGGCCTGTGACCATTCTAGGCCTAGGGGACAAGACGGGGGGGCTACGACAGGGCTTTTGTCCAGTACTCTGCAAGCTCAAGTCACCAAAATGGAACCACGGGCGGAGGGGAGCCCCAGGCCACAGAAGCATGCCCCAGGGGGAAGCAGACCCCCTGGCCATCAGTAAATCCCCTAGCCAACGGACGGGACACCGAGCAGCAGCCAGCTCCAAGCTTCACCGGTCTGCCCTCCTAATGAGGTTGGACTCGTGGGGGTAGTGAACTCGCTAGTAAGTAGGCGGCAGTCCCCCCTCCCCCATCTCCTGTGCTGATGGGGCCCTCCGGCAGTAGACGAAAGTCAGTTCTCCAATAAATCAACACAAAATTCCACATGTCCCGCTTATACTTAAGTGGTGAATTCTTAATTTTAGTTCGATCTGATGAGCTTTGGACTCATTTGGTAGCAACCTCATCAAAAAGAAATTTCAATTCAGGCAGTTGGCCATTAGCAGCTCTGAACTCGGGTAGCATGAACTGAGATAGTCGATTGTTTCGGGAGCGTGATTGTCTGTATATATTTGCTGTAATGAGGTTTGAAGCGTCCCATAAGGCTTCATATAGAGCCTTCTGCTCCATCTTGGGTATGGTCAGTGTGGAAGTAATATTAATGGCGTCAGCTACGGCGATTAGGGCCTGAACAGAGGTCAATTGGGCCCGCTGTGTAGAAGAATCAGATCGAGTGGCCGTCGAGGGAAAGCATTGTGCTAATGTAGGCTCAAGAATGGGGCGGTAGCAAGGCCGGAGCATGAACCTCAGGGTTGTATTTCTTTTGTAGATCGGCATCACGATCTATATCCGTCTGCATCGCCCCTTGCCACTTCTCGATCATAGATGGATGTATGGAAATTGACTTAATAGCCGGATTATTAAGCCCCATAAGGTTTAGAAGCTGGGACGGTGAGGCCGGAATAGGCGGCATATCATCATCGGCCTCAAAGCCATTGAATTCCCCAGAGGAGAAAGCTGTGGCAGAAGAGGACCCCGAAGACGACATTGTTGATGATGACGAAGAGGGCCTAAACTGGGCTTTACGAAGTCTCTGTTTCGGCCTCTTGTCAGCGTGACGTCGATGACAACTCAAAGGAGATCCCCTCGACCGCTTTTTTCGTCTCTTAACCCTTCCTCTATCGTACCCACAAGAGTGAGACAGGTTAGTACTCTGTTGTAAGCGGAAATCTATGAAAACCAACCGTAACGCATTTTTTAACGCTTTTTTCGTTTATGTGCCAAAGTAAAGACATAAAATGTCAAAAAAGCGTTACGGTTGGTTTTCTGATGATTTCCACTTACAACCGAGTCGTTGCTAGGGAAATGGTACTTCGTCGTTTCTCATCCCACAAAAGTCGTTGACCATTCGTTCGAAAGCTCTCGATTTATCCAACCATATTATGTTAACTACTGCGAAGTGTGTGGCCAACAAGCTGAGTTATGAGCATGGTTATATGAATAATTGTTTACACGCAGGTGATCATTCTCAATAATTGATATTGTGAACATGATTGCAACCGTTTGTTAATTTCTTAAGACATAAAATGTCCCAATGTGTTGCAGACTCGTATGCAAGCGTTTCTTTACCTATGCAATTTCTTAATGCGTTTTGCTAACGCTTTTTTCGTTTATGTGCCAAAGTAAAGACATCAAATGTCAAAAACGTTTTTAGGCGCCCCCTTCTTATTGAGATCGTGTGCGAAATCAGTCGAGCAAAATACAAGAAATGTGCTTTGACGGTTGGTTTTCTGATGATTTCCACTAACAACCAAGTCGTTGCTAGGGAAATGGTACCTACTTCGTTTTCCTGAATTTTCTACCACAAGGTGAGTCTACTTTGAAGCTGCTTCTGCAATGTTTGATGTTATTTAGCATGTTATTCAGTTATTTACCATCTTGTGGGAGGCGATTTTTTTTTAGAATGAAGCTCATGATGGGGTTTTGACAACAAATGTAAACTATGGGGTACCTAATCACAGCCATAAGTGGTGGGTAATCACATCCGTAGAAGTTGGTGGCTGCCATTACCCCACTGTTCACTTTTCTTCTGCCTCAGGAATGATGTAACATGTGCTCAAATAGATCATTTTAATGGTTGTTAACTTTCCTTTTTACTTACTTGAATTGCGTAGTCAAAACAAGGGATCATATTTAGACCGAATAAGTGGACTGTCTTTAGTGTGTAGGGTCATTCGTGTTGATGAACACTTCTTGCCGTTATCGGAAAAATCTATTTTGTTGTCACCCAGGCCTGTTGAGAAGGCCTGGGCACTGAGATCATGAAAAAATAAAAATAATAGGTAGGTAATTTGAAAAATGGGCGGTTAGAGAGATGAAAGTGGAAGCCATGTTAACCCTTTTCCAGACAGAAACAGAAGAAATTGAATATTTCAATTTTTTATTTTTCAGACATCTAAGTTTGTGTCCCTCAATGATAAAAAAACGTTGCAAAAGTTAACTAATTGGTTTTTATTACTTTTATAGTCTATTGTAATAAAAGTGAACCACAGCTCCCCATGCCAGGTTCCAAGTTAGCTCTTGTGCTGATTCACGATCCTGTTGTAGGAGGTGGGGAGTGCAACGAAGTTCCCCTCTTCACTCTCCTGCCTCAGAGTGCGTTCTCCATACACAATCCGTCATTCCCAGCTCAAACCCAAGGTTTCCCACCAGTATAAGGTATTCTGAGGTAAGTTGGCGGGTGATTAGAACATGGAAGGTCTTCCTGCAGCTCGGACCTAGCAGGTTCATAGAGTGGGGGACCCCAGACGGCAGGATGGTCCAATGGGAAACCCATCCGACGAGTTCTGCAGGACACCTGCAGCAGGAAGGCCTCCACACACGTCCTGCACTCCTCCCGAGCAAGAAGAGAGGGATGTTTTTGGTACCCCACAATTCCTGCAGCAGGATCGTGAATGGGCCGCTTTAGTTCACTATGCCAGGTGCCCAGTAAGCTCAAGTGGTGAACCACAGTTCATCGTGCCAGGACAGTCTTATTTTTTGGAACATGAAAATGAAATAATTTTACAAAAAAATCAGTTTTTATTGTCAAAAAATTTTATTGCCCACTGAAAATATAAACACTATAAGTAGACATAACAGACTCCTTCATTTCTGCCAGTTTCCCTAGTATATATACCTATCTACTGTGACAGTTCCCGCGAGATCCAAGGGAACGCGCTGCCGTCGCTCCGTTGTTTCCCAACGGGCGTCGGGCGCTTTGTTCCCATGTTTTTGAAAGGCCCCGTTTGGCGATGGATGGGTGATCCAAGAACTGGAAAACCAATCTTCTCCGAACGTAGCATATATGCTATTAGTACGAGTTGTATCTCTTATTATACTGTCACATCCCTCTCTATCTATGAGTGTGGATTTAGGTCCCCATTGCACCATGGGGCGTCTAAGTTCATTACACTACCTTTATCACATCTTCAGTCTTTTCATCTCCTGATATCACATCCCAAGTCAGGGAACAAAATTTAAAACAGGTAAACCCTAAATTCTGACCAGGTAGATAGGTAGGTACCTACCAAGGATGAACTACGAAATGCCCCTCAACCACGGCAGAAATGCATGCACTATATTTTATGAACTATGAGAGCCGTAAACACTACTCTCGCACACCAAAGACAAAAAAAGCCATAATGTCGACTGGCCCCTCCATTGTTCCTCAGACACTGTCTCCACATCAGGTATCTCGCCATTCCCCAGCAAAGTCGAATTAATTAGCAAGCTCCTCTCATCCTGGCACAGTTCAAGTCCTTCAAACGTTACTCGGCCTCATAAACTTCTATAGACAAGCAATGACCTAGGCAGCTCACTCATACCTTCGATTGTAAGAAAATGAGACCAGAGAATACGATATTGGACCAAAGAGGATGTGACAGTCGCTTTCGAACAGTGAAAAATCTGTTCTTCATACCTGTCTCATCTCAACCCTACCTAGCAACTCAAACCTCACTCAGATACACTCGACGGTAGCCGTACACTGGCCCGTGGTTCCCTCCTCCGCTACCCAGCGGCGCTAGTCTCTCCTTTTATCAGACCGACTGGGCTTGTATGATCGCTCCGACCAGTAAATCTACGGATTTAACCGTATGCCAAGAAAAAATAGATTTATTGGTGAGGAGATTGTGTACCAGTCAATCCCTTACTAAAAATGCAGATTAGTTGGGCATGTAGATCAGAATGATGTTTATAGTTTAGTGGTCTGGATGCTTGCAAGCTCGCATCTCAAAAAGACACAACATCAAGTAGTCAATCCCTCAGTAAAAATGCAGATTAGTTGGGCATGTAGATCAGAATGATGTGTATAGTTTGGTGATCTCAAAAATACATAACATCAAGTAGCCAATCCCTAAGTGAAAATTCAAATTAGTTGGACATGCAGGTCAGAATGACGTTTTAAAAGTATATTGCGGGAGTTGTACGAGCAAAAAAGATTTGACCAGTCAACAGAATTTGAACCCACAACCTTCATCTCACGTGACCGTTGTCGTAACCTATTAGCTACGACTCATCTATCGTTTAAGGAGACAATCACAGTACTTCACCATTCAATATGAGGGAGATAAAAGGGGAGACTAGCGCCGCTGCGTGGCGGAGGAGGGAACCGCGGGCCGGTGTACGGCTACCATCGAGTCTCAAATACAGCAGACCAAATCATAGCCACAGCTCTGTACGTCGGGTCAGTGTTGGAAGTTACGTGAAGGCAAGGAGGTGGGGGAAATCAGCTGACCGCAGTCCGTCACCCCCTCTACACTCATCTAACACTTCCCCACCGTCTGCATGCCAATGGTGGGAGCAGGAAGTGGGTGGTGGATCAGAGGAGGAGGTAGGGAAGGGATATCAGACTGCTACTTCCCCTCTTCCCATGGTGATGGGGCGGGGGTACCATCTCACGTAACTTCTTACGCTGACCCGACTATAAAGGGTTTTTCTAAGAGTGGTTAAAAAATATTATTATTTATTCATTTATTTTATTTACCTATTTATATATTTTTTTATGTTTTTAAAATTATTTATTGATTTATTTATTTATTTATTTATTTTTTTTTTTTCATTGAAGGAATACAATTATTTGTTAGGTTTGTTCGCTAAAGCTACCAAACCAGTTTGCAACCCACTTGAGGCACTTGCTGAGTTCTCTGATCAATAGAGCTCTCCCCACAGCTCTCTCCTCAGTCACAGTCTGATCTCAAAGGTTTCCAACTGGTTGCAGATCTTCAAATCGGTTAGAGGTTTTTCCAGCTGACCACTTTCTGATTGTTTGCACCCTCCCTTTGCAGCAGCCAATGAAATCATTTGAATTTTAGCCTCTGTTTTCACCGCTGTTCACGCCTGCGAGTGTTTTGCTCAAACATTAATTAAAAACGCTGCAAATTATTACTTAATGGTTTATTATTTCTGAATCAGCTCTGAATCAGCTAGCCAGCTATAGTAACCAGCATGCTCTGGGGCTTTCGCCAGTCTCTTTTCTAGTATCCACCTCTGTTCTTCCTCTCACTCCACCCCCCGCTCACTAACCACTGTGACCCCCTGCCAAGCGTGCCAGCTCAAAGCCTCAAAAAAGACACTTTTTCGCTCATTTTTGGTCCATAGCATCTATGCGAGTAAAGCGATCGGGATGGTTAAACGTTAGAACCAACTAGACCCCGAATGGAGTCTATGTGCGAAAGAACGGGTTTTTCAAGTCAATTCTTAGGACTTTTATGGCCCGAACGGCGGACGGACATTTCAAATTTGGATTCTACGCACCTTGAAACGTAAAGTGACAAAGTTTGAGGGGGGGTTATAAAAATTTTTTGCCATACGATCACGTAGGCTTATTATTGGAAATAATAAACCAAAATGGATGGACTCCATCCCCAACTAGTATGAAATCACTGAAAGTTGGCAAAAGTCGCGCATGCATATTCACCAGTCGCCAACGCGTCTGAAAGTCACTTCTAACCGCCTCCGCGAACAAATCTATTATCAACAACAATTGAATGGGTGTCTAGAAAAAGGGCGTATGTTAAAAATGACTAACGAGAAGGAAGCGGTTTTGGTATCATAAACTACCGGTAGATTGCAGTAAATTGCACTCAAAGAGACTGCAGAGGACTGCAGGGGACTTGTGCTGGAAATGAGACGTCAAAGGGGGTAAATTATCAACCAACTGGAAAAAATCTGAAAAAGTGAGTTTTAAAATTTTGTCCATCCATCTGAAAAGTTGCAAAAAGTAACATAAGCCCTTCTTCTAGACACCCATTCAATTAACGAATTATAATTGGTGAAACGTAAAGTTGTATTTACGAACTCAGTTTGACAGCCGATAATAAACTGCTTCTCCGAAGCCATATTTCTTGCTTTTGCAGCACTGCCATAATAAATTTTTAAGAAGTCCATGAAGGGACACCACTTATAAGATTCATGTTTCCGCTCTTTCTTTGTTTCATACCCATGGACAGTCAAGTGAGAGAGAACTAGAGAACCGAAACGATGGATACTGTAAACATGAATAGTATCCATGTGGCTTGTGGCTCCGTGTTGACATTTAGAAATGTCAACGAATATTAGCTAAAAATCAATGTTTTTCACATTATTGTGTCATATACATTCGGTAAGTAAACTTGTACCGACTTACCTTCTGCTGCATAATTTTTAAACTAGCATGAACCAGTAGATAATACACAGAATATCATGTAATTATTTGCATTGTTTGTTTATTTTGTGTAATTTGATAATTTATATTGTAGTCTTCAGATACCTGTCTCAAGATAGTGAGTGGATTATCACTTGGCTCTCGCGATGGAGGACGTCAAGAGCTCTCCGTCAATGAGCGACACAATCACTTCCATTATGGTCGATCATTCAGAAGCTTCCAAACTTGATAACATAATTAGCATTGAAGAGCCTCTCATATGTCCCAGGACTCTCACTGGGACAGCTAATGTTCAAAACAAAGGAGCCCTGGATTGGTAAGTGTTACAAGAGAACTTGGTGTTATCGACAACTTATCAATTATCAACGGTTATATTGCCATTCAACTGATCTTCAATGGCGGGGAGAATTTGCAAATTTGAATCCTGAACAAAAGCGGTAACAGCACCAGTAGGTTGCATTGAAGCAAGCTGGTGTTCTAAACTGCTTCCCTCCAGCTATTGAAACCCACCCTACATTTTTAAAACAATCTCCAATCAACTCTTCCTCCGAGATCAGAAGCTAGACAAACTGTCACTTCTCTCCTAAAAGGATGCTGGTAGGTATGTTCCGCAGTAGAGTCTTGCTATTAGTAAAGCCTCTTATATCGCAGTTCAAATTGTTTTTACTGCTTAACAGCAGATACACCAACAAGAAACTGAATGACTGTGGGTCATATAACTGAAGTAGAGATTTTTCAAAACAGCAGCTCGCTGGAGAGGTTGCAAAATTTTGGGTTCTCCAATCTAGAGGCATCACATTCCTTGTAGCGGTCATCTTCTGTTTGACCGCAGCTCAAGCGCAGAAGCCAAAGGATAGTCGGGAACAACTAGCTCATGCAGTTTTACTAGAAATATGTACTGTTCCCTCATAAGAGCTTTAATTAAACTGCTGTTAAATATTAGTTGAAAGGAAACCTTCAATAGTCTATTTGAAACATCCAACATTACTTGTCATTCCCATTTCAACCTCTTTTAGATTTATTGTCTATACTTTTAATCATGAAAAATAATTCATTTTTGAAACCCAAAATTGACGAAAAATTGAGAATAAGCGAGCTTTAGTTCGGGTGAAAAAACCTAGACTTCACATTTTAAATGATGTCTTAGAAGGCTGCGAACCACTTACCAACTCCGCATTTTTCCCTTAGAGCAAACCTAATGCAAGGTCCGTATTTAAATTTCATTAATGTATTATAAATATTATAAATAATTAAAAAATGCTTGAAATCCAAAATCATTGGATTAGCAGACTATTATTCACCTATAATGAGTTTTTTTTTACATAAAATTGGTAGTTAACAACTTCTTTGAAATCAAAGTGCTCAAATTTCTGCATAATTGGATATACCTAAATACGATATGATCATTTACGAAAAATCCCTCTAACGGTCACAATGCATGTCTTTATCTTCCTTAATATCAAACTCGTCAGGAATATTGATAATATTGATTCATCAGGAATGGGGCCAAACAAAAACACTTCTTCCTCTTCCACCGAGCTTTTGGTAAATATATTACCTTCTTCAGGGGAATGAATTATTTTGGTTGGGCTTTCACGATTTTTAAAAATAATAATAATAATACTGGAGGGACTTTGGGTTCCGAGTTCCAGCCTCCAGCCCCACCACTGCGACTTTAAGGATCTATTGTGGATGCTCTAAGACTATACGTTCTCTAGTACCTGTACAGATCGTCACCACTGGTATGAATGTCCAGGAGAGTTTTCAGTATTTGCAGTTCTAAGTACTAGTTCTAGTACTAGTTCTAGAAGTAGAGAATGTACTTGTATCGCTGATCTCCCAGTTCAAGAACAAACTGGGAGTTGGTAATTACTAGAACTTGATGATTTGCAAGTTCTTATACTTGTCTCCTTGGTTCCAAGTACTAGTTCATTTGAGTACTTGCAAACTGTTTTTTCAAGTATTTGTATTAAGTACTTTGTTCTTGTAAGTACGATTCGGTCAACACTAGAGTGACGACATTTCAGGGAATTCCACCACTACACAGACCATGAACAAGATACCGTTGAGTCTACATTTGAAAGATTCTACGCATGAACCTATTGATATTGATGATGGGAGGGGAAGCTGTTACAAGGGGAATAGATAAGAGTGTGGGAGGGCCGAAGCGATGGAAAGGGTGCGGTCAAGGCGCTGGTGTAGAATCCTGCAGAGTTCGGCTTGGATCAGTAACTTGTAACTGTTCCATAAGCGGAACAGTTACAACAGGATGGCAAATGTTTAGTTCATGCATATCCATATATTGCAGAAATAGCAACAGTAGGTATTTAACGCAGTCACCCCGAAGCCAGATAAACCTTTTTTGTTATTTCAGGGGGTTTCACGGTCTACTGGCTTTTGGCGCCAACTGCTCCATCTTCGTTATTGACACAAAAAATGTCCAAATCGTCCAAACTCTCGACAAGCACAAGTCATCTGTCAAAAAGGTATTTTTCTAGATTTCAACTTCTACCCCTACTCTCTTCCTGAAGAGGCCTACACATGCTCAGTTTACCAGCGCAGTTTATCATGTGTGACGTCATGTCTGGGCACAGTTCTCGCAGGTTTTTACTCAATCAATTCAATTCAAATTCAAATAATTTATTGTGCAGGAAACAATATGTTTATATAAGCACACATGAACAACAAAGACAAAAGACAAAATTAGACATGAGGTGGCGTAGAAAAGAAAAATATCAAGTACAAATTATAAATATTTAGGTAAATAAAGGAAATAATAGGTAATTAAAAGATAAAGGAAAGTTTAAAGATATTCTGCATCACAAAAAGAAGAAGGGGGAGAGGAGAACAAAGGGGAGTGCACCAAATGCTGGATACTATCGGATGTCTAGAGAACAGTAGCCTTCAAGAATCGACCAATGGAGGGGGACGCACGCACAGACAAGGGAAGAGAATTCCAGATCCTTGCTCCTGCCACCCCAAAGGACTTGGACATAGTTCGACTGGTATGCCTGATGACAGAGGGAGAGTGGGATCTAAAAGAAGAGGCTCTATTAACTAAGTTGGACAAATACATTGGCATTGAATCATTAATTATTTCTGCAATTAATTTTAAATGCCTGAAAATGAAATAATCCTCCAGGGGAAGGCAAATAAGGGTGAGACGGGATACAGAGTGACGTACATTAACATTATATGCATATCTCAAGCAAGCATTATAGGCAACCACGAGTCTAGATTTCAAAGAAGCGGAAATAGCGTAGGAGTAAACTGAGTAACAATAAAAGAAGTGAGGATTTACTAAAGCAAGGCAAGTCGTATTTTGAAGTTATTAGGAGTAAATTTAAATAAACGTCGGAGACTGTGGAGAGATCCATAAACTCTCTTGCACACCTGACCCACATGGTAGTCCCAAGACATGGCCTTGTCAAAATAAAGTCCCAGATTTCTTACATGAAGGGTCCAGGGAAAAAACCGACTAAGTCACTTTTTCTTAAAAACGAGAAAACTCATTTTGAAAGTTTGAAACGCGATTGTGTTTGACTAGATGCAAATAAAAAATTGAAATAAGTCTTATTATGCACTAAAACATCTATTGAAGTGTTCCACAAAATGTTGACGCTATTATTATACTACTTACTTGTTAAAAAATTCAAAAACTGAGCAAACCCCCCAAAAAACAGGGAAAGAACCGACGATGTCAATTTCGTCCAATGGAGAAAAAACATGTTTTTTCTGTTCGAACGTCGTTTAATTATATTAAAGTGGTAAAAAAAAAAAAAAAAAAAAAAAAAAAGAAATTTTAAATTCTGACGAACGTAGGTAGAGGTTTTTTTTTCCTGGTAGCATTTTGAACTGTTTTCACCATCTGAAGCAAAATAAAACCATTCCCATTCATTAGGTATCGAATTCATTTTTTAAGGATTTACAAAAAGAGTACATCATTTTTTGGAAGTAAGAGCTCGACCATACTTACAGACATCACTCGTGCCGAAGTTTTGAGAAAAATTTGACCTCAGCTGGGCCACAAAATTTCAGGAGGCTCATTATGTCGCGGTACTTGGGTGATGACTGATAGCAAACCTGTAAAATAAAACCACGAATGTCAATCTGTACTATGGCGTGCTGTATTATCTCTGTATTAATCTGAATTGTATAATCAAACGATGCTTACCTTTGTAGGCGGGAAGGGGCAATTCAAATTCTCCTTGCTTCATTATGTTCAGCTCATTGGGTCTTGGTTCAATCACACTGGATGAGAAAGAGCCGTTAAACGATGAACGATGATTCACCAGTCGTGGATGGTCATGGGAAACATAAATTTCCTTTATTTCCTGGATTTTGAACAAACATTTTTTTCCATAATGTTTCTCCAATAAGGATCTCCAGTCATTTATCAAGAGTTGTTTCACATTCACAACTGAGAATGGTGTAGGTTTCACTCTTGAGCTTTTTACCATGTCCCTAAATTCTTTAGGTGTCTCCATGCGCCATTTCATGTTCCAAAGACCTACATTTTTATAGCATTCCAAATACGAGTGGCCACGAATCGGGAATGTCATTTTAACATTCTTCAGCCTATGAATTTGGTGTTTAGTCAGATAGTGAATGAAACGAAAAATCACGTTTTCTTTTCTTCGCCTCCACTCTACTACACTGAACACTGTTCTTCAACACTGTCGGAACCACTAGTAGACATTTTAATAGTTGATTGTTTCCTTAACACGGAACTGATAAGAAATGTTGAGAATCACAGAGGCAAGGTGGTGGGGACCACCTGTTGCGCTGTTGGGGGTTCAGTCAAGGAACAGTGACATCGTCGGTTCTTTCCCTGGACGCGAAGACATCGTCGGTTCTTTCCCTGTACACCAAAAACTCCAAGCCTTATAACTTCCGACTACGTCGGTTTTTCCTCTTTTTCTAGTTACTAGAATGAAGAGCATCATTTTCTGAGTTCAATGATATAAAAAACTCGATTTGTGAAAAAAAGTGACTTAGTCGGTTTTTTTCCCTGGATCCTTCACATGTGGTGAGTAAGGCACCACCATCCCTTCAACTAAGATGGGGGGCAGACAATTAGTAGGTAAATCTTGTTTGTACAACACAATAACTTGAGATTTGCTAGGATTAATAAGTATGCTTTTTTTGATGGCCCACCTAGATATCGACACTAGATCACTATGGACCCTGGCACTGGATTACTCTGGTCCTTGGACTGTGCAATATTTTATAGCTCTCGATAAACTGCGTAGTTTCCTCTGTTAATCACTCAGTTTTTCACTCGAGATGTCTCGGTACTAGTCGCATTCCTTATATTTATGTAAATAAAGTTGAATTCGGCCGAAATGAGCTAATTTATATTACTTGGCAAGACACTTTGAAGAGTGTCTTGGAAAGCGACTTACGTAATAGCCTAATAAGGCCCATGTCCAATCTCCCCTTAGGATTTCTTATCTGTAGTAACTAATAATAACATTTATACTAAATGTTATGTCTATCTTATCTAAGCATCCTAGCTTTCTTATTTTAAATTGATACTGAAGAAGAAGAAGAAAAACATGCTTTATTACAATAATAACAATTCACAAAAATATCTCCACAATATTACACAGTATAACCGTATAGGTATAGATATATTCATTATATATATTCAACATAATATATTCATAATATTCTATTGTCTCTATTATACTGTGTGTTACAATAAATTCAAATTTAGAATAAACAACAGCCTGCTATACGACAATGGACCAAAGGTCCTTCTGTCGGAAAGAGCCCGAGAAAAGGCTGACATTTGATTTATACAAGACGAAAAATTAGAGCTTAGATCTATCATTCAGCGTGGAATCACCAGTTGAATTCGTTAATCAATTCGGCTCGATAACGCCACGCCACCCTGCAAAAACTCGCCAACTGCCCCATACTATCGCCATTCAGTAGCTGCACAACCCGATCCCTACTAAGCACCCATGCACCCAGACAGGCGCTCCTGAACTCTCCCAACACGGGACAGACCCAAAGAAAATGGTAAACATCCTCCAGTGCCCCCATATTACACATGGAACAGTCCTCCCTCCTATCTGTAGCCGGGACAAAAGGGCGGTGATTTAGTCCCAAAAGACAGCCTCGCAGCTTCACCAACCAACGGCGCACATGTAGGGGCCCTTGATTCTCATTCCTCACATCGATTGCGTGCAGAGTCAAATCCAACTCGCTGTACAAGGAGTTACTTGATGCAAGCGCATGGGCCGTAATCTCCTCGCGATGTAGCGCCCTCCATGCCTCCAACAAGCCCTCCAACTGCGAATCAAATAGCCGACGGGTCCCAGTTTCAAAACTCAATTCGCACCCAACACGAACAGCAAGTGTTTTCAGTTCTTCAGCCCAGTAGATATTTTTCCTTATAGTTTCCTGAGGAACTATTTTTGGGTAGCGCAACTCCGGCATTCTTAGCACCTTCCTGATGTAGCCAATGTGAAGTGAGAGGGTGGTGCAATAAATTGGATCCACG
Organism: Adelphocoris suturalis; assembly: GCA_030762985.1. Lineage (NCBI taxonomy): Eukaryota > Metazoa > Arthropoda > Insecta > Hemiptera > Miridae > Adelphocoris > Adelphocoris suturalis. Next base: position 45,126,918 of record CM061049.1, read on the forward strand.
TTTGCTTCAACATACACCATGTAATTTGGGGTATTCAGCCGGAGACCATACAACATTTTAACAAACTGGAGTTGAACTCACTCCACCACTTCATAATATTAAAAACCCCACACCTGAGCTGCGTACGCGAGCACTGTGCGGACAGCAGCCATAAAAACCTTGTACTTTAATACACAGGGATTTTAGAGTGTTTGAAAAACGATCTATAAATGCTGTTTACACCTGCCTTTGATGGTGATGCTTTTTTCTTTATGTGAGTCGAATATGAGAGAGTCGGGGTGACTGTCATTCCCAAATATGTGAACGTAGATACTACATCCAATTCCGCTTGACCATAGAAATTGATACTGTGTGTTATAGGTTGGGTGACTATCCAAAGTTATATTGGGATCATTTTCACGCTATTAGAAAGGTTCCTTGAACTTTCCTGAGTACCTGATAAAAGTGAGAATTGTACTCCAATCACTATTTTGAATGTCATTCATACTTATTATATTGTCCTCGAAGCTAAGGAGTCTAGATTTAAAATAGATAGGACACCCACACAAATAATGTTCCATTGTTTGCACATTTTCGTATGCTCATCTGTTTGATACTCTAGGGTGTATTTTCTTTATTTTTGATCTGACAGCATATTGTCCTTATATTTATTTATCCTTATATTTACTCTATTCAGTCCTAATAGCCAATTTTTATAGCTTGAAATGTATCTAGTTGTTCCTGTGTTTTTAGAGTGTTTGTATAGATTTTCTTTTTCCATGATTTTCGAAGTAACTTTGTCCCACATAAGACTTTATTTTAGCTTTACACATCTGAAGTGTAGTTCCTATAAATGGTTCTGGTCCTATAAAAGTATTATTTGTGCTTCTTTTCGCTAATTCTTGTACTCTCTCATTACCGTAGTACCCTTTGTGTCCCCGAATCCATTCAAGTATAATTTGATTATATCTCTCAGTCAATTCCTTGCTGTAAGTATTAATTTCTTTAATTAGTTCACTTTTTACCTCTACACTTTCTATCTTTTTAATACTCGATTGACTATTTGTGTATATTGAAATAGTTTTGTTCATAATATTCCTATTTAGTAATTATTGCAAGCAGAAGTTGATAGCGAGCCATTCACTCTGGTAAACCGTCGTGTAAGTGCCGAGTGCGGTTGAGGCCTTCTTTTGGAAATGAGGTATCCAAATTCCTAACCCTCTATTGTTGTTGGATCCAATAATTTTGGACCCATCGGTATAGCAGTTTGTGTCCAATGTGTCAATGACTTCAGGTCTATTTTCCCACGTATCCCTTGGTTCAATTGTAATTATATTTTTTCCAAAATTGAAATTCCTTTGTTATGTCCATCTAAAGGAAATTCAATTTCCTTAACTTCGCTAATCATTTCTGATATGATTTTTTATGACCCTTTTCTTCAAAATTGTTGAATAGATTGGTTTTCTTTAGCCTTAAGAATCCCCTCGTGGCTTCTTGTTTAATTTCCCACTCTAGAGGAAGTATCTCTGTCAAGACTAATAATGTTAGTGTTGGTGTACAATGGAATGCATCAGTGATAGTCATTAGTATAAATCTGTCAAGTTTCCCAATTAATTTTGTTTGGTTGATGTGACCCCGATCCACCAAACTGCCATGTACATATCTAGTTCTGATAATAGCTGTATAAATCATGAAGATACCACTCCTTGCTCCAGCGTTCACGGCGCCTTCTCTTATTTTCTCGCAGCTGCTCAATCCCAGCAGCAAGGAGATAGCATAAGGTTGCTCGTCTTTTCCGGTCCATCACAGTTGTAGACAATATTATATAGCCTATCACACAGACAAAAACAATCCCGAACAGTTCATGTTCAAATTCAGAACGGAGAGCAGATACCCCTTATACTAGAGAAAACTGAACCAAAAACAAGGGGAAAACTGCAAAAACTGACAGGTGCCCCCACATCTCCAGTTCATATAACCGTACAGTTTTTGCTCAGTTTCGTCCTCATGAAAACTGCACAGTTAAACTGGCTGAGCGTGTGTAGGCCCCTTAATAACCGCATACTTTTCCAACTTTGTTTTATTTGTAACTAAGTACACGTCATGTATTTTTCAAAGCCGCCTAATTTAATTATGGTAAATAATTTTCAGCTTTTGTGGGACAAAACTAATACGGTTCAACTGGTTTCTGGAGATGCCTCTGGCCAAATCTTCCATTGGGACATCAAATCTGGAATGGTTCTTTCTGCTTTGCAGGATGGAAATAAACCTGTGCTTGGTAAGTAACTTGTGCTTATAAAAATTCGAGCCTATTTACTCTAAAAGCCGTATTACACTTGCATTTTTTCAGTTTTTTTCTAGCATTTTTTAATGCTCGATTGTGAAGAAGGCAGTGTTTTTTCCAAGGTCAGCTTTTTCGACCATTGCGCATCCTGGCGAAGCATTTCCAAACTCACTTGGGAAAATTAAAACATGTTCTAATTTTTACCTCGACGCAAGAAAAATACTAAAACGCAACCCTTGGAAAGGTAACAATTCAAAGGAAACACCCTAGGAACAATAACCTGACAGATTTAATAAAACTGCATTTCACCAGATTGCGATGTTTTTGCACTTATTCCTCTTCAACACTCACAACTAACCTTGGAAAAAAGCACTTCGCCTTCTTCACGTTTGAACATTAAAAACGCGAGAAAAAAGCTGAACAAAATTTTTAAATTTTGATTTTGAAATTTTTGGAACCATTGCAATAGCTTCATTTTCTACAAAATTCACTAAAAGTTCCAGTCATGCAGCATGATGGTATGAGCGAATTTTCTAAAATTACCTATTGTACGTATTATATGCTCAATGGTAATTGGATAAAAACCATTTTCCAAAATTTTATTTTGTGGAATTTTCTAAAATTACCTATTGTATTATAATATGTTAAATGGTAATTGGTTAAAACCCAATTTTATGGCAACAAAAAAACTCAAGTTAATAAAATTTGGCAATTCAAAAAGATTTTGGATTTTTAGATTTTTTTGCGGTTTTTCTAGATTTCTCAGCAAATATTAATTGAATTTAAGTACCGTTTTTCAAAAAAATTTTGTGTGAAATTCTTTTAATGTCCCAGTTGCGGGGCTAATTACCAGCTACTCGTTGTACTTAGACATTCATACACGTGCCGGAGGTATTCGTTTCAATTTAGAGTACAAGCTCCTATCACTCGGGTGGCGGTGCACTATTTTCGTCCGGTCTGTTGTGGCGTGGCGGTTACAGACCAATTCAAGGAGTTTGTGAGCAGGAAGTGGCAAAATAACTACCGTCTCATTTTCACAGATGGGTCTAAGGCGAGACAATCAGTGGGATGCGCCTTCATTGATGTGCACAACAATATAACGAAGTTATACAAACTTTCGAAAGACGCAAGCAGTTGTACCGCCGAAGCCACTGCAGTATCACTTGCCCTACTATATGTGAGAAATGACCCAAACTTTTATTCTACCACTTTAGTTTGAACTGACTCAGAGAGTGTCATTAGAGCAGTTTCCGGCAAACAGCTTAATAAATTCAATAAATATATTATCGCTGAAATTATTGAAATAATAGGAAGATTGAAGCAGCGGGATATGGTTATACAGTTTATATGGGTAAAAGCTCACAACGGTTTACTCCATAACGAGAGAGTCGATAAGGCTGCAAAAGCTGCAGCGGCTACAGGGGTGGTGGAGCATTGTTTGTTGCCGAAAGAGGACCTTTTCTCCTCGATTAAAAACGTTGCAAATTATTTCACAAAGGTTTATTATTTTTTCAATTGAGTATGATCGTAGTTTTAGTTGGCTTGCGTACGTCATAAGGCCCGTCCAGACTCCTCGGCGTGTCCTATTTTGAGTTGCCACGCATATACGCATGTTTATATTTCTCGATTTGAGCTCCTATCTATTCAAATAGTCATTGCCTTAATAATATCATTATCTAAGTACGTACGAAAAGTCGAGAGGATATGTTATTAAATATGCGTAGGAAAAGCATTGGTATTAACACACAAATATGACCTAGAAAAAACATATATTCATGCCTCGAAGGAACGCCGTACCCACCTCATGGTGCTGCGGTGTATTATATGGGTATAACACGTAAAAGTAATAAATATCCATTCTCCTACACCCCTCTGCTACGCCCCTGGTCACCCCAGACACCACAAGGTGCCGCGGCGCCTCCTCTCACTCTACCCCCCGCTCACCACCCACCGTGACCCCCTGCCAAGCGTGCCAGGCGTGTGTGCGTAAGTCTAACACTCAAAGCCTTGAAAAAGACACATTTTTTCCCGTTTTTGGCCCATAGCATCTATGCGAGTAAAGCGATCGCGATGATTAAACGTTAGGACCAACTAGACCCCAAATGGAGTCTATGTGCGAAAGAACGTCGTTTTTAAGTCAATTCTCCATATAAGTTCCTTTTATGGCCCGGACGGCGGACGGACATTTCAAATTTGGATTCTACGCACCTTGAAACGTAAAGTGACAAAGTTTGAGGGGGGGTTACAAAAATTTTTTGCTACACGATCACATAGGCTTATTATTGGAAATAATAAACCAAAAAGGCTCAATGCATGAATGGCAAAGGAGGTATACTTAATAAGAAAGGTCTTTTTTTCAAGGATATTAATCCACGAATTAAATCCTCTCCTTGGTTCTCATAAGTGGAACCGGGAAGCCGGAAATTCATAAGAACAATCAGCAGAATGAGATCAAATCATGCTTTGTGCCCTGCTTGTTTGGCCAGAATATCAAATAACAGTGAAAGGATTAATGAGGTTTGTCAGTTTTGTGGAGAAGAAGGTAGTGTGGAGCACATACTTATGGATTGTGACAACTATACAGCTTCGAGGAACATAATGTTTTAACAGCTTTACTCAATTATTGAGGCTCCTTTTAACTATAAATGTATGTTAGAAAAAGATGTGGAAGTATTCAAATTAATTTACCAATTTATAGAAGAAAATCATATTAAACATGTTTTATCATTGGATTCAAAAGGTATCTGAATAAAACTACATTTAAATTAACGAGCAGTATAATGACAACGGATAGGAACTTCACGATAAACAGAAATTACAACAACGGTATCAGCTTCCCGATAAGGCCAGTGATGCCAACCTTATGGGCGTAATAACTTAATGTCCACAGACAAATGGTAATGACCTAAAGTCCGTATACTGTAGCCCCCGAACATCCCCCCTTTAAGACTCTTGTCTTACAAAGTTCTAACGGTACCTTGCAGGCCGAACAACGGTTCTTCCTGAGCGGGTTGACACAGCTGGTGCAGGTGTTGGTTTTGGCGGACGGGCGGCAGAGGAGCCAGAGCCATATGAAGCTCTACTCGGATGACTAGGCTGACTAGGTCGATTGGGTTGACTGGGTCGGCTAGCTTTGGTTGACAGCCTCCCGGCGGGTTGAGCGGGTGTTGTTGGCATCTTCGGAGCTTGGGTAGGCTCGGCTTGGACTGGAGAGACAGGTTGTGGAGCAGCTTGTTGGCTTGTCAAAGCTGCAGACTCTGGACTGGTTTCAGCAGGACACTCTGGAGCACTATCCAGTGATGTGTTTGGCAGTTGGTCGAGGTACGGTGCTGGGATCAGGTGGTAACGGTTTCTGCGGACGGTCTGCTTCTCGGTCCTGACCAGATATGAACGAGGTTCATTCAGAACAGCGACAATTTGTCCATGTCTCCTTAGGTCGGTGATCCAAACGAATGCTCCTATCATGAGCGGCTCCAGCTCATGACATCGATGACGACGATCGTAATACCTTTTGTACCTCGCCCTATACTTTCCCTCCGCTTCATGGAAACTTTCCAGGTCCGGCTCAGAGTTCACGGCTCCACGAGTGAACGGCAAGGTGTCACGCAACTTTCGACCATACAGCAGTTCAGCTGGACTGAAACCGGTCTCCAACGGCGTATTCCTGTAGGCTAGAAGGGCTTTTTCAAAATCTACCTTATTCTTTCTCAACAGAGACTTTGCCGTCTTGACTGCTGATTCTGCGGCGCCGTTAGCCTGATGAAAGTGTGGGCTGCTGGTTGATGTGGAAAAACCCCAATCTCGAGCAAACTGCTGGAACTCGGACGATTGGAGAGGCTGGAACTGTGTGCCGCTGTCTGTGCTGATTTTAACTGGTTTTCCATGACGTGAAAATAATTCCTTACAGACCTTGATCACGTCGACTGTCCGCATTCTGTCCATGCGAGCCAATTCAAAATATTGGGAAAAATGGTCGATGACAACCAAGTACCAATGGCCTTCGAACTTGAAAAGGTCCATTGAGATTATTTTCCAAGGATAATCGGGTAAAACAAAAGGTAAAAGTGGCTCGTGGAGGTTCGACGCATGCTGAATGCAGATTGGGCAACCTTTGATCTTCTTTTCAATGTCGCTCGAAATGTTTAGCCACCACATGGTACCTTGAGCGCGACGTCTCGTCTTTGTGATTCCCATGTGGCCCTCATGGAGCTTGTTCAACATCACATTCCGTAGTTCCAAAGGTATAACCATTCGATTACCTCTCATGAGCATTCCTTCAATGACGCAGAGTTCATCTTTGACTGAGTAGAACTCTTTAAGCTCCAGTGGCAGATCCCCCTTGCGAGGCCATTCTTTCTTCAACAAATCCTTCAGTTGAATGCACACAGGATCGCGCGATTGAGCCTGCAGGACCCCCACTATGTTCTCATCAGTGGTGTTGATTTCAGTCAGAGCTATCTCATGGACGTAGGCGTCCACTTCTTCCCCCAATTCCCCGTCTCCTTCATGATGAGGCACAGGCTGCCGTGAGAGTGTGTCAGCGACAAGAAGGTATTTCCCCGGAGTATACACAATGTCGTAGTCAAACCGCATCATTCTCAGTCGAAACCGCTGCAGACGAGGAGAGAGGTCGTCTAGATGTTTCGACTTGAAGATCTGAACCAAAGGTTTGTGGTCTGTCTCGATGGTGAATCGCTTTCCAATCAGGAAATTTTTCAATCGCTCGCTGGCCCAAGTCAGAGCCAATGCTTCACGCTCTATGTTTGCATAACCTTGCTCTGCCGAGGTCAGGGTACGTGAAAGAAATGCCACAGGGTGTTTCTCACTCCCCTCGCCCTGTAAGAGGCAGGCACCCAAGCCTGAAGAAGAGGCATCACAGGAAAGCATGGTCGGCTTGTCCACGTCGTACAGCCTCAAGCATGGAGCGGATACCAACTTCTCCTTGATCTTCCTAAATGCATCCTCTTGCGGCTGCCCCCAGACGAAAACATTCTTGGATGACAGAAGACTCGAAATGGGCTCTAATATCTCGGATTTGTCGGGAATAAACCGGGACAGGAAATTTACCATTCCCATCAGGCGTTGAACACCTTGAACATCTTTGGGAGCCTCCAGGTTAACTATTGCTTCAATCTTACTAGGATCAGGTTTGACCCCTTCTTCCGTAAGCACAAATCCCAAGAATTGGACTGAAGACTTGCTGAACTCACACTTTCTCTTATTCAGCGTCATCCCGGCGTCTCGTATCTTTTCCAAAACTGCCCTTAGACATGCGTCATGCTCGGCCTGATCTTTGCCCCACACCAAAACATCATCAACGTGGATGCAACAGTTCTTGCAGCCGGCCAGTATCGACGACAGGCGCTTTTGGAAATGCTCAGTTGCCGAGGAGATCCCAAACGGCAACTTCTTGAAACGGAACCTTCCACAAGGTGTGATGAACGTCGTCAGGTCCTGGCTCTCCTTAGACAGATTCAGTTGCCAGAATCCCGAATTTGCGTCCAGCTTGGAGTACACGCGTGCGCCGCCAAGCTCTGCGAGAGACAGCTCCGTTCTAGGGATTGGGTGGTACTGCCTCCGAACGCTCTCATTTAGCCTCGATAGGTCCACACAGATACGAACCCCTCCGTCCTTCTTCTTGGCTACAACCATTGGCGCACACCAGTCAGTGGCATGGTCTACCGGCTCAATGACTCCCCTCTTGACCATCTCACGAAGCTCCTCTTCGACCAGTTTTCTCAGTGGAAGAGCTACAGCTCGCGGCGATGAAATCGCATAGGGACGTGCATTGTCTCTCAACTCGATGGTGTAGTCCCCTTTAACACTTCCCAGACCTTTGAACAGGGTTGGAAACTCCTTACCCCAATTAGTCTCAGTCTTTTGGTCCACCATGTAAATTCGTCTAACTAGACTCAGACCGAGGCATGCCTTTCGGCTCAACAGGGCTGCACCAACATCATCCGAAACATAAACCTTCTCAGTTATTTCTAAGTTCTTGTACCTCAGCTTGGCTTCAGCAATTCCCTTAACATTTAGTCTTTCATGCCTCTTTGCGCTGAACACATTATTTTTGCATCTGAGCAGAGTGAGACCCGGGAGCAGGTGCGATGGTATCATCGTCACGTCCGCAGCTGTATCCAGCTTGAACGAAATTTTCCTGGTGGCGCCCCCTATCACGATCTCCAACGTCTCTGACCAATCCCCATCCGAGTTGTCCGTCCTGACACAGCCCACGAAATACTCGTCGCCCCCCTCTTCTCTATCCGAGCACGAGGAGTCCCTCTTTACTTGCCGCACATTCTTACGAGTTTTTGGACACCGCCGGGCGTAGTGGCCAACCTGTTTACATGACCCACACCTCGCATTGCTCGCTGGACAGTGAGAACCTTTCTCGTGTTGGTCATGACCACATTTGGGACATTCTTTACCCCCCGACCCGTTGTGCCACTTCGTCCTGAAGGAGGACTTGTCAGCACTCCCCGACCGCTTGCCGAACTTCCGCTTAGGTTTACCACCCCTGACCGTATTCACTGAACTGGGCTCATTCAGATCCTCCTTTTGCCTCAGTAGCTCTTCGTGTTGCCGCAAAGCGGTCTTGGCCTTTTCTAGGTTCAAACTTGGATCTAATTGTAACCGATCACTCACAGTTGAGTCCCTCATGCCAATTATTAACACTAACAGGATCAAATCATCGTGTAGATCGCCCCAATCACACGTACTGGCTAGGCTGTGGAGGTCTGTGATAAACTTTTCAGCCGGATCATTTCCTTGACGGGCTCTCAGGAACTTGGCACGCTCGTAAATAATGTTGCGCTTAGGGATAAAATGCTTATCAAACTCACCGATTGCCAGATCGAACGTTGTCGGCTCAGGATTAAAAGAAGCGAAAACTTCCTCAGCTCTGTGTCCCATCTGATAAATTAATACATCAATTTGACGATCATCTGAAGCCCCATCCAGGCCGGTACCTCGTCTATATCGTTGAAAACGATTTTTCCAACTCGGCCAGTCCATCGGATAGGCTAGAAGGGCTTTTTCAAAATCTACCTTATTCTTTCTCAACAGAGACTTTGCCGTCTTGACTGCTGATTCTGCGGCGCCGTTAGCCTGATGAAAGTGTGGGCTGCTGGTTGATGTGGAAAAACCCCAATCTCGAGCAAACTGCTGGAACTCGGACGATTGGAGAGGCTGGAACTGTGTGCCGCTGTCTGTGCTGATTTTAACTGGTATTCCATGACGTGAAAATAACTCCTTACAGACCTTGATCACGTCGACTGTCCGCATTCTGTCCATGCGAGCCAATTCAAAATATCGGGAAGCTGATACCGTTGTTGTAATTTCTGTTTATCGTGAAGTTCCTATCCGTTGTCATTATACTGCTCGTTAATTTAAATGTAGTTTTATTCAGATACCTTTTGAATCCAATGATAAAACACTTTATTTTACTACATTAAATGAATATGGCGGTATGTAAATAAACCATGCCAAAAAAAATTTCCCAGTTGATCGTAGACAATTTTATTTTGACTGAAGTTCTGCTAAAAATTTTATATTTAACGATTTTTGGCCGTTTTTAGCCATTTTTAGTGATTTGTTGGTACATTTTTTGAAATTTGGCCAATTTAATGTACTCAAAAAGCTTGATTTATTGGAGCAAGAACGGAATTTTTGTCTCAATCCTAAGGAGACTCTTATCGTCTGAAATGGCACACACACACACACACACACACACACACACACACAATATTGAAATCGGAGATTTCAGATGTTTGTTGAGGTGCGGTCGATCAAGCACACAGGCTTTTGTAACCAACGTTTCGTACGTTTATTCACACATCATCAGGATTCCATAACAGATAATACTTAACGGGACTTAGTCAAAATCGGTCTTAATCGGGATTTTAGTTTTCTTTTAATGTTACATGTAATCTAATTGGTTATAAAATATTAATATGGAAATATGAAATAACTTACATGAGTGGTGTTGGAAGGTGAATAGCACAACATCTGGTAAACTGGTAGGTAGTAATAAGAATTCACTGCAGTTCAGAGAGTTGTACACCCAGGAATTCGTTTCAGAAAGTCTCAAAACGGATTCCAATGAACAAATTTTTCGAAAATTTTGATTTCAAAAATTTTGGAGCTATTGCAGTAGCTTCACGTTCTACGAAAATTCGCTAAAATGCAAGTGTGATACGGCCTTCAGTGATGTTATTCTTAGTTTATAGTTTAATTTAGTGTTTTACTTTGACGAAATACGTAATAGGTCTACAAATAAGTCAACTTATGTTACAGCCCAATAAAACAGTGTTAAATGTGTTTAGAATTTCAGTCAAATTTAATTTTGTTCCATTTATTATTTTTTTAGAAATGCACTGGATGCCTGGTGACTATATTTTGGCAGCGCTACACTCGCCTTACTTCCTCATCATTTGGGACCTCAAAAGGCAAACCAAACTTTGGAAAAAGAGTTTTACAGATACGTTGCTGAGTTTTGACGTTGACCCTTTCGACAATTCCAAAATAGCGTGTAAGTTGTTTGACATGTTGATCAAATAATCAGAAAATCAATGTTTGTCTAGTTGAGCGCCATTTGATGTTTTGGGACGATCTTTATGCAGACTTCCACCAAAGAAGGAATAGGATTTATAGGAATAAAACAGCTTCTCCGTTTCGTTCTTCCTCTATTGGGATTATTTCTCGAAATGCGGTTCTCTTGCTACTTATACTTTTTATTTTCCCTCAACATTCCCTTGGCACGTTTATGAGACACTTGGACTGGTTGACCCAATTTTTATCCGTATATTCTTCCTCATTGGTTCCAACTCCAAGGATTTATCCCTATATTTGTGGATTTTCTTCGATTCTCCGATTTTTGACAAAAATCAAACCCTATGTTATACAGCAGGTCAATTTTCAGGGTTGTCTTCAAGTATCTAATGAAATAGATTAGAAAGACGATTGCAATATAATGTAGATGGGCACTTTGTCTAAAGCTCAATAAATTTTTATAATAATAATAATTATTGGAGTGGAAACAGTGGATTCTGATGAAAATATGTGGATTAAAGAAAGAATTATTTGAGACCAGCCAAAAATCCTCGTTTCTCACTTCTGATGGATGGAAATCTCAGACTTCTGCCTATCACGGCCTTTTTGTCTCAAAAGCCAAGTACTGTATTCTAACCTGGGCTACTCCGGCAAATCTACAATCCATTTCCGTAGTCCAAAACGTGCTGTCCCTATCATTTCCCATACTGGGGTGTCTTTGGACACTACACGTGTGGCATGCGTGCGGACCCAGGCCTAGGGGCAACCGTGGCCTCCCTTTTTTTTTTTTTTTTTTTTTTTTTTTTTTTTTTTTTTTTTTTTTTTTTAGCCACTGAGGCCGTAATGGCCTATTGTAGCTGGAGAAGGAGGTCTTACCTCCTCCCCATCCCAGACACTAGGTCTGCCCGATACCGACAGCCCTGCCAAACCAAGCACTATCTGCCTGGTTCCGGCACTCCTACCAGCCCTCAGGCACTGTCTGGGCCCGAGTGCTCCACCCTCGGTAAGTTACTGAGTCGCAGCCCCAGTCTGGCTTGGCGCCATATCGCCAATGCCAGCCACAGCTGGGAAGTCAATCCTTCCCCACCACGTTTTGGCAAAAGCGAGGAGAGTCTTAATCTCCCCCATCTTAATGTCTTGGGGATCGATGGAGGTTCTGCCCCAATTCAAGAAGCGATTTCTTGCCAACATAGGGCTTGAAAATATGTGGGTTAAAGAAAGAATTATTTGAGACCAGCCAAGAATCCTCGTTTCTCACTTCTGATGAATGGAAATCTCAGACTTCTACCTACCTTCTGCCTATCACGGCCTTTTTGTCTCGAAAGCCAAGTACTGTATTCTAACCTGGGCTACTCCGGCAAATCTACAATCCATTTCCGTAGTCCAAAACGTGCTGTCCCTATCATTTCCCGTACTGGGGGTGTCTTTGGACACTACACGTGCGGACCCAGGCCTAGGGGCAACCGTGGCGTCCCTACTTGTGCTGCAATCATGCAGGACGTGGTAGGGTTAAGCGATATGTGCAGAGTCCTCTTCTCTGTTGCGGGGCCAGCAACTATTCTTGGCCTCTAAGGGCTGTGCCCATACTGGTACCGCGAGCGGGTGGGGCCCCAGACTTTCACCTCTTCTGGCGTCTCGGTGTGCTGGGAAGCTGGTCTAACTTGCCACCCATTTGAGGATGGGTTCGCGGGGGTTTTAGGTTTCACGCCCTTGTATTTCTTCCCTGTCTCTATCCAGTGGAGCGGCGGCTAGAAAGTGGAGTCTTGTTGGGGTGTGATCCCCCTTCAAGGTGGAGTTTCCTAGGGCTCAAACGGGGAACGCATTAACAGGCCCTTTGGTCTATACGATTTCCTACAATGAACTGTCCCTAACATTCTCGGCCGGCCACCGAATTCATCTTGCCAAGGACTGTTTAAATAAGAAGGATTGCTTACCATCCCGTCAATGCTGGTGCTAGATTCCCTGTGTTCTATAAAAAGCACAAGGAGAATTTTCAGCAATATAAGTTCACCCACGAATATACAACTCCCACTCTCTGGAATTTTTGAAAAAATAAAAGCATCCAATACTCGGTCATCAGCATCCGCAACCATTTCGTCCAGCACCTGGAAAGATCAGTAGTCGCCACCAACGCACCTCCCCAACTTTTTTACCGTGAAATAAAAAAATTTCTAATAACCTATGAACTGCATTCCATGAAGGACTATTATGATATTAAGCTCCACTAGCTCAAGTTGATGTTGACGATTGCGCTATCAGTTTGTAAATATTTGATGTCAATGGCAATAAAATATTATTTATTGCCTTCTCGAACACTTCATGTAGTTGTTGCGTTCAAATACTTACATCCTAAGTTTTTCTTTCTTTATACGAAGATGAAGGGGGAAAATTCAAATAGCTGTCACTTTTTTGGTGTTGGAAGTAATTAAAGTTACATAGAAATCAGCGATTATAATATAAGTTGATATTTCAATAGGTAAATACAAAATACTAGACTTTGGTAGTTATTAAAATTGATAAACAATAATTCAATGAAAGAGTAAATAAATGTCTGAAAAAAGAAGAAGGATAAGAAAGAGTAAGAAGAATCGACTGCTCCAAATCAAGAAAAACGTGAAAAGGGGTTGCTTTCCATTCTATGTACTATCGATATCCAAATGACTGTTCGATTATCACAAACATTCGGATGTGAGATATTCGATTCTGAAAATTATTCGATTTGCACATCACTAGATCGTCTGGTTATCACCTAGAATTATCTCCTCAATCGGTTGTTGTTGATGGGCTACCCAGTGTATGCTGGTTGCGGGCACTAGTTGGTGTGGCCTATGTCAGTTGATTACTTGATAATATTTTTCAATCTAAGTGCAATAGTAGGGGCTTTATAACTCTGTTTAACAAAAAATAATTATTAATTGCAGTTCTATGTCCGGATTGCATTCTGTTTCTCGATAACTTTACGACTCGTAAAATCCCATCGAGCAACGGCAGGAAGTTCTACATATCTAGCCCTCGGCTCGATTCTACTTCGGAGGAAAATCTTAAAGGCCGGGATAGACTCAAGAAGCTTATGAAAGGATTGGTCGTTGGAGAGACAAAACCCAAGTAAGTAATTTATTGAACTAAGTACACTCACACACGTAACATATATGATGAGTTTTCTTTCAAAAGGCTACCTACGTAACCAATATTTTGACAAACAGGTTTTTTTTACATTTCTTATTATGTTTCCAATATGTAATACATAGAATCATCGAATAGTTTCCTACTGAAAATTAACTAATGTATCAAAAAGTAGAACCATTTCCTCTAAATTCAAATAATAAACTAAAAATATCGGTACTGTTGTTGTACGCAGCCTACAGTAGGTTTGGTGTTGTGGCATCCTTGCAATTCTATCGCCACCATTCTTCCACCAATCGCCAGTCCAAATGACTGCTTGCTCCATTTTTCTTAATGTTATATAAATGCTCTTTACGTGCTGCCATAAGCATTCTATAGTTCGCACCGTATCCTGGATTAATTAAATGTTCACTGTCGTTCTCAGTACGGTTCTGGTAACGATGGTTGCGGATGATGTTGCATGCGGCCCATGATCTGACATGATGAGAGTTCCTGTTGCAATTTCCCGTTTCATAATAGGGAGCAGAGTGGCCCTATCTCGTTTTTCGACCACGAAGAACCTACGTTCTAATGTTTCATCGCGACGACTTTAGAAATAGTTTCTCGTTCATGTCTACGCAAATATCGCGACACTAATTGAAGCAGAGTTTGCAAACGGAGGCATCCGAGGAGAATAGGCCTCGTTCGACAACACGAAATGTGTGTTGGCCGCATATAACAACCCCAAATCTCCCCTGGTAGGCATGTAGGTAAATATAGGACAGTTCCGAAGTATCTATCTTCATTAGTAGCGTGGTTGAAAAGTGTTTTTCTCATATGCACAACTCTACTTCATGTTCAAATTGCTCGTATTACCCGATCGTTAACATAACAGGCTTGCCTCTTCCCTTACATTATATACTCTAACCGTTACAAGTTTTTTAGTTAGCAATGCATGGCTGTATTCCACGTGATTGTTAAGTGTAATATTAACTCTGTAAATATCTGTCGTCATTACCTTTTCAGGATTTTAGGGTACCATTATAGTATGCGACTTACCCTCGAGCCTTGATCTATGCGTATCATTCGAAGACGCAGTATGTGACCTACAAAGTGGAAAAACGAGGAAAATCTTACCTTAATTAATTACTCCGATTTAACAGCGTCGTCTTTTGGGTAAATCTAGGTGTGAAGCTCGTCATCAATGAAGTTCGTAGTTGAGTAGAAGTCCTCTTCACGTCCGTTCAAAAGGCATCAAAAATATTGTTTGGTGGATGAAGGGAACGCCACCACTCTTCGACCGTCTGCCTCTCCATGTTACTTGCTCCGTTGAACACCCACGGGCCTTGTACACGCGTACCGTAGTTCCGTTGATTTGATACCTCGGTTTCATCATAGAGTCATCAGGCAGTCGCTGAACATGCTGAACAGTAGGCTGCCTATCGCTCTGTAAAAGTCGGCCTCTGTTACACTTGCGTTTTCCCTGAAATAAGGACTCACAAACAGTATTTCCACTCCTTCCCTTCCATTTACAAACATGAGACTCACCAGCCACAAACGTAGGTCGCACGGCGGAGAGTGTAGATCGCATACTGCATCTGGAAAGTTAGTGTAGGTCGCATACTATAATTGTACCGATTTTAGTGATAGGTCTTTGCATTTTTTAAATGTACTATTGAATTAACTACATTTGAGGTTCTTACCGTTTTCATTCCATTTCAGGCCTGATGAAGCTATGACTATCACGGAATGCTTGCAGCTTCAGTACCACAAATCTTTGCGGCATCACCTCATACTTCTATATCCACGAGATGTAATCTTGGTCGATCTCCACATCAATCAAACAATTGGAATTATACCTTTTGAGAGAACATTGTCACCCCTGGTTCAGGTATAATCAATCAAAATATCTGTATCCCTTCAGGGCCTTCCTAAGTAAAAAACGCTGCAAATTATTTCACAAAGGTTTATTATTTTTTCAATTGAGTATGATCGTAGTTTTAGTTGGCTTGCGTACGTCATAAGGCCCGTCCAGACTCCTCGGCGTGTCCTATTTCGAGTTGCCACAACCTATACTTCTATAATTATATACGCATGTTTATATTTCTTGATTTGAGCTCATATCTATTCAAATAGTTATTGCCTTAATAATATCATTATCTAAGTACGTACGAAATGTCGAGAGGATATGTTATTAAATATGCATTGGTATTGACACACAAATATGACCTAGAAAAAAACATATATCCATGCCACGAAGGAACGCTGTACCCACCTCATGGTGCCGCGGTGTATTATATGGGTATAACACGTAAAAGTAATACATATCCATTCTCCTACACCTCTCTGCTACGCCCCTGGTCACCCCAGAAACCACAAGGTGCCGCGGCGCCTCCTCTCACTCCACCCCCCGCTCACCCCCCTCACCACCCACCGTGACCCCCTGCCAAGCGTGCCAGGCGTGGGTGCGTGCGTAAGTCTAACACTCAAAGCCTCGAAAAAGACACTTTTTCGCCCGTTTTTGGCCCATAGCATCGATGCGAGTAAAGCGATTGGGATGGTTAAACGTTAGGACCAACTAGACCCCAAATGGAGTCTGTGTGCGAAAGAACGGGTTTTTTAAGTCAATTCTTAGGCCTTTTATGGCCCGGACGGCGGACGGATATTTCAAATTTGGATTCTACGCAACTTGAAACGTAAAGTGACAAAGTTTGAGGGGGGGTTCAGGGCTCTGAAAATTCTGGATCCAATTATGAATCGTTTGATACAAAAATATTAAGGGTTTCACATCAAGTAAACATAGCTTCATGGGCCAGTTCATCAATCGCATTTGTTTATGATAAAAGTTGAGTCAAAGTTAAATCTCTGACTATCTATGACTTAGTTCCCTGTTTATCAATTCAGTTTCCCTGCTCAGTTATCCAATAATCGCTGATTATTTTAACCGAGCGCCTGAGGCAGAGGTGACCATATTAGCTACTCAGTTAAATGAGTAATTATATTTCAGAATGCCTCAAAACAGATATCAATTAAGGAAATTTTCAAAATTTTTTTATTTTTAAAGCAAATCCAACCGGGCGGTGTAGATTTGGTGTTACCAATCCAACTGGAACTACGATAAATACATACTTTTATGAATATTCGTCTGATATCGTCGACAGTTATTGGTGTTAATTATTGTCGCCAAGTCGTGAATTTCACTGATTCAAGGACCTTTAGTAAGTGATTGATCATTTTATATTAAAAATTATTAATCACACAGGTTTTTGTTTCGAATAAGTTTCTTTAAGTGATAAAAGTGAGTCTCACTAGAAACATCAGAGTCTTCTTAGTTTACTCTAGAAACAATAATATAGTCTTTATTCGTACAATAAATACAAAATCACTCTAGTTTGTGATTTTCATATATAACGCAATAGATGTTGGATCCAATCGGATCACTCTGAAAGTTGACTCAATCGATTTATTAACACCATCAAAATCCATACCATACACGTATTTCCAGTGTCTAATTAGTATACCTACAAAATTTCAAGGCTGTAGCGCGGAACAGCCAGATAGATGGACACACATACAGGCAAATGGTGGCCAAGTCAAATGAGAATCTCAATTTATTTGTTGAAAAATGTATGCACTTGATAAGAGGGTACTTATCGGCCACTCATTTAAAGACAGTTGATAAATCAAAACAAGTATCCGTCATTCTGACTTATTTGTCCTACTAGTTTTATTTTAATAGAAGAATTGATTTAAGGTTTTTTTAAATTTATTTTTGAGATGCGAGCTTGTGAGCATCTAGAACACCAAACTATTATATTTTAATGGTTTGGTACCAATAAGTACCAAAAAGAGTTGAATTAGGGTGGATTTGTCATCTTCGTTGTGTTCATCAGGTTTACTCGAGCCGACAAAGAGACGTTTTGTACTGCTTACACGAATCTGGAAGCGTCAGCGTCAAAGTGAGGAGGAAGCACAATCAAGCTATTACGCCGTCACCTTTGGATCCCAATATGGATATTTCCACCACTGGTAAGCCTCAGCCTCCTTGATACTTATAGAAACTCGTCCTGTTTTTTCAAAGAGGCAAGTACAGATTAGAATGTATATAACGCTAATCCTCACAATTAATTTTAATTGCTGAATATTGATTGGAAATAGTTAGTATACCTTAAATTTAATGTTGAAATTATTTGTACTCAGTAACTGGCTCAAGTTCCAAAATGCTCTAAATTCACTTAGGGCCGGTTTATAAATTACCTACATTAACTGCAGGATAGATATACCGAGTATAGCGCTATACTCTAGATCAGGGGTGCTCAAACGGTCGATCGGGATCGACCAGTTGATCGCGAGGGCTTTTTGAGTAGATCTCGGTGGTAGATTATTGCCCGAAATAACAGCTTTTCTAGACGAAAGAGGTGATGACACTGAGATGTTGAAAAACGAAAAATGGCTGACTGATTTGGTATTTTTGACTGACATCACAATGCACTTAAACACCATTAACTTGGAGCTTCAAGGTAAAGGAAAAACTATTATTGAGATGATTAGCGCAGTAAACGCATTCAAAAGTAAATTGCAATTTATGATAGATCAACTGAAAAGAAAGGATCTGAAACATTTTCCGTCTTTGAAAGCAAGTATTCCTCAGTTGAATTATGATACGTATGAGGCTGAATTATCAAATATTTTGGGACAATTCGAAATGCGTTTTTATGATTGCAGTAAATTGGCAAATATAGCATCATTTATGAGTTATCCTTTTTCATGTAAAAACATTGAGGAATTAGCTACTGAAGTAGCAAGTCAGTTTAATATGAACTCATGTTCTGTTGAAAATGAGTTGGTGCAGATTATATCAGATATACATCTCAAAGCTACAGCATCTGATACAAATTTCTGGTGTTTTATATCTGAAGATAAATATCCGAATCTAAGGCAAATCGCCCTTCAACTGACGGCAATGTTTGGGTCAACTTACTTGTGCGAGTCTGCATTTTCTGAAATGACGATAATTAAGTCAAAATATCGCAATCACTAACTGAGATCATATGTCATCATGCTTGCGATTGGCACTCAGTGGTTACGCACCATCTTATGAAAAGTATGCTGAGGACATGCAGTGCCACGCTTCAACATCCCATGTCATTCCTTAGTTGAGTTTAACACCATATGTAACTCTTTTGTTTTGTAACAACGAATAAACTCGCAATTTTGAATAACTAGGAGTTTTTTCATTGATATTGTAGAGAAGAACTTAAGTAAACCTAACCCAAACCTTGACTAAAATAATGTAAATTGTGCGGAAAGCTAATATCAATATATGCTACGGTACACCCTACCTAGGTAGGTAGGGTGTATCGTGTATGTACGACAACCCTGCATCACACGTACTTGCAGCCTCTCAGAGTCGATCGTAAGTAGCCTAAAAATATTGAGGTAGATCGCCAGCAGTTCAAGTTTGAGCACCCCTGCTCTAGATGAAGAATGCGAGTCGTTTATCAATGCCAAATTACCTAGCGGATAAAATTATCTCTCAGATATATTCTGTCTCGCAGATAGCACCATTAGCATCTTCATTGGTGTCTGTAGGCAACGAAATAAGGGCGATTCACTCATGGAGGTACATTTTCTTCGTGGATCTATTAAAAAACCCGGTTCTGACATTATTTCCACACCAGTGTCCATCATATAACCAAGCTAGGCGAATAAGAAATGACCACCTTTCAAGGCTGATCGTCCAGTGGACGTGAATCAACAGTGCGAATCCAGTCCACTTCGACCGTTTTCCACTAATTTCCTTTCTACCGTAGGTAATTAGTAGTTCGAAATGTTATCAAGAATGTGGCCGTCATGTACAGTTTATTGTAATTTTACCATACGTGGTTCATGTGACCCGCTATGGACAAAATTTATGTCTTTGGGCCAGTAAATGTTTTATTATTATTGGACTCTCCAGTTCTAAGAAGAAGACGTGCGGCTCGACGGGATATTATCAGGGAAGAGTGGGTGAGCAATGTTTTCCTACATTGGCCTTGGAGAGTGGCGTCACCTGATGGAGTACTTTTCTTCAGAGTCATTTTTCAACTATTCCCGGATGAAAAATAGCACCTTTGAATATATTCATTCAAAGGTAGAGGGCCGGTTATCTCGGACCTCCAATCGCAGGGAAACCATTTAGGTACCTGGCGTCTTCATTTCCGCTCCAATTTCATCCCACAATTTAACTTTAACGTTTCTCAAGTAGTACTGCGGTTTATTTTGATTCCACTGGGTTCGTCGGTCGCTCCTGCACTAAAACAATCAATTTTTCGGCATCCATTGTTGACGTGTTGAAAAACAAACTGGTTTGATTCTCGTTCGCCCCTTTTCGCTTAACTTAACCGCAGCGCTTGCAGTGGACGCGCTCTCACTTAAAACAGTGTGTTTGAAAGGAGGCGAACCTTTCGCGTGAATTCGCCTCTTTGCACGAAATCGCGTCCACTGGATGGCCAGCCTAACCGTTTGCTCCGTGCCTAGGGAAAGAAATATATTTACGAATTGCAATATTCCAACCTGATTTATCTTTTATCTCTGTAAAGAACGGTATTTTTGTCCAACCGGAACCTCAATAAAAATGTCCCATTTTAGTAGATGATCTACACGGGGTCTTACTGTATATATTATGGTCTTCTTTCCCATTCAATGAATTCTGCTACGATAGAATCTTAATAGTCGCTGCTATTTGAAGACAAATCCCAAAATATATCCATTGGAAGGGTAAAACGCTGCAAATTATTTCACAAAGGTTTATTATTTTTTCAATTGAGTATGATCGTAGTTTTAGTTGGCTTGCATACGTCATAAGGCCTGTCCAGACTCCTCGGTGTGTCCTATTTCGAGTTCCTATTTGAGCTCCTATCTATTCAAATAATTATTGCCTTAATGATATCATTATCTATGTACGTACGAAAAGTCGAGAGGATATGTTATTAAATATGCGTAGGCAAAGCATTGGTATTAACACACAAATGTGACCTCGAAAAAGACACTTTCACGTATTTTTGGCTCATAGCACCCATGCGTGTGGAGCGATCGAGCTGGCGAGAAGTTAGAACCAACTAGACCCCAAGTGGAGTCTATGTACGAAAGAACGGATTTGTTAAGTCAATTCTAAGGCCTTTTATGGCCCGAAGGGCGGACGCACATTGCAAATTTGGATTCCACGCACATTGAAACGTAAAATGACAAAGTTTGAGGGGGGTTATAACAATTTTTTGCTATACGATCACATAGGCTTATTATTGAAAATGATAAACCAAAAATAAAGGCAACCAAACTTGTGATTCGAACAAAATTTGTAAACAAATGACTTGAATCCGGATACAAAGCTCTAGATATCTCATTAACCTCCAGTTATAGTTGTTATCTGGCTGTCCATGGACCACATAAATTAAAACTCCAGATAGGGGATGGATAAACACCCCCAATCGTGTTATCTGGAGGATAACGCTATCTCTCAGATTTTTCCCCCTTATCCAGTGGATAAATTTGATTGATAAATCGGCCCTTAAAAGATCACAAATGACCAAATGCCTGAAATGTTTCATTTTTTGTCAATAACTTGAAAATTTTAAATTTAAGTGCACAATGACTGCTCAAATGGGTAATTATCGTGTATTTGAATATCTAATTTTACATCTAAGAATCGGATTCTGCATCCTCGAAAACCCCAGCAGCAAATTTTTGGCTTAACCTTCCAGAGACAACGTGGGGTCATTTTGACCCAACATCACGATAAGGTGCAAGGAGTCATTCAAAACATTCTGGGAAACAATCTGGTTCTATATTGTCATAAAACAAATATTTTTAATCAACATCAACGAATTACTGTTCAAAATCACATACAAGTTCAAAGTAATGGACTCCCCAATCACAAGAAAAACGAAATGTACCTAACTCCCAAAAAGAAGTATCGCGGAGATATTTCGATAAACAAGACCTTCAGTCATATTCTACTGAAAATGGGCTCTCTTTGAATTTATCTAAGTGCTGTTCAATATCATTTACCAGGTCTCGGTTTCCAATTAGCTTGGAGTATACCATTGATGGTCATGTATTAGAGAGATGCTCGAAGGTTCGCACTTCTAGGAAATTTAGTAACTTTAAAGCCATAAAGCTCTTGTTCATTTCCTTGGTCAGAAGTCGTCTTGAATTCGCCTCTCCTATCTGGAATCCCTTTTATAATGTTTATATTTGATTTTACGGAATTCAAAGACCAATTGATGAGAAGCGTACAACAGTTAAACTCGTTGGAGGACCGAAGGAAAGTTATGGATGTAGTTTTTGTTGTAAAACTGTTAAACGGCTCCTACGATGCTCCTTCATTACTGGAGTGCTTGAACTTCAGAGCCCCGTCTCATCATACATTTAACAAGGATGTATTTGTTCCGGACTTTAGACGGACCAGTTATGGAGCCAATAGTGCATTGGTGAGGATACAAAAAAAGATTAATGAGTTGGATGTGGAAATTGATTTATTTTCTGAGAGTGAGGATGTTATTAAGCGGAAACTATTAATTTATTTTTCTAATTTTAAATTTTAATTTTTGTTTTTGTTTTTTGTTTGTCTCTTTTCTAACTGCAGAGTAAATTAATTTTTGTTTTTATTTTTCTTATTCTTCAATTTGTACTAAATTTATTAGGTATTGAATTTGGACTGATTCGTTCAGAATTTATTGTATTACTATGTCTTTTGCAATTTGGGATTTCATCCCGTTCGTTATCAATAAATAAACAAGACCACCTAATGCACAAATTACTAGAAGTCAAAATCACAAACAAGTTTAAAATAATGAACTCATACAAAATCACAAACAAGTTCAAAATAATGTGATACCCAATCACAAGAAAAACAAAAAGTAACTCCCAACAATAAATATCACGCAGATATTTCAAAAAATAAAAATTAATAAATAAAAATATAAATAAATGAATTAATAAATAAAAAAAAAACAGGACTACTTAATGCACAAATTAGTAGTAGTCAAAATCATGGACAAGTTCAGGGTCTAATATCACCACATCTAACTCTAATCGTATCACTTCGCATCATCTTCGTCCACTGGTTCACAACTAACGCATACCCTTCTCACTTTTTCGTGTTGCCCAATGTTGTGTTTTCAAATAATTGATTAGAAGAAGAAACTGAAAGAACGAAAATGAGACAATGCTGAGTCATATTGATTCCACCAGCATGAAAAAATGCACTCAAATCAGAAAAATGATGAAGAAAGACAGAAAATATTATACTAACAAATCAGGTAACGTTGGGTCATGTTGACCCAGACCACATTTTCTCTTAGTATTTTCATAATGACAAGGTCACTCACCTCTGAAAACGGTTCCCACCTCGTTGACATCCGCAGAGATATTGGTTTGATAGCTACTCAAGGCCCCAAGCCCCTCCCACTGCTCCCTTACAATGCATGAGCATTTTCCCTCTCCTCGGGTCATTTTGACCCGCACGTTGTCTCCGGAAGGTTAAAACTCCAAATGGTTTGGACAAAAAGCCGACTGAAAATAACTGAGATGACGCTAATATCCCCCCTCCAGGCAGAACTTTAGAATTGGCTATGCACCATTATGTGTTCAAATTCAATTTCAATATTATGTTCTACAGTTTCAGGAACGAGCAAAAATCACCAAAACCTCGCGCATTGTTTTTATTGTAAAACATCATTTAGAAATTTTTTTTTAACAATTTGAATGTTTAAATATTTTTGTACTATGAATATTGAAATTCCTTAAAACGTTTCGTAATAAAAATTGCTAGAGAGAAAAATGAATAAAATCCGCGCCCATCGGATTCTGTGCCCTCTTCGGAACTCCCTTAGGCATTGCCGCTCTCCGATGCGTCCATTGCGGATAGGTGTGCTCACTCACGTTGAAAACAGCATTACGAATCCTAAAATCCGATCCGTCCGATGAGTGCCGTCCATACGATGAGGATAAGTGTGTCCCTACCTTTAGAACGCACTGTGATATTGCTTCACCACAAATTGTGTTACCTCTCCTGCAAGGTCGGTGATATTGTTTAGTCAAACCTTGTTATTCTATACTTGAAGGGCAAGGTGATACCTTTTCTCTGAACTTGAAGCACATACGTGTCTCAACCTACAGTGTTATTGCTTTGCTATATCAATTTCCTCATTCATAACAACAGATGTATAACTACGTAGGTTTGTAAGTAAATATGTTGAAGTGGGGTAGAGTACTTACCCCAGACACTAATGTCTGATTTCATACACAAACTGAATGAACAATGAATAAATCCTAAAATTAGCTCATATTGTCATACTGCACGACGTGGTATTTTTCTTTGTTATTTCTTTTTTATATTTTTTTCATCCACCAACAGATTTTGGTTCCTACTCGTCAGAAATGTTCGTTTGCTACGAGCACAAATGCCAAAGTGAAATCATTCGGCAAATGAAGAGCTCCAAAGTGTTGGGCGTCTCAGTCGACCCGATCAGAGAAAATCGTTTAGGTAGGTGTTCAATAATATATTTCTCTACGCTACTTACTTTCAGAAATATAAAAGTTTTTCTGATAATATTATAATATTTGGTTTAATTATAATAACCGCTACTTATTCGATCACTACTATTGTTTCAGGGTTATTTTTGAGTTCAGGAAAAATTGTCTTCCTCGAACTCGAGACATCTAACTCTACGCATCCAAATAGCTCCCTGAATGAAATTATCACGCCTTGCAATGCTGTAAGTCAAATTTTCAACTATTTGTTGAAAATAATTACTTATTGCTAAAACGATCTTAACTACAAATTAAACTACGAATTCTACCAGGGTCTAAAGAGCATATAAAAACTTTTGGAAGGCCAAAAAAGTGCTGCAAATCAGGTGGATGTGCCTTAATTTCAACGAACTATTGAATGAATCAGGGAAGGTTTCTGTTTTTATTCTAAAGAAAAATCGTCTGCCAAGTTGAATGAGCAGTATATTGTTGTCACTTATAACATGAACGTATAGCATTACAGTAAACAATATTGGTTACATCAAACAATATTGCAACAATGTCTCCCGGAGCTTAACGAAATCGGACCAATGTTAACTAAAGTTTAGAAAAACAAACGTTTACGCAAGCGCACTCGCAACCAGTCATCAAACTATGATGGAATCGATAAGAGATTGTCTAAAGGTTAACCCACGCAATGACTGAAATTTCATTAAATTGGTCCATTAGTCTTGAACTGTTGCCTGTCATCCAAATTTAATTTTGCACATGCCCAACCCAATCGTGATATCATCCATAGGGCGTCACCCCAGAACATATACCCAACTACCCCGCTAGACCGATAGACCATTAAAATCTACCTTATAAGAAATTTACGTTTGCGCATGGGCACAGCCCACTTTTGATCCAATGGCAATGATATTTATAGGACAACACATAGGAGCTAACCCACCCAATCCCTGAAAATTGTATGAAAATCGTTGTATTAATCTCTGGGTTTCGGTGACAACCAATTTTAGTTTTTTAATTTTGCGCATGCGCAATAGTTATTACTCTACCAATTGCGATATAATTCAAATGGCGTCTTTCTGTAACAAATATCCGACTACCCCCCCCTCAGTTTTAACGAAGTCGGATCAATAGACAACAAGAAATCGATGTTACAAGAAATTCACGTTTGCACATTCTCACAGACTATTATTGATCTGACGACAATGAAAGTTATCTGGGCATTAGCCTGCATAAGCCCTGTACAATTGTGAATATAAAACACTAGGATTCTACGGGATCCAAACTCAATAATTTTTATTAAAGCTGTACAAGGTGATACAAAACGGAGAGCGGTTAGACTGAATGAAAGATACAATACGGACTGCCGGATCATTCTCGCCCGGTCCACTTCATCTTTATAGCGCTAGTGTACAATACAGTGGTGCCATGATAAGGCGTTACTCAGCGTATTTAATGTTTGAATATATCACTTCTCTGCATTTGCGGGAGCTCAGATCAGAAGGTAAATAGGCAATATTTCGGGATCAATAATTCGGAAAGGGAAAATCATGATTGTTCCATTCTGAGAGAATAAATTACTTAAAGTGACATTAGCGCTGTCTCGGTAACCTCAGAAACTGAGTTCCTAACTCCATTCTTATCTCGTAGCGGCAAATACGAATTTGGGTAGGGCCAAACAATCCCTGAAAGGTTAAAATTGGACTATAACTTGGTATAGTATTGGGAGTGACAAGGATTTACCACAAACAGACTCAAAATTGATCAACAAGCTCTTAAACGTAAAACTTTATTGGAAATTGTGATTTTGGAGGACATCCAATTTTTTGACTTCTTGTGGTGACACAAAGCTTCCCTACTTTCCGCAATGAGGACAATCAAAACTATCTGACTTACTGTCGGAATATCAAGAAAACTTTATTCTTTGAAGTTTAGGCAGGTACCCACTACCTATTTGAGCACTTGCCCTTCCTTCATCATTGTAGGTTGAATAGGAAAAATGTTCGCTCAGAGCTCACGCGAGCTGATACTTAAACTAATTAAATCACTTGGGATGGAGTTTCACAAAGCTGTTTCCATGAGGAAAAGTATAATTAAATGGACAATTTTTCGTCTATATCCACAAAATATAAGGTTTGTCCGGAGAAGCAGTCCCGAACCGTTGGGGACTGACAATGCCCAGTTTTGACCATTTGGAGAGACTCAGAACCACTACTGAGGAGTCCTGGAGCCTCAAGTTTGTTTTCCGGAGAAGGAGTCCAGTGGAACTAAGCTTTGTTCTCAGTGTGCGTTCTGCCAGTTCGTGACAGTTCTGGGCAAGCGCAGTCGAGTTTTGTCGTTCGTAGTGCCAGAACGCCCTGTTCCGGAACCCTGAGAACGCCAAGTTCGGCGTTCGCAGTGTTTTGCGAACCCAGTTCCGATCGGTTCTAACAGTTCCCGATTTTTGTCGGAACTGTCAGAACTCGCACTGAGAACGAAGCTCTAGTTTAAGTAGTTCGAAATTTCTGCCAGAACTTTTAGTTCGAGCCATGCGCAGAAGACGTTTTCACTCTTATCACAGATTAAAGATTTAAGCCTCCCGCCTTCCACAAAGTACCAGTTCCTATGTGCCTTGACGAGTTATTCGTGTTGGTGCTCCCTTTTGATTTTCCTTTCTTCTATTTTTATAGGTTGATTTTATTGATAGTCAACCTTAACCAGTAACGATGTCCGAATCTTCTGATACGGGTGAGGAAGGAATGATAAATCCTTGTTGTTATCTTGTATCAGTATTGTTGCTGTCGCGCATTGGTTCCTAACTGGTCCAAAAACCGTTCAGACAACTGGAGTTGGAACTAACAGTCCTTAACGCCTCTATCTCCTCCCCTTTCCAGTTCCTTTGGCTCCGGTTCGATTCCAATCTGATTCGGGGCTGTTTCTCTGGGCAAACCTCTGGAGCTATAGTGTTAGATAAATGTCGTCGTTTAGGTAATCACAAGTTACAAACATTAAGTTAGCTATTGTTTGTTGCTATTGTTGCTATATTATTAGAAAACAAAACTATTTATAAACTTGAGTCATTTTAATAAATTTTTTATTGTTACTGATGTTGACCTGGGTATTGAAATCTATATCATTCTAGAATGATATAGAAATAGACAACGTTTTTCATCAATTATCGTTTTTTCACTACTCGGAGCTCAGTTAGCCAATTGAGGAGGTTACTCATGTTGAAAGTATGTTACTATAGTCTTAGAGAAGCTTAATTTTATCATATTTTTTAATATATGAAGCTTATTTTTTAGTTGAATAGGGAAGAAGTCATGGTGTACTAACCTTTTTTACAAATGCCAAATATTTATTGTTGGCTGAATTTCAGGATCGAGATAATCTGAGAATCCTGACCTCTGCCATTCATCCAACCGTAAATGGTAACATTACAGTCATGAAAATGTGCCCTCCCTTCACCACCAAAACTCAAAATCAGGCAGCATCGGTCATCCCCGTAACTTGCGCTGTTGGCACAACATCTGGCTATCTGTACGTGTTTAATTTGTCGGATGGGACGTTGAACAAAGAGTTTGCTCTCCACACTTATCCTGTACGGTTAGTACCTCACCTTTTAATAGTGAGTTACTTAAGAGATTAAGAGGTACGGAGACACAGAACAGATGAGTAGGTGCTTCTTGCACACTGGGGAGGAACAAAACAGGATACAGCTACGAGTCACAAGTCGTATTTTTCGCTTCTGTTTTTTTTTCTAATTATTATTTATTTTATTTATTTATTATTTTATGGAAGTGTGCGCCAATTTCAACATGTATATAATATTGTATATCTAATATACATAAGCAGTCCAACTCGGTTTCCATTAAGGCCATGTGTCGTACAGTCTGACACCTTCCCCTTCCACTCAATAGCTCCCACCATTTCCATCCATTTTCCAGGTCCTATAAATACGGCAGGCGAACTAAGTCGGTCACAATTCTATGCTCAAACTTACTAGTTGATCCCTCTACTCTTACAGAGCTCTCAGTTCCAGACAGAAGTACTCCATCTCCTCCACTTCCCGTTCTACCCGTACAGAGCTTTGGGTTCCAGGAAAATAGCACTTCCTGTAGTAGGACACCTACGGAGCTCTGAGTTTCAGTCAGTTGTACTCTGAGCTTGCCCTCTTTCTTCACTATTACCCCTACAGAGCTAAGTTCAAGATGGCTATAGTTCCATAAGTGTTTCGTCTATGGAGCTGAGTTCCAGACCAAAATACTTCATCCAATATTACGTTTATGAGCTGTGAGTTCTGTACCGTAACTCTTCCTTTAGGGCCACTTCTACGTAGCTCTGAATTCCGGACAGTGGTACCTTGAACCTTTTCTTGAAACTCACCTTTTCTGTCCAAAATAGGTGGGACTTGAACAGTGCACACAAAAGTACAAAGTGCACGGGTTTGCAGTTGATCTTTGACCCTTCAGATCAAACCACAACTGGAGGCACTAAATGAAACGTTATGGCTACGCATTGAACTGGAAATACTGTACCGTTCTCAAGCGAAAAAATAGTGGTACCTGGGCACAGGACTTTCCCCTTCTACATTTTCCACATTTACACTCATCTTCACCAACCCCCTCACCTGCGTTTCTTTCCACCCCCACCCCCTTCTCCACTACTAATTTTGTCTCCAATTCAAATCAGTTCTGTGATAATTAATTGGGATTGGTTTTGTTCTCGGTTCTCTGGCTGAGAATTCTTTCTATCAAGCTCAATGAGCAGAACTTTCACTAATAATAGCTTCTTCTCCAAAAGAAGAAAAAAGATGATGCAGATTAATTACTCATGAATGCAGTGATTAAACTCACTGTTTAATAGTGTGGTGAGTAATTAGGTAGGTGATTGCGCAGTTAAGGGTCCTCATCCAAGTAGTTTTTACATATCTGTGCTGTTGACTCTCTTCTGCTGAAGGTGGCGAAGCAATGAATTGCTATAAGCAAAATGATCGGAATCAGTTCTGATCCTCTCTTTTAGGACAGTTGGTGACGTCTTTGACCCTGTGGTTGTTGGATGTAAAGCCCCAACCTGGAATGGTGACTTACTTTACCTAGGTACCAGAAACTATCCTGTCATCCTATGTTAACAACATAGGGAGAGAGTGCAATGGGGAGGTGAAGGGGCTTGCCTTTTGCCAATATTTTCTGGCCCTGCTATAATATGCACATAGGCATGGTATTGTTGTAGCCGTCCAGCATCCTGAATCCTAGCAACGTTTCCTGTCCTGTTCCTCTCTTGTGCTCAAAAACTATATCAATAATCAAATGTTTAACTGCACTGGCACCATCGAATGCTTTATCCCAATCCAACTTATCGCTTCCGCATCTCAAACTCCCTACACTTTGATAACAGTGACAATCTTTCACAGAAGGTAAGTGGTATTATTCACTCTAATAACTTCAACTCCTTCCATTTCTTCCCTTTCCGTTCGTTATGGAATTCCACAATCTTGTGACAGCCCCCGTTTCAACCGAGAGAGTGCCTCACCTTGTGAGCTATCACAGAGTTGAGCACTCTATTATCACCCTTTTAAAATGGGGTATTTGGGTATCCCACCTTTGAATAACCGAGGAACGGAACTCCTGATATCTGCACAATGTGCACTATTAAGATTTTAAAGTTGTCCCTGTCCCTTAATTCTAATGTATCTTATCCTTTCCATAAGACATAACATTTATAAATTTTTTATTCATAATGTTGATTGATTTTGAAAGTTGTACTTTAAGTGGGTTTATAGTTTTGAGCACTTTTCCAGTTTTAGCGAATTTTCTTAGAAAATAAAGCTATTGCAATGGCTCCAAAAATTTTAAAATAAAAATTTTCAAAAATATCCTTCATCGAAATCTGTTTTGAGGCATTCTGAAATGATTCCTGGATTTTAACGCTTTTTTATATGTATATATATATATATATGTATATGTAATATACGTACGTGTCATTCCAGACGATAACTCTCGATAGAATTGAGATAAAAACTTCGTTCTTTCGCCAAAAAAATCAAGCATTTCAAAAGAAAGGATGAGTTCGTTGGACAACAATTTTTGAGCACATTAAATTGGTCAAATTTCGAAAAATGTACCCAAAAAATCACTAAAAACGGCCAAAAATCGTTACATTGATAATTTTTAGCAGAGTTTTAGTAAAAAAAAAACTATCAACGATTAACTAGGACATTAAAAATGTTTGCTCAAAATTATGCTGAAAAACGTACTTAAATGTCATTAAAATTTGCTAAAATACCTATCTATAAAAACTGCAAAAAAATTTAAAAATCAAAAATCCCTTTTGAATCAGTGGAATTTTATTTAGAATAAGTTTTTTGCCCTAAAATTGGTTTTTAACCATTTCTGTCAACTAAAATTGCTCCAATTGCAATGCAATTTAACATACTGTAGTACGATAGATAGTTTATGAAAATTCGCTCATACGATCATGCTGCATGACTGGAACTTTTTATACATACTTTTACAGTGGCTTCTCAGGGTGAGTAATGAAGTCACCTCCTTCTATTTTTTCGATGTAAAGTACTCCACATTTAAAGATATAATAAAGAAATGGCGCTAATCGTATCTTACTGGAATATTAAAGAATATAAATTTTTCCTCAAAAATGTATACATTAGCCAAACATTTTAAACTGTCAAACTTTTCGAGATAGGTACGTACTTACGCACTACAATCATTTATTAAAATTTGTTACGCTCGTTTCAGAGGTTTGGAGTGGGCAGGTTCGAGAAATGTGTTGACGTACGCTTTTGGAGAAGGCTCCAAAGTGAAGAATGAGGTGTTCATCACCGACATTCGAACTGGTCAATCCACGAGCCTTCGTACGGATCGATCCACAGAAAGTCCCATCCACATCTTGAAAGTATCTCCTCTGAGGTAAACACGATTGTAGAACTTGGTCTGGTGTTGTGCGTCATATTCCATTATTTGCTGCTAACCTCCAGCCAAATTTTAATATACAATTTATTTAGTATTTGATAATTATTTATAAAGATATAAATTGGATTTTTTGGGTAGGTACCGCCTTACAAAGGTGGCTCACATGGAGTGTACACTAAATTCTCTTCCTGCATTAGTTTTTCCTTTTCATTAAATTTGTATTCTTTGCCATTGACCAAGCTAACTTTAAATCTCCACATTTTCGCCTTATTACGTAAGAATAACTGGACTGCTGTTCATCATCTTACTATTTTATTGGGTACTTACTTTTTTCATTACTTCTTGTTCTATTCCTTCCCCTGTTTTTCAGGCAATTCTTTGTGATTACCATGAAAGACGGACCTTTTGAATTGTGGGATCTTAGAACTCTATCTTTGCTCAGAACTATGGCTAAGAAATTCCCCCACGTCATGGCCTTGGTAAGGTTACCCTTGGTTTTTAATATATTACATTAAAATTTTGCTTGCTTTCAACGTTTCAATCTTTAAAATTTTTCCTCAGGAATGGTCTCCTTTGCATGGAGTGAAAGTTGCGACTAAAGTACCTCGTCGTAAACAATCGGACTCTTCAGATGGCTCAAGATCTGAATCTGGTACGTACTATTGATCGGAAAAAGGATCTAACATGGTATCATTTGAGAAATCCTACAGAAATGTCAAGTATATTTGAATCCATGTGAACCCTAGAAATCGCAACTTTTGTCTCTTACTGCTTTGGTACATTTCTATTCATCTACTCTTATCACTTGATTGCTTTCCCATTCAAGTATGGTTTTTGTCTGTCTTGAAGCTTCCTCGACCTCGTGAACTCTGCTACATGTAATGTCTGCAACATTTACTGCAGTCACTTCAACTGGTACCGTTTATACTGCTTCTAAAAATTATTCAACGAGTCGAAACCACAGAAACTTGGCTACACTTCCCAAAATCTTTGTTTGACTTAGGTTACATAGAGATGATATGGTTGTGCTCTCAGTACTATTTAACTAGTTTGAGAAGGCGAAAGTGTCGTGAGAGAAAAGCAATCTAAAGGCCAAGTCTTCCATATGTTACCTTCATACAGGGCACTAGACGTCGAAGAAGAAAGTTGAATCTGTGTACATGGTCGGTCTCACAAAGAATGATGCATCCTCACCATATCTGATCAGCTTCCAGAAACCACCTCCAAGTCACCACTCATGCCATATAGGAACTCATAGGTTTGAATATAAGACGCGCCAAATAATGCCAATCACCATGCTGCCCAGACTTGAAGGTTTAACACAAATGGCCTGCTTTCTGGAGCACCCCCTAGATGGCAGACCAGGGAAGTCCTTGAAAGTAAATGTCTCGTTCTGTTGCCTGCACTGCTTTCTATGAATTCGTGGCAACTATGATGATTTTTCCAATACTTTTGTGACTTTGATTTTGTGTGCGCCGTGATTGACATGATCGATCCCAAATAATCTGTTCACTCACTATGTAATATCCAAGCTACCCCCTCCTTATCGTAAAGCTGCAATTGATGGTGACCTTTGGACCCCTCTGCTTCCTCACACTCCAAACAGATCTTATCACGATACTATTCAAGGCCAAGCCAGCGAACTTTCTACAATACAAGCTACTGACAACAACATGACAGTAACGAAAATCTTTTTCACTAACTGTCTGTGACTTAACTTATTGCACCAGTTGATAGTAATCTAAATAGTATGTTCTTACAGCAAACCAGATTGCCACACACCATGGTAGATGATATCTGAATTCAATTAATAATAATAATATTTCATTTCCATATATCACAACTAAGTGTGAGGAGAAAACGTCGAACAAAGTACAATATTATTAAAACAAAGAACAATATAAAAATGTTTATATATAAATATTCCGAAACAACATAGCACAATATTAACAAAAATGGAGAATAAATCAATGGTTAAAAAATTAACTAAGAGAGTAAAACTCTTTGTTCACGAGAAACGACTTCACATTCTTCTTCAATGTAGAAAGCGAGCTACCCCCAATTCGGAAATCCAGGAATTTATTGTACACTTTCAAAATCTGGTAAAGTGAGCTTTCTTGAAATAGAGAGAGGCTATGCTGAGGAAGCCGAAGGAGGCCAACACTGCGGGTGGAGTAGCTGTGGTAAAATTTAAATTCTTCAAAATAGGCGGAGTATTTCCTGTAGAAAATCAAGCATTGCATCAAGAATGCTGATGGTATTGTTAGTAAACCAGCATTTCTGAATTGTCCTCTACAAGAAGAAAATGGTTTTAGACCTAGGACAATGCGAGTCGCCCTTTTTTGCACTCTGAACACAACATCAAGATTTTTTTCATTACCCCAATAAAGTATGCCAAAAAGAGCCTTACTCATAAAGAGTGCATGGTAAGCATTCAGTACGATACCCTTTGAAGCAATCGTTTTCAGTCTCCGCAAACAATAGCAGCAACTGCCAAGCTCTTTACAAACCGCTGATACATGATCATCAAATTTCATATTGCAGTCGATCTGCATACCAAGGAACCTTGTGACGGAAACGACCGCAATACTCATGTCATCCAGCTGCAGTGAAGCTGGAAGATTCAAATTAGAGCGTAGAGAACGGAAGAACATGGGTTGAGTTTTAGCATCATTAAGTGACAAACCATTCATAATTAACCATTATCGAATTCTACGAAGGACTATAAGGCAAGAATCAATTGCCTCAGAAATTGTATTTTTGACTATCACCACATTTGTGTCATCAGCGTATTCTACGATTTTTATACTAGGGTCAGAGGTGGACACAAATTCAGGAAAGTAATTTGCAAATAATAGGAATGCCAATTACCATTTCCTATGAATCATTGCCATTTGTTACTCTAAACCCATAATAAGAACTTGTTAAAAGTCTTAACTTTTCAATGAGATATTTTTATTTTTCTAACTTTCACAACTACTTTTCATTCAGTTCTTACTTCTTTCCAGGTTTTCCAACTTTAGTCCGAGAGCATTTAGTGTTTTCGGATTACGAAGGTCACATCTTCCACTTCTCAGTTGACGAAGATTGTCTGAAAGATGGCATTAAAATTCCCCCTGAGGTAGTATAAACTATCAAGAACTAGTTATTTTTTTTATTGCAGTTATCTGTTTTGTGGAGTCGGTGCTCTCCATTTGAAAAGCTTGAGATTCATTCCACTCCATTATTCCTGTATTTAATGACATAAAGATTGTCAATAATAGGTAACTGTGTTGAAGCAAAACTAATTTTATGTGAACCCAGGTTAAGCTTAAAGTGTATATTGTTTTTACCTGCCATACAAATTATTAAGTATAATATCTATAGTATCCAGGAAATAGCACGGTGCTGATGGATGTTATATTGTGAGCGTTAAAATATTGAGTCTTCCTCTTACCATTATTATCTCTCCATGGTTTGTTTAGGCAGGGGTTAATGCAGTGAACTCTATTGCATTCAAGTCCAATAAAATTGTCAAAGCGGACACCGACGGATACCTTAGCATGTGGGACCTCAAAGCAAAAATGGCCAAAAACACGTATACTAACAGAGGGTCGTTGAGGTACATAAGGTTTGCTCCCGGGAAAACCAACCTGAAATTGGTTATACTCTATGCTGACGGATTGGAACTTCTTCTCCTAAAGGTGAGTTTGTAAGGCAGATCTCTTCTTGTTGACGGTGATCAACTGCAAGACTACTTTAATAATAATAAAACATTTATTGGTCCAAAAACATATAAATTTTGTCCATAGCGGGTCACATGAACCACGTATGGTAAAATTACAATAAACTGTACATGACGGCAAATATTTAGAATTATTACAAAAATTAGAGGGAAAAAAACGAAAAATGTATGTGAACTAGATGAAACAAAAATATGATTACTTAAGTGAAAAAAAGAAGAATTTGAGAGAAAGAGAGGAAGGAGATTGAGCATCCATCGAAAGGGGGGGGGGGGGGGGGGGGGGGGGAGAGCACATAATTAGGGTATTCAATTGTCGGTATTCAGGTGTTGCTCAAGATAGTTAAAAAACGACCAATGGAAGGAGAAGCACGGACAGACAACGGGAGGGCGTTCCAAACCCTAGCCCCAGCCACTACAAAGGACCTGGCCATGGTTTGACTGAAATGGCGGGTGATCATTAGGACATTTGATCTCGAAGAGGCAGCTCTCGTGGTCAGGTTTTCCAAGTAGTCAGGCATGGAACCACTTAAGATTAAATACAGCGTTTTTAGGTGGCGAAAAATAAAATATTTACTCAAGGGTAAGCAAAGTATCTGTGGCCCAGAAATGGAATGTTATGCCTTAACATTAAAAACATAACGTAGGCAGGCATTGTAGGCTACTTGGAGTTTTTTATTTAGAGAGGCAGATAACATGTAAGAAAAAATGGAACAGCAATAAAATAGATGGGGAAGAACCAAAGCTGTCACCAATCGGCGCTCGAGGTAGTGTGGGGTGAATTTTGAAAGGCGTTGCAGTGAGTGGAGAGATCTTAGACCCTTTGACATACCCTAGTTACGTGGGAGTCCCAGGATTTTAGAGAGTTTTTGTATTTCTCGTATTGGTATTTCTCGTAAACACGAAAACAAGATGTTAGAGCGAGCACGATGAATGCTAACCTTTTTGCATAGATTTCTCGTAGCATTCCGTAGGCCCGTGAGGAAGAGAACTCTTACAGAGACGTTAACGTGACTCTTGTAGTGAATCACTGCTCAACACTCAATTGTCGCAGTAGACTATTTCCGAAGTATTCACATGAATAAAGAAACAACGACCACTTACCTACATCATATGAAAACGATTCAGCTGTGAAGAACACGAATGAAAGGGTGAGTAAACGCGTAAAATGAACCTTGAAACGAAATCTTGAGAATGAAAAAGCTGAAATCTTCGATAAAACGTCGAAAGCAAGAACAAAATGCCGCTAATGACCTTTCTGGTTGAGGTGCGGGGAAAAAACACGAAAGAAAGACAAATACAAAGGTTAAACCAACAAGAACACGCGGCACGGGGAAAATTCAGCCGATTTTGTCGGGTGTGTTTTATTGATGAGTGAATGTTGTTTGGTTGATTGTTTCCTAATAAATTATAATGTTATTCTTCCCACTTTTCCTTTTATTAATACATTGTATTGGTTTTACTCTTCAAAACTTTCTTTTTGGTTCTTAGGATGATTTTGAAAAGCTAGCCTCGCTGAAATGGAGCAGGGAATTCAGTAAAATTGTTGACGTTGATTGGGCGAACAAAGACAACGTTGTCATAGCAACTGAGGATGGTTGGGTTCGAATTCTCGACACAAAGCTCACGAAATTCTCCTCTCCGTTAGACCAGTACAAGTTTCGAGGTAGGTCTAAACTCTTGTTGCTTTCGATTATCAAAGTCGATCGATAGCATAATTATCAATCTTTTCAATTCCAGATATAGTTTACTGTCCAAATATTCTTCCTTTCGAGATCACCTACCGGATGTTGTTCATTCTGTGCACACAGTATTGGAAACCGGTTCCAAATTATGATTATTTCACTGTACAAGATGGAATCCCTGAAGAATACATAGCCCGTAAGTGTTTCTCTTGTCTATAATTAAAGAATTCGTTCAATCCTCTCCAAATCCAGTTGATACAGGCTAGTATAAGAAAAATATTATGGGAGCAGCGTAGGTACGCTTTGGTTGACATATTCCTCCCAACCTGACAAGCTGGGCTTCAGGCCAAACATTGTTTCTACTGATCTATTTGAATTCGAGAGCTCACTACTGCAGCTACAGCTATGACCCCATGATCTTGCATAATCGTCTATGTTCTAATGACTCTAATACAATACCATCATTCATTTATTACTACTTCATGTTTTTCCAATCAAAGTTGAATGTCAAAAATTGTCAGTTTCGGTTAAGTGAAGTACTTTTTTAGAAATGAGTTGAACGTTGTGTCAGATAAATGTAAAATTTGTCATTCTAACAACAAATGGGCTCCTTCACAACAGCTAGCCGAGGTATTCCCATACAGCTCAACTTAACCCTTCCGCCCTTCCTTATCAAATCTACCTTATCAAGCCCTGGTTGCCTTATCAACCTCTTATCTCCTGATCCCAGTGGTGTAGGCATCACTTTGGGGTATTAAAAACAAGCAGCAAAAACCTGGGCAAAATCGAAAGATTAGCCTGCATGCTTATTAGTGGAGCTTTCCGTACTACCCCAACTAGGAGCATCCAAATTATCCTTGGACTAGCACCACTGGATACTCTCGCAATGGTTATTCCATGCAAGCCGTGGTTAGGTTGAATATTTTGGGAGAATGGGTGCATGACACAAGTCATCTCTCTCACTACACACAAGTAGGACACACCTACATTAAACAAGCTACTAATGCTTATGCTCCAGAAACCCTCATACCCTCTGATGAAATGAAGAGGAGATTTTTCTGGAACTTGAAATCCACCTTTGAAATAAAAGACAGAAACGAGTGGAACAATGAACAAACCCCTGTTGACACTATAGACACCATACACTGCAACAGTGATGGTTCAAAGATAGATAGGGGATCCGAACCTTCCTCTGGGGCTGGTGTGTTCACACCCAGCCTTCAAGTGGCAGATTCTTACAGCCTTGACAAATATGCAACTGTATTTCAATCAGAAATATATGCTATCAATAAGTGCCTGGTCACCTTACATAACCACAACACTTCTAACAAAAACATCCACATTTTTACTGATAGTCAGGCCAGCATCAAAGCACTCCTGAACCCCCTCACGACCTCAAAACTGGTCTGGGAAACAAAGAAATATATTAACAATTTGTTTCTTAACAACAACAGAATATCCATAAAATGGATTCCTGGTCATGAGAATCTGGGCGAAGGCAATGTTAATGCGGACGGTTTAGCGCGAGCTGGCTCAGGACAACAGTTTCTGGGCCCATCTCCTTCCATCTGCATTTCCAAAAATGCCTGTAAAACCAAAATTAAAAACTGGGTCACACAAGACCTCAACATTCTCTGGAGCAGGGAAACAGCTAGATATAGACAAACCAGAATGCTCGTTACGTCTTCCGATCCCAAACGAGCATACTGGCTTCTAAGTAAAAGTAGAAATTCAATTAGAACCATGATTGGCATCCTCACCGGACATTATGATTTCCGTAGGATGCTAAATATTATAGATAACAATATCTCACCTATGTGCCCTTGCGGACTCGAGGAGGATTCCGCAGAGCACTTTCTTTGCAGATGCGACCGGTACTGGAGATCCAGAACGGAGGCATTTGGGCATCATATAATTGAACGTGCTTCCCTCAGAGATATTGAGTGGAAAAGAATCAAAAAATTTGCTGATCTAAGCAAAAGGTTTGCTTGCGACGACTCCAACTCGGGGTAACCGGCGGAATCCTCTTTTAAATTAAAGGGGCCTCTTTTTGAGGGAGAGTATAAGCCGTTCATGGTGCCTGAAACTCTTTTCCAATGGTAACCCCGAGCAGTGAGTGAGTGAGTGGTGTATACATCACTTTGGGGTTCAATTGTTATCTTCCGGCGAAGTATGTATGACTAATGCCCAATACATACAACTGCCTGTCACCAAATGCTGAACGCCAAAAGAAAACAAGTTGGTTTCGGCGACCTGCCAGAAAGCAGGAAGGTGCCCTCAGCTATTTTACACGAAAGCTATCTTGTAGAATGGTTGGAAATTCACCGATTAATTTGTACCGATTATGTGCATCAGCGTGCAATCGATATGAAACTTTATGAACTTGATTACAGAAGCAAACGATCAGCTAAAGCTCATGAATCTTGGCGAGGAATTTGGGGCTCTGCCGATTACTCAGAAATGTCTGAGAGTATCAAAATTGATCGGTGACCTTTCCATTATCGACGTGTGGACAGTAGCAAATTACTACTTGAGGGTTTATTATGAAGATCTAACCAAGTAAGTTTATAAGCAAATAAAGTTACTACCTTTAGAGTCACGAAATATATGTGATACGGAGTGTGTTCTGTTTGAAAATTCTTCAATGAAGTCTGAAGATAGACATGGGCTGGAGGAAAAAAAAAAAAAAAAAAAACTGTAGATTCAAACGTTGAGAGTTACATTTTGTTAGAGTATACTGTAGGTCGACCAGAGATGATAAGTGTTCTGAGGGCGAATTCTGCTGGAGTAGATGGAATTACTTTATCATTTGAAAATTTTAGGCGCATATGACTCTATTTCCCTCCATTCCTCTGTGGGGGCATCTGCCCTCGAACCTCTTATGTTTTTATATGAAATAATGCATTAATTACGTTTCTGCTTCGTACTTATTTCAATACAGTAGACTCTCTCTCAACCTCTTGCTCTCTCTCTCTCTCTCTGTATGGTCGACTTCTCGTCTGCTTTCGATCTTTTGAGAAATGATATTTTGTTAGCCATTTTGAAATCCATTGGGGTGGAAAGCAATTTTCTTGACTGGTTTCGATCCTACTTGACAGGAAGAAGGCAGTGCGTGAAAGGACCTGAAAATACCCTATCTACTTGGAATGACATAGTGTTAGGCAGTCCACAAGGGTCAGTTCTTTCGGCACTAATGTTTATAATTTATGTTAAAACACTACCAACTATTTTCACAGAGGGAACTCTTCATATGATGTATGCAGATGACTTGCAATGCTACCAATTTTGTGAGGTTAGCCAAATCGATCAGACCGTTGATAAAATAAATCAAGATTTGGTCAACTTAGCAAATTGGTGTTCAGATCATGGTATGAAGGTGAATGAGTCTAAAACTAAGGTAATGGTTTTAGGGTATAGCAAAATCTTGTCCAAAATTGATATAAAGTGTATTAAGAGAGTTTCATACGATGGCAGTGAACTAGAATATGTACATACATTTAAGAATCTAGGTATAGTAGTGGAAGATACACTCTCCTGGACATCACAAATAACAAATATGTGCAATTTTGTTTTTAAGAGTTTGTATCAATTGAGAAGGACTGCAATAGATTTTCCAACACATGTAAGAAAGCAATTAGCTGAATCATTAGTGCTTCCAATTTTTGATTATGCTCCAGTAGTGTTATGTGATCTCAAAGGTCAAGATATTGATCGGTTACAAAAAGCACAAAATGCGATTGTCAGATTTGTTTTGAGACTTAAGCCGGATGAGCACATAACCCCGCATTATATAAAATTAGGCTGGCTCAAAATCGCCGAGAAGAAAAAATTGCAGCTGGCAGTGATGGTTTTTAAAATATTAAAGTTTAGAAAACCTCACATCTATTTAGTGAATTTACCTGGATGTCGAGTGTAAATACTAGAAATAAAAATAGATTATTGCAAATTCCAACTCATCGTACTACTATTTATAACAGATCATTTGTTGTACAGGGGACAAAATTCTATAATGAGAATGTAGAGCAATTTAATTTAGAACAAAAAACTGAAACTTTTAAAAATGCGTTGAAAACTAAGCTGATGGAGAAGTATAAGAATGAAATTTGATTTACAGATGAATTATTGGATGATTTCTTGAACAGATTTAGATATTGATGGAAAATGACAAATGTAAGATGGTAGATAGAAGAAAGACAGTTTAATTTTTAAAAAAAGGTTATTGTATTTAATTGATAACTTAAGTAACGATTGTAATTATTTTCGAATTATTAATTTTAAATGTATTTTATTTCAAATTATGAATTTATGTGATATTATTGTAAACGATTGTAAGAGGAATTTTGAATAATGTATCCAGGGTTGGTGGAAGAGAGGGCTTATTGCCCTAACCCACCCTGGTGGTTAAATAAACGAATCAATCAATCAATCAATCAATCAATCAATCAATCTCTCTCTCTCTCTCTCTCTCTCTCTCTCCCCCCCCCCCTCAATCTCTGCGATCTTTCTGGAAAGAGAGGAGGAAAAAAGAAACATCTCTCTTTCCTTGTTAGCATAAGTAGGTATTTCGTGCAGCACTCCCGGAAGGTTTACGAGTAAAGAAAGAACATCTCTCGCTCCTTTTCTCTAAGAATCATTTACCAGTGAATCAAAAATGAAAGAACTAAAATCATTCACTTTCTAGGAATCACTTTTGCTTCACACCATTCACACGTATGTATACGGATAGATTGTTGTTACACACATGCACGGCAAACATTCTCGGAACTCAAAGCTAAGAAAACATATATTTCCCGATTGTAGTCAACAAATCAATGCTTGGTTACGAATTATATTCTCCGTGTACTCTATTAATATACACAGATGATTAAATGAAATAATATGTAAATTTCATTACTACTTTTTTGCCTTTTACTTTTATATTCCAAGCACCTAGATGATCTTGAAGCAAGCTTGCCCCCGAAGTGTTTTTCTAAAGTGAAAGGACGAAGAACGTCCTGTTTTAGGGGTGTTGTTCATAACAAACAGATGAAATCAAATGAGATGAATGTAACTGAGGAAATTAAAGAAAGAAAACATAAAAATATTGAAGGGGGAATAAGCCACGGGAAGCAGAAAACAGCTGTCACTAAATTTTACAAAAAACCAAAATAATTGCCACAGTTCAACCAACCCTCAAACATGATATTTCTCTTCGTGGCAATTTTACCTAAAAGGTTTGTTGTCCAAAAGGTGCTTCAACGAGTAGTTCAACTTTATACCCTCTGAACGCAAACCATCTCTGATCTGCCCAAAGGTTTCTACATTGCTGAGTTGGTCTAGCTGTACTTTATTCAGGTTATTAGACCCACAGATCTAGAATAAATAACAAATACTTGAATATCAAATAGATTAACTTGTGATATTTCATGTTTTCTATGTTTGGTTTAACAATATAAAATAACTCAAACAAGTTGGACACCAATATACTGCTCCTCTGAAATATCGCATTAATGTTAAACATAGGCTGGTTATCTTAACACTGCTAAATTGTTTCCATTTTAGGCATCAAGAACTTGGAGCGCAAACGTCTTCATCATGCTCAGATTTGAAACGTATCTTGAAATATCCACACATTGAACCTCTGGACACATGCTACGATTATCTCATAGATCCGTATTCATATCAGGTACCTACCAATACTAATATTTTCCAAATCGCTTTAGGAATTGTTTCTACCACTGTATCAGTTGGTTTGTTCCCACTATGTGACGAATAAATTCAGGTCAGGGCATGTCCAGGACAGGACAAGCTCCGGAGGTGTTCAGGCAGGGTTGCCAACACCCCACGAGAATGCAGTGTGTTTGGTCCGAAAAACCGGTACATTCCGGTACTTTTAATTTGGAAATCCGGTACATATTTAGTCAGTTCTGTAGAGACCACGCCCCTTTTTGGCTGTATGAACAGCGTGAAAACCTGTTCAGATCACGGAGAATTCAAATAAACTGTGTCCATGGAAGTACCTGTTTTTTCCATGCTTGCATGACGTACATGAGAGAAAGGTCACGTTAGCCTTACTTTTTAAGATAAGCTTTGAGTAAGGATGAAGGATATAAATCAGGTTATAAGAGCTTTGCTTGAGTGCTTGCATGGGGCAAGCTGCTGATACCTTTAGCATTGTTTCTGCTTACTCCTGTTCAAGGGGGTGGAGGTACCCGAACATGAACTGGCTGCACCCGTCTACGTTCAGTTTTAGGAAAAGCAAATACCTTGCTGTTGAGAAATTAATTTCAGACCTAAATAGAGATATACTTGATTTATTCAAGATAGAAACTATACCTATCATTAAATAGACATACGTAACCCTTCTGTTATACTCAACTCCAGACCTATTTTCGGACCATGGAAAAATTAGAACATTGATCATAGGTAGCAGCGATAAATGAATCATAGCTGGAAGCGAAAAATAAATAGGCTGGTCGAAGTATACTGTGAACTAAATTACCGCAAAATTACTGCGCTCACTGACCACACACATCACAACTCATGTTGAAAATGAGTTGGTACAGAGAATGGTTGGTGGGTTTTTTCGAATTTGAAGGAGAAGAATGTTTTTGGACTGATCAAAAACTTTGTAATTTGACTCCTGTTTTAATAGGTATTTTGTTGAAAACTCGAAATCCCGGTACATTTGAAGCTTAA
The DNA here is from genome assembly GCA_030762985.1 of Adelphocoris suturalis. Taxonomy (NCBI): domain Eukaryota; kingdom Metazoa; phylum Arthropoda; class Insecta; order Hemiptera; family Miridae; genus Adelphocoris; species Adelphocoris suturalis. Next base: position 45,170,349 of record CM061049.1, read on the forward strand.
ACTGGCATCCCGGTACACAAAGTGAAAATCTGGTGCATGTACTGCAACGCTATCCTGGTAGGTTTGGCAACACTGCGTTCAGGGCAGCGGGTGGCACTACCGTTGAGGGCACATATTCAGAGCACAAAAGTATGGATACTTCAAATCTATCCATGCGGAAAGGCTCACCCTAACGTTATTTTAGGATCATTACATAATTTAGCAGCAATGGAGTTCAACGGGAACCAATCCAGGTTATAGAACTTGGGGGAAAGATATGTCAGGTTATAAGGGATTTGTTAGAGGGCCTGTGTGAAGCAAGTCTTCCTTGGTCTTCTGTCAGAGCAGCCAGTTCATGTTTGGATCACGTTCTTAAAAGCGGCTTCCCTGACCTGATCATGAACCTGAGAACAGCAGGAAAGGAAATAAGGGTGGTTTCTTGCTCCTCCATCACTGCGCCGGTGTGGGATGACGTAAACATGAACTAGGGGTCGGTGGAAATGAAACTATTATTTAACTCATTAGAGTTACTGTTTCCCGTTTTAACAAAAATACGTAATTAATCAATTTATTGTATTTCTTTGAGAAAGAATTTTGTTGTACTAATCCTCAAATTTTCAGAAACTTCAACTAGACAGAGTGACGCTTCATGAATGGAAGCGAGGCGATTACTTGCACACCCAGCGAGTTGTCGAAAAACTGATTTTGCTCGGGGAAATGGATCGAGCTGTCCAGTTACTGTTAGAAACGGATATAGACAACCCCAACTACTATGGAGACGCCATAAAGTGAGTATAACTATAAAAAAAGTTCCAGTCTTGCAGAATAGATTTTTGCGTGAACAAAAAATTGTTAATTATCTGATGTTATGGCTAAACGACGTTTTCTAAAATATATTTTGCTATTTAATCAAATATTAAAACTTTTACCATATAATAAGTTGAAGTTTTTATCGATTTTTGGTTTATTATTTCCAGTAATAAGCCTATGTGATCGTATAGCAAAAAATTTTATAACCCCCCTCAAATTTTGTCATTTCACGTTTCAAGGTGCGTAGAATCCAAATTTGAAATGTCCGTCCGCCGTCCGGGCCATAAAAGGCCTAAGAATTTACTTAAAAAACCCGTTCTTTCACACATAGACTCATTTGGGGTCTAGTTGATCCTAACGTTTAACCATCCCGATCGCTTTACTCGCATAGATGCTATGGGCCAAAAACGGGCGAAAAAGTGTCTTTTTCGAGGTTTTGAGTGTTAGACTTACGCACGCGCGCACGCCTGGCACGCTTGGCAGGGGGTCACGGTGGGTGGTGAGCGGGGGGTGGAGTGAGAGGAGGCGCCGCGGCACCTTGTGGGGGCTGGGGTGACCAGGGGCGTAGGAGAATGGATATTTATTACTTTTACGTGTTATACCCATATAATACGCCGCGCCAACCTGAGGGGGGTACGGCATTAGGGGCATAGTGGAACGGAACCTGGGGAGTAGCGTCCGGGGCGTATCGGAATGGATATAATATATATTTTATATTATATTTTATTACTTTTACCCCATATAACATTTAACCTACCTTGAACACACTAGTATATTTAGTATATTATATCATACTATAGTATGTTACAAAAATAATTGATCCAGCCCATCTAAAATCCTTCGTTCTTCTTCTTCCCAAAATCTTCTCAGATCGAAGCAAATCGTTTTTAAATTAAAATTGCATTACATGGGCAGGTTGGAGTCTGAACCCTCTGGATGAATAGCTGTTTACTTATATTTCTGCCATAGGTAAGTGGGGTGTCGTCACCCAAGTAATTTCGGATGCAGATTCGACTGGGATAGGTCCCAGATGCTTTTGGAATCCAGTGTACGTACGGTTTTAGTTTGATTCCTATAGAAATTTCGGGTTGCTGTACGATCATCCATTTGCTCCCCATCGGGAGCGCAGCCTGTAACGCGAGAACAGAGGTGGATACTAGAAAAGAGACTGGCGAAAGCCCCAGAGCATGCTGGTTACTATAGCTGGCTATCTGATTCAGAAATAATAAACCATTATGTAATAATTTGCAGCGTTTTTAGGTACATTTTTAGCACAATTTTATGCAAGAATGTTCTAGTTGATAGTTAATAAACTTTTCTAAGTAATATCCGGCTAAAAATACGTAAAATCACATAAATTTGACGATTTTAGCAGTTTTTTAAACCATTTCTGGTGATTTTTTTAGTACATTTTTTGAAATTCGAGCAATTTACTGTGCTCAATAAGTGATGTCCTACGAAATCATTTTTTCTTTTGGAATGCTTGATTTTTTTTGGCGAATGAACGGCCTTTGTTATCTAAGGAGAGTCTGGAATAACATCACACACTTTCTATGTATTTATTTATTTGTATTGATTTAAAAAAATACATATACTTTATTATTTTGTTTAGGGCGTGTTTAATAGCCACCATACAACAAACTGGAGCAGCTCAAAGCACTGTCAAGCTTGTTGCTACAAATCTTATCGCTAATGGTAAAGTTTGGGAGGGTAAGTGAACTGTTTCTACTGAACTTGATTACATTATTGTGGTACGTTGTTTGTGTAATTGTGTTAATAGTTCCAAGTTGCTCTATTAAAGTGTGGAAGCTTCCACCACCACTTTACGCTGTTATTATTGATTGTATTTGCGAAATTTCCTGTGACCGTGTGATTAGGGCCTAATGCTGTATATTTATGCTTTCTATCCTGTTATGCTCTCGGGAGTACCTAGGTTGTTGATGCATTCTGATCACTTTTAGGGGGTGAACAGACATTTTCTTCAAAATCAGAATTATCACTCGCACTTTAGGTAGTAGACTGTCCTGAACAATTTTGGTTTCGTTGTCCACTGATCCTTGAGGGGAAACTTTGGTTAAATACCGTTTGATTTTGATGACATATTCAGAGACTGTTATGACCGACAAGGTGTGTTCCAACCACCCCTCTGAGTTCATGAACTCAGACGGGTTCCATGAGTTCATGAAACTTTTAGGTTCAAGAACCCGTCGGTGGGAACTCTGTAGTTCACATGACAGTCAATGCACTAACTAGTGCTAGCATCGTCTTTAGTAACGTGAGAACCTCATCTCGGTTATTTATGAGCCCTCTTGCTGTAATAACTAAAATAAAAAATGTTCTATGAACCGGTCACCGTCGTAGAATCGGAGAACATTTTCAAAGAAGCCGATGTTCTTAGGCACGACTCTATTCGCCTCAAATTCCTGTTGATCTAAATCCTCCTCCTCATCGGAAGTGAGGACCCACTCCCAATCTGCTATTGAAGTATATACTTCCGAATTCGAATCCGATTCTTCTAGAAATAATCCTCCAGCTATTTTATTGAGATTCATGACTTTCAAGGCAAGTGAGGAACAATAAATGAAGAATGAATTGAGAACGAATGAAGAAAGAATGAATGAACAAAGAAGTGAAGAAGTGAGGAACAAGTTAGGAACAAGAACAATTAATTTAGCGTGAAGGTTTGCAGTGAAATACGATTTTTGGAAGGTTACGATAGGTTTTCTTCAGTTCGAGTTCTCAACCCTATCCCCGAGCAGGTCTGAAAAGTTCATGAACTCACTGAACTCAGTTCATGAACCCGATGCGGTGGGAACACCATAGCGAGTGTTGAGTTCCTGAACTGAAAACGGTTGGAACACGATTCACGTGCGCATAACTTTCGAACCAGTTCCGAAAAGTTCATGAACTCGCGGTGGTTGGAACACACCTATTGTACATTTCATAACTGCATAACTGATAGTAGTGATTGCGTATGCGCAAACATCAGATCCATGCAGCTACAGGTTTCATCTGATTTTGAATACATTCTCGCGGATTGGGAGGGTTGAGGGGTTAAACTCTAGATGATTCCCCATGAATTTCCCAACTGCCAAATCAATATTTGCCTCTGCGCATGCGGTTACCTAAACTCCTTGTAACTAGAATAAATATAGAACAAATCCTAAAGTTTTTATGTGACGACCTTTCCCGGACTGAGCAGTTAATCTTGGACTTGCTTACTCTGATTCAGCAAATATGGAATGAGGAGACTATGCCCACAGTGGTAGAAAGGAATGACCATTCCATTACGCAGAAGTGAGGACTCTAAATTGTGTGACCACTTCCAAAGAATTTACCTCCTCTGTGTAGCTTTCAAAGTGCTGTGTTACGCTCCAGGAAAATAACTCTCACAGTCGAAAAGGTTTGGTCACCCTGACCTCATAGCTCTGATTGTTAGAGTGTCGCAACTCCGAGGAATTTCCCGTAATTTCTCGTAGTTGTGACGACGCGAGTTCGAACTCCTCTTGAGGTAGCAAATATTTTTGGGCCGTTATAGTGGCACAGTCGAAATAGGACCCGAAATCATACGAAACAATAATTAATTAAATCCCTCTCGAGCCAAAAGACTGTAAACATCACATTTCCTGTTGTTATGCCTTTCATTTCCTCACTCACTTGAGTCAAAACACACCGGGACCTTGCTCTACTGCTGACTTGTTCCAGCGAGCATCTACTGAGCCAGCAGCCTGCATTTTCACTTCGCCCGACCCCAAACCAGCTGAGATGGCTGGTATTTGACTCCGGGGAAATGTTACGCTCCAGGAAAATAACTCTCATAGTCGAAGAGGTTTGATAACCCTGGCCTCATAGCTCTGATCGTTAGAGTGTTGCTCCGAGGAATTTCTCGTAATCTCTCGTAGTTGTGACGACTCGAGTTCGAACTCCTGTCGAGTTGTCAAATATTTTTAGCCCATTACAGTAAAAGGAAGGTCATTTTTGCGCCCGACGTGTGTGGTAGAATGCGTATTGCATTTTTAAGTTCAAGTTATTTAAGTATCTACTAGTTAAGTTATTAAGTATCTACTGAGGCAAAGTTTGATGAAACCCTGTGAGAGAAAGATTATGCATGGGAGTGTATCAAGATGATGCGCATCTGGACATTGCTGTGTGATTAAGATGAAGACCTCTCCACCACCATGTGTGGAGGGTGACTCTGTTCTGATTTCCCTCAATACAATAACAACTCTCTTCTGCAATTTAAACCAAGTGAAATGTTGGGTAAATACGATGTTAGTGGATGATACCTGATGAGATGAAATTAATTGGATTAGGCAATCATTCTGGTGGCCTGGGTTGCGCCAGGACGTCACCAACTATGTCCTACCGACTGCGCCACTGTAACGGCCCAAAGATATCTGATATCTCGACAGGATTTCGAACTCGCGTCGTCACAACTACGAGAGATTACGGGAAATTCCTCGGAAATCGCGACACTCTAACGATCAGAGCTATGAGGCCAGGGTGACCAAACCTCTTCGACTGTGAGAGTTATTTTCCTGGAGCGTAACAGCTGTTTGTTGAAATTTGCTTCCGAATCGTTCTCAATGCTGAAAAAACTTGGCAGTTACCATTTTCGGATCCAATTTACCCACATCGATGAAACTTTTATTTTGAGAAGACTCAAGAAAAAATTTGGGAGTTCAGCCAGGGTTATATGCCAAACTATTTTCCCAAGACCACTTCTCTATCATGTACAGGGCCGTTTTCGCCCTCCTTTCTTGTTCATATTCATTTTTGGCAATACATATCAGAAGCAAATCATCTGCGTATGTGAACAAGTCAACCCCTTCCCTGAAAGGCTGCTCGAGTAAAGAATTGTACAAAACAATCTAGAACCCCGGACCTGAACATGACCCCTGAGGGCAGCCCATCTCCTGGTTTCTTTTTATCATAGCAGATCGAGTTTGCAGCACAGTATTTCGCTCTGAGAAATAAGATCGCGCCAGTATGTCAAGATTTTGAGGGCATCCCATGTCTGCCAGGTTCTTTAAGATGGCTGGCCACCATGCCCCATTGAATGCCCCCTTCACATCGAGTGAGACTGCCACCACATACTCCTTTCTGTTGAGGGCATTTCTAATGCACTCCTTTACACTGTTCAGGGAAGTAATAGTGCTTTTTTGCGGCAAAAACCCGTACTGTTTTTTTCAAAATTTTCTGGCGATTTTGGAGGCAGCATTATCCACCCTTTCCCAACACTTTTGCAAAAAGCGGAAGCAAGCTAATAGAGCAACTTCGTGGGTTCCATACTTCTCTCCTTTCCTGGTTTAGTGATGAATTCTAAATTTACCCCTACCCAAGCATTCCACATACTTTGCAGTTATAGTGTTTGACAAAATCCTGAACGCCTGTGCAAAAATCTCGATTGTAATTCCATCCTCCCCAGGAGATTTTCCAGATGGAAATCCATCAATTACTGCCTGAATTTCAGCTTTTGAAAAGGAGATATCATCAGTTTCCCCAGCTTAACCCTCTGCTTCTCGTCATATTCGTTCATGATGTCCCGACCGTGGTTCATGCTCTGGGTGTGTGTGCATGCGTGCCACCTGTTTTTTATTTAATGATGTGCCCCCTTCGCCTTTAAGAGGTTTTTGCAAAGTTTCTTCATTTGGACAGTTCAAATTATCACAAGACTTTAGAAAAAATGCCTTTTTGGCCTTTAAGAGGTTTTTAGCGTTTTGGTTTTATAAGAGGTTTTATTAAAAATAAAAAAAGTATTCCACGCTACACGCCTCAATTTTGGAGCTATCAACTTGAAATTTGGTAGGTAGACTCATTAGACATCCGGAATTTGCTGTTCAGTATTTGGTAACGACCCGACGACTGGATTTTGTCATCGGCGATGACGATCGTCATCAAATCAAAAAATAATCGAGTTTGGTATCGTTTTGTATAGTTTTCGCCTCACAGAGTCGACTGAAACCACTATAAAAGCTGTAAAGGTTGCCCTAGACAACAACGAGGTCGTTCTCGTCGTCACTGACGTCAGTCATTGTCAAATCATCAAAAACCAAGTTTGGTATCGATTTCAATAGTTTTTGACCAACTTTTTCAACCAGTTTTTCATTCTTTGTGAGGAACCTGGTTAGCGGACCAACTAGTTCTAAAACTTTTGTTATAAATATTATGCTACAGATAGGAGGAAGCTATGTGATCCGAATGGGCTGACCTTGTTTTATTGCCAATAGTTACGTTATCATCATCAACGTGCGTTTTTTAGGTGTGCAGCTGCTTTGCTTGATTGGCAAAGGACTGGATGGCTGTCGCTACCTCATGTCCTATGGTATGTGGGAATCAGCTATTTGGCTCGCAAAGGCCATATTGCCTCAAAACGAAGCTCAGGAAGTCATGAAAAAGTTTGCCGAACACCTGATCAACTCCGGCTGCATGGTAAAGGATTTAATTTATGAATCAACCAATATCAATTTTGAATTGTTATCTTATTTTCCCACAAAATTATTCAATCGTTGATTTTTATATAATAATTCATGTCTCTCGTGATCTACATTCCTGCTGTTTTAGGTCGAAGCACTTCTCGTGTACATTTCGCAATACCAATTTGAAAAAGCCCTAGAAATCCTTCACAGCAACAACTCTACATACACCGCTGTACTACTGCTGATGGCTTGTCAAAGCTACAAAGTCAATATTAGTCATATCCTTTACAACTTTAATCTATTCTACCTCACTCATTACCACGTTTGTTAGTAGCTATGAAGGGGTGTTAGTGGTCTAGTAGTATCGACGTCGTATCGTTGAAACTTAATTTTGACGGTCTCTAATTTGCATGTGCGTCGTCTTCTACGACTATTTCATTTACAATGGGCTGAAGCCTTCGAAAGTCAAGTTTCGACATCGAAAAGTAGCAACGATCCTACTGGCACCTTAGCGAAACATCATTATCAATTAGACACAATTGTCGAGTGTGTTGAGTGTTCAAATTCTCGAGTGTTGAGTTTATAGATAGTTAAGTTTAGCGTTTACTGTTTCACAAATAATTCTAACATCTATTATTTATTGATTTATTTATTAATGGGTAACCTACTCTAATTTGACTTTCACCAATTCCCACAAAGGTAGTATTCGAATTGGGGAAAACCTGGCTGAAACGCAGTCAAATTGGGGAAAGCTTCGGCATCGAAATGGGGAAATGGTTATGAATGTGGGACGATCGAATTGGGGAAATGTCCTGATTTCGCGCGAGTAATTTTAGGTGCTTGCGAGTCGTAAACATTGGTATGTCGTCCCTGATGAAGCAACATTTTCCCCCATTCATACGAGGCTTTCCATGGGCTCGGGGCTTTCGATGGCTTCGGCATCGAATTGGTGAAACGGTTATGAACGTGGGACATTCGAATTGGGGAAATGTCCTGACTTCTCGAGTAATTTTAGGTGCTTGCGAGTCGTAAACATTGGTATGTCTTCCCTAATGAAGCAACATTTTCCCCCATTCATACGAGGCTTTCCTGCATTTCTTCGAACTGTTGAAGATCTTCCTCAAAAGACTTAGGAATGGATGGCAGGAATTTCGTTCTCAAAATACATCTGGTGAATGAGCTTTATGCCAGTGTGTTCGAAGTTCGAAGAGGGTGATGACAGCAGCTCTTTCCGAATCAACTTATTCGGTTTTGTGTGCACGGTTTTTTTCTTGAGACTGGAACATTCCGTTTGCCTTTCGACGATCTCTTCACAAGGAGGGAGATTATTGCACTGCTTGGAATTCACTAACAAAACTTAACATGTTAGAATCGGTACAAAGCGTAACCGAACACTTGCTACCATTTACCCAGATGGATTGCCGCCCGCAGCAAGGCTCAGTCGTTCTTCTCCCCAAATCGATTACCAACCCCACAAAGGAGCTACCTACTTAACACTTTCATTTTAGACAAGGGAGCCACATAAAACCACTACTTGATGATGAATTTGTTTTTCGAAATATACCATGAATCCCTACCCCTATTACATAATACTTCCTACAATATCCCGAGATTATTCTCATTAGCATATGCATTTAATTTTGATCGGACCAAAATTACAATAAAACAATACCGAAACCGTCAAATACCAGCATCCAGAGAATGAGCAAACAGATAAACCAGAATACCGACAGCAGAACTAAAAGCGCGTTATATGTTATTCAATTTTTAACCCTTAGGTTCTTGGTGGAAACAAAGGAGTTTTGGTGGAGGAAACGACCCAGTGTTCTAAAAGTCATTAATTTATTTCTGGAAAATGGAGTCAGCCTTATGCACACAGTCTTGGATGAGTTAACAACTATTTAGTTGCCGAAGAGTTCCCACCACCGCGCACTGGTAACTAAGTAGTTGCCTTTCAGGCCAGTCTCTACAATGAATTTCGACGAAGCTGCATGTGTTTGTGCGCTCATTTTGAGACAAAGAAGGAAGAAGCTGATGACAAGAACGTTTTGGGTCCATCCAATCATCAGTATAGATAAAATCCGAATAAGTTCTTTAATTACTTCAGAAGAGAAGAGAAAGTTTTAATCAATTATTGGTAGCTCGCGGACCACGTGTAACGTAGGTACCGGGATACGTCCTTCCGACAGGCTGTACCACCGCAAGAAAGATTGGCCGTGACTCTAAAGTAGGTAATAAAATAAATACAACTAGCATTTAAATTATTTATAATTAGACAAATGGAAAGATTACAATTTTATTACTTCATTTTCAAAGTTGAATTTGACAAGAAGTATAATATGTTTTTGAAGCGTATGAAAAGAACTGAGAAAAGTAATCTTAAAATCAAATCGAAAAAGTCGACTTTTGTAGGTATATGTAAGTAGTTCTCTCAAAATAACAGGATAAGTTTATGTTTAAAATTGAAGACACGTCGGATGCGTTTTCCCACGTATCTTGAATGGTGTTTGATGAAGTTGGTGACATAATCTGTTCAAATGGGCGCCCTGCGCCCTGGTACAAATCTTTGAAAATTGAACAAACTATGGAAAACAAAATAGACAACGCGAAGTCCCGCCGGCGACTAAACAGTTGCCGGTGCGCGGGGGTAGGTAGAAATCAACGTGACTCATTCCCCCGGCGATTGTTTACTCACCCGTCGAATAGGTCTCGACGCAATTTTTTAGTTGCTGTGATTTAAAAGTTGCTCGTGCGCGGGGCTGCATTCAAGGCTGTGTGATTCATTTAAACTTTCTCAAGGCGACTAAATAGTTGCCTAGAAAAAGTTGCCATTGTGCGGGGGCTCTTAAAGTCCCCCACACAGGAACATAACGGTAAGCAGCTGCAGGTCGTATTTACATAAATAATTACTAACTCAACTTACCTTCGGGTAAAAATTGAGTACAACTATAGTGCGGTCTTTGTAGTGCGGCACGTTTCACATTGTGCGCGTTGTGAAACATGCCGCTGCATAAGCAAACAGTCTTTTACGAAGACCGTATTATAATTTACCTTTATGGTAGCAGCCATCTCGTCCTATGCTACTCTGTGCACTAGGAAGGACAGGGCAGCAGCAGACAGCCTGGGCCAGGCACATGATGGGACACTTTGTGACGTAAAATCCCACAACCTGGCACCAGACGTTCCCGTCCTGGCCCTATCCTGCCTAATGTGTGGATTGGCGTAGGACGGAATGGCTTCTGTCGTCCACCATTTCGCATCCTACCCGCGGCGTTTTAAGGTAAATTAGTTATGTCAATACGACCCTCATCACGCGGCTGTTTCCCGTTCTGTTCCTGCTAGTGTGAGGGGAGCTTAAGGCCGGTTTCACAAGAGGTGGTTTAGTTGATTACACTATTGCCTGCCAAGCGGTCAACAAGTTGACCACCGTGTGAACGCTCCTTTCAGACGAGGCAACTTATCACCATGTGGAATCAACTTCTTTTCCCAAGGGGACGTTTAGTAGGTACGATTTTAGAACCCGAGGAAGCTGGAGCACTTCTTGTGCTTGCAAAAATCATGTTAATACTTCGTAATAGGTCTTGGTTGTTGACATTTGGTAATATAGATAAAATTCTTAATTTAATAATGAGGTAGGTACTTAAATAATTCAAATAATTTTAATGAAATGATCTTACTGATTGCACTCTGTTGGGTTAGCTCCAAGTCATCGAGTGCACCATGAAATTTTCTCGCCACTTCCCTCCACGCCTCACTTTTTTAAATTTTGTCATTGTAATCACTTGATCTCATGTCCCATATTGCGGGATAAATTCTGATGGCTTCAATAAAATTTTCCACATTCATACTGCGTAGAGCTATGCCTTCCATGGTGGCTCGAAGTTGACTAAACTAGGCGTCTCGTGTGAAGAGCTCATTGCCGGTAGCGTCTTTTGAGTTGACTCAACTAGTGGGGATGAGAACGGTGCAGGCACTGTGCCGGGCTCCCACGTGCACGGGCGGATGAGTTGACTGCGTGTGAACGGGCTCGGGAAATGTCATTCACTTTCCACAAGGCTACACTCCTTGCACCCGCCCGTTCAACTAGTGGAATCAACTAAACCGCCTCCTGTGAAATTGGCCTAAGAGTTACCATCCAGTTCGCCATAATACGGGTGGGTTCTCTCCACTTACATTGAGACCAAGCAAACAATAAGATCACTCTGTCGTGAAGTTGGTGCGGCTGTACTTGCGATGGAATTATTCTTCAATCATGTGCATAAGAAAGTCCCTGTACTCGGCACCACAAATACCTGCACTACCATCTAAGCTAATTCTTAAGCAATAATTTGTGAGTTTATGAATAATTCATAACGTTTAAGAGGGGTACCTACAGCACTTTCCTAACAACCATGGCTAATAAAATCACTGACACTGTATACGTGTATGTTCTTAGAACATAAACTGACACCTACTGATTTACTCATCTTTGTACTTATATTTCATCTTAACTCTGTCAATACAGAACCTAACTAACTCGATTTATTCTTCATTTACTGAGTTCCTTCACTCGATCGGGAGTCATGAAGCAGCTAACGGACTCGCAGCTCAGCTAAACATCAGTGGCTAAACGACCTAATATTCTACGAGTACTAAGACTGTTTTTCCGTCAAGTGATGTCAGAAAATTGGCACCGAAACAAAGATTGAGAGCCCTTTCTCCTGTTCTCAAGTAATGCGAAAATGAAGGGCATAATATGTATTAATCAAACTGTTAGGAAAGCTTTTCAGTATTCCTATGTACATAGAATTTTTCATACTCCCAACTTTGCTCTACAGTCTAAAAGAGCAACTATGAACAACTGTATCTATCCTCTAAAAAGCACAGGAAAAGACAAAGTCGATTATAGCCGTTGAAAACAGAAATAGAATGACCATTGTCTATAATATTGTCATCTCCCCAATCTAGTCTTGATTAAACTTATTAGGTACCTAAAACAAACAAATATAGATTTCGACCCATTACGTTTATTTCCATTCAGCAGTGAAGCCATTGGCAGATATTTCAAACAATTATTTTCCTTTCATATTTGTACAAATTATAAAAAGCGTATATCCTTTGGTAGCTACATAGAAGTTCGCTAAAATCATTTTATCTTAGAAGCTGAGGTATTTGGATGTCAATTGGAGGCAAATTGATTATTTTCTTTTCTTTCAGGTTTTTATTTAAATACCGCTTTATTAATTTAAACTTAACGTAATAATTTAAATAATAGTTACAAGATTGAGACTTGGATTAAAAAAAGCCTGTGGTTTTTCGGAGAGGATTATCTCTCGTTCGTCCCCGCTGCCCTCATTGCGGGTAGGTACAGTCCAGGTGGATGGTTGCCTTCTGCTCTTCATGATAGGGGTGGTTTGGGGACATGAGATTAACTTAGCCTGGTCCTCCACTGGAAGCGACTTAAGCGACTAAGCGACATGGCGACTTCCGCAAGGCGACTGGGACGCGACTGAGCTCCTCCATTGGAGGCGACTTAGTCGTGCGAAGTCTGTGGTGGTGAGTAGTAGACTGCATTTATTTTTGGTAAAATGGACGACATAGATAGTTATTATTTGCTGGATAATGCTCTCGTAAATTTCCTTCGGATGAGAAGGAAACAACGAATGTTCTGGATGAACCCAATATTGACAAGGAGGCAAAATTTGGGTGAATTCAACCACCTCCACAACGAGCTGAAGGGAGATTCAGGGAAGTTTCGGAATTATTATAGGATGGACCTACAAACGTACAAGTACATCTTGAATGCTATACAAGCTTCGATCACCAAATCGTCCAACTTCAGGGACACGATCTCATCAGCAGAACGCCTCAGCGTGACTCTGTAAATCATGGCCGGAAGGCAGGAACAGGAAAATGTGAATCACAGTCGAAGGGTGCGCCGAGAAAACATGGGAGGGGGAAGCCAGGTCGCTCGAAGACAGGCGACCGATCCCATCCGGATGGGATCAGTCGCTCGTCGCCTCAAAATACGCGAAGTCGCGTCACTCATGTAGCTTGCAGTGGAGGACCTCTAATACGTTTCAAGCTCATGGGATTAGTCGCTTATATACGGAAGAATACGCATAGTCGCTTCCAGTGGAGGACCACCCTTATGGCTTTCCTTATCAATGTTCATTTTGAACTCAAAGTACTTTCGCCTCTAGGGACAGGTATTTCTCAATCTAAGTCTCAATCTAAACTAAACCATGAGCGACAATTTTATTATAATATCTCAACGATATAAGATGAAAAACAAGAATGTGCCTACTACAATAAGCTGAATATATTCCCTGAAGCGGCCTCCCTAGAGGCGAAAGTAGTTCAAAATAAACATTGATGAGGAAAGCCATAAGTTAATCTCATCCCCTCAAACCTCCCCTATCATGAAGAGCAGAAAGCAACCATCCACCTTTACTGTACCTACCCGAAATGAGCGCAGCGGGGACGAACAAGAGATAATCCTCTCCAAAAAACCAAAGGACCACCACCAGGCTTCCACCTGGATTATCACTGTTCATTCCAAATGAGTGCAATATTAAAATAGATTAAGCTGGAGGAAGTGGTCATTGATAAAATAGCTACGTGTAAATAAAATTATAACCAGGCAGGGTGCTTTGAGTAAAAACGTTCTGTCAACATACGAATAAAATAAACTATATTTCAGATTGATTTTTTCTCACATTACCTTCGCCTACCACGTACAAGAAGTTCCAGTCATGCAGCATGATCGAATTTTCGTAAATTATGTGGTTATAAAATCTACCTACATCGGTTCATTTTATTTTTATTATTTTTCGGGTGTAAAATTGAAAACGCACTTGCCCCCCAACAGGGGGCAAGTGCATTGTTTGAATGCTTCTACGTTTTTCCCAATTCTTAATGAATTACTAACTTCAATTCATTATAACCACACTTTTTTCGTCGTAGAAATGTCTGGGTTGAGCCTTTATGGCATTTGGAGTACACTTTTGAAGGAATACACTTTTGACATTTTCATGTCCTTGCCCTGGCACATTGCACAAAAAACTGTCACGTAACGTAACGTAAATATTTTGACGATTTCCGCTTACAACCGAGTCGTTGCTAGGGAAATGGTACTTCGTCGTTTTTCATCCCAAAAAATTCGTTGACCATTCGTTCGAAAGCTCTCGATTTATCCAACCATATTATGTTTACTACTGCGAAGTGCGTGGCCAACAAGCTGAGTTATGAGCAAGGTTATTTGAATAATTGTGTACACTCAGGTGATCATTCTCAATAATTGATATTGTGAACATGATTGCCACCGCTTGTTAATTTCTGATGATTTCATTGAGCTGGTGTTTCGATGATTTGATTCATAGCAGGTGATCCAAATATTGTGAGAACGGTTTGATTTGTGAAGCGGTGGTTAAATCATTTTAATAGGTAATTTCTATGCTTTACACTCTAGGAAGCTGTAATTTCTTATGTAGCCTCTTTAGGACATTTACTTGACGATGCCCAGGGTCCGGATCAGATGAGTGGCTTTTGAAGCTAATTTCTATGTTTTACACTCCAGGAATCTGTAATTTCGTATGTAGTCTCTTTAGCACATTTACGTTACGATGCCCAGGGTCCGGATCAGATGAGTGGCTTTTGAAGCTAATTTCTATGTTTTACACTCCAGGAAGCTGTAATTTCGTATGTAGCCTCTTTAGCACATTTACGTGACGATGCCCAGGGTCCGGATCAGCTGAGTGGCTCTTAGAGCTTGCATACGAGTCTGCAGGGGGGTAGGTGATGTAGCCTGGCTCGAATTCAATGAAGTACCCACGGGTGTCGGAACAATGAGTCAACACGATCGCGAATTCAATTAAGTACCCACAGGTGGGCGGTTTCTCTTATGGCCCATTTAATTGATTTGTAAGTACGCCCGCCGTGCGATGCACGGGTGAGATCTGCCTAGTAATAAATACAATAAGAAAACACACATGAAAATGTCCCAATGTGTTGCAGACTCGTATGCAAGCATTTCAAGCTGCTTTGTCTTTTAAAGTTTTTCATATAAAGAGTAACAGATGAACAAGTTGGATATAAAGACTGGTAGAGAGCGTTGTCATCTACATTCCCGTGAGACAGAAGAAGCGACAGGTAGGTTGGTATATAAGGAGAACAATCCATTCTCGAATGTCGGAGTAGCTACTCAAGAAGCAAACGAACGATCGTCTATAAAACAAAAGAATACCGAGGTGGAACAAGGAAATATGAGGTTTCCTAGACCGTTTATCTAAATCCGGGGATCATTCCACCGCTTTCCGTGCCTTGAGGGAAATGCGTTGACGGTTTATTTTCTCTTGCAAAGGCATCTATTCGTTAGGCACGGTAGCATTGCCACAGTAGCCAATCCTGACTCTTGTCACATAAATGAATAGATCAGTGAATTCTAGTTTAACTGACTACATCAAACCAGCGGGGATTTCTAGTTTTAACTAGTGACTTCTAGTTTTCACGAAGGGGCTTAGTGAAAACTAGAATTGACTAGTTAAAACTAGTAATAACTGATTTCGGGTATTAACTGTAACATATATATCATATGATGGATCGTATGGTCCCATGCTGCGTAGTAGGGAGAAGGATCATACATAGGAAGGGCTGGTCTGGGATGAAGGAAGGTACACTAGTCTTATCCCCGGTGTAAGTAAATGTATTGACCATTGGCATGAACAGTTGGTTTGTTGACGGAGTTTTTTCTCAGCCGAAAATCCAGGTATCATTCACTGCGTCTCGACGGACAGGTAATTAAATGCCTGCTGTCCTTACGACGGAGCAACTCACGTCCGTATATCAGTCGTTGGAGGAGTCATTTAATAGAGTTTTTGGTGACCACTAACGTACCCAAGAGTACGTGACCCAGGGGGGGACGTTAATAACGTCGTACGTTAGAATGGCTCATTTAACGTCACCCGTTTGGGGACCTAAAGACACCAGCCTAACCTTCTTGTAAATGTAACACTACTGGGCACCTCAAAATTACTCGAATACTGGGGAAGTAAATAATAGTAGTTATTTTATTTTTTTCAAATGCCCCATTACCTACTAATTTATTATGATGATGTAACGCAGGGGTGCTCAAACGGTCGATCGCGATCGACCAGTCGATCGCGAGTGCTTTTTGAGTAGATCTCGAGGAGAGGCATTTTTTAAATAAGTAGGTAACTAAACTACAAAAATTTATTACGTAATAACACTGCTTGCGGCAAAAGGCGGCTTTATCAAAGGAACGCGCGGTACTTGTCAAAGAAAAGCCGCGTTGTTTCTAGACTAGACTGTACTAGACCATTTCGGGCGGCGCGTTTGACGCTGAATTATCAAATATTTTGGGACAATT
This sequence comes from Adelphocoris suturalis, assembly GCA_030762985.1. Taxonomy (NCBI): domain Eukaryota; kingdom Metazoa; phylum Arthropoda; class Insecta; order Hemiptera; family Miridae; genus Adelphocoris; species Adelphocoris suturalis. The sequence goes on from CM061049.1 coordinate 45,186,924, forward strand.
CGAAATGCGTTTTTATGATTGCAGTAAATTGGCAAATATAGCATCATTTATGAGTTATCCTTTTTCATGAAAAAACATTGAGGAATTAGCTACTGAAGTAGCAAGTCAGTTTAATATGAACTCATGTTCTGTTGAAAATGAGTTGGTGCAGATTATATCAGATATACATCTCAAAAGCTACAGCATCTGATACAAATTTCTGGTGTTTTATATCTGAAGATAAATATCCGAATCTAAGGCAAATCGCCCTTCAACTGACGGCAATGTTTGGGTCAACTTACTTGTGCGAGTCTGCATTTTCTGAAATGAAGATAATTAAGTCAAAATATCGCAATCGACTAACTGACGATCAAATGTCATCATGCTTGCGATTGGCACTCAGTGGTTACGCACTATCTTATGAAAAGTATGCGAATAAACTCGCAATTTTGAATAACTAGGAGTTTTTTCATCAATATTGTAGAGAAGAACTTAAGTAAACCTAACCCAAACCTTGACTAAAATAATGTAAATTGTGTGGAAAGCTAATATCTTTATATGCTACGGTACACCCTACCTAGGTAGGTAGGGTGTATCGTGTATGTACGACAACCCTGCATCACACATACTTGCAGCCTCTCAGAGTCGATCGTAAGTAGTCTAAAAATATTGAGGTAGATCGCCAGCAGTTCAAGTTTGAGCACCCCTGATGTAACGGGTAGGTTTTTTGAACACCCCTCGAACTTGGTTATTTTACGTTTCAAGTCGCGTAGAACCCGAATGTGCCATCTGAAGTCCGCCTCTGCTGTCTAGCTTTACTAGCCTTCAATTCGATCTTAAAAATACGTTCTTTTGCGAACAGGCACTATCTGGTCGATTAGAGCCTTGCTTCTATTATTATTTTAAATGAGAAAACTGAGTTTTAAGACACTACTTCTTCGCAGTATTGTTATTAGTTTGCTTGATCACTCAGCTGGTTTCTCGTGAACATTGCGTGAAGTGCTGCCTTCACTGATGATTATTTATCAGGTGAAATCCTGGTTCATTGTCATAGAGATGAATACTTTTTCATACTTGTTGATAATTAACCCAACGGAAAACCAAAAAACGTGAAGTTCGTAACGACTAATGACCTATAAGTGCAACGTTCCCCACTTGAGGCTTCCTATCCTTGCGTTAAATTTATGCCCTGTTTACGAATTTAAAACTAAAAATGAGAAATTAGCCCGTATTTGTACTAAAACTAACAAGAAATTCGAATTTAGGACTGAAAATCGGCGTTTCATAAGAAAGACGTTGATTAGACAAGATGACAAACAGACAGCTGGGGGAAATTTCGCGTTGCCCAACCACCGTTCACGTGACATCAAAATCAAGGCAATCGTGCCCCCATTCCATTTGGGATAGCATCTTCATTTGCTACCTCAAGACTACGGTAACGGGTGATGTTAAGTTGGAGTCGCCGAGAATTCTCTATTGAGTCTTGAAAATCGATTCAGAGTTGAATACTATTACTCTTCCATAGTGTACAAAGGTGGTTTTCTCAGCCAATTTTTTTAAATTTTTTTATTTGACCAATTTGTTGTGCTCAAAAAGTACTGACCTACGAAATTATCCTTTCTTTTGGAATGATTGATTTTTTTTGTGAAATTACAGATCTCATATCTAAGGGGCTACCGTCTGGAATCACAAATAAATAAAGCGTCAGAATTCAGTCCTCCAACGAATTTTCATGAAGAAATTTTAGAAAATTTTTGAAGCCATTGTATGCAATAGACTGATTTCCAACTTAAATTTCGTAAACTCTTAAAAAAGGGAAATAGAAAGAAAAACAAAATTCATCGCTTTGGTATACTTGTAACAATGTTTTTTCTTTTCTGAATTGAACGCTGTACATTTCATATGGTACAAGAGAAAAGAATTGGACAACTCCTTAAATTACGTGGGGTTGTTTAAACATCCAAATTACAAACGTTAAAAAATGGAATGCTATAGATATCGACGATACATTTAATTTTAAGTATATCAAGAAAAATTGTGGAACTCGAACCATCTTGATTTTTCTATGTTACTTCAAAAAGATTGGTAGTTACCATAAAATCTTACGCTAAAATAGTAGGTTTACTTGAAATGTAGTTTAACGGTTTTCAATAAATTGAATGGTAAATTCGAGGAAAAAGAGGGAAAGGTAACGACGAAAGGGAAATATATTCCTTAAAAGTGGCAGTAGAAATCTTTAGTTCGTTAAGAACGTGAATACTGACCGATATTTGACAATGAGTTCTTTTAAATTTCATGTACTCGTCACACGAAAAATGGGGATGGGCTAAAAACTGAATAATAATTATTGGGAAACAATGTAAGGGGACTGTTGAAAATGTGTAACAAGTCGCGAGTAAGAAAGTATTTAGAAAAGTGTCTTATGATATAGGGTTAACATAGAATTTCTGAAAGCCCATAACCATTTGATGACATGTGAAACAGTATAATAATAAAATAGAAACCAAAACTTGACGTAATGAACAAGTACGTTTTCACGTTTAAAAATACGGTAATTATCAGTCGTTATCAAATTTATTATGTTCTATAAATTGCACGGGAATCATGCACTGAACTACAACTAACATACTTTCATTTCAGCAGAACTTGACAACAATCCGTTACAATTATGAAAAAAAATGAGCCCTTGTCAAGGTATGGAGCCTCCTCCATTCGCAATTTATGCATTTTGATTTTAACATCGTCATTGTTGCAACACCAAACACTATCCAATTGCACCATGGATACTTTACCTGCATTTCAGAGGTAAACCGTTGAACATTAAAAATGGTAATGTTTGAGACAGGTAGTTTACTTTCCATTAATTCCATTCCATAAAATAAATTCTGAAAGGTGTGATGTCGATGTTATCAATATGGATATCAAGGAACATAAACCTCTCAACTTCCATCCAGTAGCTATTATTGAATGAAATGAATATAAGTAACAATTTATAATAACCATCTTTTCAAGATATGAAAATACAATCCACTACAGGTTCATCAAAAAGGTATGTATGTGGCTTTACCACAAGCCCCAAACATCGAGGCAAAGGAATCTGAATGCCATTTTCGTACGAATGCTTTTAAATACAGGTATGTATCAAGAAAAATATGATAGTGCATAAAGACTCTGATGCGTTCATGTTTATGGCTCCCACAGTCTGTTGGTACCAACGCGTTGACGTTGATGGCTTTTTAGGTAATGGAAAATCTGGATAACCAACTTTATATCAGTCCTAAATTTGCGGCAGACTAGCTAACGTAAGAATTTTAAATGCTGACCACTTTAGGAATTTCTTTTCCTAGCTGGTCAGAATATTCAGATGTCCCTGCGTAAAGAGGAATCGAAAAGAACTCAGGAGGCACAATTTACAATAGGTGATTGCACAACCGTGCTTATGCAGATGAAAATCATAGCAACGAGTACACGATGCTATTAACGCCCAAGGACTGAGAAATCAACCTTCTCACCCCATTCTATTCAACTTCTGCCTGGAAGAAGTAATTAGAGAAATCGAAAAGAATCCAGGAGACACAATTTGTAATAGGTGATCCAGAACCTTGCTTACGCAGCAACGTGACCATCAGCAACGAGCATACGATGCCGTTTGATGCCAATAACGCCGTAAGACAGGGAAATCAATCTCAGAATGAGGTAAGAAGGTTGATTTCCCTGTCGTAGGGTGTTATTGGCATCAGACGGCATCGTATGTACGCTCATTGCTATGATTGTCACGTCGTTTGCATAAGCAAGGTCTTGGGTGATCCTACTGTAATTGATCAATCAACCTCAACCTATTCAACTTCTGCCTGGAAGAAGCAGTTAAAGAATTCGGGAGGCACAATTTACAATAGGATGACCCAGCACCTTGCTTATGTAGATGATGTGACAATCATAGCAACGAGCATACATACGATGCCGTTTGATGCCAATAACGCCCTAGGACAGGGAAATCAATTTCCTCACCTCAACTTTTGCCTGGAAGAAGTAATTAGAGAAATCGAAAAGAATCCAGGAGACACCATTTACAATAGGATGACCCAGCACCTTGCTTATGTAGACGATGTGACAATCAGACCGCTTTCTGGAATTTGACCTAACCAGTGTTCCAAACATGTACATCGGTACAGCAAGAAATCGTGTCAAATGACACCCAGATGCTTAATATGTCAGGTCACAAATTCCAAGCATACCAAGAATTCAAATACCTATGGTAACTGAAGATAACGACATCACAGCTGCAATCAAAGCACCTGGTAATAGCTGTTTCTGTACACCACAACCGATTTGCGAAAACGCTCTATCGAGGGAAGCAAAGTTTAAGCTTAACCAAACCAAACCACAATTTGTCCAGAAATGACTCACAGTTCGGTCCAGGCTTTTTGCAGAACAATGGAAGAGGAAATTCAGGAGAATAGTCCTCTGAAGAAAAAACTGGAGAAAATCGGAGGTCCAGCGGCAAAAATCCAGCAGATCCCCTTTAAATAACGGTTTATAGAAAAAAAAAAAAAAAAAAAAAAAAAAAAAAAAAAAAAAAAAAAAAAAAAAAGTTTATAGAAATTCTACTAGCTTTTTCATTAGTTAGTTTTATATCTACTCTTTTTTTTTGGTTTATTATTTCCAATAATAAGCCTATGTGATCGTGTAGCAAAAAATTTTTATAACCCCCCCCCCCCCCCTCAAACTTTGTCACTTTACGTTTCAAGGTGCGTAGAATCCAAATTTGAAATGTCCGTCCACCGTTCGGGCCATAAAAGGCCTAAGAATTTACTTAAATTCTTTCGCACATGGACTCCATTTGGGGTCTAGTTGGTCCTAACGTTTAACCATCCCGCTCGCTTTACTCGCATAGATGCTATGGGCCAAACGCCTGGCACGCTTGGCAGGGGTCATGGTGGGGGGTGACGGGGGTGGCATGAGAGGAGGCGCCGCGGCACCATGAGGTGGGTACAGCGTTCCTTCGAGGCATGAATATATGTTTTTTTCTAGGTCATATTTGTGTGTTAATACCAATGCTTTTCCTACGCATATTTAATATCATATCCTCTCGACTTTTCGTACGTACTTAGATAATGATATTATTAAGGCAATAACTATTTGAATAGATAGGAGCTCAAATCGAGAAGTATAAACATGCGTATGTAATTATAGAAGTATAGGTTGTGGCAACTCGAAATAGGACACGCCGAGGAGTCTGGACGGGCCTTATGACGTACGCAAGCCAACTAAAACTACGATCAAACTCAATTGAAAAAATAATAAACCTTTGTGAAATTATTTGCAGCGTTTTTTTTTTTTTTTTTTTTTTGAACAGTCGGGTTCAAGTTATTTAACCTAAAACACAGATGAGAGAACCTACCTAATAGAATTGGTTAACCTAAAAGATTGATAAGGGTACCTAATATCTAAATTTTCTAAATAAAAAAAACGTTCGCAAGTTCTTCCTCAAAACCTGAAATCACTGCAGTTGGTTTCTCTTTAGTAGGTTGAGGCCCACCCAGTATTTGTCTTATAGATTATAATGTTCTGCAACTTGTTCTCTACTAACTGATCCTTTTTTTTTTACATTTCATTTATTTATTTATTGAAGAAAATTTCGTTACGATGGCCAGGCCTGGGACTGGGGAATAAAAACAATTGATGCGCTGTGAAAGCCTATATGTGCTAGGAAGGGTGCATTTCAACAGGAAGAGTGCAGGAGAATTTCTGAGGAGCATCAAGTTGTCGAGCCATTAAAGAAAAATGAGAAGAAAATGACGAACACTATAAAAAGGGAATTAATGGAAATGTAAAACGATAGTTTAACTAATGTAATTTCCACAGCTAGACTTACTAATTGTACAGTCTAGAACTGTAGAGCAGGGTGCTGGGATCATTGATGAGGGTGTGCATTGAAGTTAGGAAGTTAATTGGTCATGCTTTTATAGTTTTGGTTTAGAACATCGTGCCCCAACTTGAAATAATCTAGGAACGCCTCCATACATCACGACGCTAAGCAAGTGTTACCAACTCAGTAAAAATCATAACATCCAGAAAAAAAGTATTGCGTCAAAGAAGCTGAATTAGCACTTCTGGTTAATCATATCTCTAATAAAAACCAGTTGATGTACTGGAAGCCATGGAAAACATGGATCGTACTGAATTCATGCACGATCGTATCTTCCTGGATACTCCACGAGTTCATTCTAAACATTTCAGACGAAACTGCCATTCAAATTACTCTACTTTACGCCCAATTCATGCACATACACGTAAACAGGAAATTTTACCATAAAATATTATACTTGAAGACACCATACCTAAACAAGTGCACTGAAATATTCCGAATGTTCACGACATCAAATGGATACAACATGAAAGTTTAAGTAAACCTCCACAACATTGATATTGTATCATTTCAACTATAAATATACATCAAAAGTCGCCTTTCATGTTATTTAAAGAGTTTAAAAAAAAAGTAAACAACGTCACAGATAGAGCTTTTACAAATTTCTAATATTAAAAATTGACTGCTTCACCATTTTTTAATGGTGAATTCACAACCTTTTATCACATCCATTCTCCTAGTCAACAAATTTTTTCTTTGAAAAAACCATCAATAGCGAAAAAAATACGTGGGGGGTGGGGGGATACGTGGAGGGCGGTATTTTTTAAATAAAAAGGGGAGAACAATTATTAATCTAGTTTAGACCGTTCGCTTGGCGGGGAATGTTGCTTATCGGATGGCTTCGGGAGGTTCCTCTGGCTTTACTATTTGATAGGTGATGAGGTACTCTGGGTACGCCTGTAAAATGAACAGAAATATTAAATCACAGGAAAGTTAGAGCAAACAAGTGTGGATCAAACTACTTCGGAACAAAATAAAATATGTGGCAAATTATTACACAAATGTTCGAGCGATCAGCACAGAACGGAAGTTAGTGAAAAACGTTGTCTATTTCTACGAAAAATAAAGAGTTACAATGTTAAATCGATTTCAACGGTTGGGCCATCATCAGTAACAAACAATAACTGAAGACACATTTGAAAGGACAGGTGAAGGGGAATTGAATCCCATTGGTCAAGAGAAAGGAAAGGGGAAGGAGGTACAACCAATTAAGTGCAAAGTGAAGGGGGATTATAGCTAATCAGATGAAGTGAAAGGGGGAAAAATAACTAATACGGTTTCAACAGTGTGAAGGGATAATTCCAAGCTTTACAAAAATGGACCAATCAGAGGTGAAATATATTGAAGTATATCCTCATTTAAACATTTATCAGATTTGTCACTTTTGATAATTTCGAATTTTTCAAGTACATTCAACATACCTCCCTTTGGATAAAAATGGAGAAATTCTACAAACTATCTGTCAAATCAAAATTGTAACTATGATTGGATTCCTTAAGATGTTTCGCATATGTAGACTTACCCTTATTTTCCCTGAAATCCTCCTCAGGGAATTTCCTACCAGTATGACCACAATATTCATAGCCACAAGAACATTTTAGTTTATAAACCCCACTTTTATCCTGAACATTGATTTTGTCCTTAACGGATCCTAGTAATGCTTTAAGACTTATTTTTAGTTTTAAAACCTACTTTGCAACCTCTGGATGATGGAATTTTGCCGATTTTATCAGAAATTTTCCCATAATAAGGTATACTTATCCATTGCTTCTCTTCTAAATTTAAATTTTCCATAGCCAGCTTGGAAACTTTTTCCCTACTCCTTATCCTAAGAACCTTCCCTCATATGGTATCAACGAGATCTCCTCCATATCACAACTTCGTCGCGAGTGATTTAGTGCGGATCAGCACAGTTCACTGTAGGGCCTGATCGACAGAACTTGGAAACTCGAATCGAAATCGATCAATGAATGAATGAGGACATTTATCTACGCTTATAACTTCCCTGTACTTTTTTATATACCTTAGTAAGCTGCTTTTTATATACATTAGTAGCACTCACCTATGCAAGCAATTTGTTTTCTGCGAGTTTTGTCATCGCATCTCGTCCTATTATAACCCCAACATTCTCAGAATAGAATTTTCTTTCGTAAAATAATTGTACAAGCATATTTTTCATACCCAAAGGTATATATTCCTCATTCATTTTCAATCGTAACATCAAAGAATGGACAATCATACCCAACAGATCGTGGTTGAGGCACCAGCGATAATGCCAGATCTTCGAATCTCGGTTGGTGTCTATATTCTAAAAAATTAATCTTGATTTCATACGAAAATGTCAAAAATACCAAACATTATATTTCTGCTCATTTCTAAACACGCCCAGCCTTTTGCGTATATCCAGATTGGGAGACCACACTATGCCACTGCTCCAAACACGTACAGTTCAGGCAGTAATACCAAAGTCGTTTTGTAGGTTTAGCCCACAGTTTCGGAAAATGTGATTTTTATTTAAATATAAAATTTTGATGATTAAGAATTCACCTGTTCACCCCGATAAACGACGTATTCGGGGAAATTGAGGCCACCAGACGATGGCCGGCCCATAACCGAGTGGTGACCAGGAGGTGCGTGCGCCATTTTCATAGCGTTAAACTGGAGGAAAGATTTGCCCAAAGTCACCCGACAAAGAAGCAAATGTCTGTGAACATACAAAATCATATGAAGAACATCCAACAGATATAGGCAATTCTAAATTTTGAATGGAATCCCCTGAGACGAGTGGAATTTCTTAGTCGTTGAACAGACATTAAAGTCTTATATAAGAAGGGGGGTTTTTTTATTTATAAAACTGAGTATACGATATAAATAGTTCCCTTGAACTCCCGCTCCGAGTTTTAGGGAAACGCACTTTCCGGAGTGGACATGGCCTTTCACCGCTTGACTGACGCAATACTAGGTGAAAATTGCCCTAGATTATCAAGCGGCTTGATCAAATGCTTGAGCAAATTGATTGTATCAAGCGTGATTGATAGTTTAGAAACCTGTTTGACGCTTAAGGAAGCATTGACGGCGATTGATAAAAAGTTTGAATGACTCAAGCGGATGGTCAAGCCGCTTGATAGTCTGGGGCAATTTTCACCTAGCATTGCGTCAGTCAAGCGGTGGAAGGCATGGCGTCCACTCCGGAAAGTGCGTTTCCCTAAAACTCGGAGCGGGAGTTCATCAGTTTATTGATTGATTTATATCGTGATTGTCCGGTCCTTGAGTAAAGATTATTTCAATGGAAATAAAAAAAGTGCGATGCAAGAAAAAATCGTGGAGGCATTGAAAAAGATAGAACCCGATTTCAGTGTGAAACAATTGAAACAAAAAAAATTTTCTCAGAACAAACTCAAACAGGGAGTTCAAGGCCATCGAGGGTAAAACAGTGTCAGGACATCTACAGACGACATACCTGAACCTTCGGTTTGGTATTACAATGCCATGTACAGGGTGCGGCAGAGAGGACGGATGGTTTTTAAAAACTCATAAAATAGTTCATTTTCACTCAAAAACAAATTTATTGATGCGATAAGGTTTGCAAGGAAATAGCATTTGAGACAGTCAAGTGTGAAAAATCACATCAGGCATGTGGTGGCCAAAATTGTTGATGCAGTGCTGGAGGCGTTCTTGGAAGTATGCTGTTACTGTGAACTTAGAGCGCTACGTCAAAATGATCACCAACTTCTTTTTCCCTGAATTACGACGGCGACGTGTTCCAACCCGACGTGTGTGGTTCCAGCAGGATGGGACCGTTCACACAGCCAGAGCATCAACGGACGATATTCACCCTCTCTTCCCTGGTCGCCTTACTTCCAGGTTTGGCGATATTCATCGGCCTCCTCGGTCCCCAGATTCATCCATATGCGATTTTTTCTTACAGGGACACCTCAAGGCTAGAGTATACAAGAACAAGCCCCAAACTCAGGACGAATTGAAGGACGCCATTCGCATGGAAGACGCCAAGTTGAGAGAGCTATGTTGGAGAGAGTCTAACAGTAACAGCATACTTCCAAGAACCACTCCAGCACTGCATCAACGATTTCGGTCACCACATGCCTGATGGGATTTTTCACACTTGACTGTCCTTGCAAACCTTATCGCACCAATAAATTTGTTTTTGAGTAAAAATTAACTATCTAATGAGTTTTTTAAAACCATCCGTCCTCTCTGCCGCACCCTGTACTCCATAAAAGACCAGTTGGAAATTTTATACCAGTCCCTAGACCACCGTCTTTTATTCTTTTTGTGGTTTCTCCGCTTCACAGCGACCAATGTTAAGGCCAGGAAGCCCAAATCTACATTTGACACCATTACGCTCCACACTCCCCAGCTTCGACTGATGAGAGTTTTGATCAAAAGATTTAACCCTTTCCGGACGAAACCCGGTCAGGACCCGGCTAGGAAATATCCGCATTTGGACGGAACATTTTGAGAGAGGGATGTCTCACAGGACGAATGCCGGTCCCTGCTCGGCGACCTTGTTACCTCGTAGGGGTCAAATGCCGGTCACTGCTCGGCGCCCTTTCTTGTCTTCACAGACGAAACCCGGTGGTAGCTTGGTATTTTTTAAATATTGGGGGCAATTCAGTAGGTTTTACTGAAGGTTTTGACAATAGATCGCAGCACTTTATTGATAAAATGAACCCATTGGGAAGGAATATGAAAAACCTTTCTGTGACTGGTTACTACTTGAACTTCGACTTATTATCATTATTTTCTCACTGATAACTGTTTCTAGACATGTGAATCATAATGTAAAATATGATTTTCACTTGAAAAATAAATTTGTTTTTAGAAAAATGTGTTTTTTCCTTAATGGTGAAAACTTGCTCATCATATTCCCATCTCAAACATGACACTCTAAATAAATAAAGAATAACGTCATCCAAAATTTTTCATATTTTTTGTTGAGGGGAAATGATTACAATTAAAAAAAATAAATAATAATAATAGGTAATCTGTGCTTTTATTTGATGAATATGTCTTCAAACGTGATGTACCGTTTTTAGGTGACCTATTGCAAAAAGCTTATCGTCGTTGAAAGATATAATGGCGAGTAATAAGTCGTCCTGTTAGGTACATGCATAATGCCGGTCCCTGACCGGGTCCCGTCCTTGTGGACACAATCGGAATTCAACTTTCGACCGCAAAGGGTTAAGGGTTGATTGAAGTACGCTTGAATCAATCGGAGCCTCAAGCATTTGATCAAGCCGCTTGATAGTGTAGGGCCTCCTTTACATGCCCGAATTCCCAGCACTGGGACCCTTTGCTAATCTATATGTCATTCCAAACTACTTGTCACTAGAGGCTTCTAGGCGGTGTGAAGTACCTAACACACAACTTCTAATACTTTTGTAAGTAAAGATAGTATCCTAATTTGTTATCAACTTCATGGCTCAACTTGTTCTGGCTTCGTTATCTTTCTGAGACATTGATTAATTGGTTAATGGACCAATCATAAATCAAAGCATCACTGTTTCAAAGGAGGACAGAAGCAGAGGGGAAAATACGTTCTTTAGACGAAGTTTCCTGCTTGTCAACAAAAAATGATCCATTGTAAAGTAACAATAGTGCACGAGCCGGAACAAACAAATCTGAGCAGAGTATTTGAAATCAGTCAAATGGCTCCTGCGGTCTTTTAATGTTGAATGATTTGATTTGCTACTTGAATTATAGTGTGGTAGGAGGCGAATCTCTAGCAGAACTTAACGAAACCAGAACAGAAAGCAACTTCAGCCAGAAGACAACGAATGCAACTGACTGATTGCGGGAAGATTCCATAGGAAGGAATCTTCCACATTGCCCAGTAAGTGCCTCTTCAATAAATTGTGGATTCCAAAGTTGCTCCATACGAGTATGTCACTGCGATGGATAAATCCATAAGCCACAGCAAACACTATTATCGCTGTTATCATACAGGTAGGTATAACAATCACTGCAAACAAACCTTAAATCTTCCCAATCATCTCACCACCTCATGGAGTCTACTTCCTCAACAAATACGCACCCACGAACACCCAAATCTATGGAGCGCTTCATCTTAGCCAGAAATATTTACTGAGCGTGGTGGTACATGGGTTTGAGTGAGCTAGCGTATACCCAGCTTTATATTCATTACATTCTTATAATAATTATACGTACCTGTGACAAATATAACAAGATCTATCTTTATGTGAAGTGCAGCCTGTCCCTCCTCCAATACCGTAAACATATTGATTGCTTTTCGAAGAATGCTCGGCAAAATAGATTCCTGGAACGAAATAGAGAATCCATGACAACAAAACTCGATCGTGCTGTTTACAAAAGATAATCGACGTATCAATGTAAATAAATAACCCAAAAGATAGTACCTACAAGCTAGGGTCAATTTGATTATGGGATTTGGCTGTTTTGAAATGGTTGCTAAATATATGGGATACAAATATAATTTTCGAGGATTATTACCTCCCCAACATGAAGAATTTAGGTTTCAAGGGTGTTATTGTTTCTTCTATAAAACCAAAAATTTTTAACGTGATTTTGAACTACACTATACTACAGTACAGCGTTTGGAATTAAATAGCCACAAGCGATATTGGGTTCATCAAATTAGCGAAAAAGGGGGGAAATTTGGTAAATACCACTATCCCTGTAGGAACTACGGTCAAATAAAGACCGATTTTTGGTTTATTTCCAATAATAAGTCTATGTGATCGTGTAGCAAAAAATGTTTATAACCCCCCCTCAAACTTTGTCACTTTACGTTTCAAGGTGCGTAGAATACAAATTAGAAATGTCCGTCCGCCGTCCGGGCCATAACTAGACTCCATTTGGGGTCTAGTTGGTCCCAACGTTTAACCATCCCAATCGCTTTACTCGCATAGATGCTATGGGCCAAAAACGGGCGAAAAAGTGTCTTTTTCGAGGCTTTGAGTGTTATACGCACGCCTGGCAGGGGGTCACGGTGGGTGGTGAGGGGGTGAGCGGGGGGTGGAGTGAGAGGAGGCGCCGCGGCACCTTGTGGTGGCTGGAGTGACCAGGGGCGTAGCAGAGGGGTGTAGGAGAATGGATATTTATTACTTTTACGTGTTATACCCATATAATACACCGCGGCACCATGAGGTGGGTACAGCGTTCCTTCGAGGCATGAATATATGTTTTTTTCTAGGTCATATTTGTGTGTTAATACCAATGCTTTTCCTACGAATATTTAATAACATATCCTCTATACCTTTCCTACGTACTTAGATAATGATATTATGGAGGCAATAACTATTTGAATAGATAGGAGCTCAAATCGAGAAATATAAACATGCGTATATAATTATAGAAGTATAGTTTGTGGCAACTCGAAATAGGACACGCCGAGGAGTCTGGACGGGCCTTATGACGTACGCAAGCCAACTAAAACTACGATCAAACTCAATTGAAAAAATAATAAACCTTTGTGAAATAATTCGCAGCGTTTTTTGTACATTTCCGCAGGATGAAACAAAGTTTTGAAGAATTACATGACCCACGCTATTGAAAAACCATAGAAACTTTGTTGTGTTGAACATTATTAAAATTGAAAGACCCATAACCATGAATTGAGCCATAAAAATTTAATGAACCTATTCTGTGCAAAACTAGTAGGTAAGGCAGGTAGTGTCTTACCTGCCCCAAACATTCCACCAATGTAAGCGTGGCGTTCGTCAAACCCTTTCTGGACGATGGCGTTGATGAACGGAGACCCGTGGAAGAGCATCCGCTCGTTGGCAGAATTCGTGTTCTCCTCAGCTACCTCAGCTCGTCTATGGGTGTATTTCTCCCATAACCTTCGGTTCTGGACTTTTTGGACCTGGAGAGACACAAATTACAGAATACGATTACACGGACAATGACAAAGTCAACCAACGAAAGTCTATATAGTTACAATAAATACTCGTAAAATAACGATTGACACTCAAAGTTTTGTGTGAGTAGATCCGCTGCTTACCTATATTTCTTTGGATTAGGTGTATTTACTTACCACATTTGAAAGTAATGAGTATGGAACATGTAGGTACTTGGTATAGCTATATGAGAATTGTACGGCTGTGTAGAACGGCATCAAAGGGGGAATGCGCAACAAAGCTTAAACAAATTTACAAGGACTCACTTCGTCGTGTGTTTCGATCACGCGAGCTTTTTCGGCAGACTAGTGACCAACACATATATATGTATTCATGTAAATAGGTGCATACGAAAAAGCGTCAAGATCCAGGATTCGTTTCAGAATGCATTAACATGGATATCCATCAAGAAGAAATTTTGGACAATTTGGCACATTTTTATTCTAATATTTATAAAATAAATTTTTCCCTAATTTTTGCTCTGAACCCCAATTTCTGATCTGGAATTTTGATTAAAATTCAGATTGAAATTTAAATTTGAGCTGAAAAAAATACTGTTGACATCTGGTGGTCTGAGCAGAATTCCTTGACTTTTCTCGACCGAGGAATTCCTTGACATTCCCATCTTTTCCCTCACTTTTCCAGTGGGGGGCCACCACCCTGAGTTACACTTACCTAGTGACTCGTTGTAAAGCGGCCCATAGACGATCAATATTATTGTGCAATTTGGATTGCACAATACTTTGACGGCCGCCCACAGACGCTCAATATTATTGTACAATAAGTTGGTTTGGGCAATAAATTGAATCGTGTGGGGGTGATATTGACGGTTGTACAATATTTGGCACAATCACGAGCACAGACGATCAATTTGCTTGGCAACAGGTTGTGCAAACAGTCCTCGCCAGAACTTCATTCGGTGAAGATGTTGAGTGGCTGCTGGGAGTGATAGCTGTTGCTATTGCTGTTGTTGATGTAAGTGCAAAGAAGAGAAAAAAAGAACAGAACTCGCGAAAAGGGAGAAAAAGGGCCAAACAGTGGTTCATTGACAGGGAAAAACACACCCACGAAACATTACTGAATGAACTGAGAGTTGCTGAACCAAATGATTTTCGCACTCTTCAATAAATTCACAAATAAATTGTTTATCCGCTCTCTTGTCAACCATGACGACGCGTTCACCACTACTAGATGAGACAGACTGACGGGATATTGCGCAATGTTGCCTACAGACGGCACAATTCTTTCCCGTTTGCACAAAATATTTTCACGGATTTGAATTTCACGCAATATATTGCACAACCTTTCAATGTCGTCACGATCAGTTTTATTGTACAACCCGGGATATTGCACAATAATATTGATCGTCTATGGGCCGCTTAAAAGAAAACCGGAGGCAAATTTGGATAAGGGTTTTCCAATTCGTTTTCGACCGCTAGGCCATACTGATTTTTAGGTCACTGCCTTAAGCGGCCCCTAGAAGTGCAATATTATTGCGCAATAATCTGGTTTGTGCAATATAATTGATCATGTGAGGGCGATATTGAAAGATTGTGCAATATATTGCGTGATTAACCAAAAGTTTAAAATATATTGCACAAACTGGAAAAGATTGAGCCGTCTGATGGCAACATTGCGCAACCAGGCTGCACCTGGCAATGTCATCATGAATAGGGATAAAAACGAAAAACAATTTATAGTCGAATTCATTGAGACTTGTCATGGTCTCCTGGCATTGTGGGATGTTAAGTCCAAAGAATATAGTAATCGGGAAAAGAAGGCGGAGCAGTACGAAGTTTTGGTCGAAAAATACCGCGAAAGGTACCCAGACGCTGGGAAACCAGAAGTTGTAAAAAAGATGAATTCTTTGCGTACAAACTTCAGCAAAGAATTAAAACGTATTAGTGCTTCCGAAAAAAGTGGAGCAGGTGCGGAGGATGTGGAACCTACGCTTTGGTATTTCGAACAAATGAAGTTTCTTCAAGTTCAAGAGACGCCTACTGCTTCAATCAGCTCGATGGACATATCTCAGGATGTACTGTTTGCACAATGTGGTTGTACATCTGAGTGGCTGAGTGCACAATTTATTGCGCAACAGTCAATGCCGCCTTCACACGGTACAACTTTTTGCACAAACGTAAACACTGTCCAATAACATTGAGCATCTAGGGGCTGCCATCAATATATTGTGCAACCCGGTTTGCACAATAATATTGCACGTCTAGGGGCCGCTTTAATCATGAGTAACCCAACCAAAAACTTAAATGCCCTGTTACAGGTTTACACGCATGATTAAGCATACTTCTCTCGATATGTCGAGTTGTTAGGAAAGTCTAGGAACTCTTTCAACTCACAGCTAAAACTTCATTAGATAATGGAGAAAAATACAATTACCCTAATTATGTTGTATCGTGAAAAGACTCCACCAGAATGGCCGTTATCTTTGTGCTCCCGTATCGTATTCTGCATTTCCTCTTCGACTGCTATAAATTCCTTGTCTTCTCTCAGAAGATCAACAAGAAGGGTTCCCTGCTGCCAGCTCGGTCCAGATGATTCTGAAATGAAACAAGTCGGTTATTGAAAAAATCACCAAATTGTCAAAAATTAAAGATATCATGGTATTGGATCCTCGTTTTGCAACTTTCCAACTGATTATGATGAAAAGTACCTATACACTTAACTAATCAAATTCAAATGGCTTCCTATAAATGCCATTGATGATTATTACTGCATTGTATGTCAACTGGCTTCACCAACAACTTGTGTTGTTTACTACTGTTCATTAGTCTCTACATCTGACTTCGAAGATCCAGTACATCAATCATTCACATGAATTGGACCCAGCTCCTAGGTAGAAACGTCGTGAATAAACAACTAAAAACTCAAGACTAGACTGGTCATTCAACCCCCCGAATATAGATATACATCACTAGTAACCAAATACCAAATTATATATATATATGAAAAATCGTTAAACTCAAGGATTCGTTTCAGAATGCCTCAAAATGGGTTTCAATGAGGAAATTTTTCACAAATTTTTATTTTAAAATTTTCTGAGCCATTGCAATAGTTCATTTTCTACGAAAATTCACTAAAAGGACGAATTTATTTTGTAAAAAGACGAATTCATTTTGTAAAAGGACGAATTCAATTTGAAAATGCTAAAAAACATACACAGTAGAGAGTACTGCTATGCCATTTCTTCATTAACTAACACTCCATAGGGAACATTCAGGCCACCAGACGATAAAATATACGAAATATGACGGAATAAGGGTCATTTAAACCATACCTGGATATAATTGGAGTTTTTCAATGCCTTTGATGATCTTATGACGGTAACCATAAGCGGTGACTCCAACCTGTTTCAAATCCTCGTGGTTCATCTCTGCTAAGATATCCAGAGTGATTTGCTCCCTCTCCAAAGCTTCAATGAGATGCTCCAACGCAAGCCTGGGACGTACCGAAAAATGTCAAATTCAATTTCTGAATAACAAGATGAAGAGTAAATGCTGTGCGAACTTCCAGCCCAATTGACTTTTGGTCTGCACTGTCACTAGAACTTCAATTGAAGGTTTGATTGAAAGAGGGAACATCAACTAAAGGTTCATTTGGTTATGCACACAGAGAGCGTTGTTGAGATTTTGCGGTTTCTTCCTGATATTCAGACTAGAATATCACTTGGTTAAATACAATGAGTTGTGATCGACATTTTCAACTAACAGCCATGGATGCAGAGCTATCACGTTATCAACTCTCTTAGATATAAGATTGTTAAAAATCAATAAAAATTTTATTCGAAAGTTCAACTGTTTCAGCACCTGCCCACGACAGTTTATTTTCTTAAACCATTAAAATTCAGAAGTAGTATTTATGAAGGACAGAAGTAGTATTACGAAGGTAGTATTTATGATAGGTTATGATCAGATATGATATTTATTAAGGTGATATATGAGGGTAGGAGATATGAAGGAGGGGAGTGTAATATACCTTGCACTTTGATGTCCTCTCGTCAAGTTACCATACTTTTATATATGCAGTAGACTCTCTCTTGACCTGCACCAGTTTTTTAACTGGCTACTTTTTCTTTATTTCTCCCTTGTCGTTATCTTGTCTTCACTCTTCACGACTTTCCCGGAAGATGAGGGGGTAAACAACATCTCCCTTTCCTTGTTTTGTGGATCTCGGTGCTGCTTTGCTTTCCAGGAAGGAGGTAATGAAAAGCTAAAAGAACAACTCTGTCTTTTCTCTATGAATCACATGCCGGTGAATTAAATATAAAAGAAATGAAATGATTCAAGGTTTGTTGACTTTTTTCGAATGACTGAATGCCCACCCTTAGCAGTGAAGACACACATGCTTGGGCAAACTTTCTCAGATTCCTAAGCACATCAGAGTAACCACCCAAAATGCCAATCAGCCAGGCTCGGGTCCCAAGGTGGCCGGTTAAGAGAGCGTCTACTGTATGTAAATATTGTCATGCAACCCTTTCATAACTGGAGATTTTATTAAATTTGAATTCTACGTACGATGAGAGGAATCCAGAAAGAGTATGGAGGTGGCCATCAGGTTTATCCTCAAGAACAAGATGAGGGGATGTAGCGCCATCTCCCTTGTGCGTATAAGCAGCTGGTGGGGGAATGTTGAGGCAGGCTCCAGATGGCAGCATCACTGTGTCTGAAGGTGCCGAAGGAGGTGGAGGAGGAGGAAGATTGGCTGGAGGCGTTGATGCACCAGGGACAGCAGCCATTGCATCCTGCAGCAGACACCGAACATCTTCTCCAGTGGCTACTTCTAGGGGGCACTGCCCCTCTTGATTCTTCATCATAGGATCTGCTCCATGAGCCAGCTATATCAAACAATCAAATTCAATTGGTGATTGATGCAACTGGAACAATTTGTAAAAGGGAAACAGTCATGCATTCATGGTTTCATCGTAAAAACAAAATGTTTTGAGTCCAATGTGATTTCAGGACACTAATATGTATAATTTTGAAAGTAGTACCAGTTGATTTTGGTGAAATTATGGTATTTTGGTATGAACAAGGTATTTAAATATACCTGTTAGATAGACGAAAAAGAATGCAATAACAATGCAGTCCTTGCTCACAAGTTTACAGTCGTTTCAGCTGTTGGATCTCCAATTGAAGTTAAAGAAGGAATGAGATACAATTTATGACTATCAAGCTATCATAACATCAGCTATTCAATGTTCACACAACAAACTTTTGCATACTTTTCACTGTCTTTATTACAAGTAGGTACATTCAGTACAGAGGGAGTGATTTTTTTCTTCTCCAAAATGTTTTTCCTATTTAGTTGAAGTGCAACCAACATTAAATTTTTGATTAGACTATAAACTACTTATCAATGAACACTTTTACAAATATTGGCAGACAATTTTGTTGAACATACCAGGAGTGCTGAGAGTTGAGTTCTTCCTTTTTGGGCAGCTTCATGCAATGGGGTGAACCCCCATTTATCCGTCGCATTTACGACAGTATTATATTTGATGAGGAGGGCTGCTATATCAAGGTGACCATACGATGAAGCGTTATGCAGAGGGATCAAGCCGCCTTTGTCCTGAGCATTAACATCGGCACCATTTTCCAAGAGAAATTCGGCCACTTCCACGTTATTGTAGCCAGCAGCAAGGTGCAGTGGTGTGGAGTTGCGACCCTAGAAAAGTTTTTATTGCAGTAGCTTATAAGGTGTAATATATAATATAATATAACGTAAAATGAGTCTAAATTTTCTTGATGGACAAACTGAAAGGCCGTTTACAACTATTTCATGGGCGGTGGTATTGAGACAGGTAGCCCCAGGAGCTGCAGGTTGTTTCATCAAAAGAAACTGATCGAACAATGTAGCATTTGGAATGTAAACATAGCTCCGGAGCCCAAGCTGCACACTTATGGGTTTTTTGGATAAGTTTCACCTATCACAGACATGTTTTAGGAGGATTACAAAAGATAAGGCATTCCTACGACATTACAGAAATGCGTGGAAAACCCTCTGAGGAATGAATAGCAGGAACTGCTGAAATATCGGCAAAAGTATTGGGAATGTTTCTTTGTATCTAACGACATGGTAGCAACCAAATATTCCAGGATCCATTTTAACCATGTTCACCACTTTGATGCAAGCTTCGAAGCTGTCATGACATTTTATGAGGTGAGTCACGAATTTCCCTATTTGTAAATTTGTCGAACCACCCTCTCGGTTGAAATATCCCTTAACGAGTGCCAGGCACAAATCTGCTGCTTCATTGAATCAAATGGCTAAGGAAGGACTTTGGTTAAAACCCAAGGCTGAAGCATGTTCCATGCTAAACGATAAGGTTGTATTCGATAATCATCAGAAACGCTTGCATACGAGTCTGCAACACATTGGGACATTTTATGTCTTTAGTTGCAGACTCGTATGTTTTGCAGACTCGTATGCAAGCTCTAAGAGCCACTCATCTGATCCGGACCCTGGGCATCGTCAAGTAAATGTCCTAAAGAGGCTACATACGAAATTACAGCTTCCTGGAGTGTAAAGTATAGAAATTACCTGTTAAAATGATTTAACCACCACTTCACAAATCAAACTGTTCTCGCAATATTCGGATCACCTGCTATGAATCAAATCATCGAAACACCAACTCAATGAAATCATCAGAAATTAACAAGCGGTTGCAATCAAATTCACAATATCAATTATTGAGAATGATCACCTGTTTGTAAACAATTATAACCATGCTCATAACTCAGCTGGTAGGCCACGCACTTCGCAGTAGTTAACTTAATATGTTTGGATAAATCGAGAGCTTTCAAACGAATGGTCAACGAATTTTGTGGGATGAGAAAACGACGAAGCACCATTTCCCTAGCAACGACTCAGTTGTAAGCGGAAATCATCAGAAAACAACTGGGACAATTTTCGTCAACAGTTTACGTAACGATTTTTTTGTTTATGTGCCAAAGCAAAGACATAAAATGTCAATTAGTCTATCGCATCTCCGCCACTTTTTCCAAACTCCAATTACTGCAATCCTTGCTCTTAGCCACCCTTCGATTCGGCTTGGGGGGCTTCTCTCATATTCTTAGCAAGGTTTTAACGAAGACTATCATCTATGGCGCACCCACATAGCATCCACATTTTGCCTATCATTACCAAAGCTGCGAGAGATTTTCAGAGCGCTCTAAGGGGGCTCCCAGAAAATAGATGAACAAGAGCATGGTGGTAATGAAGTACTTTCTACTAAGGTCCTTCATGACTGAATGGTTAACAATGGGAAGGGGAGCATATTATGGGGGGGGGGGGGGGGGGGGAGATTCGGAGTTTAAATTCGAGACAGGACTTGATTTTTTCATTAATATTTCAAACTCTGAAACATAATTTTAAATGTAATTCTGATCTATTGTAATTCTTATCTATCAGATCTATTGTAATTCTGATACTAACTAATCTGAATCTTACAAAAGGGTTGATATATGTTTAGATTTTTGAGATGCGAGCTTGCGAGCAGCCAGATCACCAAACTATATACATCATTCTGATCCATTTGTCCAACTAGTCTATATTTTACTTTAAGAGTACCTATATAGCTTTCTGATTGTTATGGCTTCTTTTCGATGAAGCTGATGAGTGCTCTGAAAATCCCTCCTGGTTTTGGTAATGCTAAGCAAGTGCAGCTACAGAGCACACCAGGGATGTGAATGATGCATGGCGTCCTTAGAAAGAGAGCTCTTTCTCAGCTCTGGATATAATTAATGCTTCCATAGGAAGATAAATGGCATTTATCTTATATAAACGCCATTTTAAATCCTACGAATAACAAAAACACTCCACTCTGCCATCCCCACGCCCCTACAGTCGAGATCACTTAGCAGTCCAGGCTTGCTTCCACTTGACCCAACTTATATGGGTTCTTTAGAGCAATTCTCCCAAGCCAACTTCATAAGTTCACCCATGAGGTTTCCTACATATTGTATCTTCAAATTTCTCATTTTATTTGAATTTTTTTACTACTATATGCTTCTGTTTCTATGTATAATTACAAAGAAGGAAACCTTTACCAAGAAATTTGATAAGAGCACGTTATGGAATTACACGAGTAAATTCATGAGCAACGTTTTCTTTTTGGACAGTTCAGATTATAACAAGACTTTTTTTGTGTATTGTTAAATTCATAAGCATCGTATAATGATTAATTGATTATTAATGTCTGTTGAGAAACAATATTTAATGTAATCGATGGGCTCGATGTAAGTAATTGGAGGGATTGATGGAGTTATTTGCTGGAACTAGCCGGTCGATAATAATGAAAAAAATGCCTCTAGATTATACACAGAGAAAGGTTGTGAAATCATTGTGAATTTGGGATAGAACTTCATCGCGTGTATGGGATAGATTAAGTACAAGAGTCTGACACCAGATACCAATTATAATCAAGTTGAAGGCATTATTAGGGTAGTCTAATGTAGCAATTATTGGTAGAACCTCCAGTTTCATCTTAACTCCACGAATAAATGTATAAATTACATCAGAAACATGAGAGGAAGAAAGCGGAGTTACAACAACTACTCAATAGCAAAGAAACAACTTATTGAGTTGTTCCTGGAATGATTTTACACTAATGAAAGTTGGTTCTATACTACAACCCGGAACTGTTCTGAAGTGATGAATCAATATTTACCTGGGTGTCCCTACAGTTGATATTTTCAGGAGTCACGAGCCTTTGGACTCTGGCCAAGTTTCCTCTCTTAGCTGCATCCAACAATGCAGCATTGCCTCTCAGCAAGTCTGCCACTTCCTGATCCCCTTCTTTCACTAACTCAACAGCCATGGCACCATCTCTGTTCTTCTTGGTAGGGTCCGCTCCATGCTGGAAGAAAATTACATACTATCTTAAAATGCTATAGTCTAGTCTTGAGCACCTTAGGAAATGTTATTTACTGCAGTATTATCATGTGCCTGCATATGTTTGGAGTTGGTAAAGGAAAAACTTTGATACGAGGGTCGTCCAGAAAATAAGTTCCGTTTTTCTTTTTTTTTAAATCAAGTTTTTATTGAAAAAATATGAAACTTACAGGTATTGTAGTAGAACATATGTACTATTTTTCCACGTAATCCCCGGCGAAGTCAATACATTTGGAATATCGCGAAATGAGCTTCGAAATTCCTTCCTCATAGAAGCTTGCCGCTACCTCCTTGGTCCACTTCGTGACAGCTTATTTTACTTCCTCGTCACTTGTGAAACGTTCTCCCGCTAATTCCGCCTTCATTTTGGTAAACAGGTGATAGTCTGAAGGGGCCAAGTCGGGACTGTAAGGTGGATGGGTCAGAACATCCCAACCAAACTCATCCAAAAGTTGTGCTGTGGAATGAGCAACGTGAGGCCGAGCGTTGTTGTGGAGAAGGCAAACACCGGAGGTCAACATTCCTCTTCTCTTGTTCTGTATGGCCCGACGAAGCTTCTTCAGGGTCTCACAATAGCGGTTGGCGTTAATTGTTTCACCTTGAGGCAAAAAATCAATCAGGAGAATTCCTTTTTGATCCCAGAAAACAGAAGCCATGATTTTCCTGGTTGATTTCTCGACTTTGAATTTTTTGGCACTTGGGGAGGTGGGGTGTTTCCATTGCATGGACTGTCTTTTGTTTTCTGGAGTGTAGTGTGACACCCAGGTTTCGTCTCCAGTGACGATAGACTTCAGGAATACGTCCCCATCAGTTCTGTAGCGGTCCAAATATTCTTGAGCTGCGGCCATTCGTTGTTCCTTGTGTTGGGGCGTCAACTCTCTAGGGACCCACCGAGCGCAAACTTTCCGAAAGTCAAGTTTTTCCGAGACGATCTCATGGATGAGGGATCGTGAGATATCTGGGAAACTCAGATGGAGTTCATCCAGGGTTGAACGACGATCTTTGCTAACTGCATTGTCGATTTCTGCAACAATTTCGTCCGTCACAACTGAGGGTCTGCCTCTCCCACTTTCATCCTCAAGTGAATGTCTTCCCGCCTTAAATTCATGTACCCATCTCCTCACCATTGACTCACTCATTACACCTTCTCCATAAACAGAAATGAGCTGTTCGTGAATTTGAACTGATTAGAAACCCTGTGCATAAAGAAACTGAATCACTCCGCGCACAACAACTCGAGAGGGAACGGGGATCGAGGTCGCGGGACGCGACGTCGAGGGCTCCATTTCAACTACCTGCCCTGACGTTGGTAACTCAGGGCACGTTGGCCTGAGGTCACCCACCTCTCATTCTATTCCCCCACCTCTCTCCTCTTTCGAGTGGTGTTACCAGATTTGGCAAAAGCCACTCCTACCACCCTACAGATCAAAACGGAATTTATATTCTGGACAACCCTCGTACTTAAGTATTATGCAGACCGCCACCTGAGATGAAACGCTGTAGCCAAAAGATTAACGTTATCTATATAATTCTATTATTTACCAGGATGGTCACTGTGCTTACACCTCGAGACTGCAAGAACAAATCAAATCGAAAAACTGACTCATCATAAAATAAAGATTAAATGGGAGTATAGGCCACATTTTCCGAGGTACGTACAATGCACGAGTACCAAAAATGTATAGATGAATGCAGAAGCTGGTTGATTCTTTATAAGAGACATGGCCAGCTAAAACGCTATGGAACCCCTCCATGGAATGACAGGCAACAGAGCCCCTATTGAAGAACCAAATCACAATAAAAGGCCATGGGGAATACGTGTTTAGTATTTTTTAAGCAATCTGTCCGGTCATAATAAAAACCCTGATAAATTCATTAATGGACTTCACTATAATTAATCATCCACAAGATAACACAAGAAAATATAACAAGACACAAGATAACATTCACCAATCCTAATCCTTCATTCATACAATTCATAAATCAACATGCTTTATAAATCAAGATACCGATTATTAGGAGCATATATTCTGTTTTCAATTAGTGCTGTCAGCCTGACTGACGATAAACCTACAATATACACCAAGAAGTATAAAATATTTATAATCTTACCAGAAGTAGTAAACGGACAATGTCGTATTTGCCCTTAGCAGCAGCTTCGTGGAGTGGTGTGAACTTCCACAAATCGGCGACATTCACATTAGCACCGTGTTTAACCAACATTTCCGTCACCTCGTAGTGTCCATAAGAACAGGCATTGTGAAGGGGAACAAGACCACTGGAATTCAAAATAAATTATTCGAGTGACGCGTAAACAAACCATGACAAATATAGAAATAGAATAAGAAGATAGTGTTCAGAATTAACTCTCCACCCCTTGAAGTGTATCAATCCTAATAACTAAATTATTAAGTAGATATAACTAGACATCTTTGCACTGTTTATCTGAATCTCCTCTGTAAAACAGTACCCGCTAGGTAGTTCACTTCAAGGTACTTTCATTATCTACTATTGTAGTTTTCTCGCTTTCTTCGATCACTCGTGGTAGGATTTATATGCAGGGTGGTGGCCGAAATTGTTGGTGCAGTGCTGGAGGCGTTCTTGGAAGTACGCTGTTACCGTGAACTCAGAGCGCTACGTCGAAATGATCTCCAACTTCTTTTTCCCCGAATTACGACGGCGACGTGTTCCAACCCGACGTGTGTGGTTCCAGCAGGATGGGGCGACCGCCCACACAGCCACAGCATCAATGGACGTTATTCGCCCTCTCTTCCCTGTTTGCCTTATTTCCAGGTTTGGCGATGTTCATTGGCCTCCTCGGTCCCCAGATTTATCCATATGCGATTTTTTCTTATGGGGACACCTCAAGGCTAGGGTATACGAGAACAAGCCTCGAACTCTGGACGAATTGAAGGACGCAATTCACGTGGAAGTCGCCCAAGTTGAGAGAGCTGTGTTGGAGAGAGTCTACGCAAACTTCCAAGAACGCCTCCAGCACTGCATCAACGATTTCGGCCACCACATGCCTGATGATATTTTTCACACTTGACTGTCTCAAATGCTATTTCCTTGCGAACCTCATTGCATCAATAAATTTGTTTTTGAGTGAAAATTAACTGTTTTATGATTTTTTAAAAAACCGTCCGTCCTCTCTGCCGCACCCTGTAGTAGATGGAGGACGTGTAAGAAAAAAACCTAGCCAACTCGCATGAGTTAATTTTAAACCAAAATTTTGAATCAACTTACAACAAAATTAACAGCTGCAGGTTAGTTGCTTCTTAACTTTATTGTTATCCCGGTTAATGTAACCTTGCAATGTAACTTGCACGATTTTGGGAGGACTCAACCCCACCCCCCAAACTCACGCAGTACTCTGTTGAAAGACTGTGAGCTGAAAACTAAGTTAATTTCCAATCTTTTCGAGTTTAAACTCGTTTATTTATAAAACGTTTTAGTTTGATTTTGATCATATTTTCAGGGACTGTGCGGGTTAGCTCCAAGACAGTCCGTATAATTTTCATTGCCGTCGGCTCGATAGTAATCTGTGCGCATGCGCAAACAGTGTATCTTACAATGCGCATGCGTGTAAACAACAATGCGCATGCGTGTAAACAGAGTATCTTACAACTCCGATTTCAAATCACCTATGTCGTTTGGACTTGGGTATATGTCCTAGAAAGATGCCCTATGAAATACATCGATGTGGTAAATGATAAATATTGCACATGCGCAAAACTAAGACTGACTGACACAGGCAATACTCTAGGACTAATGTTCAGATTTTTATGACATTTTCAGGGATTGTGCGGGTTAGTTCCTCAATGATGATTTTCTAAGATCTAACAGTCAGATTTTGTTCAAACGTGGTGGCGTTGTTGGGTATACGTCCAGGATGATGCCCTACGTATGTGTTTTACAGCGATTGGTTGAGTAATAACTATTGCCCACGCTAATACTGACAATTTCTACGTCACAATTTTTTTCCCAATATGCCCATCTTATATTTATATGTTAATACTCATTTGACGTCTTGCTCCCTAGTACGAGTATTTCTGATCCGCAAATTCTGAATTCTTACGTGCCCTCAGGATAGGAGAACTAAACGATCACAAACATCGCCGAAAGCTCTCAAGTTAAGAACTCAAGTGGTTATCACTACTAAAGTTCTTACAAGACTTGATTTACATAAGCCAGAATCAGAGTATTCACCTTTACACTCAAATGAAACTACAATCTACGAAGCATTTTGTGGGAAATACAATTTTCGCACTACACTGCAAATAATAATTTCGTAATGAGCGTTACCCAAGTATTCATTATATATTTTTTAATGAAAGTAGATTCCATTCTAAGAAATTGTATACCACCCGCACTCTCCTACATTGAGTAGTTTTCTTTCTACGATTTTTCAAACTTACCACTGGTGACGTCAAAATGGGAGGCAGGGGGATCCCGCCCAGGCGGGAGTGCTTAGAAGTCCCTTCGTGAAACTTTGAAAAATCATAGAAAGAAAACTACTAACCGAAAGAGAGTGCTGTTGATACCAAACTTCTTAGGATGAATCTTCTTCCATTTGAAAATAGTTGAATTACCTTTTTGCACCCATGGGTAACGCTCATTGTATATATACATATATATACGCAGACAACAATGGTCGGATATTTACATGCTACTCTTTTAAATACCTGCCAACAACAAAATTAGCAGTGAACACATATGAAACCGTGACAGGAAAAATGCTGTGATGATTGTGCTACGAATATACTGTACATGTTTCTATGTACATATAAAAAGACCGTACACCTAGAAAATATCTATAAAACCAAGGGAATGAAAATTCAATTTCCAGCCCCCAAAATTGATTTTGATTTTACAGCGCACCCCCCTACCCCCTACACACACATCGAAAACCTAATGATAGATAAGTTTTTGAAGTTTCATATTTCAAATAAATTAGAGTGGTAATATATCATTATTACCTAACTATCAATCAGTGGTTACTAAACTCTCAATGATCAATATATAATGAACTTCACACAGGACAACCTGTGTGATGCCTTCTAACAATCACCAATTTTGAGAGAAATCAGACTAATACCATACCACAAATTTTGGCATTAGACCAAATACGAAAACACGCCTATGGCTACCTAAATATAATTATGAGAAATTAGCATTCCCCTATTTGTTTCAAAAACAACAACAACAAAATAAAGAAACCTGTGTAAGAATTGCCAATACTGATTTATAAAACTGTGATCCTTTCTGTGAGCCAATCTCAAATGATCAGCTTTTAAATTCTGAAGGGAAAAGAAGAAGGAAAAGTAGTGAGGTGACTTTTTACCCTTTGTCTTTAGAGTGAACATCAGCACCATGCGATAGCAAGTACTCAACAACTGCCACACGATTGTAACCCGCAGCGAAGTGCAGAGGAGTGGAGTGCCTGGAGCCAAAAGAAAAAAACACAATTGAAATCGACAGGTGGGGAAAATCCCCAGTGCGAGGAAACGCCTTCATCCACATGTACACTAGGAGAGCGATGGTTGTTCGAGGACAACGAGGAAGGTACAGGAGGGTTTACTCCATAGGTTATCTTACCTGCCATCTAGATCGCGGCAGTTGACGATGTGAGGGTAGGACGTGAGGAGGCGCTGCACTTGGTCCAGGTCTCCTGATTTGGAGGCTTCCAAAAGCTTATTCTCCAGATCCAGAATGGCAGGAGGTTCTGGAAAGTTGTATCATATAAATTTTTTTTACAGAAAAATTAGTCAGTAAACAAAAATTTGAAGCTGAAGCCCAATTAACAACCCTAGCATTTTGGTAGAACAAAACCTATTTGATAGGTAGATTTGTATTGATGTGTCACGCGGCTTAAACTGCTAAAAATGCTGCAACTTATAACACAAAGGTTGATAAAAATGCTGGATTTGACCTAAACAAAAAAGACTGTATTTCTTTGAGTCAAAATGCAACTACCTCTTAAATCTACCTCATCTTTTTCGGATGATTCATTAGTAATAAAACAATAAAGGGCCGATTACACGAGCAACAAAAGTTGCGCAACTCCAAAAAAATTGCACTAGAAAAGTTGTACACAACACGAAGCAATAAAATTGCCTCGTGTTGCGTCAAGATGTTGCAAGGAATTAATTGCACTGTGTTGCACCAAAAAGTTGAGCAATAGAAATTGCTCAATTTTTTCGTTTACACGGGCGACAACAGTTCGCGCCATGGACGGTGAAGAGGTGGTCGTCGCTGCTGCTGCCAACCAAAGGAAAAAGAGGGGAATTTGGCAGCGCCAGTTTCTGAGCCAGAGAGAATGTGGGTTGGCTCTCACCTCTGAAATTCTTTCACGTCAATATTTGCTCATAAGGCCATGCTGCACAAATAAACTCCTATCTTTCCTACGTTAAAATTCTCTCATGAGGCAATGCTGCACCCCATCAGTGCAGTTTCACGTCAATATTTGCTCATAAGGCCATAGTGCACAAATAAACTCTCAATGTGATTGGCTGTTTCGTTCCCTCTCCCGACCCAAGGCCGAAAAATTGCCGCAATAGTGCAATAATTTTCAAAACCCCTTGGACTTCATTTCAACACGATGCAACAGTTGCCGAGAGGGCTCGTGGGCCTGAAATGTTGTACAACTCCCGTCAATTAATTGCGTGCAATCTTCGGCAATTTTTTCGAGGAGAGAATAGTTGTCCAATTTTTTTGAAATAGTTGTGCAGTACTTTTTTCTGCAATTATTGCCGGAAAAAATCGCTCGTGTAAACGGGCCTTAAGGTTTATTATTTTACTGACAGAATGAACTTTCAGCATTGTTCTTTATCAAACACCTTACTAATCGTAACAAGCCAACAATTTTTAAAAATTTATGTGATTTACGGTCGTGATGATAATTTCTTTTGATTTCAACTCTTAAAAGCCCTCATAAGCGATTCATGGAAATTAAATCTATCAAAATCTAACGGAAAACTCCCATTTTATACAGAGTTTTTGAAGTTTCGATCTTGATAATTTCAACCCTTCAATTCCATACTATTGAGAACTGAAAGTTAAACTGAAATTTCAGGAAGATTGTTAGAGCTGATATTGAGTATAGCTAATATAACAATATGCAGTTTTTGAACCAAAACTTTGGTCGGCCAGAATTTCTAAAATCCAAGTATTCTGAAACGTAAACCATCAACCAATCTTGGTGGGAGGGTAGAACATTTATCTCGGTTGATTAAAAGGATGATTGTAATTCTATAATTGAAAACCATAAATCTAAAATTGCAGTATTTTAGAAAACAAATTACCTTGTAATATTTTATGCACATTTTCGCCTGCCACCTGCAAGGCTGTGTACCCTTGGAGGGACACGATCGTTGTGTCGATGGAGTAGGAAAGCAAAATTCTACATGCTTGCACGTTGTCTTCCCTTGCAGCCCGATGGAGCGCTGAAAAGATGTAGAATAAGTGAATTAAACTTCCAATATTTTGTTTTCAGAAATTATTCGGTAGTTATCGATTCAAAATATAATTACAAATAGAGAGGAATTACAAATACACCATGGAGAGGCCGATTCTACGATACATTTCGTCGAAAAGTGCCTCATTATGTTTCATTGACTGCAGTTATACGGTAGTAAATATTGTATTTTAATGAAATTTTGAGGAGAAAGTGTTCATCAGCAAAATAGAGACCTCATCAGGGATGCTTCATAAACTGAAGAGTTTATGGTAGATTTCTCCGTAATTTTTCACGCTAAATCGAATGGTTACACTTGCAGATCTCCCACATTCAGTGATATACGGGGTGACATGCAGATTTTAAATGATTAATGGTCTTTTGAATAACAGCCAATTCTCTTGCGTTTTCCATATTTATTCACTTTGATATTTTTATTGATTAAATATTATTAAAATTCAATCCAAATATTCAAAATTTATAAAAACGAAAACATTCAAGATTCAAATTTTATTCATACTCTATTCAAAACAGGAAATTTCACTCATTCCAACGGCATTCTCAAATTATGAAGTATCAAGTAGTTAAAGGAGTTATAACCGTTCTAGAGGTTCGTGTATGAGCAGCAGTTTCTTATGATACCATTTAATATGAATTTCGTGTTATGAGGTAGTCAAATCGTTATTTCTCAACTACCCTCTCTAGATTTGAGCATGATTAGACAAATAGGCCATGAGAAAATTACGCATGATGGATTTTACTTGCTCAGTGAAAACTATCAATTTCTGAGTAATGCAATTGATAGGGAACTGTAGATTAATCCACTCATTCCCAGAAAATTTCATTGAAATCCAATAAGAACTGTAGAAGTTATGCCTGTTACAAAGATTTCACATTCGCGCACACAAGCAGCTACTAGTGATAAGAGCAGTGGTTCCCAAACTGGGCGATATCGCCCACCTGTGGGAGATGAGAGGTCTCTGGGGGACGATGGAACATCAATGGGCCGCAGGGGGGCGATAAGAGGCGATGATCAATTTGCTAAATCTGAAGATAACTCTGAAAATATTCACGATATTCCTTGCATAAATCAAATACTATCAATCGGAAATACAAAATCTTCAAAGCAAAAAATCCCTGGAATCTACTACTTCATGTTAAAATGTAACAGCTATAAGTTGTAGCTTCCAAGGTACTTCAAGGTGTGCTTCTGGTGTAGCTTCTACATGAGACTACCTGTGACGCAATTTGCAACCTTCCAAACGCCTCACCCATTGAGTATAAATAATAGGCACACCGAAGTTCGGTGGCTGCCCAAAGATACTTGTCTCAGACGTTTTTACAGTCTATTTGACTCAGTTGTACAGTTCCTTGAAAATGTTGATGTCGCTTTGTCTGAAGCCACAAAACTTATATTGTTTACCAAACTGACTTGTTTGCCAAGTTCAATGAATCGAATCTGCTGCTTCAAGGTGACGATTTAGACATGATAAAACCAAATCTGTGACAACCTCTTGTATGAAAGCAACGCCGAAGAATATTGTGGCCACTGGAAAGAACTTTGTGAAGATTTCCATGGAAGGTTCAAAGATATTTTGACGATGAGAATATTCAGCTGGCTGATTTTCAGAAAACGAAGAGACCGAAGTGGGCTTACAAGAGGAACTTACTGATACCTATAAAAACAAGAAATGATGAACTGAAACCTGAATTCAAAAAAGTTACCCAAGGTTTTGGTAGCGAAAACCCATAGCTCAGCAATATCCAGGACTATGGGCCGTCGTTCAGAAATATTAAATCGCGTTCCCGTCGTCCTATCTTATAGAGCGCAGATTCCGGCTTCATTTCTAAGAAGAGGAACCGTCTGCAGATTTAATCAAGAAGATACAACTTGAGGCTGAAGCTGACCAAAATTGAACCCAACGTAGAACAGCCAATTCACGCTCATCAAGTTCATCTATCTCACTAGTCTCTGTTTCGATGTTTTATTTTTCAAAATGTTTCTTTTTCAGTGTGAACCAGTTTTTCCAACAATTATTTTCCAAATTTGGAAGTTTTTTCGAATATGAACGCTGCCCCCCCCCCCCCCTTCTATATAACATTTGAGTTTTTCAAAGTGTTACCAAACTAGTTCATGTTTCTAGATGAAAATTTTTGTATGAAAAAAAGAAGGAATTTCATAATATACTTCTTAATGTTGTCATAGTGCTGTCATGTGCAGGTACGTCCTTAGCAAGCCGACTTACAAATTCAGTAAATATACAAGTACTGGATTGATTTTAATCCGTGTTTTCGGCTGAATTTTAATTATTTTTATTCGCAGAACTTCTAAGTCTTATTGTAATTCGGACTGACACGTACATTTTAAGTATACTCAGTTTAAGAAATCTTCAAAAGGACGATGGTGAAATTCGGATGGTCATAATGGGCGATAGTCAAACATAGTTTGGGGACCACTGGATTAGAGTGAGGTGAAATTGATTAATGAATCTGTAAATAGATTTATAGGTAGACTCGGAAGCAAACAAATCTTTCAACTATTAATAACTCAGAAAATAAGGATTTGAAAGAATGATAGTAGGCACTTTTTGTACAGGTTGTAGAACAGACTCCTCAATGGCCAACCACAAGTTCAACGTCTACTAAAATCGTCAAAAATAATCGTCTAAAATCGTGTTTCCTCAAAACGTCATATACCTATATATATATTGTGAGGTTACTTATTGGATCCTCACCCAGATGAATGATTGAATGACTGTTTATTGTTGCTGTACAGTGAGATATATGACAAACGTAATAATAATTGTTAATAATAGAGATCTAATAAAAACGTAAATAAATACAAATAGGTAACAATATCAACAGTAATCTTGGCTAGTATAATTGACAAACACATCAGTTCCAAATTGACAAAACTAAACTCATTTACTGAGCAATACGCAGCTGCCGTAAGACTCTTCCTCAACCTCGCACTGAATAGATTTCAAAATCAGGTTTGTGCTTTGTACCACGATAAGCCTGTAACGTTGCTGCGGTTTCTCGTATCTCCACTTTGGTCGCCAAGCCGTTGAAGACTATGCTCCATACTGCTCAATGCACTTAATTCTACAACAGCTGGGCAAAATATAAAAAGTTTGCAAAATCAGAAACCCAAGCTCTTCAAGGCTATACACCGCGAATGTTAGACCCATACTAATGTACTGTTGCATTTTGTGGTGGCACAAGGCTAGTCAGGTGGGAGCTTGTCGAAACCTCACCAGCATTCAGCAACAGGCCTGTTCAACTGGCACTGGGGCAATGCAACATCCACTGTAACCAGTGCCCCCAGTGAATATCTTCATAAAAGGGGAGGCCATGATGAGGCCCTTCGGCTGAAATGGAATAGATCTTGGGGGGAAATTTCCCAAGGTCATACTAACATATTGGAAGTGATACAAGAACCACTACTTGACATGGTGGCCAATATCATGCCCAAAACTCTCACCCAACCCCATTTACACAGGGCAATTGTAACAAGAGAGGAGCTAAGGGTGAACGAATGAGGCTCCAATAACATCATCTGGTAGATGTGATAAACATAGAACAGAGTTACATGGGGCCAAATCCCGATGTAATGCCTCATTTCCACTTGGGGAACACACCTCAGTATTCCAGGCAGAAATAGAGGGTATTGAGGCTGCAGCTGCACAAAGCATTAGGAAGGAGCACAAAGGAACCCACGTTTGCATCCTCTCCAACAGTCAAGCCTCAATAAAAGCAATAATGGCTCCAACCATCTCATCACGTGGTCTAGTTCAGTATGCAAACCCTCAACACTCTAACAAAACATGACCGGGCCTGAGTGGGTGCCGGGGCATGGGGGCATGACAAGTAATCTTTGCATGCACTGCACTCACATATCGCAGATTTGAACTTTTTTGGGGCACAAACCCCAATGGGGGCTATTTAAAGAGAATTAATCAAAAACCTCACATCCCTCATTAGAGGGCTGTGGGGTTTAACCTCTTAGATTAAAAGCAAAACTCTCAGAAAAGTACAACAAGCCAACAGGCTTCCTTGTTGGGGCTTTCCCCTGAAAGTTTTTCATTACATCCACATTGCCAGGCAAAAGTGGTTTGCAGTGGGCAACAGAAACGGCTTTTTTTTTTAAATCCTTATAGCCACCTTCTGAAGTCTAAGATCTCTATTAAGTATAATTCCTAGAACGATGAAATTTGCATACCAGTTTGTCCCAGAGCGTCCAAGGCATTAACTTTGGCCCCTAGTCTGAGGAGTGTGTCCATCACGTCGTGGTGGCCAAGGTCGGTAGCAACGTGGAGGGGAGTGAGCATTTCTTTGTTCTTTTCGTTGAGGTAAGCACCTTTTCGTACAAGTGATTCGATGATTTGTTTTCGTTTCGGATAAGGAGAACTTGCAGCAGCGTGCTTTAAAAAAAAAAATAAATAAAAAATAAATAAATAAGAGGTTAAGGATGGAAGACTAACATTTAATTACCTTAGGGAAGACCAAACTACTCGTAAAAAAATTGATCAACTCCTAAACTGAAATGTTGACTTTTCCCTCAGCATTTTGGAAACTTAACTTTGTTAAACCTAAGATTTACCCTTAACATTTCATACTTTCTCTTCGGAAAACTTTAAGTGCAGGATTACACAACACACCACATTTTGTGCTGTTTCTTCTTTTTTTCTTTACATCTCGTCAACAATTAAAACGTACTAAACTATTTTTCCAATTTCGTAAGTCGGAAATGTTCAAGTGTTCAGAAGTTCCAACTTTTTAATATTTTTTACCAGGAATTATCTATTCGAACATCGGAAAAACTAATTCAGCAGTAATCTTAACCCAAACCAAACGAATAAAATACAAAAAAATACGTCAATCCGTTTTCGAAAAAAGTGTACTGGAAGAAGAGAAAACGAAGGAACTAGTTCCAGTCATGCAGCATGATCGTATGAGCAAATTTTCGTAAGTTATCATATTACATCATCTTAGACTGTTATACAGGGTGTCCCATCTAAACGGACCCATCGGGAAATTACAGCCTTACGGGGAAAGCTATCGAAAAATTGAACTAGACCTTTTTTATAGTATTTCAACTCAGCTTCACGATGCGGAAGCCCGATTTTAATTTTTCCATGTTTTAGGGTCTCAAATCATTGATTGAAACTTACGGTTTCCTCTTGACCCCCCTTTTTTATTGTTTTTTTCGATTTTAGGTTGAATTTGGAACAGAAAATGCCTCATTGAAATTTTCTTTTCGGGGCTTCGTTTCTGAGTTATTCCACTTTTTGCGGAAGTCCGATTTTTATTTTTCCATGTCTAAAATCATTGATTGAAACTTACGGTTTCCTCTTGACCCCCTTTTTTTTATTGCTTTTTCCGATTCTAGGTTGAATTTGGAACAGAAAATGCCTCGTTGAAATTTTCTTTTTGGGGCTTCGTTTCTGAGTTATTCCACTTTTTGCGAAATACAGAAAATCGCCGATTTCTTTTAGACATTACCAACACTTTCTTACTACTTTTATCTTCAACTTTTGAGATGTTCACCACACTTTTGAAAACAGCAATTAACTATCTATCGTCAGACCCCAGCGTCCATAATCAACAATCACCATTAGGGGGATGACATTACACTTGAACCGCTTACGATTTAAAAGTTTTCCAAATCGTCGTTTGAAAAAAAAAAAAAAAAAAAAAAAACCTCAAACTGTTCAGTATTATTACTCATTTATTAGAAGAACATATGAGACGCCGTATTCTGGACTAATGTAAGGTTCTTTAAATAATAAAGATCATAGTGTAGACTGAACAATAAGTATCAGGAAGCTGTTGTTTTCTTGACCCTTGAATACAGTTTGCAGGAGAAGGAGCAGAGGCTGCAGAAGGAGCAGGTGGCATTTTCGATTTATCACAACACAACAACTGACTGGAAGTCTCCTTGTGGTACATTTTTTAAACTGTATTCTGAACAGTGATTCTGTGTGTACTGAACAGTTTGAGGGTTTTTTTTTTCAAACGACGATTTGGAAAACTTTTTTTAAATCGTAAGCGGTTCAAGTGTAATGTCATCCCCCTGATGGTGATTGTTGATTATGGACGCTGATGATAGATAGTTTAATGCTGATTTCAAAAGTGTGGTGAACATCTCAAAAATTGAAGATAAAAATAGTTAGAAAGTGTTGGTAACGTCTGAAAGAAATCGGCGATTTTCTGTATTTCGCAAAAAGTGGAATAACTCAGAAACGAAGCCCCAAAAAGAAAATTTCAACGAGGCATTTTCTGTTCCAAATTCAACCTAGAATCGGAAAAAGCAATAAAAAAGGGGGTCAAGAGGAAACCGTAAGTTTCAATCAATGATTTGAGACATGGAAAAATAAAAATCGGACTTCCGCAAAAAGTGGAATAACTCAGAAACGAAGCCCCAAAAATAAAATTTCAATGAGGCATTTTCTGTTCCAAATTCAACCTAAAATCGAAAAAAGCAATAAAAAATGGGGGTCAAGAGGAAACCGTCAGTTTCAATCAATGATTTGAGACCCTAAAACATGGAAAAATAAAAATCGGACTTCCGCATCGTGAAGCTGAGTTGAAATACTATAAAAAAGGTCCAGTTCAATTTTTCGATAGCTCGCACCGTAAGGCTGTAATTTCCCGATGGGCCCGTTTAGATGGGACACCCTGTATAATGAGAGCACCTTGAGGGTAAATAATTAACTAGGTACCTACCAAAAAAACTGGAAAAAAAAAAAAATATACACACCTCAAAAGAATTAAGGGATCACTTTTTCTTGTGGACGTCAAAGACCCCAGATCAGTCGGACGAAATTCATATTATATCTCATGATTAGGTACCTAATGGAGATGGGATGCACCCTATTCTTTTCGTTATTTCTTAAATACTGAGAAAGACCAGCGATATCAAGCTCCGACTTGACCCAAAACAGAATGGAATCTGGGAATATTTCTCAAGAGAAGTAACCCCCTCCCTCTCTAATGTTTTCCCCACAATTTTTGAGATATCGAAGTGAAACTTGAAAAGCGTTTATGGGGTACCTGATACTAAGTTTTGAGCAAATAAAAATCAGGAATAAAAATTAAATTTTTTGGACTACCCAGTGGGGGACCTCTCTGACCCCCCCCCCCCCCCTCCCTCGGTTTTTGGATTCTTGAAAAAAAATTTTCCATTTTTTGCCGAGTGACGCCTCATTTCAAAGATTTTTTAGTGCTGAACACGATGGTGAAGCCAAAATTTCGATAGTTTATTCCGTTCTCGGATTAGAGCTGAAAACCATGAAGAAGCGCGATTCATTCTGTTTTGGCTCAAGTCGGAGCTTGATATCGCTGGTCTTTCTCAGTATTTAAGAAATAACGAAAAGAATAGGGTGCATCCCATCTCCATTAGGTACCTAATCATGAGATATAATATGAATTTCGTCCGACTGATCTGGGGTCTTTGACGTCCACAAGAAAAAGTGATCCCTTAATTCTTTTGAGGTGTGTATAATAATAATAATAATAAAAATAAATGAATGAATAAATTAAAAATATATATACATAAAATAAAATGAACTTCTTTTTAATGATATTCTACAAATCAAAAACGATTTTGAATTTTTAGCTTTTTTGCAGTTTTCATCGATTTTTGGCATTTTCGACATAATTTTGAGCATCAAATTTTATATGGTTAAGTTCATTGTTGATAAACTTCTATTGACTAGAATTCTGCTAAACAATATAGGTACATTCTTTAACTAACTCATTTAATTTAATTTAAGGGGACATACATCATATGATACATATAAAACAGTCATGCAGCATGATCGTATGAGCAAATCGCCATAAATTATCGTATTGTATAATATTATTGCTTTGAAATTTAAGCTTTTTGGGTGCAAGGAAATTGTTAACTATTAATGTTATGGCTAAAAAGTATTTTAAATAATAATCTGCTATCCAATAAGAGCTTTTGGATTTTAAGCTCCTTTGCAGTTTTTATCGACTTTTTAACAAATTTTAATGAAATTTAAGTACATTTTTCAGCATAATTTAGAACACGAAATTTCAAATGTTCTATTCTATAGTTGTTAATGAACTTTATTTGAGCAACATTCTGCTAAAAAATATAAATTTAACGATTTTTAGCCGTTTTTAACTATTTTTAGTGATTTTGTTTAGCACATTTTTTTTAAACTTGACCAATTTAATGTACTCAAAAAGTGCTAGCAAACGAACTCATCCTTTCGTTTGGAAATCTTGATTTTTTGGTGCAAGAAAGGAATTTTTATCTCAATCCTAAGGAGAGTTATCCGTCTGGAATGACACACATATATATTTTTTTTACAGCTCTACTTGGCAACTGTCAATATGTGCCAACAATTTTTACACTACTGGTGTAATTTGTACATAGTACTGCATTTCTAATGAATGAATGAAGGTAATGTCTTGAATACTTAACTCTATCAAACCAAACCACTAAAATTAACCAATCAAAATTGCTCTTACCAAAGGGATGTCCCCCGTGTAAGGGTGTTTAAAATTGACAATTTCAGATGAGAGAAACTTCTTTAACCTAGAGGGGTCGGATTGGCGGCAGGCGTCGAGCACGTAATGTCCTTTGTACTCATCTAAAAAAGAAACATCGAGCAACCATAAATCTTCCAACACTTAGATATAAATGGGTATGTTACATGGAATATAACCTTAAACACACGCATACATTATCCATAGGATCATTTTCAGACATCCCAGCGGAAGATCTCTTTAAGAAGAGCTCCGCCATAAGATCATGAGAGTTGGAGTTTTGAGAGTTTTAGACAGAAAAGGTACAACTTGGAGGCGCAATACGGTTAATGAAAAACGCTGCAAATTATTTCACAAGGGTTTATTATTTTTTCAATGGAGTTTGATCATAGTTTTAGTTGGCGTACGTCATAAGGCCAGACTCCTCGGCATATCCTATTTCGAGTTGCCACAACCTATACTTCTATAATTATATACCTACGTATGTTTATATTTCTCGATTTGAGCTCCTATCTATTCAAATAATCATTGCCTTAATAATATCATTATCTAAGTACGTACGAAAAGTCGAGAGGATTTGTTATTAAATATGCGTAGGCTTAAACTATCATAGGCTTAAACTATCATATCACTCATTTTTCCATCAATATTCATTTGAAAGTTGTGCATTTTGAGATGAGTGAATTTTTTCCTAACATGAGAATAATAATTATTAGGTTGTGCAGTTGTGGTCGTGCATTATCTGGTCCTAAAGTGTTCTGTTGCGAAGTCCTACTGCCCATTGTTATCCTAACCGTGGAATTTAAGCTTGCGCAGTTGTCGTTGAGCAGTTTTAACACGTCAGTCTAACAATCAATGCTTCGAAAAAGACACTTTTTCGCCCGTTTTTGGCCCATAGCATCTATGCGAGTAAAGCGATCGGGATGGTTAAACGTTAGGACCAACTAGACCCCAAATGGAGTCTAAGTGCGAAAGAACGGGTTTTTTAAGTCAGTTCTTTGGCCTTTTATGGCCCGGACGGCGGACGGACATTTCAAATTTGGATTCTACGCACCTTGAAACGAAAAGTGACAAAGTTTGAGGGGGGGTTATAAAACTTTTTTGCTATACGATCACATAGGCTTATTATTGGAAATAATAAACCAAAAGGAAATGAAGAATATCAGGTTTAAACCAACACGATTCGCTAATGTTCCAAACATTTGCAGTCAAGTAGATCAATAGCAACTGCAT
Source organism: Adelphocoris suturalis (assembly GCA_030762985.1). Taxonomy (NCBI): domain Eukaryota; kingdom Metazoa; phylum Arthropoda; class Insecta; order Hemiptera; family Miridae; genus Adelphocoris; species Adelphocoris suturalis. The sequence goes on from CM061049.1 coordinate 45,226,852, forward strand.
CAGACAAGGTTGGGATATATGTCCAAACTTTTGCTAATATAGTATGCAAAATTAATTGTACATGGTGAGTACCTTTTAGCTAAAGTTGCTTATGTTAAGTTACAGTAAATTTGATTTAGTATAAAATATTATTGATTACGTACAAGCAAGCCTCTCTTTGAGATCACGAGAACCAGCAGCATCGATGGCCGATTTGGAATGACAGTTAAGGAGCGTGGGATCGGCACCATGGCTGAGGAGAAGGGAACAAACTTCGAGCCTGGACTTGGAAGCAGCTTCGTGAAGCGGGGTGAACTGCCACAGGTCCATTGCATTGACGTTCGCACCGGCTTTCACAAGCATTTCAGTAACCTCGAAGTGACCATAGGAGCAGGCGTTGTGAAGTGGGACCAGGCCACTGCAATATATCAAGCTTAGCATTAGGATCAGCTGTTGGAATCAACGATACAATAAGCAAATTCAATACTGATGATAAGGTAGGTATAGATTTCTACTGTAAGAAACTGCTCTGAACAAATATAATACAAATAAGCAATATGCAAACAAGTCATCCGATTGAACTTTGAAGCTACATTATAAAGAAGGCTTACCAAAGTATCAGAGTCAGGTAACGAAAGGGGAAGACCATAAAAAGTACACTAGAATTATGTGACCAAGCAACCTTGGGGTGAGACTGTGATAGATTCCAATTGGAACAAGATTGTTTATTTGAGTTCCTAATCTCAGCTGTTTAACGAAATTGTGTTCGATGAGTAGCAAAGAACAGTACCGTTGATTGAATATAATGAATTTATATCAGCCGGATTTTCTTTAAATTAATTACACATTTTCATTTTCTCGAACGTGAAGCGCAATTTTCTTAATGTCAACATCTCTCCTCTCCTCCTCTCGCTCCGTTTAGCCACATAGAACATTTTAAGCTCACCGAGATTTCAAAACATTCACATTATTCATTTGTCGTCATTTTCTGCAAGAAAAATTCTATAATGTACGCTGTGATGTGATGTATATATATATATATATATAGTTTTGGTGAAGGATAAAAACACTCGCGTGTAATATTATTTTGAGGTGTTACAGATGGTCGGAAAATATAGGAAACAAATAAATATAACTTACAAAATTGAGAATATTTCACCTTATCGGCGTCGTCAGCTCTAGAGCTAAAAATAATAAATGTACATATATATGGTGTGTGCGTGTATGAGGTGCTTCGAGAAGCTACCTACAGATCTAATCTTGCAATCATTCATTTATGTAGACATTAAAAATAAGTAATGAACAAGTGGACCTTTGACATTTCAATCTTGCTATATACAGGGTGCACAGAGGACGGACGGTTTTAAAAAAATCATAAAATAGTTAATTTTTACTCAAAAACAAATTTATTGATGCAATCAGTTTCGCAAGGAAATAGCATTTGAGACAGACAAGTGTGAAAAATCACATCAGGCATGTGGTGGCCGAAATCGTTGATGCAGTGCTGGAGGTATTCTTGGAAGTTCGCATAGACTCTCTCCAACATAGCGCTACTGAAATGATCACCAACTTCTTTTTCCCTGAATTACAACGGTGACGTGTTCCACCCCGACGTGTGTGGTTCCAGCAGGATGGGGCGACCGCCCACACAGCCAGAGCATCAATGGACGTTATTCACCCTCTCTTCCCTGGTCGCCTTATTTCCAGGTTTGGCGATGTTCATTGGCCTCCTCGGTCCCCAGATTTATCCATATTCGATTTTTTCTTATGGGAACACCTCAAGGCTAGAGTATACGAGAACAAGCCCCGAACTCTGGACGAATTGAAGGACGCAATTCGCGGGGAAGTCGCCCAAATTGAGAGAGCTATGTTGGAGAGAACGCCCAAGAACGTCTCCAGTACTGCATCAAAAATTTCGGCCACCACATGCCTGATGTGATTTTTCACACTTGACTGTCTCAAATGTTATTTCCTTGCGAACCTGATTGCATCAATAAATTTGTTTTTGAGTAAAAATTCACTATTTTATAATTTTTTAAAACCGCCCGTCCTCTCTGCCGCACCCTGTATTACCAGCACAAACATGACACCATTAAAACCAAACTCTCACAATTAGATACCTAACTAGAATCCGGCAGAAAGCACTTATATGCATTCAACATTCCCACAAATGTAATAAAAAGTGTATGTGTGATACGGCTAGTATATTCAACATGGTGTTACATCTGGAAATAAAGAAGTGGGCCTGAGTGTTGTTACGTACCCTTTATCTTTGGCGTGAACGTCGGCACCCCGCTGTAGAAGTAGTTGAACTACACGGTTCCGGTTGTAACCAGCAGCAAGATGTAAAGGAGTGGATCTCCTTCCATCGCTTGCATGGCAGTTGACATTGAGAGGGGTCAGGAGTGACAGGAGTTTCTCCTCATTGCCAGTCCTGGCAGCTTCGAGGAGCTCCTCCTTCCTGTACTCTGCCGTCAGGACGGCCCTTGTCCCTGGATCCGCCACTTCTAATGGAGTTTTGCCTTCTGAGTTACGGATAGTTGCGTCAGCACCATGTTGTAGCAGAGCTATGAGGAAAAACGTGTTATCTCACTCAACTAACAATTTATTGATAACTTCAATTTATGAAAACAATAGATGTATCGACTATTCTGGGATTTAGAATCAAGATGATCAACTAATCAGAGACATCAAACGATCATCAATGAGTTTTGGAAACAGAGAGGGAAGAATAAAACTTGTGATGAAAATCCTACATAATGCTGAACCAAATGGGACATAACACAATATACAGAGGAGCATTAGCAGAACAAAGGGAGAATAGAAAAACCATCAGAAACTCACTCAGCCACAGATGAAATAATGCTGATCAAGTGTGGTCAAAGTACAGCCCTGTGTGCATCATCACGCCGTCCGTTTGAGAACCTCCATATTTCCCAGTGGAACAGAGCATTTATGCTCAATAAAGGGAGCCTAAACTCCCCATTTTTTACTTGCTTTGTTCTGAAGAGAACTGTGAGTGAAGAATTCCTCCAATTCCAAAGAACGTAGATCACACAGTGTGAAACACACAAGCATAGGGTGAGTGCTAAGTGAGCAATCCTAGCTGGGTGTCGCAGCCCAACCTGTACATGCTACAGTTTTATCAATAAAGATTCCCCTCACAGATTGGAAAATACGTTGGGTAACATTGGGTTCCACTGGAGAGGGAAGTCTTCTAGCACAGAGAAACATCAGTATAAACATACCAGTATAGCTCAGTAGGCCAGGTCACAGTAGCTCTCGACATCGTCTTGTTTGTTCCAAACCATAACCTACCTACAGAAGCGGCAGTGTCCTAGACTCCAACTTTCCATCCTATCACATTCGAACACGATGGCAGCATTGTCTCTGGCTTCATACCTATCCTCAATCGGAACATTAGCCCGGAGTCTTCAACACATAGATGAGTTCATTTCTCATCCAATCCTCATTTGTATTATTACGAGAGCTAAGATTCAGCTCCTTCCGTCCATGATCATCCTGTTATGATGTTTTCTTGAGGATTTTATTAGTCCAACGAATTCATACCAGTTTTCAAAAAGCTAGACTCACTTAGCACCGGTTCCTCAAATATGCTAGACTCGCAGCCATATTTCAAATTCTGTTCGCAATAACAACAACACTGGGGCAGAAGCCAACTTCATCCTTTCCCCTCACTCTGCACTACCATCCCCTAGGAGGGATTGTGTTCATAGGCGTTGCATGAGCTTCCTGGAAAGTGAGTGGAAGAAGGAGAACATCTCTCGTTCAATGCTTTCTACCTTCGACTGGAACACTCTAGAAAGCATTGATCCAATGAATCCCGAAAATTTTTGTTCTTTTACAATACATGAATGATTTTATCACATTGATCAAATTTTTAGTGAAGAAACTTGACAATTTTTTCGAATTCTGTTATTGAGCCTGAAAAAAGCTACATATTTCAATGGTGCGAAACATAAGTGAGAAGCATAAACATGAAGTGGTGACCATGTTCATGCAGAGATCAATAGAAATGACAAGTGAGGATAAGGTTAAAAAAAAAATAAATGAATAAATAAATAAAACAAGATGGATAGGTTGTGAGGGAGAGCATTTTTTTTTAGGCTTCTCTTTGGTAGATTTATATATTTGCCAAGTACTTTCGCCTGTTGGCCCCATCAGAGCTTTTGGTAGGTTCATATTTGGGTAGCTACAGTTGAGTTTATAGTTAAAGGGGGTCAATTTTACATTATACACGATATAATAAGAATAATATCCACTCAGGGACTAATTGTAATGAGGCATCGCATATGCTACTTTTTTTTAAATAGGCTATGTAGTGATGTTTCCCTTAGAAACGTCCATCTTCGGATTAGTGGGCTAAGTCCCGATCCCGGGTGGTTAGTTGAGAGAGAGAGACTACTGTATTTTATAATTGAGCAAGTACTCGGGAATCAATATAATCATAAATTTCATTGTATTAGGACTAATAGAACAAAAAAAAAGTTCTTCAATCTCAGAACCCAAGATACCCTCAATTAACTCCTGATTTCTACGAAATTTTCATGGATTGTTTGGGTCAAGTACAAATTGCACGAAAGAAAGCAAATACCTGCAGATATCTAGGAAATATTCAGTCCAGAGATAATTTTTTGTTACATTAAATCTTCTAGAAAATTATACAAATCAGCGAAGTTATAAAGGTATGTGTTTTAGTTCACAAACCAATCTGGGAAGAAGCAAGAAGTTCGCTTAACCGATTCAAGGACAGGATGCTAAAATCCAGGATGGATAGTACAGTAGTTATGTTCCAAAGACCATCCATAGTCTGTATGGGATTGTTTCCAAATAGAGAAGGGAATTGTTCCAAAGAGGACGGGGAACTGCGTTCCGAATGGGATGGGGAACAGCATCCTAGCCTGCCTCTCTGAATGTATAATTCACATGTCAGAACAGGTTATGGTACTCCAGCTTCAATCATTATCTTGATTAATGTACACCTGGATACCGAATGATAATCAGAGAGATACAACAAAAATGATGTGGTAGCAATGATAACAACAAAGTACCGTATATTTTAAAGAGAGCCCCGAATAACGAGTTCTACATTATTGAGAACTGTCAGTCCAAACACGAACAGCGAACCATCGATTCTGGAAGGATGTTGTTAGTATCCAAGTGCACAAAAATGGGTGCACTTGGATACGGGCGGGTGGTCTGGATCCTTTATCCTACAGTGGCCTCGCGTTAACCAATAAAGCACCACTGAACATTGGGTTGCTTCGGCATACCACCCTCATTTCCTGTGTTTGTGTAGACCAAAGGGGTTGCTGGGAAGTGGCTTGGAAGAAGCTGTTACACTTGACCATTTCTGCAGTCCCTGCACAGTAGGTACAGAAAGTGTAGAACATGAACTGAAGCACCTTGCATTATGACAGTTCATGAATTGATTGTGTATGGATATTACTGAAAATGTTTTATTTATAAAACGAATAAAGGTGAAGCTCATTCGGTTGGTGCTTCCATTCTTTACACAATATCATCAATTTCTTCAGTAAAGAAGGCACATTAATATGATTATCTACATGACGCAGAAACTGTGATTAGGAAATCTCATGGGACTTTTTTCTTGAACAATATGTTGTTGACCTTACCGATACAAACGTCGACCTTCCCCTTGATGGCGGCCTCATGGAGAGGTGTGTAGTTCCAATTATCTCTTGTATTTGGGTTCGCTCCAGCTTCCAACAGCAATCTTACGACGTCCGCGTGACCGAACGAGCAAGCGTTGTGCAAGGGGTGCAGACCTCCGTCGTCCCTAGCGAGTATCGATGCGCCTGCATCTAAAAGGAATTCCACTATGTCTTTCCTTCCGTATCCTGATAGGTGAATCAAAAAATATGAAAAAGAGAAACAAAAAAAGAACAGAAATAGAGAAAACGGAAATCAAAAACGGTCGGACATGCGAACAAAACTGAAAACGAAACTCGAAATGAAACGTATAACCCATTTCACGTAATCAATCAAGTGTGAAACCAAAAAACCTTTACCTGCAGCGAAATGAAGAGGTGTGGATTTCCTTCCAGCTGTGTCTCTTGCATTCACAGTTTGCGGGTTAATAAGCTTCTTCACTTTGCTGATATCGCCGACTTTACAGGCTTCAAAAAGTTCGCGCAGAGGGTCCGAAATCAGACTTGTCGACAGGGTTTCTGTTGAGACAGAGTAAGTGGGCCTGCGACTCGCCATTTTCGACCATAATGCTCCTGTTTTCGCATCACTTCGGTCTCCCTGGGTGAAAACTCACTTTTCCATTCTCTTCGTCAACCCTGGAAAACGGTTCATCGGAAACGGGGAAAAACAAGGGAATTGGGACACGGAGAATTGAAACAGACTTTCTGAAGAAAGGATGAAGTCACAACTCGAATACAACACCCAACACGGAGAGGGGGACACCTGTACTGTATACTAATGAGAACGAAAACATTGTCCTACCTTGAACCCCCCTCAGCTCCCACTGAAGGATTACGTAAAATAAATAAATAAACGCAATACGGATGTCCAGTACGTTAAATACACTTATGATTTATTAATGAAATTTAATGAACAGCAAAACATCAACACAACTCACAAAAAATTCAGTTTAGAATTGGAATAGATGGAAATTGACAATGGCCTTACTTTTTTTTTACAGAAGGTGCGGTCGAAGGTGAAATTTGATTGAAGATTTCCAGATATTATAGTAACTATTAATATTCAAAACTTTGACAGTATAATAAAAATCAAACAAATAGGTAATTTAACTAGTTTCTGTAATTGTTTTGTTAGGTTGTAATTCTTCTGCCACAGAAAAGGAACACAAACCGCATTCCTCCACGCCACCGCATTTGGTGATCACATACAACAACAACAACCTAACAAATCTTCCGATATTTGTTTGTATTGTACTTGGTTGATGTTTTCAAATGTGGACAAAGCTATGTGAAAATTGTGATAAGAAGGATTTTCTTTGATCAGGATTTTCTTTTGATGGTTAAATGAAGATTATTTATAAAGGCATGATTAGTGACGATTTTCTGTGATATAAATCAATAGGTATTACTCATACAAGAGAGGACAAAATGACACATTTAGGACATCCTGCTGTAAGTTTCAACTTGATAGAACTCATTTTCTTGCATATCATATTCAACATATTTCCAAATAATTTCAATTGATTATTTGAAAAATGCTCATGTCAACGTTATTGTGATATAAAAATGTATAGGTTAGTTTGTTGATCAATCTCTCCAAGATAGTTGTATTTAAATCATAGTAATTCATTTTATATCAATGCTAGAATGACACACTGCACCCAAGACCTCTTTTTGGTTGCTTAAGTGCGATATTGATGTGAAGGATAGCATGTACCTAATCATTTTGTCAGTTGTCTTCTATCAGAACCTCAAAAAACGTATTAAATGGAGCCCTAGCATCCGGTCATTGCAGCCTTGAATCTTTGAAAATCATGTGAAGTGCCGTACACAAACCAGAGTGTAATGACCTACCTACCAGTTTCTGACGCATTTGCTTCCAACAGGATTATAACATCAATGATAACAGAAAGTTCGAACTACCTTGTAAGGGAGCTCATACGGCAACTGAAAAAATTAAACAATGTCGCATTGGGCAATTGATTTTTGTCTAGCCATTGCATGGAAGAAGAGAGAGTCTTCCATGGCCATTGTTTGAGACTGCCCAACAGTACCTACAGAGACAATGTTAACGTAGGTAAGTATTAGGTACATGTGCATTAACACTGACGATGTTAAGGTCGTTGAGGAAAGATAAGCACAACTAGCTCCTACACTCTTCATTGCAAGGAGAGAGAAACTGAAAATGAAGAACCATCTAATCACAGCCCGGTGAAGTTAGCAACGGTTTTCAGCAACGGTCCATAATTCCGTTAATATTGGTCGAATTGAGTCCAAATTTCGCACATACACTCAGTACCCAGACTCGCACCCTCGAATGAGGTCGGGCACGGCGTACCTACCTCGGGGGCGGCTGTGGAGGCGGCTGGGGGCGGTATTACGCACTTCCCGTGGATGTGCCGCTAAAATAACTATCAGAATCGGATTCAGCACCCTAAAAAACCCCTATGGCACTATTTTCGTATTTACTCGCAGTTTGGGAGAAGGGGAAATTTTGGCATATTAGACTGGAGGGGCACGAACAAGCGGACTAATAGCATGATAGCGTCATACCTTAAATATTGGTCGAATTGAGTCCAAATTTCACACATACACTCAGCACCCAGACTCGCACCTCCGAATGAGATCGGGCACAGCGTACCTACCTCGGGGGCGGCTGTGGAGGCGGCTGGGGGCGGTGAAACGCACTTCCCGTGGATGTGCCGCTAAAATAACTATCAGAATCGGATTCAGCACCCCAAAAAACCCATATGGCACTATTTTCGCATTTACTCGCAGTTTGGGAGAAGGGGAAATTTTGGCATATTAGACTGGAGGGGCACGAACAAGCGGACTAATAGCATGACAGCGTCATACTTCCAGCAACGGTCCATAATTCCGTTAATATTGGTCGAATTGAGTCCAAATTTCGCACATACACTCAGTACCCAGACTCGCACCCTCGAATGAGGTCGGGCACGGCGTACCTACCTCGGGGGGCGGCTGTGGAGGCGGCTGGGGGCGGTATTACGCACTTCCCGTGGATGTGCCGCTAAAATAACTATCAGAATCGGATTCAGCACCCTAAAAAACCCCTATGGCACTATTTTCGTATTTACTCGCAGTTTGGGAGAAGGGGAAATTTTGGCGTATTAGACTGGAGGGGCACGAACAAGCTGACTAATAGCATGACAGCGTCATACCTCCAGCAACGGTCCATAATTCCGTTAATATTGGTCGAATTGAGTCCAAATTTCGCACATACACTCAGTACCCAGACTCGCACCCTCGAATGAGGTCGGGCACGGCGTACCTACCTCGGGGGCGGCTGGGGGCGGTATTACGCACTTCCCGTGGATGTGCCGCTAAAATAACTATCAGAATCGGATTCAGCACCCTAAAAAACCCCTATGGCACTATTTTCGTATTTACTCGCAGTTCGGGAGAGTTGGAAAAGGGGGGCTCGAATGGGGGCGGCTGGGGGCGGTTATGAGGACTTCCTATGAACATGACGCAATACCAACCGTCAGAAATCTACCTAAATACATATATATCTATAATCTGTGTTGATTCTGTTCACTTAGATGAAGGCGTACATTTTGCGAATTTATTGCAGGGGCACGAACAAGCTGACTAATAGCATGACAGCGTCATACCTCCAGCAACGGTCCATAATTCCGTTAATATTGGTCGAATTGAGTCCAAATTTCGGACATACACTCAGTACCCAGACTCGCACCCTCGAATGAGGTCGGGCACGGCGTACCTACCTCGGGGGCGGCTGTGGAGGCGGCTGGGGGCTGTATTACGCACTTCCCGTGGATGTGCCGCTAAAATAACTATCAGAATCGGATTCAGCACCCTAAAAAACCCCTATGGCACTATTTTCGTATTTACTCGCAGTTTGGGAGAAGGGGAAATTTTGGCATATTAGACTGGAGGGGCACGAACAAGCTGACTAATAGCATGACAGCGTCATACCTCCAGCAACGGTCCATAATTCCGTTAATATTGGTCGAATTGAGTCCAAATTTCGCACATACACTCAGTACCCAGACTCGCACCCTCGAATGAGGTCGGGCGTATACGGCAGTACCTACCTCGAATGAGGTCGGGCACGGCGTACCTACCTCGGGGGCGGCTGTGGAGGCGGCTGGGGGCGGTATTACGCACTTCCCGTGGATGTGCCGCTAAAATAACTATCAGAATCGGATTCAGCACCCTAAAAAACCCCTATGGCACTATTTTCGTATTTACTCGCAGTTCGGGAGAGTTGGAAAAGGGGGGCTCGAATGGGGGCGGCTGGGGGCGGTTATGAGGACTTCCTATGAACATGACCCAATACCAACCGTCAGAAATCTACCTAAATACATATATATCTATAATCTGTGTTGATTCTGTTCACTTAGATGAAGGCGTACATTTTGCGAATTTATTGCAGGGGCACGAACAAGCTGACTAATAGCATGACAGCGTCATACCTCCAGCAACGGTCCATAATTCCGTTAATATTGGTCGAATTGAGTCCAAATTTCGGACATACACTCAGTACCCAGACTCGCACCCTCGAATGAGGTCGGGCACGGCGTACCTACCTCGGGGGCGGCTGTGGAGGCGGCTGGGGGCGGTATTACGCACTTCCCGTGGATGTGCCGCTAAAATAACTATCAGAATCGGATTCAGCACCCTTAAAAACCCCTATGTCACTATTTTTGTATTTACTCGCAGTTCGGGAGAGTGGGAAAACGGGGGGTCGAGTGGGGGCGGCTGGGGGCGGTTATGAGGACTTCCTATGATCATGACGCAATACCAACCGTCAGAAATCTACCTACATATATATATCTATAATCTGTGTTGATTCTGTTCACTTAGATGAAGGCGTAAATTTTTCGAATTTTGCAGGGGCATGAACAAGCTGACTAATAGCATGACAGCGTCATACCTTCAGCAACGGTCCATAATTCCGTTAATATTGGTCGAATTGAGTCCAAATTTCGCACATACACTCAGCACCCAGACTCGCACCTGCGAATGAGGTCGGGCACGGCGTACCTACCTCGGGGGCGGCTGTGGAGGCGGCTGGGGGCGGTATTACGCACTTCCCGTGGATGTGCCGCTAAAATAACTATCAGAATCGGATTCAGCACCCTTTAAAACCCCTATGGCACTATTGTTGTATTTACTCGCAGTTCGGGAGAGTGGGAAAACGGGGGGTCGAGTGGGGGCGGCTGGGGGCGGTTATGAGGACTTCCTATGATCATGACGCAATACCAACCGTCAGAAATCTACCTACATATATATATCTATAATCTGTGTTGATTCTGTTCACTTAGATGAAGGCGTAAATTTTTCGAATTTTGCAGGGGCATGAACAAGCTGACTAATAGCATGACAGCGTCATACCTTCAGCAACGGTCCATAATTCCGTTAATATTGGTCGAATTGAGTCCAAATTTCGCACATACACTCAGCACCCAGACTCGCACCTGCGAATGAGGTCGGGCACGGCGTACCTACCTCGGGGGCGGCTGTGGAGGCGGCTGGGGGCGGTATTACGCACTTCCCGTGGATGTGCCGCTAAAATAACTATCAGAATCGGATTCAGCACCCTTAAAAACCCCTATGTCACTATTTTTGTATTTACTCGCAGTTCGGGAGAGTGGGAAAACGGGGGGTCGAGTGGGGGCGGCTGGGGGCGGTTATGAGGACTTCCTATGATCATGACGCAATACCAACCGTCAGAAATCTACCTACATATATATATCTATAATCTGTGTTGATTCTGTTCACTTAGATGAAGGCGTAAATTTTTCGAATTTTGCAGGGGCATGAACAAGCTGACTAATAGCATGACAGCGTCATACCTCCAGCAACGGTCCATAATTCCGTTAATATTGGTCGAATTGAGTCCAAATTTAGCACATACACTCAGTACCCAGACTCGCACCTGCGAATGAGGTCGGGCACGGCGTACCTACCTCGGGGGCGGCTGTGGAGGCGGCTGGGGGCGGTATTACGCACTTCCCGTGGATGTGCCGCTAAAATAACTATCAGAATCGGATTCAGCACCCTTTAAAACCCCTATGGCACTATTGTTGTATTTACTCGCAGTTCGGGAGAGTGGGAAAACGGGGGGTCGAGTGGGGGCGGCTGGGGGCGGTTATGAGGACTTCCTATGATCATGACGCAATACCAACCGTCAGAAATCTACCTACATATATATATCTATAATCTGTGTTGATTCTGTTCACTTAGATGAAGGCGTAAATTTTTCGAATTTTGCGGGGGCATGAACAAGCTGACTAATAGCATGACAGCGTCATACTTCCAGCAACGGTCCATAATTCCGTTAATATTGGTCGAATTGAGTCCAAATTTCGCACATACACTCAGTACCCAGACTCGCACCTGCGAATGAGGTCGGGCACGGCGTACCTACCTCGGGGGCGGCTGTGGAGGCGGCTGGGGGCGGTATTACGCACTTCCCGTGGATGTGCCGCTAAAATAACTATCAGAATCGGATTCAGCACCCTTAAAAACCCCTATGGCACTATTTTTGTATTTACTCGCAGTTCGGGAGAGTGGGAAAACGGGGGGTCGAGTGGGGGCGGCTGGGGGCGGTTATGAGGACTTCCTATGATCATGACGCAATACCAACCGTCAGAAATCTACCTACATATATATATCTATAATCTGTGTTGATTCTGTTCACTTAGATGAAGGCGTACATTTTTCGAATTTTGCAGGGGCATGAACAAGCTGACTAATAGCATGACAGCGTCATACCTCCAGCAACGGTCCATAATTCCGTTAATATTGGTCAAATTGAGTCCAAATTTCGCACATACACTCAGCACCCAGACTCGCACCTGCGAATGAGGTCGGGCACGGCGTACCTACCTCGGGGGCGGCTGTGGAGGCGGCTGGGGGCGGTATTACGCACTTCCCGTGGATGTGCCGCTAAAATAACTATCAGAATCGGATTCAGCACCCTTAAAAACCCCTATGTCACTATTTTTGTATTTACTCGCAGTTCGGGAGAGTGGGAAAACGGGGGGTCGAGTGGGGGCGGCTGGGGGCGGTTATGAGGACTTCCTATGATCATGACGCAATACCAACCGTCAGAAATCTACCTACATATATATATCTATAATCTGTGTTGATTCTGTTCACTTAGATGAAGGCGTAAATTTTTCGAATTTTGCAGGGGCATGAACAAGCTGACTAATAGCATGACAGCGTCATACCTCCAGCAACGGTCCATAATTCCGTTAATATTGGTCGAATTGAGTCCAAATTTCGCACATACACTCAGCACCCAGACTCGCACCTGCGAATGAGGTCGGGCACGGCGTACCTACCTCGGGGGCGGCTGTGGAGGCGGCTGGGGGCGGTATTACGCACTTCCCGTGGATGTGCCGCTAAAATAACTATCAGAATCGGATTCAGCACCCTTAAAAACCCCTATGGCACTATTTTTGTATTTACTCGCAGTTCGGGAGAGTGGGAAAACGGGTGGTCGAGTGGGGGCGGCTGGGGGCGGTTATGAGGACTTCCTATGATCATGACGCAATACCAACCGTCAGAAATCTACCTACATATATATATCTATAATCTGTGTTGATTCTGTTCACTTAGATGAAGGCGTAAATTTTTCGAAATTTGCAGGGGCATGAGCAAGCTGACTAATAGCATGACAGCGTCATACCTCCAGCAACGGTCCATAATTCCGTTAATATTGGTCGAATTGAGTCCAAATTTCGCACATACACTCAGCACCCAGACTCGCACCTGCGAATGAGGTCGGGCACGGCGTACCTACCTCGGGGGCGGCTGTGGAGGCGGCTGGGGGCGGTATTACGCACTTCCCGTGGATGTGCCGCTAAAATAACTATCAGAATCGGATTCAGCACCCTTAAAAACCCCTATGGCACTATTTTTGTATTTACTCGCAGTTCGGGAGAGTGGGAAAACGGGGGGTCGAGTGGGGGCGGTTATGAGGACTTCCTATGATCATGACGCAATACCAACCGTCAGAAATCTACCTACATATATATATCTATAATCTGTGTTGATTCTGTTCACTTAGATGAAGGCGTAAATTTTTCGAAATTTGCAGGGGCATGAGCAAGCTGACTAATAGCATGACAGCGTCATACCTCCAGCAACGGTCCATAATTCCGTTAATATTGGTCGAATTGAGTCCAAATTTCGCACATACACTCAGCACCCAGACTCGCACCTGCGAATGAGGTCGGGCACGGCGTACCTACCTCGGGGGCGGCTGTGGAGGCGGCTGGGGGCGGTATTACGCACTTCCCGTGGATGTGCCGCTAAAATAACTATCAGAATCGGATTCAGCACCCTTAAAAACCCCTATGGCACTATTTTTGTATTTACTCGCAGTTCGGGAGAGTGGGAAAACGGGGGGTCGAGTGGGGGCGGCTGGGGGCGGTTATGAGGACTTCCTATGATCATGACGCAATACCAACCGTCAGAAATCTACCTACATATATATATCTATAATCTGTGTTGATTCTGTTCACTTAGATGAAGGCGTAAATTTTTCGAATTTTGCAGGGGCATGAACAAGCTGACTAATAGCATGACAGCGTCATACCTCCAGCAACGGTCCATAATTCCGTTAATATTGGTCGAATTGAGTCCAAATTTCGCACATACACTCAGCACCCAGACTCGCACCTGCGAATGAGGTCGGGCACGGCGTACCTACCTCGGGGGCGGCTGTGGAGGCGGCTGGGGGCGGTATTACGCACTTCCCGTGGATGTGCCGCTAAAATAACTATCAGAATCGGATTCAGCACCCTTAAAAACCCCTATGGCACAATTTTTGTATTTACTCGCAGTTCGGGAGAGTGGGAAAACGGGGGGTCGAGTGGGGGCGGCTGGGGGCGGTTATGAGGACTTCCTATGATCATGACGCAATACCAACCGTCAGAAATCTACCTACATATATATATCTATAATCTGTGTTGATTCTGTTCACTTAGATGAAGGCGTAAGTTTTTCGAAATTTGCAGGGGCATGAGCAAGCTGACTAATAGCATGACAGCGTCATACCTCCAGCAACGGTCCATAATTCCGTTAATATTGGTCGAATTGAGTCCAAATTTCGCACATACACTCAGCACCCAGACTCGCACCTGCGAATGAGGTCGGGCACGGCGTACCTACCTCGGGGGCGGCTGTGGAGGCGGCTGGGGGCGGTATTACGCACTTCCCGTGGATGTGCCGCTAAAATAACTATCAGAATCGGATTCAGCACCCTTAAAAACCCCTATGGCACTATTTTTGTATTTACTCGCAGTTCGGGAGAGTGGGAAAACGGGGGGTCGAGTGGGGGCGGCTGGGGGCGGTTATGAGGACTTCCTATGATCATGACGCAATACCAACCGTCAGAAATCTACCTAAATACATATATATCTATAATCTGTGTTGATTCTGTTCACTTAGATGAAGGCGTAAATTTTTCGAATTTTGCAGGGGCATGAACAAGCTGACTAATAGCTGACTAATAATGTGTCCTGGTTTATTGGACACATTTACGATGAATAATTAATTATTTATTATATTATTAATTTATTTACTTAATTTTATTTGTAATTGTTGTTAAATTTTTAATAATGATATTTAATAATAAT
Organism: Adelphocoris suturalis; assembly: GCA_030762985.1. Lineage (NCBI taxonomy): Eukaryota > Metazoa > Arthropoda > Insecta > Hemiptera > Miridae > Adelphocoris > Adelphocoris suturalis. The sequence continues at coordinate 45,242,165 of CM061049.1, forward strand.
TAATAATTAATATTTATGATAAAAATATTATAATAATATTATAATATTAATATTAAAATAATATTATTATAATAATATCATAATTAATTAATTATAATATTATAATATTAGTAATATTAATATTATAATATTAAAATATTATAAATATTAATATTATATCAATATTATATTAATATTATTTATAATATTAGTTATTTATTATTAATTCTTTATTGTTAATGTTATAATATTAATAATATTATTATTATAATATTAATAATATTATTATAATAATATTAATAATATTACTATTATTATATTAAAATATTATAATATTTATAATAAATAATAATATTTATAATAAAAATAACAATTAATGTTTAATAAATTTTTAATTCTTCTCATTTACCTTCATAGAGCACATTTTTATGAATTTTAATGAATATCCAGGGGCTGTAGAAGGGGCTCAAACAAAATGGCCGGATTCTTTTTTAAACTATTCCGAAGCACCTACAAGAGCTGGGGATCCCAAATTTGGTATGTAGCCTTCAAATATTCTGTAGAAATGGCGTAAACAATTGTTTTTCGAATTTTCATGAAATTGTGGAATCTAGCAAACGCCGCCTCTGAGAGCAAAATGGACTTCAAATTCGGATTCAGCGCATCAAAAAATGTAAGGATACCAATTTTGGTGAATTTTAGACAATTTCCAGGGGCATTTTGGGGAGATTTTCATGAAATTCATGAAATTTTGAATATCCGGTGAACGAAGCGTCGTAGCGCAAAACGGATTTCAAAATCGGATTCAGCAACTCAAAATACTTACTGGAACACATTTTCGTCAAATTTCCTGTGAGTTTTAAGGGAGAAATTGCGAATTTAAGAAAAAAAATGAAATTTCAAAACAGAAAGTTTTTCCAGAATGAAGGCCAGGTGGGTTCAATAAGTGTTCGCTCGGCTTTTTTGGCAATTTCAGTTTCGCAAATTTTTTTTTTAATCTTCATCTTTTAGGTAGGTTATCCGTATATATTATTGAATATTTATAGTGGGTTTTCACCACCATACAGGTGTGAATCAGTGGGTGGGGGGTGGGGGTAGGTCTGAAATGTTTGATATTTTTAGTTGTTGCTTATGGAGCACCTACTTGTGATGAGGATATGAAATTTAGGTTTTCCCTTTCAAATCACCCAAAAAAACATAATTTGAAGGAATTTTTGAGATTTTCATGAAATTGTGGATTTTGCCATTTGCCGGTGAATGGATCGTCGTAGAAGGAAACGGATTTCAAATTCGGATTCAGCGCCTCAATTTACCTACTAGAACACATTCTGATGAATTTTGAACAATTTCATGGGGCATTTTAGGGAGATTTTCATGAAATTCATGAAATTTTGGAAATCCGGTAAAATGAGCGTCCTAGCGCAACACGGATTTCAAACTCGGATTCAGCGCATAATAAAATACAAGGATACTAATTTTGGTGAATTTTAGAACCTTTCCAAGGGCATTTTAGGGAGATTTTCATGAAATTCATGAAATTTGAGATATCCGGTGAACGAAGCGTCCTAGCAAAAAACGGATTTCAAATTCGGATTCAGCGCCTCAATTTACCTACTAGAACACATTTTGATGAATTTTAATCAAATTCCAGGGCGTGGTGGGGGCAGAAAACGTATACCCCTCTTGCATATAATGTGTCCTAGAAGATGGGACACGGCGGGAGCTTAAGTTTTTTGTAAATTTAGACATGACTACCACAAAGAGCAAACGATTTACCATAACAATTGGCTACTTTACTTATTTTTTTGGGCACAATAACGGTTGAGCAATTAAAACAAAAGTTAGTGTTTGGCGCACACCCCTAAACGTCAACCAGTTGAAGAGAAAAGGCTGGGCGAAGAAGGGGTCTGAAAATTTGGCTCCTACCTTGTATTACCAGTGGGTACAGCATACTAAAAAATCAGGACTTAAAAAATATCGAAAAAAAAAAAGTTTGGCCGTTCGCGTGAAATGACCCATATATTAAATTTAGATATTACTATTTCCAAGTTTCCCTTAATTTAGGATTTAAAATGTACAATATTTCTGAGTTTGAAATAATATTTAGATACCTACCTATCAAAAATCATGTAACTATTTCTAAATTAAACAAATATAAAAACGATTTAAACTTGAAAATTCTGAATATTATTAATTATAATTAATTTCATTTATTAATAATAATTAAGAAGAAACCATCAACATCCTGACTCCATGACTAGTACCACTAAAATGCATTCCACTTGCTGTGACACCTGAATCGATCGCAGCACTTACCGTGGTAGCTTTTTTCCTCAGTAACTCATAGAGTACCTTCGTCAGATACTGTTTCCCTTTCATCCATGTTTCAGTTCATTAATAAGTTTTTGGTTTTGGCGGGAACCCGTTTTCGCGTTCTCCATCTTCTTTTTTGTTAGGAATTCCAATTTCTCTCACTAGCTTTGTTCCAACAGCGCTTTGAGAGCGACCCCCGTGGCTGTGTTCTAGTAGGTAAATTGAGGCGCTGAATCCGAATTTGAAATCCGTTTTTTGCTAGGACGCTTCGTTCACCGGATATCTCAAATTTCATGAATTTCATGAAAATCTCCCTAAAATGCCCTTGGAAAGGTTCTAAAATTCACCAAAATTAGTATCCTTGTATTTTATTATGCGCTGAATCCGAGTTTGAAATCCGTGTTGCGCTAGGACGCTCATTTTACCGGATTTCCAAAATTTCATGAATTTCATGAAAATCTCCCTAAAATGCCCCATGAAATTGTTCAAAATTCATCAGAATGTGTTCTAGTAGGTAAATTGAGGCGCTGAATCCGAATTTGAAATCCGTTTCCTTCTACGACGATCCATTCACCGGCAAATGGCAAAATCCACAATTTCATGAAAATCTCAAAAATTCCTTCAAATTATGTTTTTTTGGGTGATTTGAAAGGGAAAACCTAAATTTCATATCCTCATCACAAGTAGGTGCTCCATAAGCAACAACTAAAAATATCAAACATTTCAGACCTACCCCCACCCCCCACCCACTGATTCACACCTGTATGGTGGTGAAAACCCACTATAAATATTCAATAATATATACGGATAACCTACCTAAAAGATGAAGATTAAAAAAAAAATTTGCGAAACTGAAATTGCCAAAAAAGCCGAGCGAACACTTACTGAACCCACCTGGCCTTCATTCTGGAAAAACTTTCTGTTTTGAAATTTCATTTTTTTTCTTAAATTCGCAATTTCTCCCTTAAAACTCACAGGAAATTTGACGAAAATGTGTTCCAGTAAGTATTTTGAGTCGCTGAATCCGATTTTGAAATCCGTTTTGCGCTACGACGCTTCGTTCACCGGATATTCAAAATTTCATGAATTTCATGAAAATCTCCCCAAAATGCCCCTGGAAATTGTCTAAAATTCACCAAAATTGGTATCCTTACATTTTTTGATGCGCTGAATCCGAATTTGAAGTCCATTTTGCTCTCAGAGGCGGCGTTTGCTAGATTCCACAATTTCATGAAAATTCGAAAAACAATTGTTTACGCCATTTCTACAGAATATTTGAAGGCTACATACCAAATTTGGGATCCCCAGCTCTTGTAGGTGCTTCGGAATAGTTTAAAAAAGAATCCGGCCATTTTGTTTGAGCCCCTTCTACAGCCCCTGGATATTCATTAAAATTCATAAAAATGTGCTCTATGAAGGTAAATGAGAAGAATTAAAAATTTATTAAACATTAATTGTTATTTTTATTATAAATATTATTATTTATTATAAATATTATAATATTTTAATATAATAATAGTAATATTATTAATATTATTATAATAATATTATTAATATTATAATAATAATATTATTAATATTATAACATTAATAATAAAGAATTAATAATAAATAACTAATATTATAAATAATATTAATATAATATTAATATAATATTAATATTTATAATATTTTAATATTATAATATTAATATTACTAATATTATAATATTATAATTAATTAATTATGATATTATTATAATAATATTATTTTAATATTAATATTATAATATTATTATAATATTTTTATCATAAATATTATAATATCATTTTTATTATAAATATTAATTATTAATTATTATTAAATATCATTATTAAAAATTTAACAACAATTACAAATAAAATTAAGTAAATAAATTAATAATATAATAAATAATTAATTATTCATCGTAAATGTGTCCAATAAACCAGGACACATTATTAGTCAGCTATTAGTCAGCTTGTTCATGCCCCTGCAAAATTCGAAAAATTTACGCCTTCATCTAAGTGAACAGAATCAACACAGATTATAGATATATATGTATTTAGGTAGATTTCTGACGGTTGGAATTGCGTCATGATCATAGGAAGTCCTCATAACCGCCCCCAGCCGCCCCCACTCGACCCCCCGTTTTCCCACTCTCCCGAACTGCGAGTAAATACAAAAATAGTGCCATAGGGGTTTTTAAGGGTGCTGAATCCGATTCTGATAGTTATTTTAGCGGCACATCCACGGGAAGTGCGTAATACCGCCCCCAGCCGCCTCCACAGCCGCCCCCGAGGTAGGTACGCCGTGCCCGACCTCATTCGAGGGTGCGAGTCTGGGTACTGAGTGTATGTGCGAAATTTGGACTCAATTCGACCAATATTAACGGAATTATGGACCGTTGCTGGAGGTATGACGCTGTCATGCTATTAGTCAGCTTGCTCATGCCCCTGCAAATTTCGAAAAATTTACGCCTTCATCTAAGTGAACAGAATCAACACAGATTATAGATATATATATGTAGGTAGATTTCTGACGGTTGGTATTGCGTCATGATCATAGGAAGTCCTCATAACCGCCCCCACTCGACCCCCCGTTTTCCCACTCTCCCGAACTGCGAGTAAATACAAAAATAGTGCCATAGGGGTTTTTAAGGGTGCTGAATCCGATTCTGATAGTTATTTTAGCGGCACATCCACGGGAAGTGCGTAATACCGCCCCCAGCCGCCTCCACAGCCGCCCCCGAGGTAGGTACGCCGTGCCCGACCTCATTCGCAGGTGCGAGTCTGGGTACTGAGTGTATGTGCGAAATTTGGACTCAATTCGACCAATATTAACGGAATTATGGACCGTTGCTGGAGGTATGACGCTGTCATGCTATTAGTCAGCTTGCTCATGCCCCTGCAAATTTCGAAAAATTTACGCCTTCATCTAAGTGAACAGAATCAACACAGATTATAGATATATACATAGGTATATATCTATAGATTATAGATATATATGTAGGTAGATTTCTGACGGTTGGTATTGCGTCATGATCATAGGAAGTCCTCATAACCGCCCCCAGCCGCCCCCACTCGACCCCCCGTTTTCCCACTCTCCCGAACTGCGAGTAAATACAAAAATTGTGCCATAGGGGTTTTTAAGGGTGCTGAATCCGATTCTGATAGTTATTTTAGCGGCACATCCACGGGAAGTGCGTAATACCGCCCCCAGCCGCCTCCACAGCCGCCCCCGAGGTAGATACGCCGTGCCCGACCTCATTCGCAGGTGCGAGTCTGGGTACTGAGTGTATGTGCTAAATTTGGACTCAATTCGACCAATATTAACGGAATTATGGACCGTTGCTGGAGGTATGACGCTGTCATGCTATTAGTCAGCTTGTTCATGCCCCTGCAAAATTCGAAAAATTTACGCCTTCATCTAAGTGAACAGAATCAACACAGATTATAGATATATATATGTAGGTAGATTTCTGACGGTTGGTATTGCGTCATGATCATAGGAAGTCCTCATAACCGCCCCCAGCCGCCCCCACTCGACCCCCCGTTTTCCCACTCTCCCGAACTGCGAGTAAATACAAAAATAGTGACATAGGGGTTTTTAAGGGTGCTGAATCCGATTCTGATAGTTATTTTAGCGGCACATCCACGGGAAGTGCGTAATACCGCCCCCAGCCGCCTCCACAGCCGCCCCCGAGGTAGGTACGCCGTGCCCGACCTCATTCGCAGGTGCGAGTCTGGGTGCTGAGTGTATGTGCGAAATTTGGACTCAATTCGACCAATATTAACGGAATTATGGACCGTTGCTGCAGGTATGACGCTGTCATGCTATTAGTCAGCTTGCTCATGCCCCTGCAAATTTCGAAAAATTTACGCCTTCATCTAAGTGAACAGAATCAACACAGATTATAGATATATATATGTAGGTAGATTTCTGACGGTTGGTATTGCGTCATGATCATAGGAAGTCCTCATAACCGCCCCCAGCCGCCCCCACTCGACCCCCCGTTTTCCCACTCTCCCGAACTGCGAGTAAATACAAAAATAGTGACATAGGGGTTTTTAAGGGTGCTGAATCCGATTCTGATAGTTATTTTAGCGGCACATCCACGGGAAGTGCGTAATACCGCCCCCAGCCGCCTCCACAGCCGCCCCCGAGGTAGGTACGCCGTGCCCGACCTCATTCGAGGGTGCGAGTCTGGGTACTGAGTGTATGTCCGAAATTTGGACTCAATTCGACCAATATTAACGGAATTATGGACCGTTGCTGGAGGTATGACGCTGTCATGCTATTAGTCAGCTTGTTCGTGCCCCTGCAATAAATTCGCAAAATGTACGCCTTCATCTAAGTGAACAGAATCAACACAGATTATAGATATATATGTATTTAGGTAGATTTCTGACGGTTGGTATTGCGTCATGATCATAGGAAGTCCTCATAACCGCCCCCAGCCGCCCCCACCCGAGCCCCCCTTTTCCAACTCTCCCGAACTGCGAGTAAATACGAAAATAGTGCCATAGGGGTTTTTTAGGGTGCTGAATCCGATTCTGATAGTTATTTTAGCGGCACATCCACGGGAAGTGCGTAATACCGCCCCCAGCCGCCTCCACAGCCGCCCCCGAGGTAGGTACGCCGTGCCCGACCTCATTCGAGGGTGCGAGTCTGGGTACTGAGTGTATGTGCGAAATTTGGACTCAATTCGACCAATATTAACGGAATTATGGACCGTTGCTGGAGGTATGACGCTGTCATGCTATTAGTCAGCTTGTTCGTGCCCCTCCAGTCTAATATGCCAAAATTTCCCCTTCTCCCAAACTGCGAGTAAATACGAAAATAGTGCCATAGGGGTTTTTTAGGGTGCTGAATCCGATTCTGATAGTTATTTTAGCGGCACATCCACGGGAAGTGCGTAATACCGCCCCCAGCCGCCTCCACAGCCGCCCCCGAGGTAGGTACGCCGTGCCCGACCTCATTCGAGGGTGCGAGTCTGGGTACTGAGTGTATGTCCGAAATTTGGACTCAATTCGACCAATATTAACGGAATTATGGACCGTTGCTGGAGGTATGACGCTGTCATGCTATTAGTCAGCTTGTTCGTGCCCCTGCAATAAATTCGCAAAATGTACGCCTTCATCTAAGTGAACAGAATCAACACAGATTATAGATATATATGTATTTAGGTAGATTTCTGACGGTTGGTATTGCGTCATGTTCATAGGAAGTCCTCATAACCGCCCCCAGCCGCCCCCATTCGAGCCCCCCTTTTCCAACTCTCCCGAACTGCGAGTAAATACGAAAATAGTGCCATAGGGGTTTTTTAGGGTGCTGAATCCGATTCTGATAGTTATTTTAGCGGCACATCCACGGGAAGTGCGTAATACCGCCCCTAGCCGCCTCCACAGCCGCCCCCGAGGTAGGTACGCCGTGCCCGACCTCATTCGAGGGTGCGAGTCTGGGTACTGAGTGTATGTGCGAAATTTGGACTCAATTCGACCAATATTAACGGAATTATGGACCGTTGCTGGAGGTATGACGCTGTCATGCTATTAGTCAGCTTGTTCGTGCCCCTCCAGTCTAATACGCCAAAATTTCCCCTTCTCCCAAACTGCGAGTAAATACGAAAATAGTGCCATAGGGGTTTTTTAGGGTGCTGAATCCGATTCTGATAGTTATTTTAGCGGCACATCCACGGGAAGTGCGTAATACCGCCCCCAGCCGCCTCCACAGCCGCCCCCCGAGGTAGGTACGCCGTGCCCGACCTCATTCGAGGGTGCGAGTCTGGGTACTGAGTGTATGTGCGAAATTTGGACTCAATTCGACCAATATTAACGGAATTATGGACCGTTGCTGGAAGTATGACGCTGTCATGCTATTAGTCCGCTTGTTCGTGCCCCTCCAGTCTAATATGCCAAAATTTCCCCTTCTCCCAAACTGCGAGTAAATGCGAAAATAGTGCCATATGGGTTTTTTGGGGTGCTGAATCCGATTCTGATAGTTATTTTAGCGGCACATCCACGGGAAGTGCGTTTCACCGCCCCCAGCCGCCTCCACAGCCGCCCCCGAGGTAGGTACGCTGTGCCCGATCTCATTCGGAGGTGCGAGTCTGGGTGCTGAGTGTATGTGTGAAATTTGGACTCAATTCGACCAATATTTAAGGTATGACGCTATCATGCTATTAGTCCGCTTGTTCGTGCCCCTCCAGTCTAATATGCCAAAATTTCCCCTTCTCCCAAACTGCGAGTAAATACGAAAATAGTGCCATAGGGGTTTTTTAGGGTGCTGAATCCGATTCTGATAGTTATTTTAGCGGCACATCCACGGGAAGTGCGTAATACCGCCCCCAGCCGCCTCCACAGCCGCCCCCGAGGTAGGTACGCCGTGCCCGACCTCATTCGAGGGTGCGAGTCTGGGTACTAAGTGTATGTGCGAAATTTGGACTCAATTCGACCAATATTAACGGAATTATGGACCGTTGCTGAAAACCGTTGCTAACTTCACCGGGCTTCTAATCACTCTCTTCATTTTCAGTTTCTATCTCCACAAAACCCTTTTGTGCTTCGGACCAATGAGGTATAAGGCAGTGATCCTGATGCAAATCACATAATGCAACGATACGAACGATGCGATGCGTTATTTACGATAACTGATAATATAATCTGATAATCATCAGTGGAGGCAGGACTTCACTTCACGAGAAAACAGCTGAGAGATCAGGCAAACTAAGAACAATACTGCGAAGAAGTACTTAGTGTCTTAAAACTCAGGTTTCTCATGTAAAATATGTGAAATAATAATAAAAACAAGACTCTAATCGACCAAATAGAGTCTGTGCGCAAAAGAACGGAATTTTTTTCTATCGAGTAAGGCTAGTAAAGCTAGTCGGTGGAAGCAGACTTTAGATAGCAGATTCGGTTTCTACACAACGTGAAACGTAAAATAACTAAGTTTGAGGGTTGTTGAAAAAACCTACCCACTACATCAACATAATTAGTAGGTACCTAATGGGGCATTTGAAAAAGAAACTATTATTATTTACTTCACCAGTATTCGATTAATTTTGAGGTGACCAGTAGTGTTACATTTACAGGAAGATTAGGCTGGTGCCGTGTGCCCAAACGAGTGACGTTAAATGAGCCATTCTAACGTAGACGTTGCTAACGTCCCCTCAAGGTCACTTACTCATGGGTACGTTAGGGTGACGTCAAGGGCACGTTAGTGATCACCAAAAACTCTCTATTATGACCTGCATTCCACGGCTATTTAGGTGATCCCTCGGTAAAGACAGGGTCAAATTTCAGATCCAATTACATAATATCGTAAGAAAATAAAATATAATAATAAAGTAGGGTTAACATGTTTAATATAATGTCATATATTACCTATATTATTATGTTTAATGATCAAAAATGTTGTAATGGGCCACGATGGATTCCAATAATTGAGGTATTTTCTATATGAAGTTGCAGGAAATGCTGCAGTTGGGATGTAGCAAGGAAGTTACTGTGTTGCAAGCCTTTCAGACCTACTTGGAGCTGTGTGAATGTAAGTAATACATAGGTCAAAGAAATTATAACCAACATTGTTACCGCTCAATCTAATGCAACTCTTTACTTTGTAGGTGTAGATAAAGTTTTCATTAATGTTACGTTGAAATTTGTTTCACTGGTAATCTAGTTTCTAGTTCATAGAAATCTTGAAGGACAAATGTAATGGAAAACTATGTGTACTGTCATCCAGATTACGTGTTGAAGGACGTCACTTTCAAATTCAATCAAGAATTGGACCTAATATATCTCACTGGTCGAGAAGGAGAAGACAGTGAGGTTTACATTCCCATATACGTCAAGGAAAATATTCAACCCAAATGGATTGAGGATGTTCAGAAGAATATCTGTGCACCCCTGAATACCAAGAAGTGAGTGGGCAAAATGCTCAATTGATTAAGATAAAAACTAGCTGCAGGTCTGCTGACCTGGGAAGGTGTTCTATAAGGCTTGCAACTAGATATAAACTGGATGTTCTGCAATCTTTTATCTCTTAGAAAGACTGCCCTTCTGTTTGGAGGGAAGTTCTACAACCCAACCCTTGCATAACTCCTATTTTCTCGTTTTGATGGTTACTTACAGAGGTCATCGTGTTTAGCCTATCTGTAATGAAAAGAATACGCAGCCGTCGGTGCCTGGCGGTGGGGGAGTGAAACAAAAAGTGGGGAAAGTTTCCCGTTCGCACGATTTTTCTGGAATTTTCTTCCCTGCCAACGTCAGCACTGAATCAACTCGCAAAAATTGATAAGCACGGCCCTGATAGTTGATTATGGGTAATTCCTATCTCAAAACGAATTCAAACATTAATTCTCGCCAATTTATATTCCTTATTACTAAACATACCTTGGATTCCATAGTGAAGGTTGTTAGAGAAAAGACGAAAAGGGGTGAGCGGGAATGAGAAGGAGTAAAAAATTTAGTTACAGGACGCACCTAGGTACTATTTTTATTTTCAGAAACCTTTTGTAAAAAAGAAATCAGTCGTCTTCTGATGAGAAAAATTGCTCTTGTCAGAAGAACTGTCAGACGAGCTCCCAGCCAGACTGATGATCAGTTCGTCCACACGATTGTCAATGAGGCGGTCGTTCGTCATGTATTTCATGAGGGCTTTGGTTCCCTCAGAAACGACTCTATTCACCGTTGACAAGGAAAACAATGTCACTTTAGCAGTTTCCTCTCGCACCACCACATGCCTTCTTCTTTCAACCCTTTCAGGTACTGAAACACGCTGAAGATTATTTCTCTATCCTGTGACCGAACTACCTTCCCCCTTTTCCCAGCTCGTGAAGTACCCGGAGTAACTGATTGTTCCATTTCTCAAAAAACACCTCTCTCAAAACACAAAACAACTCTTTCAAATACAAGGTAATATATCCAAACGACAGCACATAACATACACACACAAAAACCTCGATCGTAAACGGCGAACCAGTTTCGCCAACACAACAACAAAAGTTCCTCTTTTTTCCCGAGCGCTTGGCTTTAATGTGCTTCTTCACTGCCAGTCACCGACACCTACGTATTCTTTTCATTACCAACAGGCTATAGTCACATATTCTATTTCACTGTTAAATGAAATTGATTAATTTATGTGAGTGGTCTCGCTGAAAATTAATTAGTGTTAGACTCAAGTATTAGATAAAAGGTTTTTCTAACATTTTCTTGGGAGAAAAATATGCACTATTGTATTCACTTTGTCTGTTCAAATTATATATGTAAGTTTATCCTCGTAAAAGCGCTTTCTCGAGAACGGCTGGACCGAATTTGACGGGATGGGTCGCAAAATCATCAGCTAGTCATTTAAAATAAAGTGATTTTATTTACTTATATGTTGTACCCTAACGATGATTTCAATATAACTTACTCTGGGTGATTTTGTTTTACCTACTCATCCACTAAAAACTAATCAAATCTATTTATTCATCCCATCACCTCTCGAATTTTTGCAAAATTTCATTCCACCTTGGTTTTTCTTGCGAGATTCGAAAATACCTTTAAATTCCACCTAATATGCTCAATAAATAAATTGTTTTGAATAATTTTGCGTGCCTACCTACCTATGTCAAGTTGTCAGCTCAAAATTCCAGAGCCAACAGCTGGGGCTAGTCATCCCAACAGTTCTCTAAAACCAAAAGTCTCTTGTAGTAAAAACTTGATAGCATCTTCTAGAGCAGCGGTTCCCAACCTTTTTAATTGTAAGGCCCAACTATTTTTAAAATAAAGCTTTGAGGCCCATATATATATAATGTTATTAATTGGTTAAATATGTACAAGGGGAAAAAATATCTCACGTATTTGCAAAGAAAACATCTGTACTTTATTCACTTTTAGTTGTTACATGATGAAAAGCAAGTGTTCAAAGTTGTATGAACAGCCTCTCAATAGAATCCCTCGTCAGGCCAACCATATACTCCAACGTAATCCAGCCTTAGACTTTTTCCATGATCAGCCATCTCGAACCTTCCGCTCAAAAATATTACGCACTATCCACCGTCCACCCTGAAAACTTCTGTCCACATAGCCCTAAACTCATCTCAGCTACAAGAAGTGTTTGTTTGTGATTTTGACTTTATAATTACACATATACCTATACTTATTTTCTTTCTTCTGTAACACCGATTTTGTTTCCTCATCAAGAGACGCATTTATTTTGTTATTAATATTGTAATTGGGCATCGCCCGTTTTGTAAATAAATAAACAAAGTAGAAAGAAAAAACTCAATGAGATTTTTGACATTGTTTTCTCCCACGAGTGAATCAATGTCAGGATTGACACTGGACAGTTTTAGTCTTAAATCGCTTTCAACATTCAGTTTGTTCCTGTGCTTATTTAAAAAAAAAAAAAAAAAAACCAATGTTGAATTGCTGGTTTACATAAATATGTTGTGGAAAACCTCATCAAGTGCTTCAGTGCAATTTTGGCGATTGCTGGATATTCTTCGCGAACTTTAATCCAGAACGGAACTAATGGAGTTGTTTTAAAAAACGATGCTAGAGTCTGGTCACATGACAGTTCAATTACCGAGTCTTCTTCACTCGAAGACATTTTCATTTTTTCAAGTTAATGGGGTTGTCTGGGTGAGACGGATATAAGTAAAAAAGGCTTCTTTGAGTGTTTTATTGCTAGCTTTCGAACATCAACATGTCATCCTCAGGCGTCTTCGTTTCTAAAAACACGTATAACAGGTCGTTACAAACTATGACTAGGAAGATATAGCACTTAGGAACCTGCCTAATATACAGAAATTGATTCACACATACCTGTCTAGTATTCTCTAACGCTCCGCCTCTGTTCCGCGGCCAGGTACATCAGTCTCCGGGGGGGATGTTTAATTTCTTTAATTTCCATAGGAATCGCTGTCAGTCCCGAGGTTAACCTCTTGGGTTGTCTGTAGAAGGAGTTTAGGGTTGATTAGGCTTATTTTAATACAGACAACCCAAGAGGTTAACCTCGGGACTGACAGCGATTCCTATGGAAATTAAAGAAATTAAACATCCCCCCCGGAGACTGATGTACCTGGCCGCGGAACAGAGGCGGAGCGTTAGAGAATACTAGACAGGTATGTGTGAATCAATTTCTGTATATTAGGCAGGTTCCTAAGTGCTATATCTTCCTAGTCATAGTTTGTAACGACCTGTTATACGTGTTTTTAGAAACGAAGACGCCTGAGGATGACATGTTGATGTTCGAAAGCTAGCAATAAAACACTCAAAGAAGCCTTTTTTACTTATATCCGTCTCACCCTGACAACCCCATTGGCCATAAAAGCCTGACGGATGAATCAAGAATCAATCAATTTTTTCAAGTTAGTTATCTCCTTCAAATGGATTCCTGATCCAAAGAATTTCATCATCAATTTTGGGGAAGTACTTCCTACAAAAACAGTGAAAGGCTTAATTACATCTCTAGTTCTAGTTTGTAGGAAAGAATAAAATGTATAGTAACAGTGCAAGAAAAAGAGCCAAGATAAATATTTTCAAAAGTTTCAAAAAGCGTACAACCAATTTATTATTTTAAAAAAATTTGCTGTTTTCAGAAAATGTCGATACTTATCAATTAAATAAGGATTATTGGAAATAATTTGTGCTAATTATTTATAAAAAGTATAACTATTATCTATATCTATAAGTATTAGTATTAACTATTGCTAACACTCAAGTGTGCATGGTTTAAATTTAATTGTTTCCATCTCTATTCCGATATTAATTGTTGAAACTCAGATGATTTTTTTTATACTCGTATATTTTTATATTTTTGACCAGCATCCACGGCCCAGTACCAAGCTGCCCGTGGCCCACAAGTGGGCCGCGGCCCACAGGTTGGGAACCGCTGGTCTAGAGGGTTACACTGTCAATGCTTTAACCCTTAGCTATCTGGTTCCCTTTTGGTGTACAAATTGACAATGTATAATTATTGATCCCTGATATCTTGTGGTCCTGATCCTCTATATATTAATGGTTGAAATTCATGCAGCTACTTTTTAGAACGAGCATTTACATTTATATTAGGAATTTTGGGAATAATTGAAATTCCATCATGATTCTTGCAGATTTAATCTCGTAATCAGAGACTCTGACACAACCCACGTCATATTCCGGGTCAGTGATGGCCTCGTTCCTCCACTTTCTCCAGAGGATGTTAAAAATAAGAGAAAAGAAGAAGAAGAAAAGGAGGTCATGTCCAGCGAACTCAAGAAAATGCTTCCAGATCTCTACAAAACAGCACTGTCAAAAAGAACTGAACTTTGAATATTCTTTAGGTCGTAATTATTTATTAATTTTTATTTGATTTGTAACCAAGTGACTGACGTGTTGGCCACTAAGTACATATTGAATTTTTTTTAAATATAAAGTTACATTAACTGCTAATGTTTGTGTTTCTGGATGTTCCACATTTCTGAATGATGATGGTTTTTATAGTGGGAAAAAAGCATTATTCAAAATAGTTATTAAATCAGCCAATCGGTCATGAAGGATAAATAGGTACCTATACAACCAGAAGCTAGTATAGAGTAGAGCATTTATCAAAACGACCAACCTGTGGCAAAAGTGGAGATCAACGCTATTTTTCTTTCTTGGAGCCTCAACTGCATTCCACCAGAATGCACTGTATTGTAGGCTGTCCCCTCTTTGACATTCGACTGCAAAGATGGAGTAAATTTGTTGGAACACCTTTAAATCTGATGCAGCTTCCTCTTATCATAATAGTAATAAAATTATGAAAGTTATCTGAGTTTCAGAAAAATTTTTCGTTGAAAATGAACTATTACAATGGCTAGGAAAATGTTAAAATAAAAATGTTTGAAAAACTTTTTCATTGAAATCCGTTTTGAGGCGTTCTGAAACGAATCCTAGAATTTAACACTTTCGTATGTAGGTACATAATATATATGTATACATAATATATATATATATATATCTGTATATATATATATATATATATATATATATATATTAATTGCTATGCAATTCTTAGGCTGACCCCCAACAATTTTTTTTGTAACGTCCGTGACGAAAATCCAGCACCTCCAAGCAGCACGTTCATGCGCATCGTGGGTTCGAATTCCAGCCAGGCTTGAAAATTTTTTTATATCCATTTTTTAATGTATTTAAAATTTGTTAATTAATTAATTAATCGTCGCTAGCATTGATAATACGCAATTAATAAATTGCATAGCAAATTATCCTCGTTCTCTACGCAGTACAAAAGAGAAAAGATCCAGGGGGGCGAAGCCCCCCGGCGAGGCACAAAGCGCCGAGTATATATATATGTGTGTGTGTGTGTCATTCCAGATGATAACTCTCCTTAGGATTGAGATAAAAATTCTGTTCTTGCAACAAAAAACAAGCTTCCCAAACAGAAGGATGAGTTTTTGAGCAGATTAAATTGGTTAAATTTCAAAAAATATACTTTAAAAAAAAATCACTTGAATGGCTAAAAAGCGTTTAATTTATATTTTTCGGCAGAATATTGCTCGAAGGAAGGAAGGAGCTTCTGTAGGAACCATCCTGTTTGAGGAGGGAGGAAGAAAGGGAAGGAACGTGTGTTGTGGCCTTAACACTTGGCCAATTAAAATTTGCAATTTCATTCGCAAGCATTTACATATTTTAATGTCTTAATTATTTATTGCCTTTGATGATGAACCTTTGGAATCAACCATGATTATTATATTAGCGAATTTTTGAAGAAAATTAAGCTATAGCTCTCGCCTCAAAATTTGTAGAATGTGAATTTTTGAAAACATTTTATACAGAAATCCGTTTCAGGCTATTCTAAATCATATTCTGAAGTTTAACGCATTTTTTTTTTTATGTATGTATGTATATATGTATGTGTCATTCCAGACGAAAACTGTCCGTAGAATTGTGCTAGGAACTTCAAACAAATTTTAAAATGTTAAGGACACAAAACGAAAGTTTAAGTTCGTTGGCCAGCATGATTGGATTACATCTTCAGGTTGAAATTTTCAAAAATGAAGTAAAAAATTTCAAATATCAAAACAGCCTGTTTTTGGCGATTTGTTGTGCGGCGAAAAGCACAACAAACATCAGCATACTAACATGTGGTATATTCGGAATCAGCGTAAAATTTCCTATAAGAATATGTATCAAGTTTTCAAAAATTTCAAAGTTGAAAAATAAGTCAAAAATCGGAATAATGCCGTTCGCTAGTTGTAAAAATCGGTAATATTTGCATGAAACATTGTCCAAATTCAGATTGAACTACTCTTATGGAAGTATCCCTGTATAACCAATCCTAGAACCATGCTGTTTAAAACGTAGGTAGTAGGTGCTTGTTAAAAATAAATTTAAAAAAAAAAAAAAAAAATGTAATCACAACTGATGAGTTTACTCAGTGGAATATTCCGTTCTCCGATTCTCTCGGTCGCTCTCTTTAATATTTTACGCTCAACTGTTTTAGGACTTGATGTAGCTTTAAAACTGACTGTGGCTTAGAAAATATCAGCCATGAAATTAATCATGAAGAAGTTCTATTTATGTACGTACTAGCACGCAGACCCAAGGCCTCGCTTCGCTCGGCCGTCAGTAACGCTAATCTCGAGGCCTCCCTCCAATCGGCCGTCAGTAACGTTAAGCCTCCCTCCGCTCGGCCGTCAATAGTGTAGATCCCAATGCCTCGCTCCGCTCGGCCGTCAGTAACGTAGATCCCAAGGCCGAGCGGAGCGATGTTACGATAGGATACTGTTAAGATTTCAACTGCCTTCAATACTGACCATATTGGACATCGAAATCTATGAATATTTACCTACATTTGTCTTTAAATCTACAAGATTAGTTTAATAATAATAAAGTATGAGTACCTCCTAATTATTTTCAATAATTTGATTCCATGTTTGTCTATCAAAATCATAAACTAAAATTTCTCTACACGATCAATAGCGACTGAAATGTCGAAGATTTCTTCAAAAATTCGCTCATGGGGTCATGCTGCATGACTGGACTATTTTTTAAAAGGTTTCTCTATCGTTAAACTTGTTTGAAAAAAAAAAAAATACCCTAGGTACACGACCTCACCCTACTATATGAAGTTTAGACAATTAATAATTTTGTATACAAAAGAAATGTTTCAGGTTGTAAAATGAATAAAATCACTCCCTCATCTTATAATTCTTTGAGTTTATTATATTAATAAAGCAATTCAGAAACAAGTGCATATACAAATATTTACAATATTATCATTTCTAATATGATTTCAACAGATCTAGATATATTACAAAAAGTTTCAAGTAGGTATTATTAAACTTAAACAATGTAAGTTTTGTTGATTTTTGCCACCTCCCAAGTTGGTACCTATAGATTTTTTTTCCCAGAGATGACAATTTTGGTCAATAAATCGGTGATTATCTCTATTAAAATCTATCTATGACTATTAATAGTTGCATGACTTTTGATCAATTTTTCCTAAACTTAATTGATTACATTTTTTATATTGGCAGTGAGCGGTTCAGGTAAGTATAATATTTTTATTAAGTCTTTTTGTAATATTTATGTAAAGTTCTTCTTGCCAGCGCTACTAGCGGATTTTTTTAGAAAACAGCTCGAGATCGGTGCTCTCTTGATCCTCTCATTTCACGCTCTCACGATCATCAGTAGACGGGATGGCGATTGTCCTTACAGGTCCATGGAGGAAGTAATCTTATTCGTCCATGAAGAAGTGTTCAGATGTGCGACTCATGAACTGGGTCATGGAAATACTAGATATAAAGCATCCATCCATCTAAAGTATCCATGAAGGTTTATTGATAACTATTCAGATTCAGGTACTACGATTTATCGTACTTGCAATTGTTGCGAATTAATTTTACATTTTGCAATTAGTGAAGTCCTTTTGTTCTTGTCCTATTATATTCTGAGTCTACCAGGTTTCAATTTCGTTTGATTTCTCTTAGTCACTTCCGTTTTCAATGGCATCTTCTCTGGAAAACCTGGAAACCCAGTTGGAGTTATTTATCGAGAATGTCAGGCAGATCAAGATCATCGTAAGCGATTTTCAACCTCAAGGGCAAAACGTACTGAATCAAAAAATGTAAGGTCCCACAAATTTCGGTTTTTTTACTTACCTGTTGTTCAACAAGTTAGTATGTTCGTACATGTATATACACCTACCTACAGTATGCATTTGTACTTACGAACCTAGTTGACTACAGAAGTATGAAGTTATTGGATACCTATATGGGACTAAATATTGTGACATTTAACTAGGTATGTATAAATTTTGTTTTAGACAAGCTTTGGTTACCGGATTGCAAGAGGTTGATAAATTGAGATCTCAGGTGCAAGAATTCACTGTCCCTCTCGAAGTTTTTGAGTAAGTACACGAAGATAACTAACAATTTTCTTAGAGATCGACTATGAACTCCTTCCTACGTTTGAATCTATTATCAAGTTACGGAAAACACTTTTGATGGGTTTTGATTAGGAGAATCCAAAGATAAAGAAATTGCTACTTACAGACAGACCACAATACTTGTCACATGCATCTACCTATCTGCACTTTAAGCAAGCCTAGTGGTTAACGTCAAGAAAATTCAAATAGTCATCATACTTATTGTTTGAGGACCAGTGGCGTAGCAAAGCCATTTATCATGGAGGGGCAACAACAGTAAAAAATGATAGATTTAACTATCGTATAAAAATATGTATAGTGGGTACTACTAGTCACAAAGAGGGCATTGTAGCACCTATAAAGGGTGTCCCACGGAAAGGTTACAAGGTTAGTAGATTACAAAGGTTCATTATTGAAAAATAAAAAAGCGAAAGCAATCACTTTAGAATTAATTTGAATTTGAGTCTTACGTACCTACCTACCTACCGAGAGAAAATGGACGTAATCTTGTAGGGAAATGATTAAGGAAAAGCAGGCACATTGTATTAATTTTTACAGCATAACCTTACGATTAATTAACCCTTTTCTTGGTGGACACAAAGAGAACATTCTTACCAAACTAAATCTGTCTTTCTATATGGAAATGCTCGTGAACTGGGGAGCACTAGGCTTATAATTGACTTACCGCTTCCAATCCAATCGTCTTTGTATTTGTGAATGTATCTCTCCAAGGGTTTCATATCTCGTAACCTTAGCACTCAGCTTTACACTATTATTTACGATGGTTTTTGTGGATTATAATAATTGTTCTGCTAAGTTCAGTGTTTTCTCGATGTATTCATCCAGGAAATAGACCCTGAGAATGGATATCAATTTTACAATAATACTGTCCAACTAATGGAACATCAAAACGGCTTCTGGCCCTATAGTTGGACAGTCGTCCAACTTAAGGGCCAAGCCTTGTTTTTTCATGGCCCTATACTTGGACATCCGTGGTTACCAGATCAATTTTAAGGACAACTAAAAGGAGGATGTTGCCCAGCAGTTGGAAAGTGCTCAAGTTTTCTCTGTCATCGTGTGATTTATTAAGCTAAATAAGGAAGGTACCAGTGTGGTAAAACCGTAAGCCATGATGGTCTTAAGGTTGATGGTTATGGGTGACAAGAAAAAGAACAATAGTCAGTTTTGTTCACGTCCTGCTAAATATTTCGAGTCAGTTAGTAACAACTCTTCATCAGAAACATTTTATTTAGAATGACATAGTAACTCGTAGGTACTACGAAACAAGACATCGATTCTGTTTGGTTGTTCAGGTAAAAAAATTATCGTTTTTCTTTCTGTAAATATGTATAGATAGGTATACTCGTCGTCATTGATAATTTTTGAAAAGGGCAGTAAGCAAAAACAAAATATTTAGCTTAGTAATAGGTGTTGTTGTATGATCAGTAAAGAAAAACAGCTTTTCTTTATACACTGAATAGCACTTTCGTTGAAGTTCTACGTCAGTTGCTATACATTGAGAGGTGTAAGGGCAGGAGGGAAAAAGAAGGGGATGGGGGTTAGAATTTGAAGAAAACGAGAAAGAATAAAATAAATGAAAAAAAGGTAAATATTATGGTATGATTTTGTGAATGGTAAATGTACCTACTTCCGTATATTTTATTTTCGATAAGTAGAAATGGTAGTATGTGTTGATGGCTGAGGAGGGAGAATACAAGAATTATTGAATTTACTGAAGAATAAATTACCGAGTCCTACCTCAGTGGCATTACGTTTAGGCCTATTGGGCAGATGGGAAAAGGAAGAGAGTGGGATTGTTCCCCCGCTGGTGTCCTACCTCTACCATGGAAAAAATAAATTATAAACCGTTACATTAGCCAAAAACCGTTAAATTTGTAACTTCTGGCAGAAATTATGTCAAACCAAAATTATCAACAGTTAACTGGGACATTAAAAGAATTCTCTCAAAATTATGATGAAAAAGTTCCAGTCATTAATTAAAGTAGTAAATCCAGTAGTAAATTTTCGTATTGAATAAGTACAATAATCTTGCTAGTGAGATATTGGGTGATTTTAAATCATTGTGATTTCGTGATTAGAAATTTCTCCAGAGTTCCTTCATTTTCTTAATGAACCATGAAATTAGAAAGCACAGTTTCTTTTTTTTTCTGATATTAAGAAGTTTTTTTTACTTTCCTCTTTTCCATGTTAAAATTTAAATTTAATATTAAAATGATATTTTCTGAGTAAAAATTTGAGTCAAATTCAATATTCAAAATATTTTCCCCTTTTTCGAGAGGATCCTAAAAGGTGGCTTCATGTAAAGCATGCCTCTTGTTTACATTATCGAAAGATCTTCTTTTTTATGTTGTCTTGTGCTTCTTATCTGGGTTTATTCATTTATTCTTTTTTTTTTCCAGAGATTTTTGAAAGATTTCATTTATACACTTTTTCTAATTTAACATTTCAATGTAAATTAATATTGACACAAATACTGGAAAACGAAAACTCTTCAAAATCAATGTGAATTTTGTTCTTGATTGTCTTCAACAAAACTCATCATTTGGGTAAGAACAATGACCCATTTCCAAGAAAACTCAATAGTTGGCAGTAGGTTCCTTAAAGAGATTTTGTTTGAGTTAATAATGAAATCTGGAAGCCCAAATTGAACAATTTATGAATTTAAGATCCGAAGAAAAGTAGTGTCCAACTAAAGGGCCACGGCTGTCCAAGATTAGGAACAAGTGTCCAAGGGGCCATACTAAGTTTTGACTTTGGTAGTTATTTCAAAACTCTACACTTATCCAATCTAAAAAACATTTATTTCATCGTATTCTCACAGAATCTGAGAAGATAAGAAAAATTAAAGTTGGAGGATTTGATCATAAGCTGATTTTATAGCGAAAAATTTCGCTAGAAAGTCACCTTAGGTGTCCAACTATTGGGTCCGTTACCCTGTGAGTTAGAAAACATATTGATGGTAAGAAGAACACAATCGATTCTAGTGCAATGAATCGATCAATCGAACGTGAATCGGTGGTCAAAGCTCGAGAAAGCAGGGGAGAGAGAAGGGAAATATGGGGGGGCTTATGGCTTCCACAGCGAAATGAAGAAGGGTGAGCCCAAAAAGAAGTGGGGAATCGACATAGTTTCTCCACAGTTTCTCTTTATAGTATCCAACTTACCATTTTTTTTTTTTTTTTATTTTTTTTATTTATTTATTTTATTTTTTTTTTTTTTTTTACTGTAGTTATTTTGCTTCTCTCGGATGGGCAATTATATTATCCACGGCATTTGGCCCTCCCTCGAATCAGCCTTGGAGAAGCGTTCCAAGTTGCTAGGTAACCGGACCCGCATAACGGATGTGCTTTGCGGGTTGCATCCTCGAACTTGATGTAATTGGTACTGACGTAATGTCAAAATATCAATTACTGTCCACGAAGCATCATTTGCAAGATGAAATTCTACATCCTCTGGTATCATGGGGGGGCTCTGCACACCCTGCCCCTCCTCAAATTACGCCACTGTTAAGGACTAGCATATGAACTCGCGAGTGTCAATGGTAAATTTGCATTTGTAATCGACCAACAAAATGGAAATTAGGTTTCCCCTCTAAAAATGTGTGGTTTCATGTTTCTAGATTCCAAATTCTAATGAAAACCATCTTATTGATTTACGAAATTCTTATGCAGATCAGCGTGTTGCGCAGGGTTTTGCAGTGAAAAGAGTTTGGTAGAACGAAAGTATTGGTTTTATTAATATTTCACACAGAACTAACTGTTGTTTCGTTAAGGACAACAATAAAACATACTGATGAATATAAATAGTGGTGTACTTGAACAGTAAACAATGACGCTGAACATTGGAAATTCAAAATTACTTTTGTTCAACACACCCTCTTAATTTTGACATTCTACGAATTTAACACATCTAATCAATGCTGAGCACAGCGTTCCCCTACTCTCAGGGACGGTTGTGGCAACCTCGGTTAACGATAGTTAACGTGGGTCAAAGAAAATCTTCGATTAGTGGGCGTTGTGGAAGCCTAGATTTTCGGTTCATTGTGCATCTGCTGCGCAGCCTTGAGGCTTGAGGGGGGATTTGATTGGTTATTCAATGTTATCAATCCCATCTGCAGATTGCGGATTACGCAATGCTGATTTCTCACATCTCTTGTATCTTTGGACAATACCGAAAAGTGCGATACAATCGATCACACAAAGTAAAATAATAGTGAATTAGAACACACAAAGTAAAATAATAGTGAAGAATAGTGAGTAAAATGATAATGAAAGAGTCAAATAATGATGAACACCCTACGATGATTTGGAAACGAATTCCAGTGATAAGGTGTGATAGCGTTTCCAAGACAACCAACAGCTGTTAACCTGGCGTTACGTAGCAATTGCTAACCGGAGCTGCCACAACGACCTTTCCCGCTTTGGCTAACGAGCATTAACCCAACTCCTAATCTCCCTAACCCTAACCTAATCTCGCGTTCCCTAACGCTGCGTTAACTAATGGGGATCTGCGACAACCAGCCTTCGTTGAGTCTAATAGTCAAATAAACATGGTTTTTACTCGAATATCTAAATGCACCCCATTCTTTGTCCTTTTATCTACCTCAAAGTAATAGTTTAAGAGCCAGCAACATCTATATTTAACTGAAAAACGTAAAACTACAAACCCATTAAATTTACAGCTACATTGATAATGGTCGCAACCCTCACCTCTACACCAAGGACTGTCTGGACAAAGCACTGATGAAAAATGAGCAAGTCAAAGGAAAAATTGACTCATATCGTCGCTTCAAGTCCCATCTCCTAGTTGAGCTCACCTCCGTGTTCCCTAACGAGATGACGAAGTACCGGGCTATCAGGGGTGACGAGCGGCCTCTTACGTAAAGATTTTTCCTTACCTTGTTTTTTCTTAATATTTTCTATGGTACATTTTATAAACCTGTAACTATATCATGTAAATTAATTAAGTTAAACTTTTTTGTAATAAATGTATTAAAAATGCGTAATAATGTGTCGTTTTCGTTATTTGTGTTGCTATATCAGCACATAGCTAAACCATTGCGTTTGACAACTCATTTTCTGAGTACAAGAAATGTTTAGAGCCATAAGGGAGTATGGTGGCCCTCTACCCTAGTGTTTAGAGCAGATTACTACCTAGGGATGAACCGAGAATAACTTTGATCCTATTTTGAGGCCTGTATGAAATATGACTGGTCAGTAGTTTTTTTTTAAACACAGAATGTGTTTTAGCCATGGACTAACTAGGCAAAAAAGCTAACGAAATGTGGGACGAAATCTGTGACGACAACATCCTGATGATTTCCGCTTACAACTGAGTCGTTGCTAGGGAAATGGTACTTCGTCGTTTTTCATCCCCCGAAATTCGTTGACCATTCGTTCGAAAGCTCTCGATTTATCCAACCATATTATGTTAACTACTGCAAAGTGCGAGGCCAACAAGCTGAGTTAAGAGCATGGTTATTTGAATAATTGTGTACACTCAGGTGATCATTCTCAATAATTGATATTGTGAACGTGATTGCAACCGCTTGTTAATTTCTGATGATTTCATTGAGCTGGTGTTTCGATGATTTGATTCATAGCAGGTGATCCGAATATTGCGAGAACGGATTGATTTGTGAAGCGATGGTTAAATAAGCTAAGGATCGTGTAACCTGGTGTAACCAGCTGACTGAGCTCCAAAGGCATTTTCTTTCCTATTCAACGCAGGAAGCTGAAATTTGGGAGGGAGGCTTAAGGGAGAATTCTGAAGACGCCAGGGTGATCACTGATCAGCTGAGTGAGGTCCAAAGCCATTTTCATTCCTATTCAATGCAGGGAGCTGAAATTTGAGAGGGAGGGTCAAGGGAGAATGCTGAAGACGCAATGGTGATCACTGATCAGCTGAGTGAGCTCCTAAGCCATTTTCTTTCCTATTCAACGCAGGAAGCTGAAATTTGAGAGGGAGGGTCAAGGGAGAATGCTGAAGACGCCTGGGTGATCAGGATCACTGATTAGCTGAGTGAATTCCAAAGCCATGGAATGTGTTTTAGCCACGGACTAACTAGCCAAAAAAGCTAACGAAATTTCGTAACAAAATTTGGGACGAAATCCTGGTGTAACCTATGCGATATTTTGTTATGATGCGGTTTATGAGTTATAAATATTTTAAGTCATTATCTCACTATTGGAAGTTAACCAATCTTCAACCTAAGATCGAAGACGGGTTTATGTGAAACGCGTGAGCTAAAACACATTCTGTATTTCAATAATTTCGTCCGAAGTATGTAAATAGAGGTAACCAGGGGGCTTGCCCCCTGGCGAGGCGCGGAGCGCCGAGTTTTTTCCCTTCTTCTTTCACAGAAACGTAAACAGTGTACCTACCGTGTTGTCTTGGAAATGCTAAATGTCGAATTTTAAGTAGTAATTGTAGGTACCTACCTCTGCGGAATAGCCAGGGAAACATGAAGTTTGACACGTTCTTCAAGGCTAGGACTTTTGGATTATTCCCACGGCTATGGTGAAAAAATCTGGGCTTTGTGCAAAACTTTCAGTTGGCAATAAATTTTTTTGACAATAAAAACTGATTTTTTCGTAAGATTATTTGATTTTCATATCCCAAAATATAAGGACCTATAATGGTGTCCTGGCACGGTGAACTGTGGTTCACCACTCGAGCTTACTAGGAACCTGGCATAGTGAAAAGGTTCACCACTAGAGCTAACTTGGAACCTGGGGTGGTGAACTGTGGTTCACTTTTATTAAAATCGACCATAAAAGTGATAAAAACCAATTAGTTAACTTTTGGAACGTTTTTTATCAATGGGGGACACAAACCTAGATGTCTGGAAAAGAAAAAATTGAAATATTCAATTTCGTCTGTTTTTGCCAGGAAAAGGGTTAACATGGCTTCTACTTTCATCTCTCTAGAACCGCCCATTTTTCTAATTACCTACCTATTTTTTTTATTTTGTTATGTTTCTCGTAATAATCGATTTTTCCGATAACTGCGAGAAGTGTTTCTCAACACGAATGTCCCTACCCACTAAAGACAGTCCACTTTCTTGGTCTAAGCATGATCCCTTGTTTTGAGCTACGCAATTCAAGTAAACAAAAGGTAAGTTAACAACCATTAAAACGGTAAAAAACATTAAAATTGAGAGAGGCGGTTTTGCAACCCCGAATGACAAAATGATACTCGTGTGCTCCTTGAACACGTCATGTCCCAAGAGAACATCTGAACATGAACTTGGCATTGCAAAACGTTTTAAAATTTCTATAAAAGTTGTCACCGAGTCTTAAATTAGTTTGCACATAGCCTTTAGGGTGGTCGCGACCTGAGCGACGCGACTTCGCGTATTTTGAGGCGACGAGCGACTGATCCCATCCGGATGGGATCAGTCGCTTGTCTTCGAGCGACCTGGCTTCCCCCTCCCATGTTTTCTCGGCGAACCTCAACATCTACAGGACTATTATGTTAATTTTCCAGAGGGGTTACGTTGAACTTTTCAATTTTGCGCCTCAATTACATTACCTTGTTGAAATTAACACTCACTATCAAAAACGTATTTTTTTAGGAGTTACGCTGAATTTTTTGTTTCTGTACTTTCATTACATTCACTTATTATGATTAACAACAATAATTACAAGTAAAAACGTAATAATTATCTGGTTTTAATACTTTACTACCTGAGAGTCACACTGAGGCCGTTCCGCTGGTGAGATCGTGTCCTTGAAGTTGGACGATTTGGTGATCGAAGCTTGTATAGCATTCAAGATGTAATCGTACGTTTGTAGGTCCATCCTATAATAATTTTGAATCTTCTCTGAATCTCCCTTCAGCTCGTCGTGGAGGTGGTTGAATTCACCCAAACTTTGCCTCCTTGTCAATATTGGGTTCATCCAGAACATTCGTCGTTTCCTTCTCATCCGAAGGAAATTTACGAGAGCATTATCCAGCAAATAATACAGCGAAACTTGGATAATTCGAACCTCAAGGGACCAGTCAAAAACTTCGAATTAACCAAAAATTCGAATTAAAGAAGTTTTAAAAGGTACCTATATTATATTTTAACAAACTACAGTACGAAGTAAAGTACATACAGTAACATTGAATACTGTATCGACCAACAGAGTATTGAACAATAAATATAAAGACACCTGGAATGGTACTGTATTTAACTGCAACCATAAAAAAACAATCTATTGTTTTTCAAAAAAGGATGGTATTTTGGCCTGTTACCCTGAATTAAGTTTCTCGGCCATTATAAAAGATTCCAACGCATTCAAAGAGTTGAAGTATGAATTACTTACATTCACAGTGTACACTTGTGTCATACACCCAGTGATAGCTTTGAAATTTCGCTTTCCCAATTCTTTGGCGAATTGCTCAGCCTTGGCCTGGTCCTGTTTTGGGACAGTCGGTGGGCGGGAGGGGAAGGAGAGTTATCACACTGTGTGATGGCACTGACTTGCATGCACTTGGTCTAACGCAAACCTTTTGCCGAATATCGTTACTAAAACGTATTTCCCGATGAATTTACAATTATTTTGAGTCGCAGCTTAAAATTTATACCTTAATAAGCGCGCCGAAAATTCGAATTATCCAAAATAAAATTTGAATTATCCACGATTTTTTAGCATTGTTTAAATACAAAATGCTAGGGACCAAGAGAAACATTCGAATTATAGAAGATTTCGAATTAAAGAAGTTCGAATTATCCAGGTTCCACTGTAACTATCTATGTCGTCCATTTTACCAAAAATAAATGCAGTCTACTACACACCACCACAGACTAAAGGTGGGTTCACATCCATGCGTAAATGCGTAAATGCGGCTATGCGTTTGAGTAGTGGAGGGCGTTGGAAGTAGTAGAGGGGAGTGCGTAAATGCGTCAGGCCGTTCACAACCATCCGGCAACGTTATCACTTTATTTTATCACCAACACTTGAAGAGAAACAAAAGTTCGCTACCTTCTTATCTTATCTTTCATTATCAAACAAAAGAAAACTGCGCAATGGGCAACTGCGCACATGCGTAAATGCGTCTATCCGGTAAAATATCTAATTTTTCAGATGTTTCAGTCTGTCCGTTTCTCCGTCAAGATTCACCCCACTCCTCCGACTGCCGCTAGCCAATCAGAAGGCCGAACGCATGACCGGATAGCCGCATTTACGCATTTACGCATGGATGTGAACCCACCTTAAGTCGCCTCCAATGGAGGAGCTCAGTCGCGTCCCAGTCGCCTCGCGGAAGTCGCCTTGTCGCTAGTCGCTTCCAGTGGAGGACCAGGCTTAATCACAGCCGAGTATGTTGAGGAGGCCATTGAAACGGTACTGTTTTCGGGTTTCATTGGAATATTATGCTTCAGAACGAATAATTCATTCACGTAGCTACTGGAGCTACCAGTATCTATGAGACAATTCGCAAATATCCCCTTCCCAGTAATGACTTCAACTACAGCTTTGCGAAGTAGTCCCGGAGTAGCAGCTATTAAAGTTGCAGCAGTATCATCAGACTCGTCAACCACCGCGAAACTAGTGATTTTATTTGCTTTTTGATTGAAAGACTTTCGCGAAGTGACCTTTTTTAAGACATGCTTTGCATAGGGCCTCTTTCGCTGGACAATCAGATCGTGGGTGTCTAGTCTGATTACCACAAAACCAGCAGGGGTTCGACTGTTTTTATTTTTGCTTGTTTGCAACCATAACCACACCTTGGTCATTGTTAGGGAAATTACTTGAAATATTAACTAAATTCGAGCTCAACGTCTGAGAAGTGTAATATTGAGCATGCTGGTTACTGGACTCAATCGCACGAGCTGTGTCGACAGCTTCATTCAATGGTAGAGTAATATTTTCAAGTAAAGCTTGCGAATTTCGGAATTCATAAGACCGTTAATGAAAGAATCACGTATCATATCTCGATTCGTATTAGCAGAGACAACCTGGAAATTGCATTCTTTACATAATATTCTGAGAGCCTGGACGTATTGATCAATCGATTAGTTCGATTGCTGCTTTCTAGTCAATAATTGAAATCTAGCAAACACTTCATTTTTTGGCTTAATGTAGAGATTATTTAGCATAGCAATAGCATTCGAGTAGGTAGTGCTTTCGGAGACGTACTCGAAT
Source organism: Adelphocoris suturalis (assembly GCA_030762985.1). Classification (NCBI taxonomy): domain Eukaryota; kingdom Metazoa; phylum Arthropoda; class Insecta; order Hemiptera; family Miridae; genus Adelphocoris; species Adelphocoris suturalis. The sequence goes on from CM061049.1 coordinate 45,271,009, forward strand.
ATAGAGAATGAGAGGAAGTTGATTAGTACCTTTAATTTCTTGGCTTCTGTAACTTCCGTCTCCTTCAGATAGTTTTCGAATGTGGCTAGCCAATGTACCCATTCTTTACTGACAAATGGAGCGACCGGAAGTGTTTGAAAACGACAAGGTTTCAAGGCGTTATCCATTTTAATCTTAATTAAATAAATTGCAATGAATAGGCCTCAAACGTAAGGCTTTATTCAACTAAGATTCGTGACATGTATGAAAATGTAATAAATAATGGTTAACTTAAATATCGTTTACAGGCTCGAAACTTAGTACCTAATCACTTGACTGTGAATAATAAAAGTTCCAGTCATGCAGCATGATGAGAGCAAATTTTCGTAAATTATCGTAGGTACTATAATAAATTGTTTTGAAAATTCAGGACATCAGTAACGCATGCATACGAGTCTGCAACACATTGGGACATTTTAAATGTCTTTAGTTGCAGACTCGTCTATTAAAATGATTAGGTACCTATTGAATGATTTAACTACCTCTTCACAAATCAAACCGTTCTCGCAATATTCGGATCATCATCTATGAATAAAATCATGGAAACACCAGCTCAATGAAATCATCAGAAATTAACAAGCGGTCGCAATCATGTTCACAATATCAATTATTGAGAATGATCACCTGTGTGTAAACAATTATTCAAATAACCATGCTCATAACTCAGCTTGTTGGCCACGCACTTCGCAGTAGTTAACATAATATGGTTGGATAAATCGAGAGCTTTCGAACGAATGGTCAACGAATTTCGGGGGATGAAAAACGAAGAAGTACCATTTCCCTAGCAACGACTCGGTTGTAAGCGGAAATCATCAGAAAACCAACCGTAACGCTTTTTTCGTTTATGTGCCAAAGTAAAGACATAAAATGTCAATAAATTGAGTTCATCACACAATATGTATTTGAGTGGGTAGCCTTGCATAAAGACCGCATTCCGACCTCCACCGTTTTATGAAGGACGGATCCATTTCGTAAAAGGATGAATTAATTTTGTTAAAGGATGAATTCATTTAGTGGAAGGACGAATTCATTTTGTAAAGGGAAGAATTCTATTTGAAAAAGCTATAATTCAAATGGGCTGTTTACTGTTATTTCCCCGCATTTACAAACTATTTTATATAGAATGGGGATTGATCGGACTGATGATCCTCAATCATTTTTACGTCCACTGTGGTAAAGTACATCAGAATGCTGTGTATAGTTTGGTGGTCTGGATGTAAAGCAAGCTCGCATCTCAAAAATACATAACATCAAGTAGTCGATCCCTTAGTAAAGTTCCAGTCATGCAGCATGATCGTATGAGCGAATTTTCATAAATGGTCGTATTACATTTATGTTAAATTCTGTTGAAATTTGAGCACTTTGGGGACAAATAAAAATTTTATTATACATTTTATAGCAAACTAACTTTTTGTCAGTAATATTCCAATGAACAAACGATTTTGTGGATTGTTACAATTTTTTCAAGTGTTCCTATCGATTTTTAGCTTATTTTAATGAAATTTAAGTACATTTTTCAGTACAATTTTGTGCTTAAATTTTTAAATTTCCTAGTTCATATTCGATTAATTTTTTTCGAGTAGCATTCTGCTAAAATATAGAAATTTGTTAATTTTTAGCGGTTTTTTGCCTTTTTTAGTGATTGTTTAAGTACATTTTTTGAAATTTGACCAATTTAATGTGCTCAAAAAGTGTTGTCCAACGAACTCATCCTTTCTTTTGAAATGCTTGATTTTTTAGCGAAAGAACGAAGTTTTTATCTCAATTCTATCGAGAGTTATCGTCTGGAAGGACACATAAATATATATATATCTATATATTTACATAATATAAACATATGTACATATATTTCAATTGAAATATATATATTTCATATATATATATATATATATATATATATATATATATATAAAGCGTTAAAATCCAGGAATCATTTCAGAATGCCTCAAAACAGATTTGGATGAAGAAAAGTTTTGAAAATTTTTATTTTAAAATTTTTGGAGCCATTGCAATAGCTTCATTTTTTAAGAAAATTCGCTAAAATACAGAGCAGAATGAATGAATAGTAGAGAATTAACGGAAATTTGCGGAGATATAACAGAAAAGGCCCTTCAAATGCTGGAGGACAGCCCGCGTATTCCACGTTTAGATTGGTATCCCTGGCGGCCCACCCCCACGTCTTTCCGCCCCCGGGGGACGTTGGCAACACTGGGGGGAGAGCGGGCGGCGACCCCGAGCAGGAGGGGGCGGCGCCGCCCCCAGCGCCGCCAGTGGACCCCGTGCACCGCTCGAGAGATGGACGCAGCAGGCGCTTACGGCGCTGGCAAAGCTGGGGCGCCATTCGACCCCATCCTCTTCGCCAAGCGACCCCAAGTCATCGTCAAAGCCGTCTGCCTGGTACGTCCGAAGCGAAGCGACCTTTTAAAATTAACCCCGGAAGTGAAATCCTCCCTCTCTTTTCATCTTATTTTCCACACCCCGGAAACCCACATTTCCTTACCCCTCTCGGGAAAAATCTCCATTCATCGACTCCCTCTCAGCCACCCCTGACCCCAAAGGGGGCGGTACTATTGATTTTACTCACTGTCGTTTTCAAAATCCCTTTACGCTTTTGTATCAATCAAGTTTCCTGGGTGGTAATTCAATTCTGGAAACCTCATTTTCCTCCACCAACGAAAAACTAATTAAAAATCACTAATCACTTCCGGGGTAAATGTTCAACCCCTTCGTTTTTTCACATTCGTTGAATATATCGATCGACCTCTGAAATACTCGGAAGTAGGACAACGCGGTGCACTCTCATTTCAGTTTAAACTGCCTATTCAACCTAATTCCTAATTAAAATTATTAATCTAAATACATATTTCAAATCTAAATATCATTAATACAACCACTCGTCAGAATGAACAAATAATACCAAAAACATAGAAATAAAATGCAGTTTTGCAGCCTCTTTAATGCCAATCTTAGAAAACTACCAATTGGTAAGGTCACTCTAACGAAGCTAAAATATTTAACTTCACAATTAATTTTGGTACCTTTACGTTGGTACCTAGGTATATTATACTATTCATTCATTAATGTATGCGTAGGTAGGTACTATTCCTCCATAGTTGGTAAGCAAATTTCTCGAAATTTGAAGCTAAAATATTTAACTTCACAATTAGTTTTGGTACCTTTACGTTGGTACTACCTATATTATATTATTCATTCATTAATGTATACGTAGATTGGTACTATTCCTCCATAGTTGGTAAGCAAATTTCTCAAAATTTACATTTCATCGAACATTTTCTAATGATATCAGCCAGCTTTGGGAATGATCAATTTACAGGGTGTTCAGTGGTCCCCGAATAAGATTAAGATGGCAGTTTAAATGATATTCTTTCTTTTTTTTTTTTTTTTTTTTTTTTTTTTACTTTCCTCACTTGACATGTAGGGTCACGGGAAAGTATTGCGAAAAGAAACTATTTTTAGGTCTCTCCCAGGAGTGTCTCTAGACCATCAGATCTCGAATCTATACGTACATACATATGTATATTGGGAATGTATACAGGGTGGAACCGGATAAGTGACGAAAAAAATTTTGTGTTAGTCTGCATCAAAAATACAGTAAAATGCCGCCAATATCATATTTTTATCTCAATCCGTGCTCGAGATATGACTTTTTAAAGGTATTTTCAGGAAAACCGAGTTTTATCCTTTTAAACTCAAATTTTTCCACATTGCCTCATTGGAATTAGCTCTAAATTTCGTATAGGAGTGTACTTGAGATCTTAAAAAGTACCATCCGAAGACCTTCACGTTAGCTCAAACATGGACGATTTTCATAAAATAAAATTTTTGAAAATTTTAAAACTTCACTACTTTTCCTAAAACAAATCCTGGAAACTGGCAAATCTCATGAAAACTTCTTCATCTAATACTCTTTCCAACGGTATACTCAATTTTACTTTTACTTTGTTACGTAGCTGAGAAAATTATATTTTAATATTTAAAAATGTGCGTTTTTCAATGAAATCGTTGGTCTTCTCGAAAAATGACCCTCTATGAACCTACGAGTAGGTATGGGGTCGGTTTCTACATATTTTTTCACGCTGGATCGAATGGTAACGCTTGCAGATAACCCCAACTACGTTATAATGGAGTTTTACACTTTGATTAACAGTTTTACAACACAACAAATACATTTAAGCGTAACAAACTAACTAAAAATGTATGAGTTTAAGTGTAAAACTCGGTTATAACGGAGTTGGAGAGATCTGCGAATATTACCATTCGATTCAGCGTAGAAAAATACGTAGGAACTGACCTCATTCTCCTGGCTCATGGAGTGTCATTTTCCAAGAAAACTATTGATTTCATGGAAAAAACCACATTTTTCAACATTATAACACAATTTTCTCCCCTAAATAACAAAGTAAAAGTAAAATTGACTATACTGTTGGATAGAGTATTAGATGAAGCAGTTTTCATGAGATTTGCCAGTTTCCAGGATTTTTTTTAAGAATAGTAAAGTATCCAGAAATAAGTCAAAAGAAATTTTATTTTTTCAAAATTGTCAATGTTTGAGCTGATTTGGAGGTCTTCGAATGACACTTTTTAAGAACCCAAGTACACTATTCTTATAGGAAATTCAACGCTGATTTCGGAAATGAGGTCGAAAATTGAAATTAAATGAGGCAAAGTGGAGAAATTTGAGTTTAAAAGAAAAAAAAAACACGGTTTTACTGAAAAAACCTTTAAAAAATCATATCTCCAGTATGGATTGAGATAAAAATATGCGGTTGGCGGCATTTGACTACAATTTCTGATGCAGACTAACGCACAAAATTTTTCGTCACTTATCCGATTCACCCTGTATAGGGAAGATGGATGTATATTTCTAAAAGCTGCAATCTTCTGAGCACACGACATGGGAAAAAATCTCGGTTCGAGGTTCTATGTCACTGATGAACACTCCTTGTAAAAATGTGGTTATGTGGTTTCAAATAGGTAGGTAGGTAGGTACATATTTAAGGGGGGGGGGGGGGGGGGGGGGGACTAAAATCAAAATTGGTAAAAAACATGGTTTTTAGTTGATCATTCTTTTTTTTCTCCCCAACATAGATTTCGCAATTTTGATGTAAAATTCGTAGTAGTTCTTTCATACGTATTTATGTACGTGTATATTATATGCCCACCTACTTAAAACATAGGTACGTATTTCCTAAGGATAACTCCCGGTAAATACGGCGTTGGAATTTCGTTCCAACGCAGAAAGATCCGTCTTGGCAAAAGACACGTTTTTTTTTTTTTTTTTTTTTTTTTTTTTTTTCAAATCACGTCCATACAAATGTATATTGGGAATGTATATATGGAAGATGGATGTATATTTGTAAAACCTGCAAAAGTTGCAATCTTCTGAGCAAACGACGTGGAAAAAAAAAATCTCGGTTCGATGTTTTATGACACTGAAGAACACTCCTTGTAAAAATGTGGTTTTAAAATAGGTAGGTAGGTAGGTACATATTTATGGGGGTGACTAAAATCTAAATAGGTGAAAAACATGGTTTTTAGTTGATAATTCTTTTTTTCTCCCCAAAATAGATTTTGCGATTTTGATGTCAAATTCTTAGGAGTTCTTCCATAGTTTTTAGTTTAGTTTATTAATTTAATTGTCAAAAACATAATATGTGTGACAATTGTCAATAAGAGATGCAGTCAAACATGACTATAATAAACCTATCCATAGATCAAACAAAGTTCTTCCTGCAACCAACAACCGATAGAATGAGTTTGAGGGCCAGCAGACGGCTCGGCCAGGGCGCACCGGCCGAGCCCGGACCCGACCCACCATGGCGGCCTCCCGAGGGTGCCCACCCATTGCTAGGTGAGCACCCGTAGATACGACTAAGTAATCGAATCATGAGAAAACCCCAGGCGAGTACTCACCTACTTACAACATACGTATTTCCAGAGGGTAACTCCCGGTAAATACGGCGTTGAATTTTCGTTCCAACGCAGAAAAATCCGTCTGGGCAAAAGACACGTCGAATTCATTGGCCAACCCAATGGGTCCAGAATTTCAGGTCCAAATTTTAGAATAGATTTGGCCCATTTGATTAAGAATAGAAGAGGCCCAAAAAGACGTAAAAAATCGGTTTTTCGACAATAGGGAATGTAGGGTGGCAGTCGAAGTATATTTCAGCGTTGAGTCGATTGCGACCACTCCCACATCTCCGAGATTCATAAATAAGTGAGATTTTCTTAGAAATAAATTTTTGAGTACATTAAATTGATCAAATTTAAAAAATGTTCATTCTCAAAATATCACTAAACATGTCTAAAAACGGCCAAAAATCGATAAATTTATAATTTTTAGCAGAGTTTCCGTAGAAAAAATTGCCAAGTTGGGTGGGCAGTATAGCTTCCTCACACATCGGAACATGGACGTATAGAATTAGTTGAAGAACAAAGTCCGAGTCGAAATGATTGGATGCAAAATATAACTGTAGTTATCTAATTCATGTGTATACATTCTCTGTATACAGAGAAAGGTGGAATTTTGATGACCTCCACCCGAAATTTGGTTTAAAATATCAAAAAATGACACCTGAATTTTTTCATATTTTTTGCATAACAAAAACCTACGCCGGTAGCTCGATTTTGGTTTTTGAAATACGTTTTTTTTGCCAATTCAGACTTTTGAACATTACTTTTACAACTTCTTTGTAAAATTGAGAAACTTTGTATACTTACGTTATTGGGGCCGCTGAACTCGAATATGCAGTCAAAACAAGTCGACAGCAACAACTGTTGACAGTTTGGAATCTCAAAATCGTCAAAATCATGTCAAATAATGACAATTTTTCAAAATTCATTGTAAAATTACGAAAATTTGTATTCTTATGTTTTTTAAGTCGCTGAACTCAAATTTGCTTTTTTTGTTGAATTTAATGAAAATTCTAACAGAAATACGTAAAAATACGAATTTTCATAATTTTACAATGAATTTACAAATAGCGGGCACCCTAGTATACATGCTAGAATGCAAATTAGGGCTATAATCATGTTTGCATGTGCGGAAATTTTCTAGAGGTTTACCCACACCAGTGTTTGCCATAAACTTATCTTCGAATACGAACACGATTGTAATCGATCGCGATAATTATTCGTTGATTCTGAGTCCACTGCAATTATATTCGTATTCGTGTAATCGTATTCGTCCGTCGGTGATTACACGAATACAACCCATAAAAATGCGTCATGGTCTTAATTTTCAATAGGGCGTCCCTCCTATAATATGCTAAGCCTTGCTAATATTACCTAGCTCTAGAGGGACGTCCTTAAAGCGAATTCAACTATTAGAACCCAGCCTATTTGTCTCAAATCTATTTCAATAGGACGTCCCTTGATGATTCGATGGTATTGAAAATTATAGAGGACCATCTAGGAGCTAACCCGCACAATCCCTGAAAATTTCATTAGAATCGGACTAAATCCTGGTATAGTTTCGGGCGTGACAAGGATTTACCACAGACAGACAGACAGACACGGAAGCAAAAAGCCCCCTGCCAAGGGGGCTTCGCTTCCATGGACTTCCCGGTTGCTTTCCGCTTTGAGCCTTAGGCTAAAATGCTAAAACATGGAACATGCTTTCTTCACGCTAATTCGTAAATATAAATGAATTTAAAACTACGAAATAAATGTTTTACTATTCGAAATTAGAACAGAGTACCTAGATAGGTAATTTTCTGTTATGGTGCGCGTCTGCAATTACTATAACCAAGTGATAACAAAACAAGCGGTATTGTTTACTACATCCATTGATAACACTAATAAATATAAAATGGGGACATAAAGACGCAAGAACAAGTATGAAAGAAATTCGTGATAAACCGAGAGCTTTCCAACGAATGGTGAACGATTTCTGTCCGTTGAAAACTTAAGAAGTTTCATTTCCCAAGAAACGGCTTGGTTGTGCGTGAAAATCAAAAGAAAACGCTGGTCAACCGTTTAGGGACACCCAGGTTTATTGTTGGGACATATATTTGCTGATTTAATTTCCTATAATCTATCAGTAATCGGTATTCAGGTTTGTTTTCGGGTGATGGTTTTTTTAATCAAATTTTTAAAATGCTTGCCTACGAGTCTGCAACACATTGGGACATTTTCATGAGTGTTTTCTTATTGTATTTATTTCTAGGCAGATCTCACCCGTGCATTGCACGGCGGGGCGTACAGATCAATTAAATGGGCCATAAGAGAAACCGCCCACCCGTGGGTACTTAATTGAATTCGCGATCGTGCTGACTCATTGTTTGGGTGTCTTGTTCCGACACCCGTGGGTACTTTATTGAATTCGAGCCAGGCTACATCACCTACCCCCCTGCAGACTCGTATGCAAGCTCTAAGAGCCACTCAGCTGATCCGGACCCTGGGCATCGTCAAGTAAATGTCCTAAAGAGGCTACATACGAAATTACAGCTTCCTAGAGTGTAAAGCATAGAAATTACCTCTTAAAATGATTTAACACTAACTCTTCACAAATCAAACCGTTCTCGCAATATTCGGATCACCTGCTATGAATCAAATAATCGAAACAGCAGCTCAATGAAATCATCAGAAATTAACAAGCGGTTGCAATCATGTTGCTGTGTGTAAACAATTATTCATATAACCATGCTCATAACGCTTGTTGGCCACGCACTTCGCAGTTAACATAATATGGTTGGATAAATCGAGAGCTTTCGAACGAATGGACAACGAATTTTGTGGGATGAAAAACGACGAAGAACCATTTCCCTAGCAACGACTCGGTTGTAAGTGGAAATCATCGGAAAACGAACCGTAACGCTTTTTTTAAACGCTTTTTGTTACTTATAACGCTTTTTTCATTTATGTGCCAAAGTAAAGACATAAAATGTCAAAAATGTTTTGACAAATCCGCGTAACGTTTTTCGCTAGTTAGTCCAAGGCTAAAGCATGTTCCATGCTAATATTGATCAGCACGTTATGAAACGCAAAAAGCAAATTTTCATTTTGGAAGACAAAAATGTTTTCGACTTTAATCACGAACACAAAGCTTCCCCACCTTCTGTAGTGAGGAATCAAAAACTTATCAACAATTAACTAGGGCATTAAAAACTTTTTGCACAAAATTATGCTGAAAAACGTAGGTACCTACTTAAATTTCATTAATATTTGCTGACAATTCTATAAAACTGAAAAAAAAAAAAAACTAAAAATCCGAAATCAATCACCGAATTTTATCTAGTACGAGGTTTTTTGCCATAGAATTGGTTTTTAACAATTTCTTGCTTCTGAAATTGCACAAATTTTAATGCAATTTAACATATTATAATACGATAGATAATTTAAGAAAATTTGCTCATACGATCATGCTGCACGACTGGAACTTGTTTTTAATATAACCTTTTGCGACTCCTCAAAGGGACACAAATGCTTTGTATTTAAGCAGCCTCTGTGGGCACAAGTTTATACGAGTATTGTACTAAGTTTTTCGTTAAATCTGTTTATTTTCCATAGTTCAAGTATATTTCCTCTTGTTGATTTATTATTTTCAATAATGAACCTTTGTAATCGCTAATCGACCAAGAAAAACAATTTTTAACACCCCCTGAAAATCTTTTGATTTACGTTTCAAGATGCGTAGAATCCAAAAATCGAAAAAAAAAATAAAAATAAAATCCGTTTGCCCGCCGTCCGCAGCTTTTACAGAGATTGAACAGGGTGGTCGCACTAATTCCGGTTCGATTGCATTCACCATGATCTAAACCAGTGGTTCGCAACCTTTCGCCCCTTTTTGGAGATTGACTCAACTCTATCCCCCCCCCCCCCCTCCACCAAACCAGTGGTTTTTTTTTCTTCATTTAATCTCTAATTTTTTTTTTTTAAATGTAATAAGTAGTAAATGGAAAATGCAAGTACCTAATGAAGTTTTAGTATTTTAAACAATTTTATTACCACCATTTATTTACCTAGAAAATTATAGTATATAGCAGAAAAACAATCGTTTTTAATGGCTGACTTTTGCTTGGTGGAGTTCATTTAAAGCTTGAATGTCCGGCTTTATGTTCGTCAAGCTCAGGCGCAAGTCTCCTTTGTGGCAAATGTCGAACTTGTTTCTTTGTTTTGTGAGGAGCTGGACAGCAAACAACTCTAAATCCTTTTTCAACTAAAATACGTTGATGGGAGAGAGGAGAAGATGCTCAATTTTTCTTCGCAGTTGTGGATAGGTGTCCATTAGCTTTACCCAGGCTAACTCGAAACCTGACTGCTTGAACAAGATTTTTGACTCACAGTCATATTTAATATCTAAAAGAATTATCAAGCGTATCCACAGCTTCGTACGAGAATGGATCTAGAATCCAATCCGGGATTTGTAAATTAGTCAGATCTTGAAATCTTGTTCTCATGTCGTTTTTTAACTGATCAAGGTGTTCGGTAAATATTATATTTTTTTCTTCTGGGAGTTCACGAGTCTCGTTCTCTGGCACCCAACACTTTTCAAGCGTCGGAAACTGAATCAGCTCTGTACGGCCAATATTTATCTTGTGCATATCTTTGTTCCTTGAAACTTCGTTCATTTTTTCAAAAATATCAGTAAGGTATGCAACTTCCAACTTGCGTTTTTTCAAGTTCTCACTTAAAACTGGATCAGTTGTGTCAAGAAACTCACTAACGATGTCAAATAGTTCGAAAAATCGGCGCAAACAGTTTCCTTTTGAAAGCCACCTCACAGCGGTACGTAGAAGCAAGTGTTCGAATTCTTCGTCATTTTCATGGCAAAGTTGTAGGAACAGACGATCATTGAGGGAATCAGCTTTGATCTTGTTGACACCAGTAATAACCAGGAAGGACACCACTCAATTTTTTCGCAGCTAAGTGTTGACGATGAATGACACAGTGAATAGTGATTACCTCTGGCACTTCTCTCTTAAGGTGGGCTAGAAACCCAGCATGACGGCCTAACATGGCAGGAGCACCATCTGTTGCGCAAGCACTCACGTTTGTTAGGGGAATCTCTTTTTCCTCAAAGTAATCTTTTACTACCTTAAAAATCGATGATCCCTTTGTATCAGTGATCAAAATTCTGGCAAACAACATTTCTTCCATAATTTCCTTTTGTTCATTGATAAATCTCACATATGCTAATAAAATAGCTTTGTTATCAATCACTGTTGATTCATCAATTTGTAATGCAAATTTATTTTTAATCAATAAATTGGTGAGTTTTTATTTAACGTTCGTGGCCATTTCGTCAATTCACCTGGAAACAGTGTTGTTGCACAAAAGAACCGATTGGCGTATCTTAGTATTATGGCCCTCGCCTAGTATGATTTCTATTCTATTCTATTTCTATGGCTGTAGCCAAAACAGCAACTATTTTTTCCCCTTTGTATGCTAATCCCCCCCATCGCCCCCACTCATTTATCGCCCCCCTGTCAATCCAAATCGCCCACTTGGGGGCGATCGCCCCCAGGTTGGGAACCACTGATATAAACTAAACCGCAAGATCAAATGCATAGCCCAGCATGGACCAGAGCACAGTTTTGGTACCATTTTATGTGTAATTTTATGTTGAAATAGTGGTTTTTTGCAGAAAAAGTGGTCAAGATTCATTCTGATACCCTTAATATGTGGTAGGTATATTCTTGGTCAGCGTGAATTTTCCTATAAGAATAGCTATTTAAACTTATTTTTAAATTTATTCAGGTGAAAATACGGTTTCATGAAGTTTAACTCCCTATACTACACTTAGTTACGCACCTATAGAGCTGGCAATGGTCCCATTCGACGCAAAATTTAGTTTTCTTCAAGTTTACTGTTGGGCAAATTTTTGATCAAGCAATATCATAGGGCTTTAGATGGCAAAATTTGTTTAAAAAAAAAGTATTTTTTAAGCATATTTTGCAAAAAAAAAAAAAAAAAAAAAAAAGTGAAACTCCAATGTTAGGCATAGGAACATGGGGTATATTCGGAATCAGCGTGAAATTTCCCATAAGAATAGATTAAAAACAGACTTTTGTCCGAAATTTCCTAATTTTGGATCACTGTGTGGCGTGCAGCGTACGGTGGACAGACGGATTTTTTTCTTCGATTTTGGATTCTGCGCATCTTGAAAAGTAAACCAACAAATTTTGAGGGGCTTAACATTTTTTTTCTTGGTCAATTACAAAGGTTCATTATTGAAAATAAATAAACCTAAATAAACTTTAGGTACCTACCAACTTCTACCTCTTCACCAGCTTGCCTACTTGTTGGTATTCAACCAACGCAACGCTCATTTAGCAATTAGGCTTCCGAATGATCCTCGTGCAGGTATTTCCCCGTTTCTTCTGAAAGTTTTTGAGACAGCCGACTGATTATCTTCTGTACGAAGTTCTTTGAAAAATAATAGGTAGGTTGCCTCAAGGTTTGAGGGCCTAAAATGTTGTAAGAAAATTGGGACATTTCTGAGGTTTCTTTTGGCTTAGCTAATAACGCTTAGCATGACCTATTGAGCGAATTAAAATTCATTCCATCGAATTTTAACAATTTTATCAGATTTTTGATCGAATATTTTAGCACATTCCAGCGTGATTTTGACATTGATGTTTGCGTTACCTTCAAACTCGTGTTGATGCACGACTGATTGTTGAGTTTGTATGTTGCTCAAACAAGTTGATTAATTCTTCAAAATCGGATGAAAACTGTCATTACAAGTATTTAACATTAGCCCGTGCGCAGTAGCTATTAATGATACAATCGTTTTGAAATTGAAATGAGTTAATCAAGTCATCTTCTTCCAACTATCATTCAAATTTAAGCGAAATCGAACGACTAGAGTGTGAAAAAATGGATCATAATGGAATTTACGTTTGCGCATGCGCAGAATGAACTATTGATTTTGCATTAATGAAACTGATAGGGGACCATCTACAACCTAACCCGCGCATTCTCTGACAATTTCATCGAAATCGGATGAAAACAGTGGAAATTAAGGTCGTTACAAGGATTTCACACAGGCGCATGCGCAGTAGCTATTAATGATACAATCATGTTGAAATTGATAAGGGATGATCAAATCGTCCTTTCCCAACCATCATCCAAATTTGAGCGAGATCGGACGACTAGGAAGTGAAAAAATTATGCTTGGTAGAATTTACGTTTGCGCAAATTGTGAAGTATATTGAGTCAGGAACGATGAAACTGATAGGGGACCGTTTACCCCCTAGCCCGCATAACCCCGGAAAGTTTCATCCAAATCGGATGAAAATTGTGGAAAATAAGCTTGTTACAAGGATTTGCCGGCACACGACAGACAGACAGACACGGAACCAAAGTTGTTCAAAATGGTCTAAAACGTAAAATGCAAGTGGAAATTTGGATTTCAGAGACAAAAATTGTTTTCCCCCAAAAGTGAAAACGCTACCTTTAGGTAGACTCGGAAGCAAAACATATCGGTAAGTACCTAATGCATGCATTACAGGGAGGTCCCTATGAATGGATTGTATATAATCTTGGTTAGAAATGAAATAAGAGGAATACGAGTATGTACATATATATCATTATTTCTTGGAAATACTCCCCCCCCCCCCATTTTACCCCTTCACCGACAGTTAATTTGAAATTTCCAAGGTTGCACAACTGTAATAAAATCTGGTTCGAACAAACAATATAAACTGTCACGTAAATTAAATGAATATAGTAAAAACATCTCGATTTATTTTCCAGTTTTCACTGACAATGTCATGAAAATCGGATGAAAACTGTGGAAATTAAGGTCGTTACGAAGATTTCACATTGGCGCATGCGCAGTACTATTAATGATTCAATCATGTTGAAATTGGTATGATGTAATCAAATTGTCTTCTCCCAACTATCATCCAAATTTAAGTGAAATCGAACGACTAGGTTGTGAAGAAATAGAGCATAATGGAAATTATTTTTGAGCATGCGCAGTAGCTATTAATGATACAATCATATTGAAATTAATACGAGATGATCAAATCGTCATCCCCCAACTATCATCTAAATTTGAGCGATTCGGACGACTAGGGCGTGAGAAAATGATGCTTGGGAGAATTAACGTATGAGCACGCGCAGTGTGAAGTATTGAATTGGGAAAAATGAAACTGATAAGGGGCTAACTACATCCTAGCTCGCACATTCCCTGAAAATGACATTCAAATCGGACGAAAACTGTAAAATAAGCTTGTTACAAGGATTTCACATTGGCGCAAGCTCAGTAGCTAATAATGATACAACCATGTTTATTTATTTATTTATTAACGGGCAAGCCCAATTTACAACAGCAAAATATAGGTTACATATATAAGTATAAGTTACATCATTTACACATCTAATTTAAAAAAAAAAAAAAAAAAACAGTTTTACCAGCAACAACAATAAAACAAAACGAAGAACAGTCAAAACAAAGCGGGAGCAGAGAGCACTAAAGATTTTAGAGATGAAAGGGGGCTATTGAAGAAATTGAAATCTGGATTTAAATTTAAGAAGAGGTTTGCAGAACGGGGGATGCGGTGAAGTGGGCGGTTCAGAAGATATTTAGTCGGAGAGAAAGGAACGTGAAAAATTTCAGGCTGAAGGCTTTAAATTCGAGGGATGGAGAGACGAATTTCTGCCAGCAACGGAGGACAGTCAATAACGCCGTTAACAAGCCTGTGGAGAAATGACAGGTAAGCCATGCCACGCCGCACTTCCAGGGACTGGAGTCTGCACGTCCTGAGGAGTGATGGATAGTCCACGTTATCCGAAGATATTCCAATCTTAAATGCAATATATCGCAGGAATTTATTTTGGACACGCTCAATTTGTGGACGGCATACTAAGGAGAACATATCGTTGAGGCGTACTCCAGCTTAGGAAGGACAAGCGCCTTATAAAGCATAACGATGGCATGAACGTGGCTACAATCGCGGGTATGCCTCTTTACAAAGCCAAGCGAGCGCATAGCGCTACTGGCAACGATTTCAATATGCCGTGAGAAAGTGAGCTGACCGTCGCACTTAACTCCCAAATCCAAAGCTTCATCCCTTCTAGCCAGGGGTGCATTTCCAAGGGTGTACACAAACTGAAGGGGCGCCACTGAGCGATGAAATGAGATGACAGAACATTTCGATGGGTTCAGAAAAAGGCAGTTCACCACACACCATCTCTCCAGTTCAGTGATGGCCCGCTGAACGATGTCACGGTCTTCAACCGAGGTGACGTATCGGAAAATCTTCAGATCATCAGCAAAAAGCAGGCAACGCATGGCAGGACCCAAGTGGGCAATAACACTGTTGATAGCCAGCAAGAAACACCAGGGTCCAAGATGGCTGCCCTGCGGAACTCCTGAGGAAGCATGAAATGGAGAAGACAGTGCACCTCGAACCCGCACCCTCAGCCATCTATCACAAAGATATGATGCCAACCAATCAAGCAGTGGTCCAAAAAACCCCAAGGAGCCCAGCAGGCCCACTAGATGAGTGTGTGAAACCTTATCAAAGGCTTTGGAGAAATCGGTTTGTACCAGGTCTGTTTGGCAGCCACTGCGAAAACCTTCCATAACATATTCTTGGAATAAGAGTAGATTTGTCCCTGTTGAGCGTCCACTAATAAAGCCATGCTGCTCAACCACAATGAAAGGCTTGAATATGACCTGGAGCTGCTTTATGACCAGCTTCTCAAGGAGCTTAGGTGTCGTAGATAGAGAGCAAACCGGACGATAGTGCACAATGAGGCCCTTATCACCACTCTTGTGTACGGGAGTGACAAACGAGGACTTCCAACACTTGGGGAAACAACCTGTCCTAAGTGAAAGGTTGAACAGAAAAGTAAGTGGTTTGGCAAGCTTGGCAGCACACTTCTTCAGCAGGACAGGAGGCACCCCATCAGGGCCCATGCCTTTAGTGATGTCAAGATGCAAGAGTTCACGGAGCACTTCCTCCTCTGAAACCTCCAAAAAACCAATATTCACGACGTCCTGTACCCGGAACTCAGGAGGGCTCAGCACAGACGGCTCAAAGACTGACGAAACTGATAGGGAGCTACCTACACCCTAGCTCGCACATCCCCTGAAAATGACATTCATGTTGAAACTGATGTGGGATGATCAAATTATTACCCCCCAACTATAATTTAAATTTGAGCGAGATCGGACAACGGGGGCGTGAGAAAATAATGGTTGATAGAATTTACGTTTGCGCATGCGCCGAGTGAAGTATTGATTTGGGAACAACGAAACTCGTAGGGGACCATCTTCACGCTAACCCGCACATACCATGAAAATTTCATAAGAACTGGTTGAATATTGAGGAAATTAAGCTTGTTGCAAGGATTTGCGGACACACGACAGACACACACACGCACACAGACACCGAGAGACATGGAACCAAAGTTGTTCAAAATGGTCTATCTAAACGTAAAATGCGAGTGGAAATTTTGATTTTGAAGATAAAAAATTTTCCCCCTTGAAAGAGAAATCAATGCTTCCGCTACCTATAGCTAGACTCGGAAGCAATATGGTGGTTGAACTGGGACATCCTGTATAAACCGGGGTGAAGTTAGCAATAGATTCCAGCAACGGAAAATATTGCCAAAAGACGTTAGCAATACTTTTTAGCAATAAATTTTTTTTTTAAAGATTTTCGTCAAAGTTAAGTGTTATGATAGCAGAAAAAATGATTAAATCTCCAAAAATTGAAATTGTTGAAAATTGGCCTACAAATGAGTTGCTAAGTGAATTTCCAAGTTATTTCTGCATTTTTATCCGTTTCATAGATATTCGAACGCTCCGACGAATTTTTGGGGAATTTTTTTTTTTTTTTTTTTTTTTTCAATTTTTTTCGAAAATTTTACAAGTCTCCCACCGGCCGAACCGTTTACCAGGGGAAATTACAAATGGCCATATTTCCGAAACCAAGTGCGATGCCACCTTGAATTTTGGACGGATTGTGTACAGATGCAGTACGAAGAGATTCACGGGTCCAAAAACACCCGGGCGCCCGTAGGGGCGCGGTGGTGGGGGGACCAATTTTTCTCTTGCTAGATTTTATTTTTGATGAAAATGATAGAAAGAGGCGCGGTGCCCGGGTGTTTTTGGACCCGTGAATCTCTTTGTACTGCATCTGTACACAATCCGTCCAAAATTCAAGGTGGCACCGCACTTGGTTTCGGAAATATGGCCATTTGTAACTTCCCCTGGTGAACGGTTCGGCCGGTGGGGACTTGTAAAATTTTGGAAAAATTTGAAAAAAAAAAAAAAAGTTTCCTCAAAAATTCGTTGGAGCGTTCAAATATCTATGGAACGGATAAAAATGCAGAAATAACTTGGAAATTCACTTAGCAACTCATTTGTAGGCCAATTTTCAACAATTTCAATTTTTGGAGATTTCATCATTTTTCCCCCCTCTCCTACGGGCGCCCGGGAAAATGTGAAGAATCTCACGTCTTTGGATAGTCATCCTGCAACCACGACCCGAATTTGAAGGTGGCACCGCGCCTCTTTCTATCATTTTCATCAAAAATAAAACCTAGCAATAGAAAAATTGGTGGGCGCCCGGGTGTTTTTGGACCCGAGAATCTCTTTGTACTGCATCTGTACACAATCCGTCCAAAATTCAAGGTGGCACCGCACTTGGTTTCGGAAATATGGCCATTTATAATTTCCCCTAGTAAACGGTTCAACTTGTAAAGTTTTGGAAAAAATTAAAAAAAAAAAAAAATAAATAAAAAAAAATAAAAAAAAAAAAATTTCCTCAAAAATTCGTTGGAGCGTTCGAATATCTATGAAACGGATAAAAATGCAGAAATAACTTGGAAATTCACTTAGCAATTCGTTTGTAGGCCAATTTTTAACAGTTTCAATTTTTGGAGATTTCATTATTTTTTCAACTTTCTGAACCTCTTCGTACTGCTATCATAACGCGAAAATTGATTGAAATTGAATTGAATTGACACGAATTGACGAAAATACAAAATGAAAAATTTATTGCTAAAAAGTATTGCTAACGTCTCTTGGCAATATTTTCCGTTGCTGGAATCTATTGCTAACTTCACTCCGGTCCTGCATAACCAAACTGTCTCCAACGAAAAATCCTATCCTTGATTTGAAATCTGCAAACGAATCGAAACTTGTCGGTAGCTCACTTGTCTGACTTCTCCCGTCCATCGGTCTCAATTCAAAGGGGGGAAACGTGCGGAGACTCCGCAATTCTCCTCTATCAAGTTGTTTTCCACGTCGTAAAATACATAATAACGTATCCATCCATCCCCATTCCGACTGGGTATTAGAATACTGAGGGCAACCGCTATCCTCGACCGAGGAATTGAAGAATTTTCCGTCGCTTTTGTCTTCCCCACCGCTAGAAGGTCCTTTCATTGGGATTCCATTCGCTCTTGTTCGTTTGAGGAAATTTGCATAGGTGGGAGAAAATTCCATCTTAACCGTTTCAGCGAATTTTAACACAGAATGTGATTTGGCCTTGGCATCTCCAACCAAAAACGAAACTTTTTTTTTGACATTTTATGTCTTTGCTATGGCACATAAACTAAAAAAACGTCACGGAAAATTGCTCACGAAAATATTTTGATGATTTCCGCTTACAACCGAGTCGTTGCTAGGGAAATGGTACTTCGTCGTTTTTCATCCCACAAAATTCGTTGACCATTCGTTCGAAAGCTCTCGATTTATCCAACCATGTTATGTTACCTACTGCGAAGTGCGTGGCCAACAAGCTGAGTTATGAGCAAGGTTAATCGAATAATTATTGTGTACACTCAGGTGATCATTCTCAATAATTGATATTGTGAACATGATTGCCACCGCTTGTTAATTTCTGATGATTTCATTGAGCTGGTGTTTCGATGATTTGATTCATAGCAGGTGATCCAAATATTGCGAGAACGGTTTGATTTGTGAAGCGGTGGCTAAATCATTTTAATAGGTAATTTCTATACTTTACACTCTAGGAAGCTGTAATTTCGTATGTAGCCTCTTTAGGACATTTACTTGACGATGCCCAGGGTCCGGATCAGATGAGTGGCCCTTAAGGCTGATTTCTATGTTTTACACTCTAGAAAGCTGTAATTTCGTATGTATTCTCTTTAGCACATTTATGTGACGATGCCCAGGGTCCGGATCAGCTGAGTGGCTCTTAGAGCTTGTATACGAGTCTGCAACACATCATACTTGTCTTCAACTAAAGACATAAAATGTCCCAATGTGTTGCAGACTCGTATTTATGCAAGCGTTTCGTTTACAGTTTTTTTAAATGCTTGAAACTTTATTGTCCATAAGTACATTACAGTTGTAATTAAGCTTTACATATAAATAATATGAAACGTGTACAGTGGACGTGTGTGGACCTTGAAAAACTAGCAGTTTTAGAGGTTGTAGACCCACATTTTATATCAGGTATGTAAAAATTAATATGAAAAACATAATTTTTATTTGCACAAATTTTAGCTTCGTTACCAAACATCCATGCACACACAAAAATAATAAATTAATTAATAAAAATAAAATTAACAAAAAAATAAAATGTTTTAATTTATGATTTGAAAGGTAAGTAATTTTTTGGGAAAATTATATCGAAAAAGGCAGGGAATGAAACATAAAACGCTGGAGAACTTCAGTCCTCGTGATGTAATATTATTTATAAATTATACATTTGTATTGTAAACACAGGGTTAAATAATCATACACTCTTTATTTTTTCAATTTACTTTAGAAGTAAAAAACCATTTAATAAACACTCACGATGAAATTGAATGAACAAAGTACATTTTTGATTAAAGATGAAATACAAATAAAATATTACCTTGTTAAAAATGTTTTGTCTATTACTGGTAAATGTGAAATAGTGAATAATTCACTTCAATCGAAAAACACTGGTTGCAATCAGTTAAGAAAACACGATTCGTTTCTTTCTTCGTCGAAACAGTAGGTAGGTTGATTATGTATTATAGCTATTAATTATGTTTTGTTACCGTTACCAAAAGCGGTAAACGAGAGACAAATACAGTAGGTTCCTACCGTAACTTGTTTAATAAACTGATGAACACAAACTTATCCCTATTAATAAAAAACGCTGCAAATTATTACATAATGGTTTATTATTTCTGAATCAGATAGCCTGCTATAGTAACCAGCATGCTCTGGGGCTTTCGCCAGTCTCTTTTCTAGTATCCACCTCTGTTCTTCCTCTCACTCCACCCCCCGCTCACCCCCCCTCACCGCCCACCATGACCCCCCTGCCAAGCGTGCCAGGCGTGCGCGCGTGCGTACGCGCGTGCGTACGTCTAACACTCAAAGCCTCGAAAAAGACACTTTTTCGCCCGTTTTTGGCCCATAGCATCTATGCGAGTAAAGCGATCGGGATGGTTAAACGTTAGGGCCAACTAGACCCCAAATGGAGTCTATGTGCGAAAGAACGGGTTTTTTAAGTCAATTCTTAGGCCTTTTATGGCCCGGACGGCGAACGGCGGACGGACATTTCAAATTTGGATTCCACGCACGTTGAAACGTAAAGTGACAAAGTTTGAGGGCGTGATTCTATTCTGACGTTCCCTCGCCAGAATTTTTTTCTTCTGCCTCCCGGGGGGGGGGGGGGGGCGACCGCCCCCCCTTCCTTAATCCTGGTTAGCACCTGTGGAAATTGAGTTATTCTCAAATCTACACATCTTGAAACGTAAATCATCAAATTTGGGGGGTTGAGAAATTTGTTTTTCTCTTGATCGATTTCAAATGTTTACTATGGATAATAATAAACCAAAAACTAAATGTGGCTGATACAAAACTAAATACGGTTGGAAATATATGTCTAAATGAATCTGGAGCGAAGAGACTCAGATTGGTGCTGTTTGATAATTGTATAGCCATTTAAGCGTTTAACTTTCCAATTGACACTTTGGGTAGTCTGAAAAGTAATTGGTTTCCCACTTTGAAGCTGTGAACTCTGCTGGCGGGTGGAGCAAAAAGGGGAAGCTTGTGTGGACAGTAACTCGAAGCCCATTAAAACGAGCAGTATCCATTACCCGAAGAGGGGTTGTCGAGCTTTAGCACCCCCTCACGCAATCCACTGCTATTGACTTCCAGCCCACAGCGGTGTTCCACTGATTGAAAAAGGGTCAGGATCAGAAGGGATGACAAATTGGACGGATCCGGAACGCATTTCATAATTTAATCTATTAAATATATAGTTATTGATCAGAATAGCTAGCGAATACCAGTGGCATGGTCTCTCACACACTCTGGGTATTCACAAAAAGCTGGACATGTAGCAAAAAATATAATCATTTGTATTTTTAAATTAAAAGTTATTCATTTATGAAAAAGAAGATATATTTCCAATTAATAATAAGTAGGTAGGTAAAGTAAACATAGATCTTGGCCGAGCTATAAGAATAGGTACTCCAAATCAAATAAAGCGACCATGTGAGAAGAAACGCTGCAAATTATTACACAAAGGTTTATTATTTATGCATTAGACAGGCCTTCTACGTAGATCTCTGGTCCATAATTATTAAACGCCGCTTATAGTATATTTAGTATCGGAACTCGGAGCTTCGGACCTCACAAATGGGTTCAATCCATTACAGCAGCGGAATCTCACAATTTTACGATTTCTAATATAGTTGATAAACAAAACAATTTATTACCAAGTCATCTTTCCAACACATAAAAGTATTACCTATAAGTAATGTATATTGATATCATCTAATTGGTCAAATTTCAAAAAATGTGCTGACAAAATCAATGAAAATGGCATAGAATTGTTAAATTGATATTTTTTAGCATAAGGTTGGTCAAATAAAGTTTATCAACTATGAAATAGAACATTCAAAAATTTATGTACGAAATTATGCTAAAAACTTGAACTTCATTAAATTTAGTTTTAAAAAATCTATAAAATTGCAAAAAATAGCCTAAAATCCAAAATCTCTTTTTGAATAGAAGAGTATCATTTAGAATACTTTTTTTCCATAAAATTAATAGCTAACATTTTCTTTTCACTCATAAATCTCCAATTTCTATACAACTTGAAATATACAAAAAAAAAGACACTTTTTCACCTATTTTTGGCTCATAGCACCCATGAGAGTGGAGCGATAGAGCTGGCGAGAAGTTAGGACCAACTAGACCCCAAGTGGAGTCTATGTGCGAAAGAACAGATTCTTTAAGTCAATTCTAAGGCCTTTTATGGCCCGGACGGCGGACGGACATTTCAAATTTGGATTCTACGCACCTTGAAACGTAAAGTGACAAAGTTTGAAGGGGGGTTATAAAATTTTTTGCTATACGATCACATAGGCTTATTATTGGAAATAATAAACCAAAATGATAAAATGAGAGAGTGAGAACGTAACAAGAGGCCTTTAGAACTTAAAGTTGACACTATTGAGGATATAATTGAATATCTATATATATAAAAATAAAAATCAATTGCTATTCGTAAGTCTCGCTAAAACTCGAGAACGGCTGGGCCGATTTGGCTAATTTTGGTCTTAAATTATTTGGGGAACTCCAGAGGAGGTTTAAAAGGTTTAAAATGTCAAATCTTCCCCATAGGGGTGTTTTAGGGGAGGAGAAGGGTATGGGGTATCTTTTCATCACTGAACAACCTGGGGATTTGATTGTCGAGTATGTTTGGATTACTCCAATTCAAGTCAAAGACTACTTTTTTTTTTTCAAAATTTTCAAATCTGACCCACAATGGAGGGGGAGGGGGTGGGGGAGTTAAAGCGTTTCGAACGTCACTGAACCAACTGGGGATCTGAGTTGTCAAATATGTTTGGAGTATTCTAACTTAAATCACAGGCTACTTGAAAATTTTCAAATCTAACCACTAGAAGGGGGTGTTTTAGGTGAATGGGAGGGGGGGGGGGGGGGGGAAAGGGGGATGGGATATCTTTGTGATCACTGAACGAACTGAGGATTTGATTGTCGAATATGTTTGGATCACTCTAATTCAAGTCAAAGACTACTTTTTTTCAAACTTTTTTTAAAGCGTTTTGAACGTCACTGAACCAACTGGGGATCTTAGTGGGCGAATCTATCAGAATTATTTTAACTTGGGTCACAGGCTATTTGATAATGTTCAAGTCAACCTGTGCAACGCACGGGTGAACCAGCTAGTATAATATATAAATAGAACAAAAGAGAGTCACAGGCACTAAATTAATAGTAGGTACATGATTTAATGAGAGAAACAAATGATCTTTTCAACGTCGGGAGATTTCCAGCAAATAAGTCGAGATGCTATTAAAGGATGCTGCCATCCTTGTGAGTGGGCTGTTCTGTTCGTGCGGTGAAACGGTGCTGAAAATGTGGTCAGGGCTTTTGTAGAGAAAAAGGGGAAATAAGAGAGATCCCCCTTCTTACAGAAGGTTGACATTTGCTTAGAAGAGCCTATCCCTCGTGGACAGAGCTTCTCCCCAAGCCGGTGGGACACAACTCTCGCCCTCTGAAGAGGGCAGGAGGAACGGTATAACTCACCATTCAGGAGCCCTTGCAAGGTACCTACAAGCTAAGGCACTGCAAGTGGAGGTGAACCTTCTAGCTGGTTCTCCCAGCTAAGGGAGCCGGTATCCAAGTTTATAGCAAAACTTACGAACCTTGACACATTACCAGGATACAAGTCCGTGAAGCGATCTCTACCCCTAAGCACTCTGGGCCTCGTGTCTCAAGTCTAGGATGTGCTCAACCACTGCCACCACGAATCCTACCTCATTAGGGAGGCAGGCTGGTGACACTTTGGCATCGTGCAAGTGTGCCGTTAGCCCGGGGCTCCCCCCAACCCATGGTACCGGTTTTGAGATGGGAGATTACCATATTACTGGACTCTCCGCTGTCACCAGATGCCTGACTGGGTAGCAGGCCTGAGGGCAGAGAGTTTGTACCTGCCCTCTAACCGCTCTACGAGAAAAAGGGGATACGGAAGTTCAAGCTGTTCAGCAGGTCTGGCCCATCAATCTTGTTCCCCACCAGCCTAGCCAAGAACACCAAATCGGCCACAGCACACCAATCTGACAGCAATTCAATGCCATGACAGCCACCACTCTCCCAAACAGCACTCTAGTCAGGGCCGAAGCGATAGTCCAATATCCTCAAAAACTTCTTCTGAACCCTCTCAATCGATGCAATATAAGTTGTACAGTTGCGACGAAAACTCCAGCCTCCTTTTGATGAGAGAGAGGTGCAATGATTTGACAGACCTGGGGTCACGAAAATGTCTCGTGCACCTAGCCAGAAATCCCAGTTGCTGCAATGCGCCCAACACCATTGAGGTGATATTCCTTGAGAGGGACAACTTAGGTGTCTACCGTATCGTAAAACACGCCCTGATCCCTCACCTCCCTTACTCTTGCAAGCTCCTGCCCAGCAATCGAATAGTGGGGAAGTATAGGTGAAGTCGACCTAGAGAATTTGGCCCCCCCCCCCCCCCCCGACTAAGCATGCTACCTTTTATCACTAGCTCCGCATTTCCTCTGTAAGTGTTGAATAGAAATCTGGCAGATTTTGGCCAATATATTCGAGCTTGCCAAAGAGCTAATATTCTATTTACTGTATTAAAGGCGTTTTCGCATCGACTATGAGCAGCCCCCACTTCAATCCTGCCTGAGCTCTTTTCTTTAAAATTGTGTCCGTTGCATGTACTACTCATTCTACACCAATACTGAGACCTGCTTACCACCACAAACCATCATTACATCATCCCATGTCACCTAAGCCATACACTTTCCCAAAATTCTGCGAAGACATTCTCCTATTCCAACAGGCCGAACACCAGGTGATTTGTCTAAGGCTACTTAACGACCTGAGATTAGTGCTCTAATTGACTCCCATGGCACTGCTTCATTATTCAATTTGCTGGCGAAAGCGCCTACTGCGTTTCTCAAATGTAGACTTGCCCTTCCATATCGCAGCAGGAAATCAATCCATTGATCTGAAGTCGAACCACCAGGGCCTCCTCCACCATGTAACTTGCGAGCAACCCGTTCCACATGTTCCGCGGTAACTAGAACTTGTTGAATTGGTGGTAGTGACTCCATACCTGTCGGTAACTCTAACATCTCTGGATCTGTTGGTTGGGGATATTTGTCTCTTAATTCTTCCACAACCGTTTTCCCTTCTGAGTTAATATGTGCTCCTGGTTCTAAAATTTGTCCAACTCCATTTTCCATGAGCCAATAAACCGCCTCTCTGACTTTTCCCCGGGTCATCAAGCGATGGAATATTTTTATTATTTGCTCTTTGTTATCCTTTTTCGGACCATCTTCCCTAACTTCTTGTCTGCCATAATCAGACAAGATTTCAGAACAGAAACCAATATTTCAAAATCTCCATCCTCCCAAAGTTTCAATCGTCTTTCTAAAGTAATTTTGATATCTTTGGCTTGCTTTACATTCTCGTCTCGCTGGAGGATGACATATACTAGAAGATGGAGTTTCTCCAGTAACCATACTGTCTATTTCCTGTGCTTGGACTTCAACAAATTCATAGCCTTTCAATTTTCAACAAAATCCACCTCACCATACTTGTTACAAGAATTGAGGATAGCATTAGGAAGGTCATTGATAAAAATAATGAAGCATAGGGGACCCAATATTGAACCCTGGCGAACACCTGTTGTTAATGTTTTGAATTCAGAAATGGCCTAAGCTAGCCTACTCTAGCACTACGCCTCTGGCAAATTCAGGAAACAGCTTCCAACAAGGGTACCTAGTAACTGTATGTCACAATTAGCACCCTTCTCACAGTTGTACCTATCTGACGCTGGTTTGTAAAAATTTAGGATCGGAAATTGGTAGTAGGGAATATTGGCAAATACGGAAGCAGCTGTTGAATACTGAGACAATGTGATTGTTTTGATTTAATCTCTTTTAAAAATTAAGCTTTTGAATAAGTGAGCTCAGCTAAAGATTTTGAAATTAGGCTTCTTAGGGGCTGATGGTTGACAAAGAAAAGATTGCACATGATTGCCACCCAAATGAATAGAGTGAGCAGTAGGTCAATTTTTTTTTGCAAAGCGTTAAGCATGTATCACACCCTCCTACATTTCCTCATAGGTAGTTTTAGCCTTAGATTCGAAGTGTTTTGAGTTGATTATTTTAACGTCAGTTGTAATTTTTTCCACAGCTCTTTGGGATCATAGTATTTGGATGCGTATCATCGGGAGGTTGGTATTACTCGCAGAGTGAGGGGAAGGAGGTTTGCCTCTACAACAGAAAGGCATCTCCGTGCCACTACGGCGAGGCTGTTGGTCTCCTCGCGTTCTTCGCTTCCATTGGCTTCCTGGGCGGGGAGTACCTCTTCGGGCAGATGTCCTCTGTCAAAACCAGGAAGCATTACGTTCTTATTGATCTCGGCTTTTCAGGTAAGCCCGATGGGTTCTTTAGAATAAAAATTCAGCTAACCACCACAAAAATGTGTATCATTTTAGCGAATTTTCTTAGGAAATAAAGCTATTGCAATGGCTCCAAAAATTTTAAAATAAAAAATTTCTTCATCGAAATCTGTTCTGAGGCATTCTGAAATGATTCCTGGATTTTAACGCTTTTTTAAATGTATATATATTATTGGGGGTCGGCCTAAGCATTGCATAGCAATTAATATATATATATATATATATATATATATATATATATATATATATATATATATATATATATATTAATATATATATATATATATATTAATATATATATATTAATATATATATATTAATTGCTATGCAATTCTTAGGCCGACCCCCAATAATTTTTTTTTGTCCCGCTACACGAACCCGCGAGGTCGTGGGTTCAAATCCCAGCCAGGCTTGAAATTTTTTTTTTCTCGTGAGACGAAGGTCGTGGGTTCGAATCCCAGCCAGGCTTGAAAAAAAAAAATTTTTTTTTTTCTCGTGAGACGAAGGTTGTGGGTTCGAATCCCAGTCAGGCTTGAAAAATTTTTTTTTTCTCGTGAGACGAAAATATAATAACTGCTATGCAATTCTTAGGCCGACCCCCAATAATTTTTTTTTGTCCCGCCACTAGAACCCGCGAGGTCGTAGGTTCAAATCCCAGCCAGACTTGAATTTTTTTTTTTCTCGTGAGACGAAGGTTGTGGGTTCGAATCCCAACCAGGCTTAAAGAATTTTTTTTTTTTTTTTTTTTTTAATTATATAGGTAGGTACCTATATAAAAATATATAATTTTATTATTTTTTAGTTATAAATTTCAAAATGTAGCGTCATCTCAACTTGTAAAATAGACTAATGAAAAAGAAAATCTGTTAGCTATTTTTCGATCAGATAGAAAACAAAGGATATAATCAACCAAAACAGCCCAGGTGTAACGGACCCTTAAAATAGGTAGGTGCATAGGTAGTAAACTGCAATAGGTACAGGATTTTAGTCTTGGAAAATAATAGTCAGTTGATGGAACTATGATCGAAACAGATCAATTACTGTGGATCATACAATAGCAAAATTACATTTATATTCCTCCCTTACTTTTTTAAAACAATTTACATTTTGTTTTTAATTTGTCAACAGGTTTTTGGGCCTTACTGTACTTCATAGGTTTCTGCTACCTGGCCAACCAGTGGAGCAACACCACGCTTGATGAAGACATGCAAGCAAACGCTTCTACCTCAGATGTCTCCTCTGCCATAGTTTTCTCATTTTTCTCCGTGTTCTCCTGGGTAAGGACATCACTGAATAGTATTTAAGTTGAGGTAAGTGTTAGTAGTTGGACACTGCGACCCCACTCAAATTGCCATCCTGTGTATTTGGTATGGAGGGTCAACAACAGGGGGGGGGGGGCACCGCAACGGGGCCTGAACAGACTTGACTTGAGCCACCAACAGTTACCACAAACCACAAATTTAGGCCGGTTTCACACGAGGCGGTTTAGTTGATTACACTAAGTTGCCTGCCAAGTGGTCAACAAGTTGACCGCCGTGTGAACGCTCCTTTCAGATGAGACAACTTATTCACCATGTGGACTCAACTTCATTTCCCAAGGGAACGTTTAGTATAGGTCGCTCACTATAAGGACGCGCATTTCTCCAAACCGTCCAGCAAAAGTTCGCGCAGCTAGACTGAAGTTTTCACATCCCCTCTCTTACCAACCTATTACCTGGTAACCCACCCCATCCGAGGTATAAGCTATACTAGGTTGAGACTGTTGTCGAGGGTGGGAATGGGAAGAGAACAGGAGGGGTTCAGATGGAGTAGGACTGGACGTTGGGTGGGGGAATGGTTCCACTGCGCAGCCCTGCTCTTCAGAGCCCCTCTCGGAGAAACGCGCCTCCTTATAGTGAACGACCTATACAATGTTAGAACCCGAGGAAGCTGGAGCACTTCTTGTGCTTGCTCTTCTGCACGAAGAAAGTGAAAACACGAGGAGACCACATCGAACAATGTGCGTTCATCCAATTTCACACAATCGGTGTTGTATCCTTCCCACGAGGAAAAGTTCTATAACTATTTTCGCATGTCACGAAATTAGTTTGAAGAGCTCCACGCCCTGATTCAACACAGGATTCAATAAAATGTTCCACATTCATACTGTGTAGAGCTATGCCTTCCATGGTGGCTCGAAGTTGACTAAACTAGGCGTCTCGTGTGAAAAGCTCATTATTGCCGGTAGCATCTTTTGAGTTGAATCAACTAGTGGGGATGGGAACAGTGCAGGCACTGTGCCGGGCTCCCACGTGCACGGGCAGACGAGTCGACTGCGTGTGAACGGGCTCGGGAAAAGTCATTCACTTTCCACAAAGCTACACTCCTTGCACCCGCCCGTTCAACTAGTGGAGTCAACTAAACCGCCTCGTGTGAAACCGGTCTTAATGTGTTCAAAAAGTGCTGCCCATTGTACTCGTTCTTTTTGTGTGGAATACTTGATTTTTTGGTGAAAGAACAGATTTTTTCCATCTGAATCCTAAGGAGAGTAGTTATCTCGTCTAAAATGACACACGCACACGCACGCACGCATATGCGCATGCGCGCGCACACACACACACACACATATATATATATATATATAGTTTTGATGAAAGATGAAAACACTCGCGTGTAATATTAATTTGAGTTGTTACAGAAGGTTGGAAAAGATAGGAAACACTTAAATAAACTTACAAAATTGAGAGAATATTTCGTAAGTTTATTTAAGTGTTTCCTATCTTTTCCAACCTTCTGTAACAACTCAAATTAATATATATATATATATATAGATATATACATACATATATATATATATATATATATATATATATATATATATATATATATATATATATATATATGGATACAAAAAAGCGCAAACTTCAGGAATAGTTTCAGAGTGCCTTAAAACGGATTTCCATAAAGAAAATTTTGCTTCATCTGGCACCCATTCCAATAAAAAATTCTTGATTCATCTAGGTAGGTAGGTACTATATATTAGGGGAAAAAACATTTCCAGTCATGCAGCATGATGAGCGAATTTTCGTAAATATTAATGATACAATTTTGTAAATATGATATGTAGTGGATTTATATAGGTTTGACTTGACGTTGGTAGACCAAGTCGGACATTTATATCCCGGTTATGCGGGTTGGTTTCTAGGCCGCCCCCGCGAGGAATGTGGGCGGAGCCGCCAAGGTCAACTGATTTCGCGGGCCGGAAGGGTGGATAGTCCGTGTCGCAGCCGCGCGGAGCGCTAGGCTCGTGCACCAAGTGCTGGGTTCGATCAGTTTCGTACTGAGCCGTTTTGTAATATTCCGGCCTTAGATTTACATCTGAAAGGGGAATATACTGAGCTTGGTTGAGGTACTGAAAAGTATCCTCAGCTTTTTGTGCATTTGGAGTGTATTTGACACTCGGATCGACCGTGTAAGCCTGCGTCGGATATCGTGGGTAATCGGACAGCTTGGTCGAATCGAAAAGATCGGCTTCAGAGCGAGTCTGAAAGGTTTGCTCGATCTTTTGTGTAGGTGAGTCTTGTTCGACAGTTTCTCGAACGAATACGTCGGGCGAGCAGGCGATCCGGACGTGCGGGTCGCGCCTTGCGCTGATGGTTGGTTCAGCGGACTCACCGTGTGGCCGGTAGGGCGCACTACGTTGGTCACTCGGCCCGGTCTTTCCGCCTTCCTCCTTCCCCCGCAAGGGGAAGTAAGAAGGCTGACGTTCCATCGAAATTGATCGAGTTTTTGGCTCGTTTCGATGCCTCTACGTGTAAAAAATAGAGGGTTTTGGAAGTGGACTCGCTTGCCGGAGCGTCTTTCCAATGCTCAGACGGCAGGGTCCTACCTCGCAGTCTTGAAAAAGACTTCCGTAGACGGTAAATTAGAGCGTGGGAGCTGAGTAATTTACCGGCGCGCCCCAGCGGTCGACTACGAGCTGAAGGCTGTGTAGTCCGGGTGACACGGCTCGGAAACGTCCCTCGGGCGTACTGTCTAAAGAGAATATCGATAGAAGTACCGGGTGGCGTCCTACCAGGAGATCTACGTTGGGCAATGAGCAGGATGAATAATCACTGGACTCGTAGATGCCAATGCGAAATCTGTGAGGAGAGAAGGTCTGGCTTGTAGAAAGCAGTGGGAAGCCGTTCTTGAGATGAACTCACAATGCAGAAGGTTCGTCAGCGTAGAGCGTGTAGAATTCTTCGTACTTCGGAGGTGTCGTCGTCGAGAGCGGAGAGTGGAATGAAATGCCAGGCTCTGAACGAGGTATTTATAACAAAAAGTGGTGTCCACTTTATGGTTAGTATGTAAATTAGTTTCGTCAACTAATTTGGTACGATCAAACTAGCTTGGGATTGGCTCGCTCAATTTCGTAAATTCGACTGTGCAATCTCATTGGTTCGCACAGTGTTTTCCCAGTATCCGGGCATACGATAGCTGAGTTGGTTTTTCGAGGTGGTTTCCCTGCGTCCGTTGCTTTGACGGGGTCCCCGGGGGTGGCTGAACGACCTTGAGTTTTCCTAAGGCGACTTGTTTCGAACTTTTCGTCGCATCTATCTCGCCCAGTAAATGTTTGGGGAGGTCGCCTTGCGTGTTCTCGTTCAAGGCAACCTGTCTCGAGATGTTTGTCGCATCTCTCTCGCCCAGTAAATGTTTGGGGAGGTCGCCTTGTGTGTTCTCGTTCAAGGCGACCTGTCTCGAGATGTTTGTCGCATCTCTCTCGCCCAGTAAATGTTTGGGGAGGTCGCCTTGCGTGTTAATCTTTAATATTTCACTTTTGGGAGAGAATTTAGTATTTTCTCTCCGGTGAAATATTTTGTTTGACGGAGTTGTAACTCGACGTCTTGTAAATATTTTTGTGGTGTGCCTACCTCTTTTTGGTAGCCCTGAAAAGGGCTGTTGACAAGAGGGGGTGGATTTCACCACAGGGGCCCTCCCAAGACGTCGTGTTAATAACGACGACGCCGGTTGGGGTGTTTCGAGCGCCGTTACCCACCTCTCGTCGAATTTGGTAGAGGGGACGTGCCTTCTGGCAGATTTTCGGGGAGTTTTCTCCTTACTTTCTGTCTGATTTTGTGACACAGATTGTCCTTGTGAAACAGCTTCTTCCGTTTGTAGAGTATAAGCTGGTTTGATTTGCTGTTTGGGAACTTTTTTAGTATGTTCGCCAATTTGCACTGTAACCGAAAACTTATCTCTTTTAACCACTTTGAATGGTCCCGTGTAAGGACATTGCAGAGAGGTGAGCTGTGTGGGCACTCTGATATAGACATGAGTACATGTATCCAAATTTTTGGGCATGTTCACGGCATATTTCGTGTTATTATGTTTAATATGCGTAGGTCGGAAAAAAAGAGGTTCCGAAAGGTTCGTAGAAGTTACGAAAATGTCTCCTGGGAGTGGTACGTCAATCCCGTAAACCTTTTGGAAAGGCGTAGTTTCAGTCGCCGGGTCTACTGCCGTACGCATGGCGAGTAGAACTTTGGGAAGTGCATCGAGCCAATTTTCGTTTTGAGCTTTGAGAGCTTCTTTCAAAGATCTGTTTCTGCGTTCTACCATACCGTTTGTTGATGGTTTGTATGGTAACGTGTGAGTATGTTTTACCCCGAGACGTTCCATAATGGAATTGAACAGATCTGATTCAAATTGGGTGCCCTGATCGCTTGTGATGTATTTAGGTACGCCTTTTGAAGCTACCCAAATATTGATAAAGGCATTTGTGATTGCGGTTGTTTCGATGTTGTTGAGAGGGACTGCCTCTAGCCAACCCGTTGCTCTATCAACCATCATCAAAATGTAACGTTTCCCTCCTTTTGCTAAAGGTAAAGGTCCGGTAATATCCACGTGTACGTGTGAAAATTTGTTTGCCGTTTCAAATTCGGAGTAAGGGAGCTTCACGGAGCGCGTGATTTTTGCTCGTTGGCAAGTTTCGCACGCTCGGACCCAGTTTGAGACATCTGCACGTAGTCCGTGCCAAAAATATCGTTGTTTAACTTTATACACTGTAGAGTGTATACCTGGGTGTCCCAAATTGTGAATTTGGCTTATTATTTCTTCCCTTATTTCGTTTGGAATATAAGGTCTAGGGTGTCCTAGGTCTAGGTTACACCAAATTTCTCCTTGAGAGAATTCAACTCGTGTGAGTTTCAATTTGTCCTCCGCGGTAGGGGGAGAGCGAATTTGTGAATTTGAAATGTGCAGTAGAAGATTGCATTCTATTGCAGCCGTAATTTTCGAAATTTCAGCTATGGGTGGACCCTCGTCCGTCTGTGTTGAAATCGATTTCGTTTGAATTTCAACCGGATCGAAGGGTCTGGAGAGTGCGTCGGCGACGACGTTGCTCTCTCCTGAAATATGACGAATGTCACTCGTCATTTGAGAGATGTATGTTAGCCATCTTAATCTCATTTTAGAAAAATGAGCATTCTTTTTAAGCATCGTGCCTAGCAGAGGCTTGTGATCCGAACAAATATGGAAGGATCTGCCGTCCAAGTCGTTGTGCCAGTGAATGCACGCTTGGTAAACGGCGAACATTTCCTTGTCGAAAGATGCTTTGTTCTTCCATTGTTCTGGAATCTCTTTGCTGAAAAATCCCAATGGTTGGTACGATTTCGAGCCATGTTTGTCTGTAATTTCTTGTTCTAGCGCCGCTCCGATGTGTGTGTCGGACGCGTCACAGACTAATCTCCACTCCGCCGTAGGGTGTGGGTGAGCAATGTTATGCAATGTTGCTTTGATCATTGCTTGCTTTAAGCTGTTGAAAGCTTTTTCTCTCTCTGATGTCCATTCGATAGGTGTTCTGTCATTCTTTTTGTTTGACTGAATGGAGTCATACAGAGGTTGTGCCGTGTGAGCGAATTTGCTTGAGCATGCTCGGTAGAAACCACACATACCTAGGAATCTGCGTAGACTTCGTACGTCCACTGGCCTAGGAAATTGTTCTATGGCTTCTATTTTGTCTCGTTTAGGAATTATTCCTTCCTTCGAGATAGTGAAACCTAGGAAATCGACGGTAGGTCTCGAAAAAACGCATTTATCAAAACCTACTCGAAGTCCGTGTTCCCCTAGTTTGTCAAAAATTTGTTGTAGGTGGTTCATGTGTTCGTTATAATTCTTCGAAGCCACCAGGATGTCATCTAGATAGACAAATGCGAAATCAAATTTTCGCATGATGCTGTCCATGTATCTTTGCCATGTTTGAGCCGCTCCGGCCAAACCCATGCTCATTTTCTTAAACTCATAAAGACCGAAAGGTGTAATAATCGCAGTTTTATGAGCGTCATCTGGGTGCATCGGAATATGATAATACGCTGATTTTAAATCTATTGTTGAATAGACTTGCGTATCATGTAAATTCGCTTGGAAAGAGCGAATGTGAGGAGGAGGGTAGGCGTCTTTCTTCGTTTTCGCGTTGAGGAAACGGTAATCGCCGGTGATCCTCCATGACCCGTCTTTTTTTGGCACACAGTGTAACGGAGATGCCCATTCGGAATCCGATGGTGCAATTATGCCTTCTGAGAGCATTTCGTCAAAAGTCTTTTTGACTTGAGTCCGTTTTTCGCCTGCCATGGGTCTTGCTCGGAAGTGTACTGGTGTTCCTTCCGTGGTTATACGGTGGTAAACCCCGTTGTTCTTCCATTTACCATGAATTTTGCTCATTTTATCATTGTATCTGTTAATGATAGAGCGAATGTTTTCGTCCTCCGTGATTTGCACGTCCTCTGGTTGAGGTGTATTGTCACGATGAGGGATAGTAGCTGCAATTTGTTCGTCAGTGAACTTCTTGTTCATGACTGCAGCTATTTTTTGATCGGCATAGCACTTCATTTTATCTTTATAAATGTACTTGTGTTTGACCCGTATTCCGATATCCCAAGATTCGAGAAATGGGATACCTAGGATCGCTAGATCAACTTTCGTGATCATAAACTCGGTGGTCATGTCCCCGAGGCCGATGTTAATCGTTGTGTCAGCTCGCCCTAGTGTATCTATAGGGGCTCCGTTAGCTGCTGTGAGCTTAACGTTGGACTTGAGAATTTTCAAGCCCAATTTTTTTGTGACATTGTGGGGCAGAATGTTCACTTCTGCTCCCGTGTCAATGAGAAATTCAGTGCCATTTAGTTTGCACTTGAAAAAAAGCCTTTTATACTCAGTAGACTGCCGGCGTATAGGCTCAGATACGCTGGCAGTTATTCGTTTTCCGAACTCTCTGTGTCGGAGGTTGGAATGGTACTTTCTTGTACCGACTGCTGAGTATTTTCGGTAGAAACCCGGGTGTTAGGCTGGCTTATAGTCGCAGCCTTTTTGCTAGTTTTGGAAGCAGTGTTTGTCTTCCAAGTGCAGTGTTCTGGGTCTGCACATTTGCGAGTTTCGTTACCGAAACGTACGTGGTTTCGACAGACGTAGGCCATCGGTTTGTGAGGCTTACTCTCCACTGGTTGTGGTTTGAACTCAGCTTGTTTCGAGAGGGCCTTTTTGAAACCAGTATTTATGGGTTTCGGAGTAGATTCAACTCCTCGTATGTTCAGAGAAGTATTCTCTGCTCTGTACGCGTGTAGCGTATCAGCTAGGTCGAGCCGGGAGGTCGTGGTAGGCTGAGCTGCGACCATACCTCGTGCTTCGATGGGAAGAGTCTCAATCCACTTTTGAGTGATTAGAGCTTCCGAAAAGTACCCAACAGCTTTCGAGTACATCTCGTGGTACTTGGTGCTGGGTTTTTTGGCGAGAGATGCGGGGTTCTCGAGTGCGAGGAGCCTGTCCTGTAAAGACAACCCATATTCTCGTAGGAGGCGCTGTTTGGCCTCTTCGTAGGGTGCGTGAGGCGCCGTGAGGTAAGCTGAGTCGATAGCTTCCCTCATTTCTTCTGGTACCCACTTGTATATAGCTGAGAAGCATTCGTTTTGCGTTCTCATGTGTTTTCTCACGCAGTATTGATCGAACTCGGCGAGTGCACGATCAATATTCTTCTTTTGGAAGACTGGTTTTTGATAATCTCCCATCTCCTCTAAAAGTGCTTGAAAGCCACTGTTTGTAGAGGGATGTTGCGTGAGATGTGGGGCGTAGAGGCCCGGCGGGGGTCGCACGCCCGCAGTGGTTCCCTGAAATCCACTAGCTTCATAAGAGGGAACGAAATGCTCCGTGTTGAGCCTGTTCAAAGGCGGGGTCACCATTTGTAGTGGATTTATATAGGTTTGACTTGACGTTGGTAGACCAAGTCGGACATTTATATCCCGGTTATGCGGGTTGGTTTCTAGGCCGCCCCCGCGAGGAATGTGGGCGGAGCCGCCAAGGTCAACTGATTTCGCGGGCCGGAAGGGTGGATAGTCCGTGTCGCAGCCGCGCGGAGCGCTAGGCTCGTGCACCAAGTGCTGGGTTCGATCAGTTTCGTACTGAGCCGTTTTGTAATATTCCGGCCTTAGATTTACATCTGAAAGGGGAATATACTGAGCTTGGTTGAGGTACTGAAAAGTATCCTCAGCTTTTTGTGCATTTGGAGTGTATTTGACACTCGGATCGACCGTGTAAGCCTGCGTCGGATATCGTGGGTAATCGGACAGCTTGGTCGAATCGAAAAGATCGGCTTCAGAGCGAGTCTGAAAGGTTTGCTCGATCTTTTGTGTAGGTGAGTCTTGTTCGACAGTTTCTCGAACGAATACGTCGGGCGAGCAGGCGATCCGGACGTGCGGGTCGCGCCTTGCGCTGATGGTTGGTTCAGCGGACTCACCGTGTGGCCGGTAGGGCGCACTACGTTGGTCACTCGGCCCGGTCTTTCCGCCTTCCTCCTTCCCCCGCAAGGGGAAGTAAGAAGGCTGACGTTCCATCGAAATTGATCGAGTTTTTGGCTCGTTTCGATGCCTCTACGTGTAAAAAATAGAGGGTTTTGGAAGTGGACTCGCTTGCCGGAGCGTCTTTCCAATGCTCAGACGGCAGGGTCCTACCTCGCAGTCTTGAAAAAGACTTCCGTAGACGGTAAATTAGAGCGTAGGAGCTGAGTAATTTACCGGCGCGCCCCAGCGGTCGACTACGAGCTGAAGGCTGTGTAGTCCGGGTGACACGGCTCGGAAACGTCCCTCGGGGGTACTGTCTAAAGAGAATATCGATAGAAGTACCGGGTGGCGTCCTACCAGGAGATCTACGTTGGGCAATGAGCAGGATGAATAATCACTGGACTCGTAGATGCCAATGCGAAATCTGTGAGGAGAGAAGGTCTGGCTTGTAGAAAGCAGTGGGAAGCCGTTCTTGAGATGAACTCACAATGCAGAAGGTTCGTCAGCGTAGAGCGTGTAGAATTCTTCGTACTTCGGAGGTGTCGTCGTCGAGAGCGGAGAGTGGAATGAAATGCCAGGCTCTGAACGAGGTATTTATAACAAAAAGTGGTGTCCACTTTATGGTTAGTATGTAAATTAGTTTCGTCAACTAATTTGGTACGATCAAACTAGCTTGGGATTGGCTCGCTCAATTTCGTAAATTCGACTGTGCAATCTCATTGGTTCGCACAGTGTTTTCCCAGTATCCGGGCATACGATAGCTGAGTTGGTTTTTCGAGGTGGTTTCCCTGCGTCCGTTGCTTTGACGGGGTCCCCGGGGGTGGCTGAACGACCTTGAGTTTTCCTAAGGCGACTTGTTTCGAACTTTTCGTCGCATCTATCTCGCCCAGTAAATGTTTGGGGAGGTCGCCTTGCGTGTTCTCGTTCAAGGCAACCTGTCTCGAGATGTTTGTCGCATCTCTCTCGCCCAGTAAATGTTTGGGGAGGTCGCCTTGTGTGTTCTCGTTCAAGGCGACCTGTCTCGAGATGTTTGTCGCATCTCTCTCGCCCAGTAAATGTTTGGGGAGGTCGCCTTGCGTGTTAATCTTTAATATTTCACTTTTGGGAGAGAATTTAGTATTTTCTCTCCGGTGAAATATTTTGTTTGACGGAGTTGTAACTCGACGTCTTGTAAATATTTTTGTGGTGTGCCTACCTCTTTTTGGTAGCCCTGAAAAGGGCTGTTGACAAGAGGGGGTGGATTTCACCACATGATAAAACATTGTTTTAGAATAAGAAAATTGTTTTGAAATTCGAGCATTTTGAGTGCATAGAAATTGTTGACAACTAATTTTATGGCAGCAATACTCGTTCAAAATAATATTTACCAATTCAAAGAAGATTCGGAAATCTTAGCTCTTTTTGGGGAGTTTTTATAGATTTGTCAGCAAATATTGATGAAATTTGAGAACAATTTTCTGCATAATTTTGTGCGTAAATTATATAATGTTCTAGTTCATTATTAATAAACTTTTTGACTAAAATTCTGCTAATATATATATATATATATATATATATATATATATATATATATATATATATATATATATATATATATATATATATATATATATATATAAATTTGACAATTTTTAGCCGTTTTTGTGATTTTTTTAGTACATTTTTTGAAATTTGACCAATTTAATGTGCTCAAAAAGTGTTGGCCAACAAACTCATCCTTTCGTTTGGAAACTTGATTTTTTGGTGCAAGAACGGATTTCATCTCAATCCTGAGGAGAGTTATCGTCTGGAATGACACATGTACATACATATGCTTATGAAAAAGCGTTAGACTCCAGAATTCATTTCAGAATGTCTCAAATAGGATTGCAATAAAGAAATTTTTCGAAAATTTTGATTTTAAAATTTTTGGAGCCATAGCAAAGCTTCATTTTCTACGAAAATTTGTTAAAATTTGTGTCATTGTCATAGATAAATATCTAGATATAAACACCTATCATGAATGAAGTTTCTCTTGCTATGTATATTCTTGAATAATGTACAATCCAATACATTATAGTAGGCAGGGAAATTAAGTACTACCTCGATAATCATGGCCATGATTTTTGTTTAGGCTGGATCAGCGTGGCTCGCCTACCAGCGGTTCCTCCAAGGCAACAACGCTATGTTTGCAACTAACTTCGATGGCGAAGGTCAGATGGGGGCTGCTGCTTATTCTTCCTACTCACAAGATGATCAGCCCTATCAAGATCCACCCTTCTCTAATCAACACGGTTCGTATTTGACAGCATAATTAACACATATCATATATAGGTACCTATGGTGTTGAGAGAAGTTTAGTTTCTTAGGAATCCTAAAATCTCCTACTCATTAGCTGTGTTCGCTGGTATTTAATAAAACTTTCAGTGGACTGTATAACGAAGGATAATTATATAAAATGAAAAGATATGAATTATTAACAATTATATTTAAATATTCACTTGTAATAGCTTGTTCAACCTACCTAAGGCATGCCCTGCTTGGTGCTATGAAAGAATAAATTAATGATTATTTACAATAAGTGGATTAGTGTATTTTGTTGAGCTCTTGGAGCAAATGTTCATCAAAGGGGTACAGAACGACGAAACTCTTGGAGCAAATGTTCATCGAAGGGTACAAAAAAACGACGAGAAGGCGATGGTGTTGGTGATCTTTGAAGAATGCTTTGTGCGTCAAATTAACAGGCCCTGATACCAATTAGATCGGTATAATATATATTGGAAAGGACTGACCTGATTGCCGAGCTCGGAATATTGAAATGGGCACAGACAGCAGAAAGAAGTCTGGAGAAGATGGCAGCCACCACGTGGAAGAAACTACTGAAGCGCCTTGGGCGTAAAATGATAGGTCAACGATGGTCAACTGATCGACGGGAACTGAACTGCCCACGACGACGAACAAGAAGCGTGATGATGAGAGGGGTGAAGATAAAAAAGAATGTTTTGGAAGGGAGCTTTTGGTTCCGGGGGGCAAATAGTACCCTTTGCCACCAGAGTCACAAGAAATTCAGGACACAGCGACACATACGATGATCCAATGAGTCCGCATGTTGTCATTCGAAGGTCCGATAGATCCGTCGGTCTGCAGTGGCCCGCCTGTTATCGCTACTTGAACTAACACCAGGAGTAACAAATTGCCCAAACATATGGTACGACCCAAAATTATAGGTAGGTATCTACCTACCTCCTCAGAATTTGAACTCATGTTTTTTCTGAGAGAAGCACAGAAAAATACCACCTTCTAAACTATGGGGGGCCTCTTTGGGCATTCGTGTTCTGGAGCTCATTAGGTGAAATTGTATAGAGAAGATATCTTCTGATTCCATTTGAAGTGCTCCGCCCCACTGTGGACCTAGTCTAGGATCCGTGTTGGCCTTTGTTTGAGGGTTAGGGTCCAGGACAATTCATCTCCACATGTCCTCAGATGCTATTACTCAGATGCAATCCAGCATATGCTGGACACACACTCCTATTCACCAATGGCAAAGACACTCGATTGTGTTGTCCTGGCTCTATGGAGCTCTAACTTCCAAGTTACTAGACACTTACCACCTGTTAAGTCTGTATTCACAGCAGAATTATTGTGATCTGTAGAGAATCACCAAGTAACTACCATCCAGGCGGTTAGGGACACATATACTGATGATCCCTGTAGTGGATTTATATATGTTCTACTTGGTGTAGGTAGACCAAGTGGGACGTTGTGAAAAGTACCCATATCTTGGTTATGCGGGTTAGTCCCTGTATTATTTCCGAAGGAAATGTGAGCGAAATTGTCAAGGACATTTTGCTGGGTGGTTGAACCTCGTGGTTCGTTCATTGGTAGGCCGCGAGGGGCGCCAGGTTCGGTTCGAGCTGTTTGGAAATGCGTATTCGGGAGCTTGTCCATTTGCCGTTTATAAATTTCGATTATTGAGTTAATGTTCTTGTCCTCAATAATTTGTGTGCTATCTGAGCCTGAGCTGTAGTCCCAGTGAGGAATAGCCGCTTCGATTTGTTCGTCAGAGAATTTCTCTTGTATGATAGCTGCTATTGTTTGGTCGGCATAGCTCTTCATTTTTTTTCTATAAATGTATTTATGTTTGACCCTGATCC
This sequence comes from Adelphocoris suturalis, assembly GCA_030762985.1. Classification (NCBI taxonomy): domain Eukaryota; kingdom Metazoa; phylum Arthropoda; class Insecta; order Hemiptera; family Miridae; genus Adelphocoris; species Adelphocoris suturalis. The sequence continues at coordinate 45,311,371 of CM061049.1, forward strand.
CGATGTCCCAGGACTCAAGGAAGGGAATACCTAGGATGGCTAGGTCGACTTTTGTGATCATGAAATCGGTGGTCATGTCACCGAGACCTACGTTGATCGTTGTGTTGGCTCGTCCCAATGTTTCGATTGGGGCGCCGTTTGCAGCTGTGAGTTTGATATTGGTTTTGAGAACCTTCAAACCCAGCTTTTTAGTGACATTTTGGGGCAGAATGTTCACTTCTGCTCCCGTGTCAATGAGGAATTCGGTGCCGTGAAGCTGACACTTGAAAAAGAGCCGTTTAAAATCTTTGGTCTGCCGGCGTATAGGCTCTGTTACACTGGCAGTTACTCGTTTTCCGAGCACTCGTTGTCCGAAGTGGGAACAGTACTTTCGAGTACCGGTTCTGGTGTAGTTTCCTTCGAAACTATTTTATGTTTTGGCTGGCTAATAGCTGCGGCCTTTTTGTTTGACTTCGAGACGGTTGGTTTCCAACCACAGTGCTGCGGATCCGCGCACTTGCGTGTCTCTGTGCCGAAACGAGTGTGGTTTCGGCAGATGTAGACTGTAGGTTTGTGAGGTTTATACTCAGTTTTTTGTGTAACAGACTTCTTAGGGCTTGAAGTGCTTGTTTTGTTGGTCGACTCGACTCCCCTAACGTTAAGGGAAGGAGTTTCTGATTTATACGCGTGTAGCGTGTCGGCCAGGTCAAGCCGGGCGCTCGTGCTTGCTTGTGCTGCGACGAGACCCCGTGCGTCGTTTGGCAGAGTTTCGATCCACTTTTGTGTGATCAATGCCTCCGAAAAGTACCCAACTGCTTTAGCATACATTTCATGGTACTTAGTGCTGGGTTTTTTGGCGAGAGATGATGGATCCTCTAGTGCGAGGAGTCTGTCTTGCATAGACAACCCATATTCTCGTGTTAGGCGTTTCTTAGCCTCGTCGTAAGGTGCGTGGGGTGCCGTGAGATACGGTGAGTCAATAGCATCTCTCATTTCCTCAGGTACCCACTTGTAAATGGCGGAGAAACACTCGTTTTGTGTTCTCAAATGCTTGCGAATGCAGTACTGATCGAACTCTGCGAGAGCTCGATCAATATTTCTCTTCTGAAAAATAGGTTTTTGATAGTCACCTATTTCCTCCAAAAGTGCTTTAAAGCCACTTTGTGGAGAGGGTTGAAGTGTGAGATGTGGGGCGTAGAGGCCCGGCGGGGGTCGCACGCCCGCAGTGGTTCCCTGAAATCCACTAGCTTCATAAGAGGGAACGTATTGCTCCGTGTTTAGCCTGTTCAAAGGCGGGGTCACCATTTGTAGTGGATTTATATATGTTCTACTTGGTGTAGGTAGACCAAGTGGGACGTTGTGAAAAGTACCCATATCTTGGTTATGCGGGTTAGTCCCTGTATTATTTCCGAAGGAAATGTGAGCGAAATTGTCAAGGACATTTTGCTGGGTGGTTGAACCTCGTGGTTCGTTCATTGGTAGGCCGCGAGGGGCGCCAGGTTCGGTTCGAGCTGTTTGGAAATGCGTATTCGGGTGCTGAACCGTTGTGTAATATTCCGGTCTCAGATTTACATCTGTAGGAGGGACGGAATGTGTTTGATTGAGGTACTGGAAAGTACCTTTTGGTCCGTGCGGTGTATGCAGGATAGGAGTGTGTTTAACACTCGGATCGGCGGTGCGATCATGAGATGAATATTTAGTATATTCATGTATATGGGTAGAATCGTAAGAACTACCTTTCGAGGGGTTCTGAAAAGAATCCTCGATCCCTTGTGTGTGTAAGGGAGTAGCTAACAAACCCTTGATGGATTTGTTAGGTAAAGCTGCGATCTCGTCGAGAGGTTCGAGCTTTGGGCACGGAGCTGGCCCGTGTAGTTTGTCACTACGTTTTGAGTGAGAATCGAGTTTCGGATAAGGAGCTGTAGCGGGGCCGATGCCCGTTCCAGCGCCGAGCTCTTCTTCCTCGAACCCGAGGAAGTAAGAGGGGCTTCGCTCCATCGAAATATCCGAGTGTGTTTACTCGATAAAAAAAATACCTTTCCGTTCGGATGAAGGATTTATGAAGAGGAGGGACTCGCTCGACAAAGCTCTCTCCCAGCTTGATGTCGGGGTCCTCTCCGAGCCTTGATAATGGCTTCCTTGGACGGTAAATTGGAGCGTATGAGCTGTGCAATTTCCCGGCGTGCCCCGCGGACAACCAAGAGCGTAATGCTGCAAGATTCGGGCGACACGACTCAGGTATCCCTGCGGACGCGACGTTTTAGACGAAGTCTTAAACGTGCCGGGTGGTACCCTGACTGGAGATCTACGTTGGGCAATGAGTAGTGCAATGACTAGACTCGTAGATGCCAAGAAGATCGAGAGAATCTGTGAGGAGAGGAAGATATGCCTTTCTGAGTCTTGAATGCGTGTAGAAACTTCGTCGAGAGATGAGAAGAGACGTCAGCAAGAGCAGAAGGTAGAATGAAGACGGAGGGCTCCGTGCGTGTATTTATAGGGGGGTGGCCGCCTCCGAGGGGTGGCCACTTTGTGGTTAGTATGTAAATTAGTTTCATTAGCCCTCCAGGTGTTTTCTTATTGGCTCGCATAGTGTTTTCTCAGAATCTGTGAATATGATAGCTGAGTTGGTTTGCCAGCCTAGCCCTTGCATTTCGTAGAGGTCGATTGATTATTTCCTTGGGCTGATGTTCTCAAGGCAACTTTTGTGAGTTGTCCTGACGAACCCTTCTCCCGCAGTGGGTGTTTGGCTTGTTGGTTATTTGTGAATATTTCGTTCGTGAGTGAATATTTCGCATATTCTCTCGGGCGAAATATGTTATTTTGCAGAGTTGTAACTCGACGTCTTTTATATGTAATTGTGTCGTGAGTACCTCTTTTTGGTAGCCCTGAAAAGGGCTGTTGAAAGGTTGTGGTGGAATTCACCACAATCCCCTAATAGAAAAGCCTGTGTATCGCTACACCAAGTCTACATTTGGTACAACTCTAACTTTTTGAATGTGGATATTAATCCTTAATGGGTGGACCGTGTCTGTCAGACACTTGCCAAATTTCATGTTTGTCCTAGCTGGCAACATTGGAGTGGCTTCTGAACCCCACAGCCCTAATACCTTCTCTTTGGGGCCTGTTGAACTAGAGAGAGTGGTTAGTATCATGACACATTTCACAAGGTGAGTGTTGTGTCGGTTTTCCTGCTACCTGCAGTGTCCTCTGGACACGGGTCCGCCCATGAGCAACAGTAATGTAAGTGTTTTTCAGACACGGCCCGCCCTATACGCCTAGTCGAATCCTTTTAGTTGTATTTTTTAGTACTTTTTTATTCGTATTTTTTAGTCACCGTGTTCTCTCTCAATGTCCCAGGAACCAAGTAATAGTGATGGTAGGAGGGGAGGGGACAGGTTTTCAACAGCTGATCCCGATTTTGAAGAGTGAGTGAGATCCCTCCTATTGCAAAATTCTGACTCAGAAGATAGTTTTGCTTCTGATTATGTATCCCAGTCTGATGTGATGAAAATGAAGGCGTTGTAAAAATCCACCAGTTCACAGTGATGGTGAAACTGATGAGTCTCCTGATTCTGACTGGGAGGATTTGGACGATATTGAAAGTGACAATGAATCTCATGTTCCTTCTGAGCCATAATTTTACTATGGGGAAACCTTGAAAACTCACCCCAATACGTTCAAATAGTCATCCAAAGAACCACCAAGAAATGTTAGAACTCTCCTGCTCACAACATCATAAAATTAGGACGTTTACCTGGCATGAGTTCTGACGGGCTGCGAATATCTGGACAGCTGCATATTTTATAATGTTTTCATTCAAGAGTTTTATTGTTTGTTTCAAATTTTCAATGCACGAAACATTTTAAAATGAATAAATACATTCTACTAAACAGAAATTCTTCCGTCCACACTGTTAACGAATTCCAGGAAACCCCGCATTATATGAGAGATTTTGGTACTAGGTGTGACAGACACCGCCCGCCCATAAGTGCTTAAACCTAGGGTCCGCACACTGGGGGTTAATGATAATGCGTGTACTGATGATCTTGCAAGAAGAGCCATTTTTGATAACTTCATTGAAATTTTGCCTATATGAATTAAGGATCTGATCTTTCACATGCAACATTAAGACAATTCTATCTGGCAAGAGCAATAGATGGTTTACATATCATCCAGTCTTAGTTGCAGATTTAATTTTTCGGGTTTTTTTCTTTTCCATCTTAGGGATTAAAAATTGGTCATTGCTGTGCCCCTTCGGAATCGTGCTCATCGCAGTATCCCTTTATTCACATTGTTCAATGCAGCTAATGACCCTTCTAGTTAAGATGCGGCTTCAATAATTAAATATAGGGTCCCACTTCCAACTTCAGGGGTCTTCTACTATGAGAGTATCCTGTATGTAATATTTCCTCGGAGTCAGGAAATAGCTGTCTTCAGCTGAATTGTGATCGGATGAATGATAGGGCAAATGATGTGGGCAAAATTTCATGGCTCAAAAATAATAGATACTACCTTGGCAGAATTTGAACTCATACCGTTTCCTGAAAGAAGCCCAGTAAAAGACTTGTGATATGGACCATATTATAACCATATCCATACTGGTACACATTGTAACTCCCTCAATGTCGGCACTGATTCATGATTTAGAAAGTCAATTGTTGTTGAGACATAGTCTCATTTTATTCATAGCAGTTGGAATAAATGGTCTTGCAGAAAAAGCTGTTGGTGTAGGGAAACTTATGCTATAAAAATGCGGAATTTATACAAATAACTTGTATTAGCTGAAATATCGTAGGTATACCGAATTATCCTGTGGCTCGATTGCCTGATTTTACATTCAGGAGATTTGAGAATGCTCTCATTGAACGAATTGAAGTTAATAGGCACAAAAACATATATCGTTAAAACTAATTCGTATTAAAGACAAAGTACCTATCTAATTTTATTCTGACCCGAATTCCAAAATCCTTTCCTAAAAGATCTAGTTACTAAAACCAGTAACGAAATTTCGTTTTCGTTTTAAAACTAGGTGTCGGGTTAAAATTAGAATTCCAGTGTGAGCAAACTTCATTTTCATGAAACCCTATACGTTTGATGAGAGACTTCACACTCTGAAGAATGGCTTTATCAATAACCATGTGGTTCCCTAAGAAATAAGTTTATCTACGGATTCACACAAAATGAATGAATTTATTGCCTTTTAAATCATAATTTTGTGGTTGTGATTTACAGAAGGTGGAGGAGAGTACCCCGCACCGACTTACTAACAGAATTCAAACTCGTCAGTTTGACTCCAATCTACATGAAACGTCGGGATGAAGGAGCTTCCGGCATTTATAATATAAATCGCGTAACATTTAAGTTTACGTTAATGAAGAGAAAAAACACAAAAAATTAATCGTATAATTATTGAGCAGCCCATGTGTAGTAGTCTGGTAGAAATCAAAGTACCCATCGCTTGAAACAACAAAAATCGTTCACTCACGATATCACCGATCACTATTTTTTATTTACACGGTATTATCGTTGTTGTTATTTGCTGTTTAAACATTAAAGAATGAAAATACTTATATGTATATTTGAGGGTGTGTTTTAGAGTTTTCTTTTAAAGGATGTAAGATTCATCAAGGGTCACAATTGAAATTTTCCATGAGTTTGAATAATGTGATAAGTTGATGGTATTTTTGTTTATTATAAAGGAGAAAGAGCTTAGCACCTGAATACCTGAACTTATATCACGTTGAGATGACATTATAGGAACCCCTATAAATAAAAACAAAGTTCAAGTAACGAGTTAGTTAAGTTGATTTAATACTGCGCCAGTTAATGTGCAGAAATAATTCATGTTCACATGCCCTAAGTTGACTAAAATAATAGCAGCTAAACAAGAAATGAAAATGCTGTCTTGATTGGTTTACTAAGTAGGTACCTAATATAAGAAAACTAACTTCACTGAATAGAAACCAACAGGTAGGTGGTACCTACCTACTCTTTCACTAGTTTCATTTTATTTAACACCATTCAACTCATGAAACATCTAGAGAGAAAATCTCATTGGCGACCCTTAAAATTTAACAAATTAAGTAGGTAATCCCAGAAATGAAATGGGAGCTAACTAGATTCTTTCGTTCACAAAAATAATGGTTACGCTGGAAATCCGAGGGGCCTGAAGCGGAAAATATCAATTGTAACATTTCATTGAGATTGTTAACTTGTTATTAGGTTTTAAAGAGTAAAGTTGTATGTAAAAAAAAGTATTAGAGACTAACCTTTGCCTGAAGGAGAGTACACCCAAATCCTGTTCTCCGGAAGGCAGAAAGTCTACTCACATTATTTCTAGTAAGAGATTTGACAATATTAAAAAATTAAACGGTATTTTGTTTGCTAAACTTTAGGATAGTAATTTGTTGATGTGTAGTGTTGTAAAAATATGATAGGAATACAATAACGAGAGTAAAAGCGAGGAAAGCAAAATGTGAGAAATCCACGTTCCACTGTTTTCAACTAGTTCTGTTCTGCGATTAAATATATAATATATTGGACTTCGAAACATAAATAAGACATGCCATGATTCCTTGTTGCTTAGTATCTATATTCGTGTGGAAAATAAATGTAAAAAAAAAGAAAGAAAAAGTAGGAGATAATATTCATCGAACAAAAATATATTTCGAAAGCTTTTGGAGACGCTTACAATCAAATTTGCAATCAGGTACCTTCCTTCAATACTCGTTGAAAAATAAGAAGTAAGTTATCCACCTATGGTGAGTAAATTTAAGCAATATTTTTTCTTTGGATGGAATTGTATCTGCTACCTACGTATTTGCAATAACAAAAATTATTCTGATATGTAGAAATCTCGTCATTTGTTGAGCAAGTGAAACTAAATGTTGCCTAACTAACATGATCTGAAACATGAACTTTGATACGATTTAGAAAAAATAGATTTCATGTCGTTTAGTTTTATCTGAGTTTGATAGAGGGTGGGGTCTGTAGTCAGTCTGACCGAATTTATGGCCCATCAGTGACAAACCAAGGGGTAAACCTTTACACAAGGGAACTTCCCAAGTGGGAAGGTAACTTTGGGGTTCTAATTCCTGCTGGACGTAGGAAGGGGGTTTATAGGAATTCCACCTAGGATTCCTGGGTTACTTATACCTAAAATTCCATTTCTTTTGGCCCGACCAAAATGACACGTTAGTTATAAAAAAAACGTGTTAGGCCCCTGAAATCACAATGATCACCTTCGAAAACCAACATGAATTGATCATGCTGTATTTTCAATCCTCACTGACTATAAATTACTACTACTGCTGCCTCCTAAACATATTGAGTGAAGTTTTAGGTATATCACTATTTGACTTGAAAATTTCAAGACAGAATGTACGAAGTATGAATAGAAACAATCACAGAATCTGAATGAATTAAGGTTTCTCCATTTCAGACAGCAATTTGCATTTACTCCGCTGTATTATTGAAAAAGTAGGTTTATAAATTTAACGACAGAAATTATATTTAATCTTATATGAATAAAGTATATATATTGTAAAAAGTTACCTCGACGTATTACATTGGTTTAATGGAGGGGAAAATTATTTCCCAGACTTGATATTAGGGATTGCTTCATTTCCTAATTTCATGTTGAACTTCTATTGTGTTAAAGAGGTTGTGACGATTTACAAAATCGCTCGTCCTGTGTGCTTAACAACATTTTCGATTTTATTTTATAGCTTCTTCATGATATTTTTTGATTTGTTTATCTGAGATGTTGATAGTTTGCTGTTATTCAATCATTTGCAATTTTTCTGATAAAAATTATTTTGAAAAATAATATAATAAACTGAACAAAACAAATGTTAACGTTTTTTGCTTTTGGAAATTTAAAAAACTGATGAGATGCGTTCCTAATTATACTTTTATGATGTTCCCAAAAGCGATTTGTTGGTTTTTTTAGTTACCTATTTTAGTAATGACCTAGGCGAAAGAGTGTCTCGATTTCTCTGTAGTCTTTCTTCCATCGACTCTCGAATCATTTGAATTCGAAGAGGAAAAAAACCCTGTACACGAACAACCACGTTTTTGAATTAAAAAATAAAGTTGGATTTCCTTTCCAAAGTGTGTTTTGTTTTCAGCCAATACTTCCTACTTATGTAGTACCTTTAGATTATATATTGGGGGGTTTTTTTTTGTAGGCATGTGGGGAAATCTTTAAGATCCTAAGGTGGTAATCGGATCTTGTAAGATACCCGTGAGGGACCGCACTCCTGGTTATGTGGGATTCAAACCTCACTAAAACCTCACCTTCCTTTTCCCATGTTGGAACTCAGCCTGGAACTGTTTAACACATTACTTCAGGCCGAGTCGTTGAGAAATTTCTTCAGTCCTCTCTGTCCATGTGCTCCCTCCTCCTCTATCTCTCCCGTTCCAATATGATCATTTTCTGGAGGATGTCTTCAATGTAAGGCAGCAACAAAAGTCCAATTTTGCTCTCGATCAATCATTTTGGCTACTACCACCTCCGATGTCACATCTTGAGGTGGTAATTCCAGAGCATCCTGCAGCCTTCTTCTTTCTGTAGCCCATCGCTTGCATACAAAGAAAGTGTGGAGCACATCATCGTCCATTTCCTGGCAGTATGGACATATTGGAGAGTCTACTTTTCCCATTTTATAGAGGTATGCGTAAAACAGCCCATGACCTGAAAGGAACTGAGTCAGGAAAAAGTTTACTTCCCCATGTTTTCTATCTAGCCATACCTTGATCTGAGTGCTGTCCATCTCCCTCTCCGCTCTACAGTCCACATTTCCTGCCATCTTGCCATCATACATCTCTCTCTCTTCAGTGGCTAAACGAGCTCTTTCTCCTTCCTCTCTTCTATCAAAGATTCGTTTGCGTTCTGCAGCCAATAGATGGATTGGGATGCTGATTGTATGTACGAGTATGGCTGGCTCTGACACTGTTCTGTAGGCACATGCAATCATATTGTACATGAACAATTTATTGGGGATAACGGCGACAAACAGGAGGGTTAATAGGAACAAAACTGGTGACACGTTGTATGAATTTACCGCTACCCCACACAATGATAATAAATCTTATGATGACGCTGATTTCACACAAGTGTCCAGATCAAGAATCAGGCGCCAAAAGTTGTTTCCAACTTTTGTTGTGTTGGCAGCACTTCAACCTGTTATTTACATCTACATCGTTTTTTTTTTTTTAAATCTACAGCTACCTCAAAACCAGTTTTTGTGATTTCAACATGCAGTCTGCAATGTTCTCTACTACATCTTTTACAACTTGAAATAAAATCTTAAATATCGTGTTATATGGGTTTATCGTTATTTTTTTCCTCTACTAGTTTTCTTTTGCAATTAAAGTTTTAAAGAAAAATCAAATATAATCCCTATAAACATGAGTAAGTTAATAATAGGTAAAACATGCAGTTTTTCATGAGTGTCCCAAACAGGGACGGATCAAGGGGAGGGGGGGGGGGAATCATTCCGTCGCGCATGTAGGTTGAAAAAATACGAGTATGGATGAAGGAACTTTATACTGTGGGGGAAACTGGGATGATAGATACCGGTATTACTAATCTGTCACGGCCAATTTACTAATTTGTTCGTTTGAATTCGTACTGTGTGTACATGGATGTTCGGTCACCAAGCTACAATTTGTGCAAATAAAAATATCATGTTTTTCATGTCAATTTTTACATACCTGATATAAAGTGTGGGTCTATTACCTCTAAAACTGCTAGTTTTTCAAGGTATTTTTTCAAAAAATTTCTGGGGGGGGGGGGGGGGGGACCTCCCAGTAGAGGACTGCCCCCACGCACGAAATTCTATTAATCTGTCACTGGCTGCCATAAGATTTCGTAATTTAAAGATGAGTAGATTTTAAATTAAATCAGGATCAAACTGGCTCCAAAAATATGAGTTCCAGTTAATTCCAAAACCCGATCATAGTTTCAAACTACAGTTTTTCGAATATAATTTTTAAAATGAAAATAATACCTACTTACATTAATTTTATTTAGTGTAGGTACTTATTTTTTGCGTATTCAAGTTATTCTTCAGGAAAGCAATGCAAGGATGAACAGTAGATACTGACATAACTAATGTATTTTACATTTTTACAGAAATAGGAAGTTACCAACAGTTAGTTGGTCTAAGTACCAAGGCCCTACAACTGTACCTGGATCTCAGACGCCGCCTAATGCAAATTGAAGAGAGCATTGGCGGACATATTGGGGTCAACTTCACGCGCCCTTTTTGAATTGTAAGGCTAGCTAGTATGTGTATAAGTGTTCGTAGAAAACATATTTTGTATTATCTTGATGAAAACTAGTCTAAAATCATTAAAAACGTCAATTATTATGATGACAACACAGTTTGTGAATGAATTTTATGCAATATTTTCAACAGAGACAAACTGTGGGAGCTGCTTGTCTTTGGAATATCTAACCAAATATGACGATTTACAAACTTATTTAGGCCACAATTCTCGTGATTCTTTTTTGTTCAACTATGAATTTGGTCTAGTTTTGGATCTTGTGGTGAATTTCACACCACACACTTCGACGGCCCTTTTAAGGGCCACCAAACATCAAGCTAAAACTGTCCACTGGGAGTACCAACTCCCAGCCAAGTATATGTAAATTCACCCAAAGGGGTGAATCCGCATAACCAAACAACAAATCCACTACGGATCTTATAACAGGAATTTCAAATTTCATCATGAAAAAGGGTGAATGGAGGGGGTAACAGTAAAATATCATGATGTTTTAACTAATATCGTCAGATTTTTGTGATTCTTTTTTGTTCAACTAAGAATTTTGTCTAGTTTTGGAAGGTATATTAGAAGTTTCAAATTTCATTATGGACGAGGAAGATTGGAGGAGGTAATAGTAATAAATCATGATGTTTTAACTATTCAAGTCAGATTTTCGAGATCATTTTTTAAATTCGATTATAAATTCGGTCTAGGTTATAAAAATATGTCAGGAGCTTCAAATTTCATACTGGAAGTTTTATTATTTGAATTTGCTTTCGGTGGAGGGAGTTAATTGGGGGGGGGGGGGGGGGGGGGGTTCGAGAAGTCATGATATATTTGTTTTTTCTCTTATTTTAACTCTCACCAAATATATATAAAATCCATTCATAGGGACGTCCGTATAATGTATGCATTACTTACCAATATGATTTCATGTAGTTTTGAGCAGCAGCGATATTGTACTTTTCATAGGTACCGTACTTATAATAGTTAGGGCATAAGTTAGTTAGACATTTTAAAGTGAAAGATCCTTCCATTATTCAGAAGCAATTATTTCAGAACCATTCTTCCAAAGTAACAGAAGAATTGCTCTGCATTTCAATATTGAGACAATATCTTGTACATAAGACACAGTTTTACAAACACCATGGGTTCACCTGTATGGGACAAGGAGTATGATCCGAGGAGCTGAACAATTGAATAAATGAATACCTACTTCATGGCACTTTCTATGTTATTATATTATTTTCATTTTACACACAATTTCATACAATTCTGACAATACAATACAATATACAATAGTACAATAAAATGTCAATACAAAAAACACTTTCATACAATTCTCTCAATTTCTTGTTTAAAGGAAATCTGTGAAAAAAAAAAAACAAAACAAAATTTAGATTAATTTAAAACTTTGGAGCTCATGCATATTGATAAGTTAATTAAAAGAAAATTATTATCAACTACAATAGGTACTGCGGTACCACATCAAGAGGCCTACAACGGACCAGAATAATCTTTAGGAAATCGTGAAAATCTATACTTACTTGTGAAATGAGAGTGTGCAGTCTTCAGTTTTGCGATTTATGCAGTTAAATGCCGCACACACTTTAACCATTGTGCATTATCAAAGAAATTTCATGAGTAGATGAACTATAATACAATCTTCATTGCACATAAATAAACGATGTTGCCCCCAATATGGCCGACTACAGACAGTTCAATTTGCAATGCGACACTAGCGCTACGAGTGGGTCTAGTACTATTACAATGTCTTTGGTAAGTAGTCACAGCAGGGGCCAACCCATTCCATCCACCTCCACGACAATGCGTAAAAGGAAAAATAACCTTCAGCCATTGTAACAGTATGCTTATAGTGAGCTAAATTAGTAGAAAAACAAATTTTACTACCGCTTTCATTCAATTTTCCCAATTGGTTACTCTATTTTGGTAGAATTTATTTGAAAAAACTTTTCTTAAAGGAAACCCACCTTTGACGGCCTTCTAAATGATGAAACGGATTCAGTTGGAGCCTTGGACGGCATTCGACAAACATTGTCTTACATCAGCGGTGTCCAGAGTTGGAGATCAAAACTGGTAAATTGATCGTTGAAAATGATGTTGATTCAGTTATTCACATAATCATTTGAATGCGCATTTGTCAGATTAGATGTCAATTCCAAGCTTTGCGTTACTTATTCATCACAAAAGCAGTCGCTTCATTTCTAGTGACTGCCGAGATGCACTTTAGTATACAGCCCCTTTTATTCTGATGCGCGTTGAGAGATGTTGTGAAAGTACTTGTGGATTAAAGTGGATTACTTGTGATAGTATGAGGGAGCTTCGAGGAATTACGGATTGAATAGCCGTTTGCTAATAACCTGCGTGGTGGTTTGTTGGCAAGTATGTACGTTTGGTCCCTTGGCAACTGTCTACAGGGTGTTTACAAAAGGACGCTCTTTTTAAAAATGCCAAAAGAACTCTTTAATTCAAACAAAAAAAGGACATCATTGGATTCAGGAGAACCTCCGGTTTAGGTATGAAATATTATGTCATTCATGTGAGCTAGTGATGTGACGAGTCGAGTTGACTCGAGTCAAATCGGTCGTAGGTAACTCGAGTACAAAAGACTCTTTTATTGTTTTGATATCCGAAACAAAGCGACTTAGACGAAGTAAACACGAACTCTTATAGAGATTAAATTGCCGGACACAATAGAAATCAGTACAGCAGGAACAGTGCCAGACAGAATTTAGCGAATTTATCCTATTTACGAGTAATGGACTGGAGCGTGGGAATGAGTGATGAAACGATGATGAAACTCGAGTCAACTCGGTAAGAGGAGACCGAGTCGAGTCGACCAATAGCGTTGCAGTTTCACGAGTCGACTCGCAAAGATTCAATGCTATTGGCTGAAAGCGAGTTGAGTTGACTCGCGAAACTATAACCCTATTGGTCGACTCCGAGTCGCCGCGGACCCGCATTAGGTAGCTACAGTAGGGACCGAGTTTCGAGTTGAGTCTGACTCGACTCGTAACTCGAGTTCGCGGCAGTTTGCGAGTCGAGTCACTCGAGTCAGGAAAGTACCCGGCTCGTCACATCACTAATGTGAGCCCCCTGGCCTGATGGCACACTGTAACACGGTTAAGAAAGTTGGCGATGACTGCCCAACAGTTCTCCCTGGTGAGATCCACAGGAGCGTTCACAGGAGCTGGAGTTACAGAAATGAGTTCTATAATTGATCCCATGCTGGTGGTCCACCCTTAACGTTTACACCCTGTAATCACAGATCGGACGGTACAAAAGCAATAACGTAGACAAAAAAAATTGTGTAAGAAAGAAACTCGTAAACGAGTTCCACTATCAGCTTTACAAGCAGATACCATGTTACATGGATATGTCTTTGATTGAGGATTTCATAACGGTTGTAAACACATCCTTTAACTTTGGACTGTAGGCGACAAAATGTAGGATAAAGAATTTATTTCATTATTCTTGGAGGCACAAAAAGAATACTATAAATACTGTTAAAGTTATTTCTCCAATACAGACGTTATTTATGTAGTTTCCGCCAAACGAAAATTGTTTATAGTCCTATCAACTTAGTTTAGGAATGTAGCCAGGTAGGTAAGGAGGGGGAAATTGGTAGCTTGAGATGTGAACATTTATCACATAAATTTCCAACGAGTGGCAAACGATTTCTGTGCTATGAAAACTGCGGAAGTTCCATTCCCCTAGCGGCTGGGTTGTATGTGAAAATCATTAACAATTGTGACATCAACTTTTGCGTGACGAAAATTTTTGGTTGACCCCCAGAGCAAAGACATATCCATGTAAAAAAAAAAAAAAAAATGAACAAAAAAGTAAACTATACCTAACTTCGAAAAAGCAGACGTGTAACAGTGAATGTGGGGGATCCCCCTCCCCCATTACTTACTTACTCCTAGTATCTTTCTAAATTTGGGTACGTGTCGAACAAAACTTTGAAAAAACTAATTGTAACTATTGAACATGTCGTTGAAAACTTGATTTTAAATAGTACCTAACATTAGCCACAAAAAATTGATCACTTTATTTCCAAAACTAGAACAAGGGACTGCGAATTTTTAATAATAATGATAAGAACATTTATTGGCCCAAAGACATATAAATTTTGTCAATAGCGGGCTCACATGAACCACGTATGGTAAATTTACAGTAAAATGTACATGGCGGCTAATATTTAGAATTAATTACTACAAATGTCAAATTGCAACAAGAAAAATTGAGGAAAAAAAAAAACGAAAAATGTATGTAAACAAGATGTGATTACTTTACTCTGGGCCATGAAAGGACTAAGAATTGACTTAAAAAACCCGTTCTTTCTTACATAGACTCCATTTGGGGTCTAGTTGGTCCTAAGGTTTAACCATCCCGATCGCTTTACTTGCATAGATGCTATGGGCCAAAAACGGGCGAAAAAGTGTCTTTTTCGAGGCTTTGAGTGATAGACTTACGTACGCGCGCATGCCTGGCACGCTTGGCAGGGGGTCACGGTGGGTGGTGGGCGGGGGGTGGAGTTAGTGTAGGCGCCGTGGCACCTTGTGGGGACTGGGGTGACCAGGGGCGTAGCAGAGGGGTGTAGGAGAATGGATATTTATTACTTTTACGTGTTATACCCATATAATACGCCGCGCCAACCTGAGGGGGGTACGGCATTAGGAGCAAAGCGGAACGGAACCTGGGGAGTAGCAGAAAGGCGTCCGGGGCGTATCAGAATGGATATAATATATATTTTATTAGTTTTACCCCATATAACATTTAACCTACCTTGAACACACTACTATATGTAGTATATCATATCATACTATAGTATGTTACAAAAATAATTGATCTAGCCCATCTAAAATCCTTCGTTCTTCTTCTTCCCAAAATCTTCTCAGATAGTTCGAAGCAAATCGTTTTTAAATTAAAATTGCATTACATGGGCAGGTTGGAGTCTAAACCCTCTGGATGAATAGCTGTTTACTTATATTTCTGCCATAGGTAAGTGGGGTGTCGTCACCCAAGTAATTTCGGACGCAGAATCGACTGGGATAGGTCCCAGATGCTTTTGGAATCCAGTGTACCTACGGTTTTAGTTTGATTCCTATAGAAATTAGCTCCGTGGATTGAATGAGACCACTCGGGTGGCTGTACGATCATCCATTTGCTCCCCATCGGGAGCACAGCCTGTAACGCGAGGACAGAGGTGGATACTAGAAAAGAGACTGGAGAAAGCCCCAGAGCATGCTGGTTACTATAGCTGGCTATCTGATTCAGAAATAATAAACCATTATGTAATAATTTGCAGCGTTTTTTGTGAAAGTGGGCCTGAGAGCAAAAGCTTGAGCAAGGTTTTTCAAGGATCTAAATGGATTACTACGTAACTTTTTGAAGATTTGTTAATTTTGTTCCTTATTATACTGGTTTGAGGAGATGAGTTCATAGGTAATTTTATTTATGAAAAACTGAAGACTTTCTTTATTTTCATAATTCAGGACAGCTGTAAGCAGAGCTACGCGCAATATTTATGAAGACTCCTGCAAATGGCAGGCTGGTGGAGAGAAAAGGTCGCAAGAGTGGTTTTCGAACAAACAATGTGCTGCACAATATGAACATCTCCTCAAAAATGTGCCACCAAGGAGAAAGAAAAGAAGTGACCGGACTTCGGAGCAAACAAGCGCTACTGAAAGTCCTGCTGAAATACTTCAACAAAATTGTCGCCAAGGTAAATTGCATTGAACTTGGTTTTGTTATTATTTAGTGGAAAGGTAAACTTGGTAATGGGGGCAATTGATAAGCTGGTAGATGACAAGGACTGGGTTACAACATGGTATGAGGGTGATACTCTTTGTTACTTTTCAATTTACTAAAATTTATTGATTGTTAGAAATAAATTCTCATAGCAACTATTAGAACTTGGTACAAGTTTTGTGTTGGAATACGATTTTTCCTCCATAACTGTACTTAATACACTTGGTGACCACCAATATCCAGGCTGTTCAGCATTAGGGCCTCTACTGTAGCAATATTAGTGTGGTTATATGATAAATCTATCTATTGTGGTGGCTTTTTAACCACTGCCCGTTCTGCATTATGGAGACAGCAGGCGAAACATTATAATTCCTTCCATTGCTGGGGTAGAAAGATGCATTGAAGGCTCTCTTGCACAATATATCTCAGGCTATGGTTACTATGAGTGCGTATTATGACCAACTTTTGTTCTGAACTTTTGTTTTCATCCGAACAAACAAACTGAGCATTTAAATGCGAGTACTTTGTCAGCGACGGTTTATTTGTAATAGATATGTTTGTAGATTTCCAGGTCGAATCCTTTTCTCAAGTTTCGATCACCTGCCTTGTGCAGTAACGTTGGATGTTTGCTTATATGAGCCCATAAACTCTCTAGGCAATCTGAATACGATTACCACTAGATCAATTTCGATTGACTTGGGATTTGTTAAACTCGTTGACGATTTAAAAACTTCACTTGTTCAATCTCCGTTCGTGGCGGTTTTAGATTATGTTAACGAGTTATACGATAGTTGGTCGATTTGCATTTGGGAAAGGGGGGGGGGGGGGGAGTAAGAATGAGGTCCAGCTTTCCTTCAGGTGCACCTAGGAGGGTTCAGGCTTGGGGGGTCACCTTGTTAGACATGCCTTCATAACCTATGAAAGTTGACGGCCTGAGGGAGCCTACTTATAGAGTACTGTGATAGGAAGTCTGCTTCTAAACAAGCGTTGGCAATTGCCAGATCAGACTACTCAACTGGTTACACTACTGCCCAACGTAACTGTTCTAATGCTCCGGAACTCTGTTCTACTATCAAAGATTGAAACCCAGACGTAGAATAGAAAACATTATTGAGTTAGTTAATTGGAAGTCTTTTCTGGAGGGATTTTATTCAAGTCAGGCAGTAGAATTTCACGGAGGCGGAACTAAACGCGCTTTTAATAAATTGAAGTCCAATAAAGCAGTTGAGCTTTACAGTATACCAAATGCTGATTTCTCCATGAAAGTCGTGTCCGAAAATCGTGTCTCTCCCAATCATAATAACTTTATAGGTACAACTTTCCTCTGAAACTCTTTATTGAAGATATTGTTGAAAATTACTATATTTGACCAAGTTTGTTAACAACTTCAATTCAACGGTAGAAAAGTATCAATACCTGCATCTTTCCTCTCAGTTGAATAACTTCTTTATGCATGTCGAAAAAGGGGAATTATGGTGTACGGGTTTTTAAATTATCTCCTTACAAATTCTTTTTATAATTTTGGGTTTAATCAATTATTTCTTATTGTGAGCAGAGTTCATCGAAGAGTTGAAGAAAACTATAGCAGAAGAGCAGTCACAGTATCTCAAACTCCTCAAAGAATATGAAGATATCTTGGCCGGACGGTTGGATCATAGGTTGGAAGAAATGCAGGAGGAATACGAAGCGAAGGAGAGGGAGAAAGAGATAAAGATCAAGCTGAAGTTCAAGCTTGGTGAAAAGAGCTTGTCTGAAACACCGCCTGGTGCAGAGAGTGATCGCCAGCCTCCTCCACCTCCGCCGCCTGCTGATCCTCCAACAACACCTGTAAGACCCACTTTTCAATCAAATTGTATTCCGCATCACAAGTAATAAATAATACGTTTTTCAAAGGATGGCCTTTGTAAAAGTTTTAGCTGAGAGATTGAGTGAGAAGTGGGGGCGGTCACAGTGTGAAGTCAAAGGGTTCCTTCGAGCAAAGATTGCATTTGCAATCATCTGTGCCGCCAGGGGATGCAAGGAGAATGTGACGGAGCAGTGAAAGCCTATTAGGGTTCACAGATGGTGCGTGTCTGTGTCTTGGGTTAAGTTGAAGAAATGAATCAAAGTTATCTAATTCAACCTCATGAAACTGGAAGGGTCAGGAGTTTCCGGCCGGACTGGGACAGCCTCCCTTGTGTGTGGAACAACATCCGCTAGGGCTGCTTGTCTAGTAATGACCAGGTGGCCCCCGGAGCCGTCTAGGAGGGTGGGTCTAGGCGGTTCGGGGCATCCTGGCTCGGGCCAGCCAAGCGGAGAGGCACACTTCGCCATACCATGTCACAGACTTAGGTCGCCCGCCAGAGGTGCAGTAGGGCCTAAATCCGCGCTGCATAGAGAGAGGGGGGTATGACAGTACCATAAAAGATACAACTCGTACTAATAGCGTAATGTGCTATGTTTGGAGAAGGTTGATTTTCCGGTTCTCGGATCCTCATCTATCGCCAAACGCAGCATTCCAAGAACTCGAGAATGATACGTTCAACCCGGCGCGAGAGCGATGGGTAGACGTGCATTCTCTATAATCTGACGGGAACTGTCACAACCATTAGAGCACCACCCATTCTATTCATCAAGGAATAAATCCCATCCGTTCATCCTAAGATTAAAATAAATTTTGTTGTGTTTCTAATACAAATTTCAATTGAATAGTCATGATTTGAAAATATAATGTTCATATGAACTACCCACCAGTTAGCAACAAATGCGTACCACCAAATGCATTATGATTTTCAAGAATCCCCCCCCCCCCCCCCCCCCCCCCCCTCAAGAGACTTCGTGTACGCCCGACATTTACAATATTTTTATTTGATGCTAGGCGATCGATATTTTATCGACATCGATGAAAAGTTAGCAGTATTGAAACATTAACCAATATAATAGGTAAACTGAGTGTATAAGTAATGCTCAACAGGGAGCATATCTCTTTGTGCTTTTTAACGAATTTTCATAGAAAAGGAAGTTATTGAAATGATATCAAAAATTATAGAATGACAATTTTCAAAAAAATTACTTCAAGAACTTATTTTCTGGATCAACATCAGATGAATTGTTAGCACGTTGGTACCTACTTATTATGAGTGTTGTCAGTACTTGGTTGTTTCATTGATCTTGAATTGAAGCTTTTGAGACTGAACAATTTAGGTTTAGTAATACGTGTCTTGATCAACAAAACGGTATATTCATGAAACATATAAGTAATAAGTTTGTAGGCTGTTGAGTTTTAAATAAAAAATTTATTGCATTTAAACTGTTACAAGGAAAAATGGGGTTGAATACCGGCAGAGTAACGTTCCAAATTGAACGAGAGGAAGAGACTGAGGGCCCAGTACAGTGGGTCCGGTATGTATAGACTAAGTGTGCTGTGTCAGCGTATTAATTATCCATCAGCATATTTACGTACCTAGCATGAATGAATAAAATGGCGAATTCTACGAAAGAAGGTTTGTGTTTGAATATTAGAGAGTTTTTGTCGACTTCAACTCAACGTCACCCGTTACCGTAGTCTTGAGGGAGCAAACGAAGATGCTAACCCAAAAGGAGCCGGGAGAACGGTTGCTTTAATTTTGATGTCACGTTAACGGTGGTTGGGTAACGCAATATTTTTCCCCAGCTATCTTGTTGTCTACTGGTTGTCTAATCGACTTCTTTATTTCGATGTGAAATGCCAATTTTCTATCCTAAATTCGAATTTCATGTTAGTCTCAGTACAAATACGGAATAGTTTCTCATTTTTAGTTTTCAATTCGTAAACAAGGCATGGATTTAACGCAAAGATAGTAAGCCTCAAGTGGGAAACACCGCGATTTAGTTGCACTTTTAGGTCTTTAGTCGTTACAAACTTCATGTTTTTGGGTTTGGGATCATGAAGTATGAAAAAGTATACATCTCTATGACAATGAACCAGGATTTTACCTGATAATCATCAGTGGAGGCAGCACTTCACGCAATGTTCACGCGAAAACAGCTGAGATCAGGCTAACTAAGAACAATACTGCGAAGAAGTAGTGTCTTAAAACTCAGGTTCCTCTTTTAAAATATGTGAAATTATAATAAAAACAAAGCTCTAATCGACCAAATAGAGCCTGTGCGCTAAAGAACGGATTTTTTCCGATCGAGTTGAAGGCTAGTAAAGCGCGACGGCGGAGGCGGACTTCAGATGGCACATTCGGTTTCTATCATCGCGACTTGAAACGAAAAATAACCAAGTTTGAGGGGTGTTCAAAAACCTACCCGCTATCAACAAAATTAGTTGGTAATGAGGCATTTGAAAAAAAAACTACTATTATTTATTTCACCAGTATTCGAGTCATTTTGAGGTGCCCAGTAGTGTTACATTTACAGGAAGGTTAGGCTGGTGTCGTGTGCCTTTAGGTCCCCAAACGGGTGACGCTAAATGAGCCATTCTAACGTAGACGTTGCTAACGTCCCCTCAAGGTCACGTACTCTTGGGTATGGTAGGGTGACGTTAAGGGTACGTTAGTGGTCACCAAAAACTCTCTATTTTCATTAACATGTGATTCTGATTGGTGCAGGTTAAATCAGAAAAAGAAGTGAGCCACGAACCGCACAAGACGAGCGTGACGACATCACCTCTTCTGACGTCTCTACTGCAAAGCCCGTCACCTCTGACACGGCCGTCCTCTGTGACACCCACCATATCCCTGATTCTCAATTCTTCGCCCGGGGTTCCTTCTAATGGTAAGTATTTGACCTATGAGAAAACTGGTGCCATAATATATAGTCCTCCCACTAAAATATTGTCCTCCGAGGACGTATTCTGCTGGCCAAGGTGGATCTAAACATAAGCTCTTATTCAGACACAGTGGTGAAATACGAGTATATAACGTTGAATGAAAAACAATGGATAAGAAGTTCCAGTCATGCAGTCATAACTGTGTTACATTGGTTTGAAATTTAAGCATTTTTAGAGCAAAGAAATTGTTACCTAGGTACCAATTTTATAGCAAAAGCTCTTAGTTTTTCAATCTTAATGTTTTTTTCTGTGAAGATCTCACAAATGACAAACTTGAGCATTGCGCACTTGACATCAACTTCGTTATTTTAAATGAAAACCCCCATTTTTTATTGCAGATTTGAACTGTATCTGCATTTTCATGAAGAAGTGACCCATCACTCATTTTTTTAGATGTAGTAGTAGTAGTAGTAGTAAGTTGTTTATTGTATTAAATCAATGGTTATTACAAAGAGTTCAGGTCTACTTACACATCATCATTAGAAAAATATATAATAATGAAGTTTTAGTTTTTAGTCTTAGTTTTTCAATCTTAATGTTTTTTTGTGTGAAGATCTCAAAAATGACAAACTTGACATTGCGCACTTGACATCAACTTCGTCATTTTAAATGAGAACTCCCCATTTTTTATTGCAGATTTGAACTGTATGTGCATTTTCATGAAGAAATGACCCATCACTCATTTTTTTAGGTGTGCGCAAACGAGCGCAATTCCGCTCCAATAGTGCGCTATTCTGCTATAAAAGTGCTGTTTCAACTGAGTTTTGAAGATACTGAAACTATCTGCATCTTTTAGCGAATTTTCGAAAAATTTTAATGGGAGAAACAAAAGATCATAGATATTTCTTTCCTCAATATCTTATGTTTTGAGGTAAATTAACAGATTTCCAATTAGTGGTGTACGATTTTCTAGGGATGAATTCTAACGGAATTACACTTTCCTAGCAACGGAGCAGTTGCATGTGAAGTTTGCTTACGTGAGTTTGTATACACTTTTCGTGGTAAAAAATGTGTAAAAAAATCCATGTCTAAAGGCTCTGATTCTATGGAAAACTCTCACAGTTGGAGAGGTTTGATTAAATCGGCCTCGTAGCTCAACCCGTTGGAGTGTTGTAACTGAAGAGATATTGTTCCTTAGTAAGTAAGGACACAAGTTTGAACTTCGGTTGAGGTATCAAATATTTTTGTGCCGTAACATCTATATCAGTTATAGTAAAACTATAGATACCAGAGAATGGGTTTTAGAATAATACTCAGATTTTTTGAAATAGATAAATGTTTATTATGTCTTCTAGTCAGAAGGATGTTTGAGAACGAACTGAACTAGCTTGCTTGGGACCCTCGGGGTGTCGGGCTTGAGGAATGTAGAAAAGGGAAGGGATGACGCCCCTAACTGCGTCATTAGCCTTCCGTTCTACCAACTTGAGTCTATTCTCAAATAAAGTTCTACAAGCTTACGTCTTGTAGTTTATTTGATAAGTTATTAATAATGTGGGTTAGAATATTGAAACATGCTCCGATATCTATATATATTATATATGATTCTTTCCAACGGGATATTCCTGATCTGCGATGAATGTAGTTTTCTATAACTATATGAAGTGTTTAAGCAAACAGCAATAGGCTGAATTTTTCTGAATTGTATGTGGTGCATATAGAACGTTTTCTCATGAATACTCATCTGCCATCAAATTTCTTTGGCTGAGGCTCAAGTTTGCTTGTCCAAGACACAATCCTCTTGGTCTTGTGATCTTACTAACTCAATATATTTTAGAAAATACTGAAATTGTTTAACTTCATTTAGTAATAATAATATATGTTGGGTTTTATTTAAAATTCAGAGTCCCCAACATTATCGAAGTTACTGGAGACTTGTCCTACACCAACGACGTCAACTTCTCAGCAACTTTCGGTGGCTAGCAGTGGCTCCAGCTCCATCAAGTCATTTCCTTCTGCCTCCACTCCTCAACTTTCAAGACCTCAGGTAACATGTTATGCACATTATGTGAAAAGATTTTACTCTGACTTCTGATCACTTGAGTTCCTATTTCCAATTTTTTGAAAAAGAAATTTTAAATTTTAAGATTTTTTTGCAGTTTTAGCGAATTTTTGAAGAAAATTAAGCTATTGCTCTCGCCTCAAAATTTGTAGAATGTAAATTTTTGAAAAATTTTTATGCAGAAATCCGTTTCAGGCTATTCTGAATCATATTCCGAAGTTTAACGCATTTTTTTATGTATGTATATATGTATGCAGTGGCGTAATTTGAGGAGGGGCAGGGTGGGCAGAGCCCCCCCACGATCACAGAGGATGTAGAAGTTCTTCTTGAAACGGATGCTGCGTGAACAATAATTAATAATTCCACATTACTAACGTCAGTACCAATTACGGTAAGTTCGAGAACGCAACCCGCAAAGCACGCCTGTTATGTGGGTCCAGTTACCTAGCAACTTCAAGGCTAACTAGGAACGCTCCTCCAAGGCTGGTTCCAGGGAGGGCCAAACGCCGTGGATAATATAATTGCCCATAATGCCCATCCAACAGAAGCGAAATAACTACAGTAAAAATAATGGTATGCTGGATACTATAAAGTGAAACAGTGGTGAAATTATGTCGTTCCCCCTCTCCTGAGGGGGGGGGGGGGGGGGGGCGCCCTTCCTCATTTCCCTCCTGGTAAGCCATAAGTCATTTTCGCCCCACTCTCACTGCCCCTACCTTTCTCCACCTTCACAGCCCTCCGATTCACGTTCGATTGATCGATTCAATGCAGTAGCATCGATTGCGTCCTTCTTACCATCAATAAGTTTTCTTACTCATAAAAGTCTTCAATTGTCCCTGATTTTTGGTATGAGTCCCAGTAGGAATAACGGTAAAATAAAATTAATAGAATCTTACAAGGACTAAAAAATGTCTGTGCTGTGGTGATTGAAATATCCATAGTCGAATGGAAACGATTGAAAGAATCGATATGTGAACCAACCGATAAATCATTTTACTTCAGTTTGATTACGTTTGTGAGTCTCTCATAAACGTTTAATGCCCTATATCCTGTATCTTATTCCGTGGTAATTGTCATACAATGTTTAACATGAAAGGAACCGTAATTAGTGTAAAAGTGAGTGCTAAAGTTACGAGTTATGAACCCCTTGGAGGGATACATCAAGATCTACAAAGACGATTGGATTGGAAACGGTAAGTCAATGACAAGCCTTGTGCTCCCCAGTTCATGAGCATTTTCTCATAATAAAGACAGATTTAGTTTGGTAAGAATGTTCTTTTTGTGTCCATCAAAAGAAGGGTTAATTACCTTAATTTAAGGTACGTAAGGTTATGCTGTAAAAATAATACAATGTGTCTGCTCTTCCCTATTCGTCTCCCTACATAATGATTACTTTTATGTTCATTTTCTCTCAGTAGGTAGGTAGGTACCTAAGACTCAAATTCAAATTAGGTAATTCTAAAGTGATTGTTTTCGTTTAATTTTTTTCAATAATGAACCTTTGCAATAAACTATTTCTGGCATCGGCATCGAGGGAGGCATTTCTCCTCTGCGAAATCAGATGGGTAAAAATACCGATTGTCACTTCAAGGTTCGTTCGGGACAAAGTACAAAATAAATACCTATTGTGCGTCGTACTAAGCATAACGCTTTTTCCCATCTACTTCTTACATTCTCCTCTTCGTTATAATTTATTATATATCAGATTTCCATTGATTTTATATGACCCGGACTTTTTGACAAGGACTTTAAATTTGGATTTTCGGTTTTGTGCAGATATAAGGTATAATTTCGGTGATTTTACATTTAATTTGCTAATTGCTAAACTTCTGGTGCAAGTGGCGCACGCGAAAGTATTTTTCCTGAGGTCTACTTAAAAAATTATGAAGAACATCATTCTTCATAATTTTTTACGCTGAATTCAGGGGAAATGAGGGGGGAGGGGGGGGGAGTAACCTTTCTGTGGGACACCCTGTATACATGCTACAATGCCCTCTTTGTGACTAGTAGTACCCACCATACACATTTTATACTATAGTTACATATACCTATAATCTTTGGCTGTTGTTGTTGCCCCTCCGTGATAAATTGCTTTGCTACGCCACTGTATATATGTATGTACGTATGTGTCATTCCAGACGATAAATGTCCGTAGAATTATGCTAGAAACTTCAAACAAATTTTAAAATGTTAAGGACACAAAACGAAAGTTCAAGTTCGTTGGCCAGCATGATCGGATTACATCTTCGGGTTGAGATTTTCAAAAATGTAGTCAAACATTTCAAAATAGCCTGTTTTTTGCGATTTGTTGTACGAAATAATTTTTTCAGCATACTAACATGTGGTATATTCGGAATCAGCGTACAATTTCCTATAAGAATATGTATTAAGTTTTGAAAAATCAGTCAAAAATCGAAATAATGCCGTTCGCTAGTTGTAAAAATCGGTAATATTTGCATGAAACATTGTCCAAAATTAGATTGAGCTACTCTTATGGAAATATCCCTGTATAACCAATCCTTGAACCATGCTGTTTAAAACGTAGGTAGTAGGTGCTTAAAAAAAAAAAAAAAAAAAAAAATGTAATCACAACTGATGAGTTTACTCTGTGCATGTGTTAATAATTTGATTCCATGTTTGTCTATCAAAATCATAAACTAAAATTTCTCAACACGATCAATAGCGACTGAAATGTCGAAGATTTCTTCAAAAATTTGCTCATGGGGTCATGCTGCATGACTGGACTTTTTATAGATTTTTTAGCAAATAATAATGAAATTGAAGTAAATGTCCTAGTTAATCGTTGACAATTTAGTTTTGACTAAAATTCTGCAAAAAATATAAATTTAACAATTTTTGGCCGTTTTTAGTGATTTTTTTAGTACATTTTTTGAAATTTGACCAATTTAATGAGCTCAAAAATTGTTGGCCAACAAACTCATCCTTTCGTTTGGAAAGCTTGATTTTTCGGCGCAAGAACGGTATTTCAGAGCCATTGCATTAGCTTCATTTTCTACGAAAATTCTCTAAAATGGCTGAAGATGGCCAAAAATCGTTAAATTTATATGTTTTAGCAGAATTTTAGTTAAAACTAAATTGTCAACAATCAACCAGGAAATAGAAATTTCGCTCAAAATTGTGCTGAAAAACGTACTTGAATTTCATTAATATTTGCTAAAAAATCAATAAAACCTACACATAAATCTAAAAATCCATAATCTCTTGAATTGCCGAATTTTATTTAGTATGAGTTTTTTTGTTGCATGAAATTGGTTTTAACCGATTTCTTTCTACTGAAATTACTCCAATTTCAATACAATTTAACATATTATAATATAATAGGTTGTTTATGAAAAGTCGCTCAAACCATCATGTTGCATGACTGGATTTTTTTTGTAATTTTCTGTCTAGCTCCAGATTCCAGATTCATAGTGCTTTATATAGGCAAATAAATACAATTCTGTATTAAACTACTGTATTTACTGTCAACGTAACTGTTACAGGTGCTACCGTCCACTCCGTTGTCTGCTTTGATTGAAACTCCAAGCACTCCAGCGCCACTTCGATCGACAACAGCCACTCCAGCTTCTACACAGGCGACATCTGCTGTCCAGAAAGTAGAAGCACCTCAAGTCCAACCCCAGTCAGTTCCAGTTCTTACTAAACCTAAAGAACCCACGCCCAGCAAAGAACAGAAAACATCAACTGTCCCTACCATCGAAGAAGTGGTGCAATGTGAGTTAAAACGTTTTTACTAAGTTTTAGAAGAAACCAGGTTGCTTATTACTAATGGTCGGGTGAATTTGTTCTCCGAAGGTTTTAGAATGGTTGCTGAAATTAAATTCCTTCTATACTTTACAGTAAAACGTGGGTATAAAGGACCCAAACTCCCGTTGAATCAAAGTTAATTTTATATGTGAATGATTCGTTTTTGATAGGGAGGGTGTAAAAATCCAAACTCCCGTAAAATCAGATTTAATGTTAGACCTTCTAATTGCTAGGATTGGACCATTGCCCCTCTAATTAGCACCATTGAGTCGTGGGAATCATTATGCTATGTTTTTCAGTCATTCCTGGCCTATGCGTTAGGCCTGTATACCCTTATTTTTGGGTAGTTCCCCATGGCCCTTCAGAGCGTCGGAAAAGCCTTTTATTAGTGAGAAAACAAAAGAGGCAAGAGTTTTTGAAATTCGTTTGTCCTACAAATCATCTGATAAATGATCTGATGATTATGGGTGTGCATATTTGGTTCGAAATGCTATTTTATATAGCATCAAGTAACAACTGTACTTATGCTATGTGACAATGTTAACAAGTCATTTCCTTTTTCTAGCTGTGATAGCACCTGACACTTCCGATCAACAGACTTCGGACCTCCCTGTGAATACAGCAGCTGAAGAGAGGAAAAAAGGACTTCCCAGAAGGCTCGACCTTGAAGTAAATAGTCTTTTGATTTTCTTTATGTAGTGTGTCAATCCTGTGGGAATTTAAATGACTAGCCGTTTTTCAAAACCGTGTTTTCTAAACCCAGTCAAAAATGAAGAAGAAATAAAACAGGGTAGATAATAAGATACGTGGTAGTTAAAGGTTCGTTCGGCTAAGGATTCTGGACGAGTTCAGGACGGGATGGCATTCTGAAAGGGGAGGAAATAGGATAAGTTTGGTACCGTTCTTAACCGAACGCCTCCTGAACTCGTACTGAACTGGTAGCCTACATTGCAACCTCCCTTCATTTTTTTAATTGTATTTTTTACGGTATTTGTTTGTTGTCTTCTCTCGTTTTTGGTGTTTCAGTGTAGATTTTTAAACGTTTACAAATTTGATAGTTATACTTCTTTGCACACAAAAAGCTCACATATTTAACATAAATTTAGTATAATAGGTACTAACCTTCCTACCATCATTTGCGAAAATGAGAAAAACGTCATGAGATAACCAATTAATTTTTAGTTGCATTCAGTGACTAGGTATACATTAACATATTCCGAAACTTCATTGGACTCGTAAAAATCGGAGTCAATCATTTTAACTCAAATTTATTCAACAAAAATGACAAGACAACACACGCAAACAGTAAACAAAAATATGTAGATGATAAGCGAAACGATGATAAGACGATGCGATAAGCAAAAATATCTAGTGCGCATGTCTTGCACTGTCAGTCCCGACGAAAATCTCAGGACTGGTTGAACTGGTCCTGGACGGTAAAGACACTCCTCAACGAACGCCACGGGCGGGGACCATTCCGAACCGTTCAGAATCCTTAGCCGAACAAACCTTAAGATTCACTTAATCAATTGAATTCAACAACTATGAGTGATCTTGGGTACTTCGGAAGTAACTAGTGCAGGAATGGAGAGGGAATAGGTAAAGAGCCAACGTTGTTACTTGACATATATGTACCTTATTAGGGATGGCCCTATTACTAATGAAACGAAATGTTTTTACTGTAAAAAAAAAAGTGGTATAGTGACCGCAAATGAAAAAAAAAAAAAAAAAAAAATATATATATATATATATATATATATATTATAACCGAATTCTATTAAAAAAAGGTCATGTTACGTAAATCGGTGCATAGCGTTGCTCAAACTATGTTAAATAATATTTCAACATACGGTTAGTCGATTTGGACAGAAATCGGCCTCCTTTCTTAGCTTATCAGTTCGTCTCCATACCTTGTAATTTATTCTACATGTCCCAGAAGCACTGCCGGCTGGGCAAAACGATGATAATCAGCATGCCTACATAGATGTTGGCACTTCGAGAGATAATTAATGCAATTAAATGAAAAAATTCCACTTCACAAGTACCTCTGATTTTTTTATATCGACACTGACTTAGGTACCCACCAAACGAAAATAAATGAGATACAATTAATCACCTATCTACGATTCACAAGTTCATCTATAGATGACAAAAGTTATAACAAACAGCAATTCCAGAAGAGTGAAGACCATTGAAATCTATCAGCTGATACGATTATAAGGCGATTTCTACTATGTTCTACTCAGCTATGATATGCTTCCATGTCGTTGATCTTCTTTTCTGCCAATGTTCCTTAGTAGAGCTAAACCCCTAGGGGTGAGCGAAAGGCTTAATGTAGAGCGATCCTGGTAGTTTTAGTCAATTCTTTGGGATGATATCTATTGATGACAACGAAAGAACTACTCTTATTCCCTAACCATTCGAGATCTTGATTTTTTAATATTTCAGCCCTTCAATTCTACCCTTTAGGGTTAATCGAAATTGATGCTAAGCTTCTAGGACTATGGTACCCCATGTGATTTTTGAGCCAACTTTCAGCGTCAATTGGTCCAGTTGTAAAGCTCTGGAGGGCAGACGAACATTTGTTAAATTTGATTTTAGGATTCCATGCATCTTGAAACGTAAACTAACAAATTTGAGAGGGATTAATTTTTTTCCAATATTGAAAATAATTGACCAAAAATTATTTACTATAACCGAATATTAATTTAAAAAAGTTTATGTTTCATAAATCAGAACATCAGAAAATTATTTGCATGTTCAATAATGTGTCAATGTTATAATGATGAAAAAATGTAAAAAATGGGGTAAAATATACAGGGTGATTCCCTCGCAGATGCAAAAAAAAAAAAAAATTTGGGTGAAACTACATCAAAAATGGAGTAAAATGCCGCCAACTGCATATTTTTTATCTCAATCCGTTTTCGAGATATGATTTTTTAAAGGTTTTTTCAGGAAAACCGTGTTTTTTTCCTTTTAAACTCAAATTTCTCCACTTTACTTCATTCAATTTTAACTTTTGACCACATTTTCGGAATCAGCAATAAATTTACTATAAGAATAGTGTACTTGGATTCTTAAAAAGTACCATCCAAAGGCCCTCACATCAGCTCAAACATTGACGATTTTGAAAAAAGAATATTTCTGAAAATCTTTAAAACTTTACTACTCTTTTAAAAAGAATCCTGGAAACTGGCAAATCTCATGAAAACTGCTTCATCTAATATGCTTTCCAACGTTATAATCAAGTTTACTTTTATTTTGTTATTTAGTGGAGAAAATTATGTTTTAATGTTAAAAAATGTGGGTTTTTCAATGAAATTGTTGGTTTTCTCGAAAGATGACCCTCCATGAACCTACGAGTATGGGGTCGGTTTCTATGTATTTTTTCACGCTGTATCGAATGGTAACATTTGTAGATCTCTCCAACTCCGTTATAATCGAGTTTTACACTTAAAATCGCACATGTTTAGTTTGTTTGTTACGATTAAATGTATGTGCGTTATGGGGTAAAACTAGTTAATTAAAGTGTAAAACTAGATTATAACGTAGTTGAGAGATCTACAAGAGTTTCCATTCGATCCAGCGAGAAAAAATACATAGAAACCGACCCCATACTCGTTGGTTCATGGAGGGTCATCTTTCGAGAAAACCAACAATTTCATTGAAAAACCCACATTTTTAACATTAAAACATTATTTTCTCCCCTAAATAACAAAATAAAAGTAAAATTGATAATACCGTTGGAAAGCATATTAGATGAAGCAGTTTTCATGAGATTTGCCAGTTTCCAGGATTCTTTTTAAAAGAGTAGTAAAGTTTTAAAGATTTTTAGAAATATTCTTTTTTCAAAATCGTCAATGTTTGAGCTGATGTGAGGGTCTTCGGATGGTACTTTTTAAGAACCCAAGTACACTCTTCTTTTAGGAAATTGAATGCTGATACCGAAAATGAGGTTGAAAGTTAAAATTAAATGAGGAAAAGTGGAGAAATCCGAGTTTAAAATGAAAAAAAAAACACGGTATTCCTGAAAAAACCTTTAAAAAATCATATCTCGAGTACGGATTGAGATAAAAATATGCGGTTGGCGGCATTTTACTCCATTTTTGATGTAGTTTCACCCAAATTTTTTTTTGCATCTGCGAGGGAATCACCCTGTATATATTTTTTTTAAATTGATTTTTTGCAGGGTGTTGTTTAGAAACAGCTTTATGCTGCTAATTGAAGTTAAACAACATAGAAAATAATTGTATAATTAAATGAACTTGTGAAGTTCAATTATAATTATGTAACCTAAACACTCTAGTATGAACACCATGTAGTACTCCCAGAATATGTTATACCAACAGGGGTGACGCAGGTAAGTGGACTGACGGCAGTAATATTTTCGCCTTCTATCCTTGTCCTGATAGACCCCTTTGGCGAATCTATCAGCTAAGTTATGCGCTGCTTTGACGTAGTGTCCGGGACTACTATATTGTGTTCATACTAGAGTGTGAAAGGTTGCATGATAAAACTATTTGCCCATGAGGTGATACCAACTTTTGCTCATGAGGTTGTTGTGGAACTGGGACTTTTCCAACTGATTATGATTTTCTTCCGATTTTGTTCCAGAACTTGGAACCTGATGCAGATAACACGGAATTCCAAGTCATAGAAACAGTTGAAGAGATGATAGAAAAAGTGCAAAGTGCTATAATCGAAACGGTAGGAGATGGGTCAGGCGGTGAAAGCTCCGTGCAAGACGTTCGGGATTTGTCAACTGTTGCTGGTTCTGAAACAACTACAGTGGACGACCAGAGTTTGGACATGGAGCTGACAAGTGACGCTGTGGATATGATTGTGATGGGTCCAGATCGGCCTCCAGTAAGTCGTCTGCAAGGAATCATGCAACTTTATTTCAGTACCTAAGAACTCACTCGGCAAAGATGTAGCATAGCCAGGGGCAATCCTCTAGGAGTAGCGCACATACTGTCTAGCGAAACATAATCTCAAAGTATTATACATGAGTAATAATGATAAATAACCCCCCTCTCTTCTCCCTCCTTCCCTAAATGCGTGAATTATAGGGTAATGTATGAATTGGCCATCAATGTAAGTAATCAGAGTGAATGATCAGAAGTTGTGTACCCTACCCACTATTATGAATTTTGGTGAGATAATAACGTATTTGTATGAATCTTGTGATGTATATATATATATATATATATATATATATATATATATATCTGTGTGTGTGTGTGTGTGTATGTGTGTGTGTGTGTGTGTGTGTGTGTGTGTGTGTGTGTGTGTGTGTGTGTGTGTGTGTGTGTGTGTGTGTGTGTGTGTGTGTGCATGCATGTGTGTGTATGTGTGTGTGTCTCTCTATACAGGGTGTCTCAACTTAAGCAGGCAAGTCTTCAGGGATCAATTCTACAAGTAATTTGCAAGAAAAAGTGTTATTTTTTTGAGGCTTCGTTTTCGAATTATTGACGATCTAAGATTTTTTCGTGTTTTTGACCTTATCTCCTAAAAATGGCTGTGACCCCATCATTCTTTGAGTATTCTCAAACCTGAGGATACCGTTGGAAAGAACGTTAAATTTCCTATCTTTTTGATGCCAAATCATAATTATTCAAGAGAGTTAAGATACCGAAAAAAGAGGTCAAAGTACAAACTTTGTAAAATTATAAAAATTTGGGTTTTTTTCAATCTGATTCCTACTTCCATAAAAAAAATGAACAGTCGTTTGCAAGTACAGTAAAAACTTCAAAATCTTATCAGCTTTCTAACAGTATAGCAAAAAAATTGATAAAAGTAACAACAAGGAGAAAAAACGGCTTTTGAATGCAAAAAAAAAAAAAAAAAAAAACGTGGTATTTTTAACGAAAATCGATGGATTTCAGGAAAAAACGATCTCCCACAACTTTATGATTCAAATGTCGAATTCTACGTAATTTTTCACGCTGAATCGAATGGTTACACTTGCAGACCTCTACGACTAACGAATAAGGGCGAAAGTGCCCTTTGACCCTCGAAACTCAGAGAAGGGCACTTTCGCCCTTATTCGTTAGTCGTAGAGGTCTGCAAGTGTCACCATTCGATTCAGCGTGAAAAATTACGTAGAATTCGACATTTAAATCATGAAGTTGTGGGAGATCGTTTTTTCCTGAAATCCATCGATTTTCGTTAAAAATACCACATTTTTTTGCATTCAAAAGCCGTTTTTTCTCCTTGTTGTTACTTTTATCAAGCTATACTGTTAGAAAGCTGATAAGATTTTGAAGTTTTTACTGTACTTGCAAACGACTGTTCATTTTTTTTATGGAGGGAGGAATCAGATTGAAAAAACCCAAATTTTTAGAATTTTACAAAGTTTGTACTTTGACCTCTTTTTTCGGTATCTTAACTCTCTTGAATAATTATGATTTGGCATCAAAAAGATAGGAAATATAACGTTCTTTCCAACGGTATCCTCAGGTTTGAGAATACTCAAAGAATGATGGGGTCACAGCCATTTTTAGGAGATAAGGTCGGAAACACGAAAAAAATCTTAGATCGTCAATAACTCGAAAACGAAGCCTTTAAAAAATAACACTTTGCGAGACACTTTTTATTGCAAATTACTTGTAGAATTGATCCGTGAAGTCTTGCCTACTTAAGTTGAGACACCCTATATAAAATCTACATAAATTTTCATTTAAAAAAAATCCATCGCTAATATTTTTGAGTATGAAAAAACTGCTGCAATTACGTGCTAAAAACGTGCTTCAATTGTGCATTATTGAGGTTTTGAAGATATTCAATTGCCTCATGTAATAAGTAGATGGTTTTTGGATATTTTTTATGCTGAATCACGTAGTGATATTCATTAATTGATATTCGCAATATCTACATACTGAAATTTCATTTTTTCGGCGTTTTTAATTTTATTTTGAAATTGAGCGAATTTAATTTCCCAGATTTCATGAAAATGAAATAGGTAGGTAACCGATACAGTCAAAATCAAATCATTCTTAAATCAAATATTATACTTGGTAATACTCTGGTATTCTTAGAAACCCTCACAATTATGAAATGATTCCATCTGACCTACTACTAAAAATCGTTGTACTGTCTTCCAAATCCGCATCACTCATCATTTCTCTACTCAGCTTGCTGAAGCCAGTCATAAGGTTTGAACTTTAATTTTATTTGGCATGACTATTTAAAAATGGTTGTCATCGTTAAGAGTACGTGTTGAATGGAAAGCA
Organism: Adelphocoris suturalis; assembly: GCA_030762985.1. Lineage (NCBI taxonomy): Eukaryota > Metazoa > Arthropoda > Insecta > Hemiptera > Miridae > Adelphocoris > Adelphocoris suturalis. Next base: position 45,345,191 of record CM061049.1, read on the forward strand.
ATATTTGAATAGTAAAGCCAGGAAGCGATGAAATAGTTGAGAAGTAAGCAGTTGTTAACAACGTGTTGTCAACAAGTTGTTAAAGAGATGTTAACAGTGGATAACTTTCATATGTTTGAATTTCACACTTTTAGTCTCAGATTCAGCGCACTTGAAAACCCTCATGTACCAATTTTCAGTTCAAAAGACCGTTTAGTTTGGCCAATAAACGGGTAGAAAGATCACATGTGAGATATAGTACAAGGGAGTTGAGCCATGGCTTCATCGTACAAATGAATTTCAAGAGCCGTATTACTGGTCAGATACCCATCATGTAGCGCCTTTTTAGAAAGCTCTTGCCTTGATTTTGGATAAATTTTTAGCAACCAAATTAATATGCTGTATGTACTTGTAGCTGTGGGTACATTTATTTAATGATGTGCGTTTTTTCTCTCTTCTAGTGCATTGAAGTAAACCGTGACATTGACTCTGTTAAGGATGATGAATCCAAGGAAGACAACATTGAAGAAGTGCTCGATATTGACGAGGTACAAATCATCTATATTTATCATTGTTGGGGGGTCTACCTTGTTTCTTACTATTCCCACGTTCGAGTGGGTTTTAACATAATCATAGTGCACACAAGTCTAATTCAGCTTATCTTGACTCAGGATTTCAATTCCTCAATATTGTATGTATATATCTGTAATATTATTACATACCTATTATTACCTACTCTAAAATCTTATCCATAAGTAACTCATGGAGAACGAACTAAGCAAAACAAAAATGCACAACTCCCAACAGTAATAATCCAACTATTTTTCCCCCGGGCCCATTATCTCTATTCTGAAGTCACTACAAAGATGTACCATTGCTGGCAGACCTCTCTTTTAGGTCCAGTTTTAGCAATTTTTTTATTAGGTTTGTTAGGAAACTATATTTTTTTGTATCTGAGATCCAAAATTATATTTCAGATTCAACCCTCAATTTCGGCCAGTGATGTTGCAGAACTTGAAGAACCATTGAAAGATGGTATCAGTGGTGGTAAGGATGGTCTTGGAGGGAAGTTGAGCCCTCAAGCGACTTCTATTGAGCAAGCTGAAGCAGATTTGGCTGCAATTGCTCGCGAAGAGGAAGAAGAGGCTGCAAGTGAAAGTGCTGAGATTGATGAGAAGCTTTTAGCGAAGGAAGCTGTAGTGATTGTTCGGAGAGTGGAAGAGGAGGAATTAATTGACAAAATGGTTGATACTGCGATTCATAAGGTGGAAAAATCGTTGGAGGAAGATACCCCAGATATATCTGTAGAGGAAGTTGAAGAACAAACAAGTTTGGAGGAGGAAGAAGAAAAGTTAGAACCTGTTAAGGAAGAAAAGGTGTCAACTGTCCAGGACATTGAATCAGTTTCTGATACCAAAGTTCCTGAAGAGTCTGAGGAAGACAAGAGCGTCGATGAATCACAAACTAAGGACGCTGCTTCTGTAGATGAGGATGACTCCACTCAAGATAGGGATTCTACTGTGTCTGCTAGACCCATAGCTTCAGTTGAAGAAATAACGACAGGTACTGAGAACACTAGCGACTCTGGTGGAGAGAAAGTTGAAGAAGAAGTTGAACAGGAAGTGCAAGACGAGCCGAAGATAAGTAAAGATCCTGAGAAAGAAACAGTCATTCCCGTTGTACAAGAAGTGATCGAAGAACCTGAAGAGAAACCAAAACTCAAGGCTACAGATAAGTCATCTGCCAAGGTAAGCAGTTTTGTGCAAACTGCACTGTTTTTGGATACATTAATCACTGTTTTTGATACTTTAATCACTGTTAATAATTAAAATGGAATCTATTATAGCAATTCGCACAATGATGCTATAGGTCCTTCTTTTCTTCCTGGTGAAAATGATAATTGTGTCCCCTCAGCCAAGAATCATAAAAGCTAATCAAAATTTCTTGTAATGACGTGTTTGCCTTCTGTGTGCAAAAGTTGGATTATGCAACAATATGAAACTGCCTTTAATCAACACTTAATAACGATTGCTCCTATATCAACTTAGGTCTCCACTTCACTAAGAAAGCTTATTTCCAATTTTCCTAAATTACAGAGCAAGTGTCATCAAAATTGATCGAAAGACATTTTTTGAAGGCTAATTAATTGTATTCTAAACTCCGTGGGAAGACAATATAGAATTGATGAGTGAAATGTTCAGCAATTCCTAATGTTTTCACTATTCGTTGGCTTGCTATTCCCAATTTAATGCTGATAAGTAAAGAAATACTGTGATATTTACCAATAATCCAATCGTCCAATGCTGTTAATACCAAATGATTTTCTCTTGTTATCTTAAATCTTGCTCAGTCTGTGCACAGGCTGATCAAAAAAAGGGTTTTCTGTGCTAATCAGGATCCTTCTTGCAATAGCGGTAAACTTACCCTTGAATTAAAATTTACAGGAAGAGAAAAGTGATGTGGCTAAAGAAGATAAAGTTGAAGAACTCCGAACAGGCAAGCGAGAACTTCGTAGAGGCAGGAATACACCTCCTGTGACGTCATCACCAGTTGCCACCCCCGTTAGTGATCGGTCTTTGCGAGAGAAACGGCCTCTCACCCCAAATAGCTCATCTGATGGGAAAGAGGAGCCGATACCTCGTGCAGGCAAGAGAAAGAGAACAACGAACCTGTCTGAGAGCAGTGTTCCTTGCAGTCCTTCACCATCCAATGTGTCCAAGTATGGCCACTGAGTAAAACTTGATATTTTCATGTTGACCAGTGAGATTATAATATGATAGAGGAGACATCAGCCAATGGGGACTCGTAAAACCAATTTTTTATTTGGAATACGTTTTTACAGAGACTTTCTTGCCAAAAGTTGCCATCTTACTACAACACATACAACGTCACAAAAAAATCACACGTAACTATGACGCAAAACAATGACACATAACAAGGACATTAGCAAATGGCTACTGTTACTGTTGCCTTATGATATCCGTTGCTAATTTCTTCGCTATTCAACCTTTAAAGCTAAAATTTTAAATGGAGGTAAAAAACGTATTTTTCGCTCATCACTCTTTAGCCTTTTTCTCTTAGGTGAAGCCTTCAACCTTGACGACGGGGGTAACATCCAACACATTAATAAAACCCCAGGCCTAATGGCTTATATTTCCCCAAAAAGGGTCCCTTTTAATTTGGGGGATTCTACGGCTGCGCTATGTCCCTAAATTTGTTGCTTAACTCAACAAACTTCTTGATCTTTTTCCAATCCAGGAGTGAGGCCCTTTCGATTGTATAATGTCCTAGAGCCTCTTGCCTAGATCCCCAGGATCTATCACAATCACACAGAAAGTGTTCAGCTGTATCCTCTCCGTTTCCACATTCGCAGAGTGGAGAAAGGTGCCTTGGACATGATAAAAAAGGGTCCTCTTAAAGCTAAAATGCCCTGTGAGGACCCCAATTATTTTCCTCATTTGCGTTCTAGGCTGTGATATATAATCCAGTCTGAGCGACTCTTGGCTCTCTGGCTTGTGCAGCAAGAGATGCACATCCTAGATTGTCTATACCTGCTGTCCTTTTTTCTCCATAGCTCTTTTATATCTTTGATGGCCCAGGTGTTTGCCTTGGCCTTCACGCGTTCCGCGTTATGCCTAGGGCTGGGGTCGGCCCGTAATAGTTTATAGACGACCCCTGCCTGGCAAGGCGATCTACCTCCTCATTTTCTATGTGTCCTTCGTGACCTGACACCCAATTTACATACACTTTGTTGTCTAATTTTGTGCCTAACTTGGTCAGTTTATCGTTGGCCTCTTTAGTGACCGGATTCATCAGTGCTTAGATGCAAGCCTGGCTATCTGTATGTATGACTACTTGTCTGCTTCTCGTGTTATTCTCTATTAAGCTGTCAACACACCTGATAATGGCATACAGCTCACTCTGGAAGACAGTGGTGTGTGCATCCAGTCACGTTCAGTCATTGTTGCATAACTTCTTGGGGAATGAAAACTACTTATAGTTGATATTAACATTTACTGAGTCGTCTACCTTCATTTAAAAATACATAGATAAATTTAAATGTGAGTATTCCTCATTGCAAAAGGTATCAGTGGAACTGTTAGCTTTATTTTAAATTGAAATAATAAGTAATGATTATCCACGTTGAATTGAACAATTTTCTTGAGACTGCCAAAACATAGGGAACTATGGGAGTAGAACAGTACTTGCCGACCTGAAAGCATTATTAGATGATCTGTCTACTACATCTATTACCTTAGGTGACGTTTGTATGACAGATGCGTTATAGTCTAAGTGGGCAAACTCTGGTAACAAGCTAGCGGAATGCTTTGGCAGCAATTAACCAAAGACAGGCAGTAGTCACCTTGTTCTAAACTCTATTGTTTTGCCAAAAACTAAAAATTAATCAATCCATATCACAACTGTGTCACTAATTTAAAGTTATCTGTTTTAATGTAACCGAGTTCTCTTCAAAAATGGGATTGTTTGGCAAAAGGCATTATTCTACACATTTCTTCTGAAATTCTTCTAATGCAATGTCTAAATGTTTAATCAGATGCATTTTTATTCGATAAAGTATTTTACCCCCAAACCATCGATGGTAGCTATTGATGCTGAAACTTCCTTATAACTAGGCATTGCTATCTCAGTGATCCAGATCTACTTTCCATTGGGGAGGTTTCATAGTCCCCCTCCTTGATACGTCACCTCTAGCCTATTATAATCTCGCTGACCTTGGAATGAACGTAAAGTTGTTTGTATCCATGCACATAACATTGAAATTGATTAATTTGTGCAATTACTTGTTCAAGTGATGACGATAAAGACTACAGAGCGTGGAAAAAATCTATACTTCTGGTTTATGATCGGATTGCAGCCCATAAGTACGCATCTGTGTTCCTGAAACCCATTAATGAGAATGATGCTCCTGGGTACTTTCAAATTATCAAATGGTAAGTATTGTGCATTCAACTTGTAATACTTGAAATGAGGTTGTAAGTTCAAACTGACTAGCCTAGTGAGTTTAGACTTGGTAGAGATCGGAAAGTTAGGAAGGTTGAAGTCGGAACAGTCCGGTGAAAGATAATATTACTGTTGGCCGAGGAAGGATAGTACTTCAAGTTCTGTGGCAAGAGTACTACTGTTCACTCTCAGTACTAAATAGAGGTAATCAAGGTTCAGCCACTACTAACAATCACCGTAGGTCATGTTGGAGTGGTTGTACAGACTTCGACGACTGCAAACAATAACTGTACATCCTGTAAGGAAAGACTTCTTCAAGTTCGACGGCTACAATCAAGGTGTGCTTAGAGTAAGGAAAGAAGGTAGGAAGGTTATGGAGCTAGGTGTAAGAGGTGGAGACCCGGGACCATAATGACTGTGAGGGGGGTCTGCTTTGCCCTTATATACCTGTCTCATTTCATGTACACCTGCCCCAACCTCTATCGTGAAAGATGTATAGGTCAAACTCTGTTTATTGAGTAAACCACAAATATAAGTACAGGAATTCACAACAGTAAGAACTCGTTAGATATGGTGAATCCCAAACTAATTCCTCGGCAACATTAACTGCATTATAACTTGACCAGCTTATGTCTGGAAGGACTACATATTACAACAGTTTCTAAGTCGCATGTTAGTCACATTTTATTAAATACGAGGCGTGTCCCAAAAGTAAGGTCTCCATGCTCCTAGAGCCAGAAATAAATTAATTTTTCAAAAGTTGGTAACACAGTTGTATAGTGTCGGTCGTATCCTTTTCAACGAGAGGCGGCTCAACTAGATCCGATGTTTAGTTTGCGGATGACACGTGTTTAATATGGACGTTTCTATGTCAGCCGCCGCCACCTCTATTCCCGTGTATGCTCAATGCGAACTTCGCGCCGTTATTCGTTTTTTGCATTCAACGGGTGAATCACCAATATCCATTAATCGAAACTTTGTCAAACATGGTACGGGTTGCATGTTTTTAATAAATGTTGGAAAGTGGTGTAGAGAATTTTCAGAAGGTCGGGCGGAAGTTCATGATGAGCTAAGAAGTGGGAGACCTTCGATTTCAGACGAGTTGAAAGAACAAATTGAAAGAGAGCTTCGTGAAGATCGACGAGTGACGGTTCGAGATCTCGAACAAAGATTTGAGTTGTCAAAAAGCACCATTCAAAGGGTTTTCAATGATATGGGCTATCGCAAATGTTGTGCTCTGTGGGTGCCTAATATGATGACCGAGGACCATAAGCGCCAACGCATTGAGACTTCTTAAGAATTTTTGTCTCGTTATGCCGAACAAGGAGAGGTTTTTTTTACTCCATAGTAACGGGAGATGAGACATGGGTTTACCAGTTCACCCCTGAGTCCAAACAACAGTCACTGGAGTGGAGACATTCTCGCTCACCGAAAAAAAAAGTTTAAAGTGACGCAGTCTGCTCGAAAAATCATGGTCACTGTTTTTTGGAACAGGAAAGGAGTTCTTTTGATTGAGTTTATGCCAAATGGGGCAACCATTAATGCAGCTTCGTATTGTGAGATTTTTAAAAAACTTCGCAGAGCCATCCAAAATCGAAGACGAAACATGCTGGCAAAGGGGCTTTGTCTCTTACATGACAATGCCCGGCCCATCTTGCCAGATCTTGCCCCGCCCGACTACCATTTGTTCTTGAACTTGGAGAAACATTTGGGAGGAAAACGGTAAGAGACAGATGAAGAAGTGAAGACAAAGTCACCCAATATCTAAATAAGGAGCTGGCGGCGAGTTACTATGAGGCTGGCATACAAAAACTTCCAGTGCGCCTTGAAAAATGCATCCAAGTAAATGGCGATTATGTGGAAAAACCACCACCCATGTAAAACATATTTAGAATAAAGCTTATTTCGATTAATATAATTATGGAGACCTTACTTTTGGGACACGCCTCGTATATTGGCAATAGCGACTTCTAAATCGTTTTAGCTTCACAAGTTATGATCTGACACCTCAGTGATATTTCCATTTTCCCCCACTAAATTTAACGAAGGCATCTCCTCAAACTTACTGGCTCAATTATCAAATTTGTATGTAAATAATTGTTCAAAACTGTGATCATTTGGTTCTGAATATTGGAAGAAACTTGACTGAAATTCCTTCAAACCCTCTAATTTATTTTATTTCATTTGTAACTTCAGCAGTTGGTATTTGGCACCCCAATGTCATTCCCAAAGTTTCGTGTTCATGGCACTTGTAAATGAATACCGCTTAGGTATACCTGCAGTGGCGTAGCTGAGTCATTTCTCAAGGAGGGGCAACAGTCATTTTATTATATAGTTTTAGTATTAATTTCTAGTGCTTGTTGCTGAGTATACGAAGACTGTTAATAAACTGTCTAACGTTCATATACCTAAGTAGGTAGGTTCTCAATAGATTTTTTGTAATGATGTGAAATCACGGACGTTTTCATATTCTCATAAACCTACCTATGGATTATTAAAGCATAATACTACTTAGAAAAAATATTATCATTATGACAGTTTTTTGGGGTTCTTGAGAGTCGGTCAGTAAGCCCCAAGTAAGAACCCCAAAAAACTGTCATAATTATCACCTAGCGGTCAATAAACTAAACCATATTAAAAAATATTATCCAAATAACTAATCAGAACGTGAAAAACTACGATAAATACGAATAGACATTCTTTAATTGAAGGTGTTAGGTAGATACTGGAGTTAGAAGCGTAAAATTATTAATTTGGTTATCCCCATACAACAAAATTCTGCATCCTCTATAATTTATGGAGGGGCTCTGCCCACCCTGCCCCTCCTCAAACTACGCCACTTTATACCTGATTCATTTTGGCTACGGTTTTCAGCCAATGTTCACGTGTAATACCTACGTAATTTTTCAGCCCGACAGACCTCACTACAATTAAACGGCAGATAGAAAGCGGCATCATTCGAAACACAGTTGATTTCCAACGGGAAATGATCCTCATGATTTCCAATGCCATTATTTACAACAAGAGTGACACTTTGGTGCACAAAATGGCCAATGAAATGCTGCCTGATATGAAAGAAGCTATGGAGGTATGTAAAAAATTCACTCTACTGATAAAATCAATGTTAGGGAAGAGTAGTTCATCAAGTATTAAGTTGTTAGAATTTTGTAATAAGGTTCTGTAGGAGGTAAAAAAATCAGATATAAGTTGCTTAAACTAAGTGCGACATGTGTCCTGTGTCCAACACGACATATGTGATTGTCCAATGTGTGCCTGACAAAGATTATTAAAATAGAAAAATTATACTTCCCCGGCAACCCTGCTTAACTACTGTTGTTGGTTGGGTATCTTGATATAAGTACAATTTATTGTTTTTCAAGTATATTACATACAGCGCAACCCCTTGAGACACAATTCAGGCGACTCTCTCAAAGTTCGTCTGAAGCAGGAATACGTCTTACAGGAAATCAGAAAAATAAACTGTACATCAATCAAGCATTGCGTGGTTATTGGAAAAAAATTCATACATCAATAAATTATTGCTTTTTGCTAATTAATCGATGATTATTGAGGGTCAAAGTTGGTGGTTTTTTGTTTGTTTAACATCATAAGCGCAGGCCAAAAATTCGATTCCAGTTCCGATCAATGCGCAACAGTGAGGCGGTAAGAGAGGACTGATCTGATTGATACATAGGTGCGCGAGTAAACAATAACATGTTTTTTACTCACTTATTCACAACTCACGATTCTACACAACTTCAATTGGACAGTAGTTCGATCGTAAATATAGCTGGTCCGAAATGGTCCAATTTAAGCGAGAATACGTTTTAGCTGATTATGTCTTGAGATGCAGATAATCAAGGGACTGGATGTGTACGTTTTATCCGGGAATGCTGTAAGCAGGGACGACTTAGCGGGATTTACTGTACATTTTGACATGGATATGTCTTTGCTCTGGGGGTTCAACCACAAATTTCCGTGACGCAAAATTTGTGTCACAATTTCAGTGTTTTTCACGTACAACCCAGCCGTTGCTAGGGGAATGGAACTTCCGCAGTTTTCATCGCACAAAAATCGTTCGCCACTCGTTGGAAAGCGCTTGATTTATGTGATAAATGTTCACATCTCAAGCTACCAATTTCCCCCTCCTTACCTACCTGGCTACATTCCAAAACTAAGTTGATTGGACTATAAACAATTTTAATAAGCCGGTTACTATATTCTTAATGTAATGCAATAGCATCATTTACTTCACTCCATAGGAAACATTTTTATCCTCTTGACAACTGTCGAGGACAACCGTTATGAAATCCCCAATCAAAGACATCCATGTTACATGGTATCTGCTTGTAAAGCGGATAGTGGTTTTTTATATGTAGGGAGTCATTTGGCAAGAGGAGAGTTGGAGTGTTGAGCTGCATTACTTGCATTTGGTAAACCACGAAATCTTTATTTTACATAACTTTCAATATTTCAGACCATGGTGCAAGCGCTGGGTTCCGGAGTCCTTCTAGACCAAGTGGATTCCCGCCCACCCATGACCTCCAGGGTGTCCCGGGCCTCTGTGTCGGCCAAAGGTCAGACTGGAGACGACAATTCAACCACACCTTCAGGCCCTGGATCAGCATCTGCAAAGCGCAAACGTCAACTACCGTTGGAAGACTCTCGCTCTAAGAGAAAGCGTTCAGACGCTTCTTAGGTCCACCTAATGGCCAGAAGCCAGATGAGATACTGTCTTGTGACCTTAGAGCGACTTTAATGAATTTAGTGTGTGATGCATCATACGCGCGTCTCGTTGTGGCTCTGCATGAAGATATGATGTGTGCTGTGGTTATGAATATTCGGGTAAACTTTGACAATGTTTTATTCTGTGCATCTCTTGCGTTGCAAAAATGTTACAGTGAGTTGGGAGTTGGCGTTACAAGGGACAAACATTCATATGTTTGTTTCTTATATTGAATTTCATGGATTCAATACATTAACAGATGATTCGTTCCTTCAGTATGTGAATTTCATGCAGTCATACGACGCTAATACTTAGTTTTCTCATGGTACATTGTTGCCTACGAAAGTTGATTAATTTTTCTAATACAATTAGTGGTAATCTGGAGTACATTTTGGCCGTATCATGTAACTATTCTTTAGGAATCCATCACTAATGTTCATCTACTCAAAAATATTGGTGTATAAGTAGGTTTATTCATTTACTTCTTCATCTATTAAAGTGCTGAATCGATTTTTCACTTGATAATTTACATGTGTGTAAATCAGCTCTTCCATCATCGGCCACTTGTTGCTTTGATGCTTTGATTTCTTATAGTTACGTCAGAAAGAATTAGTAAAGGAGATCATCATCATAGAGGAGGGAGTTTGGAAAGGGATTACATGGGCGGGTAGGTCCTAGTATGCCTAGTGTCTGATTTTCTGTCTTAATGTATGGATTCTGGTTGTATTTTCTAAGTCCTGATGAAGGAGATTTTATTCCGAATTTCACTCAACACCTCCTAAGTAGTCCACAGAAGGAATTATAATATCTAAGTCAGAATTAGTTACATAATGATGTATGATTCCAATTCAGCACTATCATCAAAACCTTCAGTCTTGAAAAGGTACACCTAAAAGTACATCTTCCATGTACCCATCTCAAAATGTACACCTAAAAGTACATCTTCCATGTATCCATCTCAAAATGTACACCTAAAAGTACATCTTCCATGTATCCATATCTTAATGTATGGATCCTGGTTGTATTTTTTAAGTCCTGATGAAGGAGATTGTATTCCGAATTCCGCTCAACACCTCCTAAGTAGTCCACAGAAGGGATTTTAATATCTAAGTCAGAATTAGTTACATAATGATGTATGAATCAAATTCAGCACCATCAAAACCTTCAGTCTCGAAATGTACAGCTAAGAGTTTCGACCATTTTTGTTGGACTGAGCTAAAGAAGAAAGTGACATACTACGTCAATCGACTCTGGTTTACTCGGTTCCGATCTGTGGGAGGCGGTGTTTTTCTTTCCTCACTACTGAAGGTAGGGAAACTTTGTTACACTTTTTAGAAGTCTAAAAAAGATTTGGCTCTCCAAAATCCAAATTTACAATTGCTGATCAATTTCGGTTCTATATTTGCCTATCACGCCCAAAACTATACTATATTTGATGACATTTTCAGGGATTGTGCGTGTTGGCTCCTAGATGATCTCCTATAAATTTCATTAACGTCGGATAGTAGTTTGTGTGCAAATGTGAATTTCTTTTAACGTTAATTTCTTTTGATCTATTGGTTCAATGTCGATCGAATTCAGGGGTAGGGTGGAGGGGCCAGCATTTGACACCTTAAGAGAAATTTTGACTTTGACTTGCAATTAAGTTGTTTTTTCGTTTATTCAAACTTAATCTTCCATCTATTGCTGCATCAGGAAGTCCTCAAACTGCTCAGTATTGGAAAAATCACTAATTCAAGCCAAGAAAAGTCAGTTATGCTCGAATTTGTTGTTGTTTCCCAAAGATAGTTAGCATGAACTCCAGAATCGATTCTCCTAAAAATACTTAAGACAGTTTTACAATATTTATTCCAATTCACACATGTTTTACAAAAACGAAAATTCGTCCAAATTCGGCGTTGGTCACTTCTTCTTATTGTAATATTTAATTTGAACATTAAGAATTGGACTACTCTATCGAAAATCGTAAGAAACTCTCATAAATAATTATGGAACTTGGTTCAAGTTTCTATGTGGTATATGCTTCTGATGTAGTTAATTATTGACAATAATATATTGTCATGTACACCGTATTATATATTACCATGTACTCAATGAAATAACTATTGTAACGAGACGTTCGCGAACAATCAATATGAGACACAATACTCTAGACACTGACCAACTAATCTAAATTCTTACTATGGGATTGACTACTTGATGTTATGTATTTTTGAGTTGCGAGCGTAGCGAGCATCCAGACCACTAATCGAAGCAGAAAACTGATCTGTGTAAAATCTCATGGCAACTGGAGCGCTGGGAATGCCGCGCAGTGGCTAGTCGAACCAAAGAGCAAGTCAGGGTCTAGAGTCTCGTGGCTCAACTTGATTGTTCGCGAACGTCTCGTACTATTGTATATTAAAATACATTATTAAAACTATATATTTTGTAGTGGAAAGGAATATATTATTTTAAAAAATTAGGCTTAATTAGAATTAGGTGGGTACCATCCTACCAAGTAGTGTTTACATGAAGTGTGGAAATAGTATGACTATTTTTGTAAATATCGGCTAAATGTTTCGAAGTTGTACATACCTATATAAAGTAAGCTCCTATTCTTGTAGAAACAACCATTTTTGTATATCGTGAAAGTAGGTAGTTAGTAATAATGTATTTACGTATATCTGGTAATATAAGTACTTAATATGTAAATATAGTTTGTCTGCTGAACCAACATTCATGTTGTGAAAACCTTGTTTGGTCGTGCACCCCACCGCTTTGGTGGATACTATATTGGGGTGGATGCTAATTCGTTTGTCAGTTTTTTTTCTTTTTCTATTTTTCATTTAAGAATTAAATTCTGCGCCCTTGGAAACCTCCTTTGCAAATTTTCAGCACCAAATTTCGATTTTTTTAAACAATTTCTGGAAAATGGAGTTACGTCATTGGTGGGGAGTGTACAGTTGGACGTATGACCAATCTAGAGATAGAAAATTGATTTTCCTAATTTTAGCCTCTGTTTACCACACATTATTGTTATGAATGAATCCTAACTAAAGGCCGGTTTAGACGCAACGTTTATCCTACATTTTAATTATCTTACATTTATCAAACTTGTAATTATCCTACAATTTGTAAAACTCACCAAATCGTATCTTGCAAGATGTAGCGTATAAATAGCCAAATGAAAGATCTGACGGGACAAGCATAGATTTCCGAGAACTGAAACGGCAAGTTGGAACTTCTAGATGCTGGTTCAGACAAAACATTCGATCTGTGCTCAGTTCACTACTAGCTTGTGCCCCTGTTAGCGACGTTTTCATTCTCCTTCTAGTTTTATTATCTTTCTAATAATTCATGTCGGACTTGTGGCTATAGATTGATACAACACTCAGCGGGTAGCAGCTGGAATGAAACTGAGGTGGAAATTGGAGTGTTGAATTGATGATTGAACGGAGGGTAAAACGGACTGCATAAACACTGTACAGAACGTACGTTTTGTCTTCCGTTTTGCATGACTGACAAAATGTACCTACCATAAGACGTTGCTTGTATGTAAACCGGCTTAAGACAAATTTTAAAAGGGAGAACATTGAATTTGCGATTCGAACACATTGAAATCTCTCAAAACCGTAAATTGACATGAAAATGAGGGCGTTTCTTCCTTTCTGCACACTGAATCACCTGTGTAGACTCCAATCCTGCTCAGCTGTTTCCTGAAGCACCCATGCCCAGTCACCAGCCCCACGAAGAGTTTCATTTTCTTTGTAGAGATAGTTAGGGTAGTTGTGCTCCCTCAATGGCAGAGGTGCATTCATTACCAGCTTTCTATATTTCTGTTCTGGGATTTTTTCCTATTCCCAGTCCTGTTTGTGGTCCTTTCTTATCCAATCCTACTAAGCAGTTTTTACCGAGCATCTTGCTATGCCTAAGACCGGTTCTGGCCAGTGATATTCATTGTTGCTCCCTTGCTTGGAAGCCGGTCTGCTCAATCATTACCTGCCACTCCCTTGTGCCCTGGAACCCAATCCAAGGTAATCTTGTATTTCCCCAGGGTATTCAGTGCTTTCCAACACTCCCACACCAGGCTTGACCTGGTCTGGGGGACTGCCTTGTGCTTTAAGAGCTGCCTAACTAACCGGGAAAATAAGCATGTTCTTCCCTCTTGTTTTCTGATTTAATTTTTGGTCACCCATTCCTCTATTGCAATGAGTTCTGCCTGGTATACTGTGGTATATGCCTCCAGGCATCAAAAATGTACCAGCCTCTGACCTCCTCACCATTCTGGAATCATTTGTGTACATAACCACATCCCCAGAGTGGTCAGGAGGCCTGGCTCCGTCCATTCATCCCTTCTAGTGATTTCTACTTTGAAGCACTTGCTGAAGTCACCTACAGTAACAGTATGATCACTTCTCATGTAGAGAATATCCAGCACTAAAGTCGGCAACATACGTGTATGTCTTATGGAGCCCATCCCCTTCCATTTATCCATCACAAGTAGTCTGTAAGCCGCTACTGCAATCGAGGACTGTACCATCAGATGCAGGGGCGGAAGGCTCGGCAGGATAGTCATTCCTGCTGTAGGATCACTCCTGATGGCTCCAGTGTTAAAAAATTGGCCATTCTCTGTAGTTCCCCACAAGTGTTCTTCTGTTGTACTTTTGTCCATCTCATCAGTGCCCCAATGAGAATTGCAGGTCTTACGATTGTGGTGTAAATCCAGTGTACCATCTTGAGTTTAAGTCCCAAGAATATCCATGCGTCATTAAAACTCTAGGTCTAGGCCTTTATGTACCAAAAAATCAATAGCAAACCACTTTTGTACCTACAGTAGCAAAACACTTTTATTCTCAATTACAAATAAACTATGTAAGCTTAGTAAGTTGTATTTGTATTAGCTGTATTTGTATTTATCCTAGAAAAGTTGGAAAGTATGGCGAAAACACAGTTTTGAAAGGTTTTTTCTTTCTTGTTTTTTCACGGAAAACGCATTAAGGGGTAGTTTTATGTATAGGAACGTGGAGTGTATTCGGAATCAGCGTGAAATTTCTTACAAGATAGAAGCAATAAAGCAATTTTTCTCTCTAGATCGGCCATTCATCCCATTGAGCGGCGCTGAGGTTCCGAATCCTCAGGCGGATGCAGGGCTGAAGTCGTCCCCCCATGATACAATTCAGCTTCCTGTTCCCGGTTCTTTTAGTCACTTACAATTATCCATCATCCTTCATATTGCACCTTTCAGGAAAGCTCTCTTAGAGATCTTTTGCATGAATAGAATAAAATATGTGAAATAGCCATTTTTTTTCTATGGCTTACTTTGCCTTCAAACCTGTGTTTGGTTTGTGTACATTTATAAATAAGTTTGGGGGTCAAGCTCTCTCGATGTTCTTCTGCTGATCTTGAACTTGATTTACATTTCGTTTTTAAATAATATGAAAACCTTCTCCAAGGAAGCTCGTCCATGTTTATTTACTTAAGAACATCTCGTCAAACTTGTTCATGAATTCGAAAACTGTCGGAGCATTCACTGTTCCTTGATATTGAATTTACCATTATTACTTCATTTATTAGATTTTTCCTGCTTCCTCTTTTTACTTTCGGGTTTTTTCTAGTACCCAGTGCTGTAAAGTCAAACTTTATTTTCTTGTAAGTACCTACAGTTTTACATAGGTAATAGCTGTAGTAGTACCTAAGTCTGCAGTTCTTGGTAAACTTTCACCTAGTGTTGTATGAAAGTCCTAATTATTGTGCTACTTGACATGATGACTGAATATTTTCACGTAACTATGTTGATTTATTTTCGTATGTTTCCTATGAAAAAACTTGACTACTATGCAAAGTTCTGTGGGCAGTAATACACAACAAAACATCGTAGTGTGTTGTTCATTAAACTATATTCCTTTAGTTATACTACAGTGCTATATGTATTAATTTTAATGTCGCACCTAGTTTTCTGCCAAACCATTGAAAAGGTCCATAAGCAAGTCAAATTTGATCTGGAAGTATAGGCAGCATGTAAACAATCACTGCCCTAATGGGTTTCATCATCCCTAACGTGCAGTCTATTCTGCAGATGTGGGGTAGAGGTGCGTGGGAGTTGACTCGCTGGGGTGAGTCTCCTTCCACAGACTTCGGCATTTGTAGTTAAGTGGGTTTCTATAAACTCAGGTACCAACCTGCTTAGTTGGTAATGTGAGCTAAAACGCATGCCTCAACCCGTAGGTAAAAACGGTTACTTGGCATCTGTCAAGGACATTGACTGTGTGCACATTCTCCTCTCAGGAGGATCTTCCCAGCTTGACTGGGGGAGACCATAAGGCACGATTACCTAAGGACTCCTAAACACGACCTTCAATCTTTTTGAAGGAGATATTGGATTCTTCTGCCCTAATGGGGTACGGCCACTGCAGCCATTCCCTTCATCCCCCCCCCTTGCGGGGTGGGGATGGAGCAGTAGTCTCTGTCACCGGGCCAGTGACCGTTCTAGGCCTTTAAGGGGTTTGCCCATAACAGTAACACGGGCAGGTGGAGCCCCAGGAATTCAGCTCCTCCAGTGCTCATGCACTGGGCTGGGATGCTGGCTCAGTCTGCCACCCGGTTGAGGCCACACTCGTAGGGGTAGTGTGTTTCTCGCTGGAAATCCCGTGGGGGGGGGGGGGGGGGGGGCTAGAAAGTAGAACCAGGTGGTGGTGGGTAAAACCCCGTCTGAACGAGTCTTATCCTCTCACAGAGGTGGGCCCCTTGACAGCCCCAACGGGCTATGGGCTTTCCTGGCACAAACTGCTCTAATGGGCCGTGGGTTTTGTTAGAACCCATGCCGTAGGTCGGCCCGTAGGTTATAACGGTAGGTATTTGCCATTTGTCAAGGACATTAACTGTGTGCACAGTCTCTTCTCAGGAGGATCTTCCCAGCTTTGTTTTGGGGGAGATCACAATGCACAATTACCTAAGGACTCCCAAACACAACTTCCATTTTTTTTTTTTTTTTTTTCGGAAGGAGATAGTGGATTCAGCTGCCCTAACGGGACCCTTAGAGAATCCAAACTGGTAGCGAATCGGGTACCGTCTCCCATCCTCAGGCACTCACAATGATTGAGCTATGGGATTCCTCAGGTGAGGACAAAATGGCACAGACATCTTCTCTGTGTTGGGCTAGCAACCATTCTGGCTTCAATGGAGGGTGTATGTCGCCGTCTTCAGTAAAAGGTACCACGGGTGGGGAGAGCCCCAGGCTACAGGTGCATAGACTTTGTCAAAGCACCACCTGCATGCCCCCCAGTTGAGGTTGGATTCGGGAGTAGTGGTTTCATCACCCTTAACATGCAGTCCATCCGATGGAATTGACTCGCAGGGGTGGGTCTCCTTTCGTGGACCTAGGCTTTTGGATTTTTGTGGATATCCGTAAACTCGGGCTCCAACTTGCTTAGTTGGTAATACGAGCTAGAACACATGCCCCAACCCGTAGATCAAAACGGGTACTTGGCATCTGTCCAGGACATTGACTGTGTGTACAGTCTCCTCTCAGGAGGATCTTTCCAGATTTTGTCTGGAGGGAGACCACGAGGCACGATTGCCTGAAGACTCCCAAACATGACTTACATAGGAGATATTGGATTCTTCAGCCATATGGGCTGTAAATACGGCAGCCTCTGTTGCAAGGGCAGTGGCTGAATGTAAACAGGGTATAAATTCCGCAGCATGTAAAAATAAAATAAAAAACATGTAAATGTTGTCTTCTAGAGCATTGGGATTTTTTTTAACCGATTCATTTTCTCTTTACAGCAAATCGTCAAAGAATTCCTACTGTTTGACCTTGAAGGGAACAACAGTTACATAACAAGCAGGTTTGGAAAAAGAAAAAAAAAAAAAAAAAAAAAAATTCTGACGTTGATAGGTGTGCTGAAATATGAAAATCCCTTAAGGTTTGTACTACCAGTGCATTGACCTTACCTACATTTTATAAAGATAAGACGTCTACAGGTAGGTACAGCTGTGTTCAAACTATAGCTAAAACAGTTGGTAAGTACAAGGACCAGTGAAGGACTCGAGTATTAGTGGGATCATGCAATTCTTGAATGAATGTGAAACAGAAATTAAGATAGGAATGGCTATTCCCACCTCCTATATAGGATGTATCTAAATGAATGGATGTGAATTTTAATTTCTTCATTCTAAGAATCTTTGAAAACTGTTCAAAAAAAGTATATATATATATATATATATATATATATATATATATATATATATATATATATATATATATGCACTAGATTGTGGACACTGTGCTACTGCACTATATACTAATTAAAGTTAAAGAAATTTCACAGAAATAAAGAGGAAAAGGTTTTTGATATTTCGAATTAGTCTTTGTCAAAATTAGAAGAAGAAAGAGTATTTTTTGAATATTCCCTGGAACCAAGCTTGTATCCAACGTTTCATTGTTGTTATTTTAGAGTTACTCAATCATTGAGGTTGAGTCCAGGAGGCCGATTTGAACCCAGTACCCACCTATGGGCCCGTTCGGACTGTTGAAGTAGCCGGTCGTTCGATTTGTCAGGCATCTTCTTCAACACCTTAACACCAAAACATTCGTCGAAGGTGACTGCTTGACCGTGCGTTCTTGCATGCAGCTTTATCGGTCGTTGCTGGGACTGACTCAAGGAAGCTCTATGGTTATTCATCCTTAGATTCAGTTGGGATGCCTTCCCCACATAGAAGCTCCTTGACTGGTCATCCTCACACTTCTTGCAAATCAGCTGGTACACGCACATCCGTGACTGGCACTCTGCTGATCCTTGGCACCTGTACGTGTGGTTGGTATTTGGGGAGGTGAAATCCGAGTCCTCAATGACCAAATCACAGAGTTTGCATCTCGGTCTTTGGCATGGGTGGAGACCTCGTTGCTGCGGATTCTCACGCTGGACAGCTGGATGCCGATGCGACAGTATTTCACCAAGGTTCTTTCCCTGTCGATAGGTCATCCGAGGTGCCTCCCGAAATACCTCCTGGGTCAGTGGGCTTGAGTTCAAGATTGGCTGGAGTTCCCTGAGGATCCCATTGATCTTTTGAGCCCCATAAAAGAAAGTGGTCACCAGTGGAACTCGATCACTTGTTGGCTTAGGTCTTTGTTGGTAGTTGACATGGGATGGAACCATATATATAGGTATATATAAATATTTTTTTTAATTCTGCAATTAAGTCAATGCCAGGTAACCACGATTCTCTCAGCCCGCGCCACAGTGGCGCAACGCACGTCAATTTAGGCGCAACGCGCGTCAATTTAGTACTCATCGCGCACATTTCAACTAGGTAGGTACCAACCTACTAATACAAGACCTACGTCGAAAAACCTGTTTATAGTAGACGTTAGCTTAGAGAGCATAGGGATTTTTTAATCAATTCATTTTTTCTTTTATTAAGATATTTTAGACAGGTAGCACATCATAACAAGCAGGTTAGAATCAGAAAAAGGGTGTGTATTACCGGTGCAGTTACCCTACTTATATAGTTTTCCTACACGTTTTATAAAGATAGGATCTCTAGTTGGTAGGATTCCTTGGTGCAGCCATGTTTCAAATTACAGTTAAAATACTCTTAATCTCTCTAAAAAATCTCTCTTAATTTTTCCTTACTTCCTTCTCTCTTCCTAGTTGTATTTTCTCCCTCTCTTATTTTTGGAAAAAACTTTGTAATTTTGTATACTCAGCCATCTGTTCATTTTTATTGTGCATTTTATCTGTACAGATAACTAGAGGGGTCTAAGACCCTACATCTGTGTTGAGAGCAATAATAAATAAATTGTAATTGAAAATAATAGGTACCTACCTACCTACAAGGACCAGTGATGGGCTGATGGCTGAGTGAAATTTCCTAGAGATTGCACCAAATGCAAAATAGGGAGGTACCTACACATAATACATGGAAAAAATGACCACTTTTCAAACTGTTGTATTCCGGTAACTATTTGACCTAGAGAGTTGGTTTTGGTCTCTAATCGCAGCAAATGTAATCTGCTTTAACAACGGTATTCGTATCTAAATCGCTAGCATACGTATTTTAGAAGATATATTCAAATTATAACCCCCCCTCAAACTTTGTCAGTTTACGTTGCAAGGTGCGTTGAATCCAAATTTGAAATGTCCGTCCGCCGTTCGCCGTCCGGGCCATAAAAGGCCTAAGAATTGACTTGAACATTAAAATTTGCTAAAACAAATGCTTGCATACGAGTCTGCAACACATTGGGACATTTTCATGTGTGTTTTCTTATTATTTTCTTATCATTAGGGAAAAAACTGGATTCTAGAGCCACTCAGCTGATCTGGGATCGGTCAGTTGTGTTCAGAAGTCCCTCAAGGGGCTACATACCAAATCTCAGAATCGTGGGATCATTAGGAGAAAAAACTGGATTCTAGAGCCACTCAGCTGATCTGGGATCGGTCAGTTGTGTTCAGAAGTCCCTCAAGGGGCTACATACCAAATCTCAGAATCGTGGGATCATTAGGGAAAAAACTGGATTCTAGAGCCACTCAGCTGATCTGGGATCGGTCAGTTGTGTTCAGAAGTCCCTCAAGGGGCTACATACCAAATCTCAGAATCGTGGGATCATTAGGGAAAAAACTGGATCCTAGAGCCACTCAGCTGATCTGGGATCGGTCAGTTGTGTTCAGAAGTCCCTCAAGGGCCCACATACCAAATCTCAGAATCGTGGGATCATTAGGGGAAAAACTGGATTCTAGAGCCACTCAGCTGATCTGGGATCGGTCAGTTGTGTTCAGAAGTCCCTCAAGGGCCCACATACCAAATCTCAGAATCGTGGGATCAATAGGGAAAAAACTGGATTCTAGAGCCACTCAGCTGATCTTGGATCGGTCAGTTGTGTTCAGAAGTCCCTCAAGGGGCTACATACCAAATCTCAGAATCGTGGGATCATTAGGGGAAAAACTGGATTCTAGAGCCACTCAGCTGATCTGTAATCGGTCAGTTGTGTTCAGAAGTCCCTCAAGGGCCCACATACCAAATCTCAGAATCGTGGGATCATTAGGGAAAAACGCCATTTCTGATGGTCATAATCATCGTTGTGGCCACTTGGGACAATTTTCGTGAGCAATTTTCGTGAGCAATTATTTTCCGTGACGTTTTTTTAGTTTATGTGCCAAAGCAAAGACATGAAAATGTCAAAAGAATCTTCCTCTCTTCTTCCATGTATAATAATAAATCTTTCATGTATAATAAATATGATAAATTATACCTACCTATCATTATACCTCCTACTCAACTCTGTGCTACCTACCTATCGAGTCTGTTGAGGGGTTGAAGCCTCGTTGGATCCTATTCCTCGTGGTGAGTGATCGTGTTTCGGTATTTTTTCATGCTGAATCATGCAGTGATTTTTATTTGATTGATATTCCCAATAAATAAAAAACTAAAATGCCGAAAAAATTACCAAAATCACACATTTCTTCAACATAGCAAACCGTTCAACAAAAATAGTTGAAACTGCTATGATGCGATGGTGCTGCTGTGAACGGAAGTTCTTCGCACTTCGCTGTCGCTCAAAGCTTAAGTGCACTGACACCCCGCTAAAAGCGCTAGCTGCCGCATTGGTGTTTATATTTCCGACCCCTCCGAATTATATTACTCCTGGGTTTGAAACGAGTTTAAAAAAACAGCAAGAAAATATAATCGCCTCAGAACCTACCTTAGTTTCATCAAACAATTTTGAAGAGGAATTCAAATAAGATATAAAAATAAAAATTCAGTCACAGCTTCACATTTTGGTTTGCTTTGGACAGCAACAAAAATGGCCGAGTACAGATGACTGTTTGGTCGGTTTTACGTGATCCGCGGACAAATTAGTTTATAAATGGACCTTGGTGGATTTTTATAAATCGGAGAAACGGAATTTTCCTCAAGACTAAAACCGTGGTCTTGTCAGCGAGACGACCGTCGTGAAAATTGAGGTGAGGAATAACTTTTGTTTGTTGGTCTGAGAACCCATTGTTCCGGAATCTCTTTGGTTGTTCTGTTCTTGGTTTGGCGTTTCAAATTTATTTTGATGCCTCGCACAATTTATCAACTAGATAACGGAAGTAAACCGTCCGTCTGTGACTGATAAGGTATGGCTTGAAAGAGCAGAATTTGGAAATGCTTAGGAATGCTAAAAAAATTTCGTGGTTGCTGGGATTTTGTCATAGGAGATTGGGCAACTTGGGCCCCTACGTCATCCTGAGGGGGCGAAGTCATTTGGTTATTGCGGTAGGACCGACGTATATTCGAGTTTAGTTTTCCACTATCAATTTCCTAAGAAAAATGACAATAATTTTTTGCGTACATTGTGATCGTTGAGGTATGTCAGTACTTAATTTCTCCCCCATTAAATGATTTGTACCTAGGTACATGTGTGATAACGATAATAGTATTTACCTTCTAGTTGGTAATTGTGGGCGAATCTCGACTATTTTCTTTTGGGTACCAGATTTTTTATTCATAAATCGGGGTGTCGTAAATCACAGATCACACCGATAGGTAAGTACATCAGTTCAATCTTGGCCATTCTATGACACATTTGTTTGACATGAAAAGTGTGAGGTAAACAATGGGTAGGTCTCTATAATATACCTGCCCATTTATTCCGTTTGGAATTGAACCCAAAGACTGTAGATTTCTATAATAATCAATAGAAAACAATTATACGAAATGATATTCATATGAGTATAATTACAACTTCGAAGGCTCACCAGCGAAAGTGAAGTATGAAAATGTAAATACGTAGGTATATGTAGTTAAATTATTGCGCGAATTCGTTTTTGTTAACCACACCTATTCAAAATTGTTTTGCCCCTCATTAACTATAAATATCAAACATTCAGTAACAGAATCTATACTGATAGGTCTAAACTGGACAATGGCAATGCAGCTGCTGCTTGTTACTGTGAGTTTCACAACACGACCAGTGGAGTTGGCTTGAATAGATCATGCAGCATATTTAACGCAGAAATGTTTGCCATCTATATGGGTCTCCAACATGCTGCCTCAAACATGCCCACGTCTAATACTTTAATATTGTCCGATTCAAAATCTGCCTTGCAATTCCTCAAAAACGTAAAATTCGGAGATAACCCACCCTTCATTATACAGAACATTATTCGATCAATCTCCCACATTGAAAATACTTCGAATACAGTTGTAGCTTTCCAGTGGATACCCCCCAGCCATGTGGGGCTGACTGATATCAAACTCCAGAGTGGATTAGCTGCTCGACATTATGCTACATTGGGAACGGTGGGAGTACACAATGACATTACGTACTGTGACCATGTTATGACACTTAAGCAGCGCGGAACACAAATGCTTAAGGCCCAACATGATGAGGAAACAAGGACCCGAGGCTCATGGACAAAATACCTAATTGAATATTGAATTGAATATCAGCTCTCCATGATACTCGGGAATAACTGGCGATGCAAAATTGTTTACCAATATTAATATAATTGTAATTGGCCATGGATAACTGCTCAATTTAAATTCCGCATGAAAGACGCACCGTGCACCATTTTGCCTTAATTGTCCTGGAACACAAGAAATTAAGGATATACATTTTTTATTCAATGATTGCATAAAGCATGTCTAGATCGAAGCAAATTTAGGCTTGACAACAGCATTACTTCGTTCACAATCCAAGAACATCTTCAGAACAATTTAGATATCAACTTCCTCAAAAAATTGAATGACTTTATAGAGTCTAGCTGCATAACCCTGTGCTGAATATCCCACAATTTCATATCCCCCATCCATACCCACAGCAACATCCACACATGCTACCAACCATATTCACAACAACCCATACTGTCCATTGCCTCCCACCCCCGGCTGCACTCGCCTCCAGTTAAACCCACCTCCAACTGCACTCGCCCCCAGCTATATCCACCTCAAGAGAATATATAAAGACTGAAAACTAGAAAAATGAGTCCGACATAACAAGAGGACAGCAAAGCAGAGAACAACCAACCAACCTATTGATAAAAATGTGTCAATAGTAAATTTGATGACGTCACAGACCCCAGGTCGAGTTACCTCTTTCGAAGTAGGTAACTTTCAAGTTTCGTGGTCCCAAAGTTATAAATATTGTCAATTCTTAAAATCTGGCAATGTATTTAATATTTTCTATCCTTGTAAAGTTATACTGCTGATGCTCCAAAATATTGATAGATTCCCTCCAAAGAAACTCTGTAAATCGCATTTACACCTTTTTGACATTTGCCAAAGTGAGGAACTTCTCGTCAATTCGTTTTTGTTTTTTTTTCCTCCTATGGAGGACGGAGACTCTGAAGTGAAAATAGCGCTAGGCATACACAATGTCACTGCAGAAAAAGTGGGTGGACATAAGAAGTGTCATTCGAAAGCTCAGTGAGGTATGCTTGAAGCAGTAAGCAGCACACCAAGATCAAATCAAATCAAATAAACTTTATTGTACGAAGAAATAGTATTTCCATTGTGTACAAGCAATAACTTAGTAATAATTACAGCCGCTCGAGATCTAAATAGAAAGAGAAAAAATTGATTAAAAAAAAAAAAAAAAAAAAATGCACTAGTAAATGCAAAGTAAAATAAAACTATGAAAAAATTAATTAGAGAGCAGAGGAAGGCTTATTATAAGGTGGATAAAAATTTCTTGCACGAGTTCCTGAATTTGATTATGTGAGAGAGAGCGAATGTGGACAGGCAGAGAGTTCCACAGTCTCGCACCCACGACGCTAGACGATTGACCAAAAGCTCTGGTAGCATGGCCTGGGATACGAATGGCCCCTGATCTTTGGGAAAGAGAACTGTAGGGCTACGCAAGTTATTTAAATTATTTAACTTCAGATTAATTTTTAAATAACCCATTTGAATATTAATCAATCATACGATTTGCTGTAATTAACAACGTAAAACAATACAAGTTTTAGTACATCTTGAAACAAAGAGTCAGTAACATTTTTTTAATTTACTTAAAATAATCATCGACATTTTATTTTTTATATTGACATTTTTATCACAACCTTCTGAGTAGGTACCCGAAAAGAACCAACAAATATGCCTCTAAGGTAGCCAGGCAAAGCACCACTTATGAACCTTATCTTATGAACAGTTAGTAGCTGCCACAATTTAAAGTAATTAAATAAGTTCAAACCTAAAAATTTGTGTTTGTGCTCAGATATATATGGTCCCTTAACTTTAATTCAAAAGCGTACCGAATACACGAATTGAAGGCAACCTCCAATTTTCGCCTTGAGACACTGTCTAGTTTTACGGAGCGTTTAAACAGAGTCACAATAGAGGAAAATAGGAATAATTAGAGCAACAACTAGGTTTCTCTTCAGAATGGATGGGGTGAAAAACGCCAAACGTTTTAGGGAGTGGAGCGCTCCATAAACCCTACTACAGACATAACGAGAATAGGTTCATCAGGTAGCTTCATCAGCGTTTTATTATAAGTTCGTAGTACTATGCTTAACTGAGGAAGCTTTACTTGTTATATTGAATGAATAAAAGGAGAGATTTGATAGTTTGTCAAAGTAAACAAGGCAGGTTGTTGCTACACCAAGAAACAAAACTACTTAGGTAGGTACGTACGTCCTACCAGATTCGCTGTTGGTTAAAAGTGCCTAAACAAAGTAGGTGGTTACCTAATTAGCAAGTTTGTCAAATATCGAATCAGGGAATATCCAACATGATTCAAAAACCAGCTGCAAGGAAAAAGCTTTGAAATGCATTCTTCTGAAGGTAAGATTTCATTAAGATGGCATTGGCAGTGCAGTTATTGCGCGAGTCTTGCAGTTACGCAAATTTTAGGGACAAAAAAGGTAATTAGGTAGGGACCTACTTTCGTTTTTATCAATGAAGTACATGAACAAGTAATAATATACGGAAAGTATGTAGGTATAGCTTCCCTCTAGGTACCTACTTACCTTTCCACATGTATTGTGATACTTACTACTCCCGCCTAACAGAGCTCTCATAACACATCCTTTCACAAGACCACTTTCACAATACTCTAAATATTTTTATTTTCAATTGATTCAAAGAACAGTTATAAAACTAGATAGGTAATCCACAACATCTTTGGCTGATGTCTCGATCATCCAGAACACTTGTATGTCAACTCCCCAACACACATTTCATATGGATCTCCATCCACAGATTAAATCTTGTGTAATGTAATTATAATTACGTATGTAATTTACATACAATTTATCACCTTGCATATTACAAATAATGAAAATATTGACTAGGAACTAGGTAAGACTATGTTATGCAGTTGTCCAGCTGTGGCTACAAATGGCGTATTTTCGCATAGTTTACTCGTCACCATGACAACAAGGTGAAATAACTTCGACTTTGCCTTGCCTCGATGTAAGGATGCGCTAGTGTCCAAGTCTCGAGAATATCACCCATACCCCCTTTTTAAGATCTACAGTACCCCTTTTTGTTGGACGGTGTCTGGCAACCCTGCATGAATGTGATATAGGATAATTTACGAAAATTTGCTTACAGTCATGCTGCACGACTGTTTTTATTCCAGCATAAGCTACCACTAAGTAATTCGAGGGAATCCCAGAATTTCACGTTTCATTCAAACAGTTCGGTTGGAATTAGGTACTACAAATTACTACAGAAAGGATTATTATTTCCGTTGTGTATAGTCCTTCTACGCAGATTTTATGGTCTGTAATTGTTAAACCCCGTATGTAGTAAGTATATCATCAAAACTTGGCGCTTCGCGCATCCCAAAAGGGTTCAAAGAGCTCCAGGACCCCACAATTTTACGTTTTTCTGTAAATGTCAAAAATCTAGAAATGATGTCGAGAAAAAAATACGGTAGGTCGAAAAGGAAAGAAATGAACCTCCTGTTTTATTTCGTAGAAACGAAAGACCTTATATTGCTAGGTGGTGTTTGGAACATGCATATAACTCCTCTCCCCCTCATGGTCGACCTTTACAGTGACATTTGTACTCGTCTGTAGTCCTCAGTTTAACGGCTCCTAACCCATTCGCCTGCCCCCCTTCCCTCCCTCCCCCACAATAATCGCGATCATGACTTCAGTGGGCTTCTCTAACCCGCGTTAGTGCGTTTACCTCAGCGATTGTAACTATCTTGAAGGCAGCGCGTGAGTATAGATAGATAGATATATATTTTTCTTTGTAAAGGCCTAGATAAGGCAATACAAACGTCAGGTATACAAAATGCATAAATACAAAATAAATATAACAATACACTGATAATTAAGTCATGACACAATTAAAAATATAATAAAATAGTTAGAGAATCTTTAGGTAAAAACTTAGTCAGGTACAAATTTTCCTCCAATTCACATTAAAAAAACTTGATACTTCATAAAGTTCAATATCAATCAGGGCTCGCTTCAAGGTACTTTTGAACTTTTTAACTGGAAGTATTTGAATTTTGTAACAGAGTTACCTCCTGAGAGGTCCATCAAGCTCCCGTCAGAGCACAAGAGATAGCGTTGTCGGCGTCCCGTTGAGGAATCAATGGGAACCACGCGCTGTTCTCGATCATTTTAGACAGCTGGTTTGGCGTCGGATGGTTTTCTGGTGACAGGAATATCAACCTTCCCCGAACATGGCTCATTAAAAGCTATGACTAGGGGTGGTATCTCTCTGACGGGATGCCGGTTACCTCCTCTACCTTTTTATGAGGATTTAGGCCCCCATTGTACCTCTGGGGGGGGGGGGGGGGGGGGGACCTAAATTCCTTATAATTTGTACTGGTAGGCAATTGAAAAGACGAGTTCCCATCTGTACCGGATCACTTGTCAACGTTGTCGTAAGGCGAGCAGGTGGTGGGCGTAAACTATTATTGCCTCTGGTGGGATATTGATGAACATCGTTACCTCTTATAATTGAGTCAGTACGCTCCCGAACAAACAGAAGGGAATTCAGAACATAGTAGCTTCCCCCCCTCAGTAGCCCTCAAAATTCGAACTGCTCTCTTTTGAAGCTTAAAAACCTCGGCAGCATGACAGGAGTTTCCCTAGAGCAAAATACAGTACGTGGCTCTACTGACAAAACAGGCAAAATAAACGGAAAGGAGAGTTGCGGGGGGATACTGAAGATAGCAAACGACACAGCATGAACAACACCGAGGCGAGCTTGAGAACAAGATGTTTACGTGATTACGCCACGCAATCTATTGTCAATTATAACTCCCAAAAAGGTAACGTGCTGCTCAGTTCTTCCATCCAGTCGGAGAATCGAAGAATGTGAATGTAGTGTACTGGGGCGTCGCTAGACAAAAATAGTGAGGGTGCAGGTGCTGACACATCAGCAAATCAGTGAAAATACACATCAATAATTAACACAATTTCCATCATACTTGTGAGACTCATTCTTGTTGCTTGGTGAGACAGTAGATGTGTTTGCTTGTAATGGGATTTAATTTAATTTAATTACTTATATATATATATGTTTTAGTCAAAACGGGTGGACAGGGCTTTATGGGAGATGGTAGGTCAACCATCTTCTGGATTGGACGAGTTCTTTAATTGGAATTGAAGTTAAATTTCCTATAACCCTGACACAAAGTAAAGTGTGTTTTAATTGGGTAAAAAAAGGCCAAAGTACAAAATTATAAAAAATATTTAAAATCTATGTTTTTCCTTCCGTTTTTCTGCTACCGGTATGGGAATTTATCGGCGTGCACTCTTCGGAAAAAACTTCCACAAACTGTCAGCTTTTGAACGATATAGTCAATTTTACTTTTACTTTGCTTGGGGGTAAAAAGTATGTTTCTATGTTGAAAAACAGATACTTCAGAAACGACAGATTACACTACGAGTTGAAAGTTGAATCTGTCAATGAGGTTGTCCGCAAACAACCCGTCAATAACCTTTTGAGGCTCAGAGATCATGTCGAGGTTGTCGTACAGCTCCTTGACACCGAAGATCTACTTGGAAGATTTAAAAGAAGTAAACCGCATGAACTAAGTGAAACAAAATGAACGTCAAGACTCATTTATCAGAACAATAAGTCTAAAGTGAAGTATATTAGATCTTAAGAAAATGTACCTATAACAATTTATAACATGAATATTGCTTATACGTTTTTATTACTTGGCGCAATAAAACTTGTAAAAAAAAAAAAAAGTTGAAAAACATGTTTTTAAATACGAGTTTGGGGTCGGTTTCTACGTATTTTTTTCACGCTGAATCGAATGGTAACACTTGCAGATCTCCCCAACTCCGTTATAACCAAGTTTTACACTTTAACTCACGAATTTTAGTTTATTTTTTATGCTCAATTTTATGTGTTTTCAAGGTTAAAACTAGTTAGTTAAAGTGTAAAATTCTGTTATAACGGAGTCGAGGAGATTGGCAAATGTTACCATTCGATTCAGTGTGAAAAAATACGTTGAAACCAACACCAAACTTGTATTTTCACGGAGGGTCATTTTTCACTAAAACCTTCGATTTCGTAGGAAAAAACCATGTTTTCCAACATACGAACGTAGGTACTTTTCTCCCCCTAGTAGGTATACCTTCGCTCTAGGTACCTTTCCTCATGCGATACGTTTACTTACCTAGTACTCCCGTCTAGCAGAGCTGTCATGGCACTTCCTTTCACATGACCACTTTCAAAGTACTCCAAAGATTTTTAGTATCTCAATTGATTCAAAGAACAGTTCTGAAAACTAGATAGGTAATCCACAACATCTTCGTGGCTGATGTCTGGAACATCTAACACTTCTATGTCAACTCCCCAACACACATTTCAGATGGATTTCGACTGCACAGATTAATCATGCGTTCATAGCGTTTGAGGTCATCACCTGATAATAACTTGATGTAATTTGCATAAAATTTATTACCTTGCACACCTGTTACAAATGATGAAAATATTGACTAGGAACTAGGTAAGACTATGTTATGCAGTATGTCTAGTTATGTCTACAAATGGCGCCGTTTCTCCTAGTTTACTCGTCACTATGACAACAAGGTGAAATAACTTCGACTTTGCCTTGCATCGATGTTAGGATGCGCTAGTGTCGAAGTCTCGTGAATGTCACCTATGCTGTGATCCTAAAGAGAGATATGGCCGTTATAATGTCATAAGATATAAAACACGAAAAAAATCTTTAAAATTGAATAACTTGAAAACAAAGCGTTTAAAAAGAAATCTCTACGAGTAACTTTCGATCAGAAATTAGCTCTAGAATTGATTCCTTGAGTTTGTCCCATAATTTCTGTAGGCTCCCTGTATATTACTAATATCCTTAATGCAAATATTAATCATCGTAATATGATTTCCTTCTTGTGTAGGAAGACAAGCGAGAACCGTCGTGGAAGCAGCGTCAGGTGAAGCTTCATGTCGAGCGGCGCCCAATGGGCAGTTGCTTTTCGCGGGGGAAGGGCCGTTCCTCAGTGCCCACTTCGCTGAAAGAAAAAGAAGGTGATTGATTTAATTCCCAGATCAAAATTTCCAGTTTTAGGTTATTATACGAGGGTTGTCCAGAAAATAAGTTGCGTTTTGATCTGTTGGGTGTTAGGAGTGGCTTTTGCCAAATCTGGTAACACCGCTCGAAAGAGGAGAGGTGGGGGAATAGAATGAGAGGTGGGTGACCTCAGTCGGTCAGTTACCAACGTCAGGGCAGGTAGTTGAAATGGAGCCCTCAACGTCGCGTCCCGCCACCTCGATCCCCGTTCCCTCTCGAGTTGTTGTGCGCGGAGTGATTCCGAAAGTCAAGTTTTTCCGAGACGATCTCATGGAGGAGGGATCGTGAGATGTCTGGGAAACTCAGGTGGAGTTCATCCAGGGTTGAACGACGATCTTTGCGAACTGCATTGTCGATTTCTGCGACAATTTCGTCCGTCACAACTGAGGGTCTGCCTCTCCCACTTTCATCCTCAAGTGAATGTCTTCCCACCTTAAATTCACGTACCCATCTCCTCACCATTGACTCACTCATTACACCTTCTCCATAAACAGAAATGAGCTGTTCGTGAATTTGAACTGATTTGAAACCCTGTGCATAAAGAAATTGAATCACTCCGCGCACAACAACTCGAGAGAGAACGGGGATCGAGGTGGCGGGACGCGACATGGAGGGCTCCATTTCAACTACCTGCCCTGACGTTGGTAACTGACCGACTGAGGTCACCCACCTCTCATTCTATTCCCCCACCTCTCCTCTTTCGAGCGGTGTTACCAGATTTGGCAAAAGCTACTCCTACCACCCTACAGATCAAAACGGAACTTATTTTCTGGACGACCCTCGTAGTATTCATTGCGCCATTTGTAGGATGATGTGAAACATTGAAAATTATTATTGGATTTTTCCATTGGTGGCAATATTTATTGTGCACGTTACCTAATCGATATACAACAATTTTGTCATTTTAACTCCATATTATAAGGGTTGATATTTGAATTTAGTTATCAGATGCTGGGACCTATTCAACACGTATAATTGCATCACTGTGGGTGGGGGGGTGTAACACTTTGGCGGGAATCGAGGGTCGGCAGACAGTAATGAATGCAACACGAGTGCGGAAGACGTTTGTGCGAACTCTAACCTTGTTCACAACTATCATGCTACTGGTCCCTGTGGTGAATTCCACCACATCAGGTCAACAGCCTTTTTCAGGGCTACCAAAAAGAGGTACTCACGACACAATTACATATAAAAGACGTCGAGTCACAACTCAGCAAAATAACATATTTCGCCCGAGAGAATATGCGAAATATTCACTCACGAACGAAATATTCACAAATAAGCAACAAGCCAAACACCCACTGCAGGAGAAGGGTTCGTCAGGACAACTCACAAAAGTTGTCTTGAAAACAACAGCCCAAGGAAATGATCAATCGACCTCTACGAAAATGCAAGGGCAAAACTGGCAAACCAACTCAGCTATCATATTCACAGATTCTGAGAAAACACTGTGCGAGCCAATAAGGAAACACATGGTGAACTAATGAAATTAAGCGGACCAACCAGGGGGCGGCAGGAGGCGGCCACCTCCCTATAAATACCCCGCACGGAGCCCTCCGTATTCATTCCACCTTCTGCTCTCGCTGACGTCTCTTCTCATCTCTCGACGAAGTTACTACACGCATTCAAGACTCAAGAAGGCATATCTTCCTCTCCTCACAGATTCTCTCGATCTTCTTGGCATCTACGAGTCTAGTCATTGCACTACTCATTGCCCAACGTAGATCTCCAGTCAGGGTCCCACCCAGCACGTTTAAGACTTCGTCTAAAACGTCGCGTCCGCAGGGAGACCTTAGCCGTGTCGCCCGAATCTCGCAGCTTTCGGCTCTTGATTGTCCGAGGGGCACGCCGGGAAATTGCACAGCTCATACGCTCCAATTTACCGTCCAAGGAAGCCTTTTTAAAGGCTCGGAGAGGACCCCGACATCAAGCTGGGAGAGAGCTTTGTCGAGCGAGTCCCTCCTCTACATAAATCCTTCATCCGAACGGAAAGGTATTTTTCTATCGAGTAAACACACTCGGAGATCTCGATGGAGCGAAGCCCCTCTTACTTCCTCGGGTTCGAGGAAGAAGAGCTTGGCGATGGAACGGGCATCGGCCCCGCTCCAGCTCCTTATCCGAAACTCGATTCTCACTCAAAACGTAGTGACAAACTACTCGGGCCAGCTCCGCGCCCAAAGCTCGAACCTCTCGACGAGATCGCAGCTTTGCCTAATAAACCCTCAAAAAGTTTGTTAGCTACTCCCGTACACACGCAAGGGGTCGAGGATTCTTTTCAGAATCTCTCGGAAGGTAGTTCTTACGATTCTACCCATGAATATACTAAATATTCATCTCACGATCGCACTGACGATCCGAGTGTTAAACACACTCCTATCCTGCGTACACCGCACGGACCAAAAGGTACTTTCCAGTACTTCAATCAAACACATTCCGTCCCTCCTACAGATGTAAATCTAGGACCGGAATATTACACAACGGTTCAACACCCGAATACGCATTTCCAAACAGCTCGAACCGAACCTGGCGCCCCTCGCGGCCTACCAACGAACGAACCACGAGTTTCAAACACCCAGCAAAATGTCCTTGACAATTTCGCTCACATTTCCTTCGGAAATAATGCAGGGAATAACCCACATAACCAAGATACGGGTACATTTCACAACGTCCCACTTGGTCTACCTACACCAAGTAGACCATATATAAATCCACTACAAGTGGTGACCCCGCCTTTGAACAGGCTAAACACGGAGCAATACGTTCCCTCTTATGAAGCTAGTGGATTTCAGGGAACCACTGCGGGCGTGCGACCCCCGCCGGGCCTCTACGCCCCACATCTCACACTTCAACCCTCTCCACAAAGTGGCTTCAAAGCACTTTTGGAGGAAATAGGTGACTATCAAAAACCTATTTTTCAGAAGAAAAATATTGATCGAGCTCTCGCAGAGTTCGATCAGTACTGCATTCGCAAGCATTTGAGAACACAAAACGAGTGTTTCTCCGCCATTTACAAGTGGGTACCTGATGAAATGAGAGAAGCTATTGACTCAGCGTATCTCACGGCACCCCACGCACCTTACGACGAGGCTAAGAAACGCCTAACACGAGAATATGGGTTGTCTTTGCAAGACAGACTCCTCGCACTATAGGATCCATCATCTCTCGCCAAAAAACCCAGCACTAAGTACCATGAAATGTATGCTAAAGCAGTTGGGTACTTTTCGGAGGCATTGATCACACAAAAGTGGATCGAAACTCTGCCAAACGACGCACGGGGTCTCGTCGCAGCACAAGCAAGCACGAGCGCCCGGCTTGACCTGGCCGACACGCTACACGCGTATAAATCAGAAACTCCTTCCCTTAATATTAGGGGAGTCGAGTCAACCAACAAAACAAGCACTTCAAGCCCTAAGAAGTCTGTTACACAAAAAACTGAGTATAAACCTCACAAACCTAACGTCTACATCTGCCGAAACCACACTCGTTTCGGCACAGAGACACGTAAGTGTGCGGATCCGCAGCACTGTGATTGGAAACCAACCGTCTCGAAGTCAAACAAAAAGGCTGCAGCTATTAGCCAGCCAAAACATAAAATAGTTTCGAAGGTACCGAAGGTACCGAACCGGTACCCGAAAGTACCGTTCCCACTTCAGACAACGAGTGCTTGGAAAACGAGTAACTGCCAGTGTAGCAGAGCCCATACGCCGGCAGACCAAAGATTTTAAACGGCTCTTTTTCAAGTGTCAACTTCACGGCACCGAATTCCTCATTGACACGGGAGCAGAAGTGAACATTCTGCCCCAAAATATCACTAAAAAGCTGGGTTTGAAGGTTCTCAAAACCAATGTCAAGCTCACAGCTGCAAACGGCGCCCCAATCGAAACATTGGGACGAGCCAACACAACGATCAACATCGGTCTCGGTGACATGTCCACCGATTTCATGATCACAAAAGTCGACCTAGCCATCCTAGGTATTCCCTTCCTTGAGTCCTGGGACATCGGGATCAGGGTCAAACATAAATACATTTATAGACAAAAAATGAAGAGCTATGCCGACCAAACAATAGCAGCTGTCATTCAAGAGAAATTCTCTGACGAACAAATCGAAGCGGCTATTCCTCACTGGGACAACAGCTCAAGCTCAGAGAGCACCCAAATTATTGAGGACAAGAACATAAACTCAATAATCGAAATTTATAAACGGCAAATGGACAAGCTCCAGGGCAAGTGGAAGGACAACGGGGTTTACCACCTTATAACTACCGAAGGCTCACCTGTACACTTCCGAGCAAGGCCTATGGCGGGTGAAAAAAGATCCCAAGTAAAAAGCACTTTCGAAAAAATGCTCACAGACGGCATAATCGCCCCGTCTGACTCCGAATGGGCTTCACCCCTACACTGCGTGCCGAAAAAAGACGGGACGTGGAGGATCACAGGCGATTATCGTTTCTTGAACGCTAAGACGAAGAAAGACGCCTATCCTCCACCTCACATACGCTCTTTCCAAGCCAATTTGCACAATACACAAATCTACTCAACTATAGATTTAAAATCGGCATACTACCACATCCCGATGCACCCCGACGACGCTCACAAAACAGCCATTATCACCCCTTTTGGCCTGTACGAATTCAAAAAAATGAGCATGGGGTTAGCCGGCGCTGCCCAGACTTGGCAACGCTACATGGACAATGTAATGCGAAAATTCGAATTCGCGTTTGTCTACCTGGATGACATTTTGGTTGCTTCCAAAACCTACAAGGAACATTTGGAACACCTCAAAAAAATTTTTGACAAATTAGGAGAACACGGGCTCCGAGTAGGGTTCGAAAAATGCATTTTTGCTCAACCCTCCGTAGATTTCCTGGGTTTTACTATCTCAAAACACGGGATAACCCCTAAAAGAGACAAAATAGAAGCCATTGAACAGTTTCCACGACCAATAGACGTACTGAGCCTACGCAGATTTTTGGGAATGTGTGGTTTCTACCGAGCTTGCTCCAGTAAATTCGCACACATGGCTCAGCCCCTATACGACGCCATTCAATCAAACAAGAAGAATGACAAAACTCCGATTGAATGGACACCTGAAAGGGAAGAAGCTTTCACTAGCTTAAAACAAGCAATGATCAAAGCTACATTGCATAACATAGCTCATCCTCACCCTACAGCGGAATGGAGGATAGTGTGCGATGCGTCCGACACTCACATCGGAGCAGCACTAGAGCAAGAAATAACTAACAAGGATGGCTCAAAGACATACCAACCATTGGGTTTCTTTAGCAAAGAAATTCCGGAACAATGGAAAAATAAAGCCTCCTTCGACAAAGAGATGTTCGCCGCGTATCAAGCTTGCATACACTGGCATAACGACTTAGACGGACGCTCTTTCCACCTATGCTCAGACCATAAGCCACTGCTCGGCACAATGTTGAAGAAAAATGCTCATTTTTCTAAAATGAGACTAAGGTGGTTGACATACATATCACAAATGACAAGTGATATCCGTCACATACCCGGAGACCAAAACGTCGTGGCAGACGCGCTTTCCAGACCATTCGACCCAGTTGAAATTCAAACGAAGTCAATTTCAACTCAAACGGACGGGGGTCCGGCGGAAGCCGAAATTTCGAAAGTAACGGCCGCAGTGGAGTGCAACCTTTTACTTCACGTACTAGAAGCACAAGAAAAATCTCCTCCCACGTCAGAGGACACACGGAAACTTACAAAAGTTGAGTTTCCACAAGGGGAGCTATGGTGTAACCTAGACTTAGGACACCCCAGGCCTTACATACCGAAAGACATGAGACACGATATCATCAGCCAAATTCACAATTTGGGTCACCCAGGTATACACTCTACAGTATACAAGGTGAAACAGAGGTATTTCTGGCACGGACTACGCACAGGGTAAGAGCATGTGAAACTTGCCAACGAGCCAAAATCACTCGCTCTGTTAAACTACCTTACACAGAATTCGAAACGGCCACGAAATTCTCTCATGTCCACATAGACATAACCAGGCCATTACCATTGGCAAAAGGACGAAAACAATACCTTCTCATGATGGTCGACAGAGCGACAGGTTGGGTGGAGGCTGTCCCCCTAACTAATATTGAGACGTCCTCTATAACTGACGCATTTATTAAAATTTGGGTATCTTCCAAAGGAGTTCCCAAATACATTACCAGCGACCAAGGAGCCCAATTCGAATCAGCTCTGTTTCAATCAATAATGGAGCGTCTAGGGATAAAACATACCCACACACTACCATACAAACCTTCGACAAACGGCATGGTGGAGCGTAGAAACAGATCACTGAAAGAAGCGATCAAATCTCAAAACGAAAATTGGCTCGACGCACTACCTAAAGTACTACTAGCAATGCGTACAGCGGTGGACCCAGCGACGGAAACAACGGCTTTCCAAAAAGTCTACGGGATAGATGTACCCCTTCCAGGGGATATATTCGTTACATCAACGAATATTTCTGAACCAATATTTTTCCGCTCCACCCATATAAAGCATAATAACACCAAATACGCTGTGAATATGCCCAAAAACTTGGATACATGTTCATACGTCTACATAAGAGTGCCGACTCAATTGTCTACATTGCAATGCCCATACACAGGGCCTTTCAAAGTGATAAAACGAGATAAAGTTTCTGTCACAGTGCAAATTGGTGAACAATTTAAAAAAGTTCCCAAACAGCAAATTAAACCAGCATATACTCTGGATACAGAAGAAACAGTGTCACGAAACTCAATTAATACGGGAAGGCAGGAGGAAAATCTCCGAAAATCCGCCAGAGGGCGCGTCCCCTCCAACAGATTCGGTGAGAGTTGGGTGACCACGCTCTGCCAAACTACCCTCCCCGCAACCAGCCCTCCGCGGCCGCGGGGCCAGCCCTCGCGGGTCTGGTACCCGTCGACAAGGTGCGGATCAGGGGAGACCAAAACCCGACGCCCGTCGCAACCGACGGAGCCGGAGGTCCCCTCCAAGGCGAGGACGGCCTGTTACTCAGCAACCTCCGCCCCAACTGGCAAGGATCTCGTACGGAAAATTCCGTGTTTCCCTGCCAGTTCTTCCCCGAGCACGTCGTCGTTAGTAACACGACGTCTTGGGGGGGCGCCTGTGGTGAATTCCACCACATCAGGTCAACAGCCTTTTTCAGGGCTACCAAAAAGAGGTACTCACGACACAATTACATATAAAAGACGTCGAGTCACAACTCAGCAAAATAACATATTTCGCCTGAGAGAATATGCGAAATATTCACTCACGTACGAAATATTCACAAATAAGCAACAAGCCAAACACCCACTGCAGGAGAAGGGTTCGTCAGGACAACTCACAAAAGTTGTCTTGAAAACAACAGCCCAAGGAAATGATCAATCGACCTCTACGAAAATGCAAGGGCAAAACTGGCAAACCAACTCAGCTATCATATTCACAGATTCTGAGAAAACACTGTGCGAGCCAATAAGGAAACACATGGTGAACTAATGAAATTAAGCGGACCAACCAGGGGGCGGCAGGAGGCGGCCACCTCCCTATAAATACCCCGCACGGAGCCCTCCGTATTCATTCCACCTTCTGCTCTCGCTGACGTCTCTTCTCATCTCTCGACGAAGTTACTACACGCATTCAAGACTCAAGAAGGCATATCTTCCTCTCCTCACAGATTCTCTCGATCTTCTTGGCATCTACGAGTCTAGTCATTGCACTACTCATTGCCCAACGTAGATCTCCAGTCAGGGTCCCACCCAGCACGTTTAAGACTTCGTCTAAAACGTCGCGTCCGCAGGGAGACCTTAGCCGTGTCGCCCGAATCTCGCAGCTTTCGGCTCTTGATTGTCCGAGGGGCACGCCGGGAAATTGCACAGCTCATACGCTCCAATTTACCGTCCAAGGAAGCCTTTTTAAAGGCTCGGAGAGGACCCCGACATCAAGCTGGGAGAGAGCTTTGTCGAGCGAGTCCCTCCTCTACATAAATCCTTCATCCGAACGGAAAGGTATTTTTCTATCGAGTAAACACACTCGGAGATCTCGATGGAGCGAAGCCCCTCTTACTTCCTCGGGTTCGAGGAAGAAGAGCTTGGCGATGGAACGGGCATCGGCCCCGCTCCAGCTCCTTATCCGAAACTCGATTCTCACTCAAAACGTAGTGACAAACTACTCGGGCCAGCTCCGCGCCCAAAGCTCGAACCTCTCGACGAGATCGCAGCTTTGCCTAATAAACCCTCAAAAAGTTTGTTAGCTACTCCCGTACACACGCAAGGGGTCGAGGATTCTTTTCAGAATCTCTCGGAAGGTAGTTCTTACGATTCTACCCATGAATATACTAAATATTCATCTCACGATCGCACCGACGATCCGAGTGTTAAACACACTCCTATCCTGCGTACACCGCACGGACCAAAAGGTACTTTCCAGTACTTCAATCAAACACATTCCGTCCCTCCTACAGATGTAAATCTAGGACCGGAATATTACACAACGGTTCAACACCCGAATACGCATTTCCAAACAGCTCGAACCGAACCTGGCGCCCCTCGCGGCCTACCAACGAACGAACCACGAGTTTCAAACACCCAGCAAAATGTCCTTGACAATTTCGCTCACATTTCCTTCGGAAATAATGCAGGGAATAACCCGCATAACCAAGACATGGGTACTTTTCACAACGTCCCACTTGGTCTACCTACACCAAGTAGAACATATATAAATCCACTACAGTGAAGAAGGGCTGTACGAACCCACCTCGGAAACATCTGGCAAAGAAAGTCGCATTTCTTGTAAACTGTTGGACTGAGTATCAAGAATATCAGCACATCAAGCTTTATTACACCCAAATCATTAATCACTTAGCACCTTTGGAAGAAGAATGAAGTGAGGAGATAATTAGAAGCAGCAATGCGGAGCAATACGAAAAACCAGTAGAAACGGTGAGTAACGACAAGTTTGCGCAAACGTGTTCGATTGTCAACATTCATTCCTGCAAACGTGTCACAAAACTTTCCGCAAAAGTATCGAGGAATTCAGTTGTTTCCCGCAAACGTGTTTCCCCCAGTATTACTACTAGTGATACAAGTGCTTTTAATCTGTGGGTAACTGATATAAGTACGGTGGCTCTGAGGTTAAAGTGCTGGACTTACATTTTACTTCCCTAAGTGGGTGGGGGAAGGGGGTGTTCTGAAAAACTTTATTCAATGTGGAAATGGAACCAAATTGTCTCTCCAGGTGTTGTATAAGCCTCTAATTCGAAAAAGGTCGCCATGGTTTGCCTTGGATTATTTCTCCAGTTGTTCTCTAAGGTTTCACTC
Organism: Adelphocoris suturalis; assembly: GCA_030762985.1. Classification (NCBI taxonomy): domain Eukaryota; kingdom Metazoa; phylum Arthropoda; class Insecta; order Hemiptera; family Miridae; genus Adelphocoris; species Adelphocoris suturalis. Next base: position 45,384,662 of record CM061049.1, read on the forward strand.
TTCTCCACTCTAGTAAACATTCTCACCTCCTCCATAGCTGGTCATAAGATTTGCCAGATGAGGTTGTGTATTTACCCCGAGAGTTTTGTGTTTCCTCATCCTATATCTCTCTTCAATGCATTGAATCATACATTTTTTTAATTATTCAGGTATTGAATACAAATTTAATCTATGATTTTAGTGGTCCTTAATATGAAGTGAAAAAATATGAGTGTATCAATTTCGTCGCCATAAGAGTTGTTGACTCCTGGCGTTTCTGACAGTAATGTCTTGGTTTGGTTGCATTGTTGTTTTGCCTTGAAAAGTTACAGTCCCCCCCTCCCTCGTCCGATTAAGTAGAATTGCAACGTTTAGCATGATTTTTGTTGGGTTTAATGCACATTCATACTCGCACCTCTGTACTGGAAAGGTTCGGGTCATGGGTTTAGTGGCTGTCAATGTCTTTTTGGATTTGCTTGACATTGGGGAACAATTTATTTAAAATAGGTGGGTGAGGTTCAAGTCTGCAATCCCAAACTGCAAAGATTAATTATCAATCAAAATCTGCATAGATTAATTAATAGCTGAAATCGGTCATTATCTTAAAGTTATGCCTGAAGTTTAAGGCCTGTTTTCCTAGCGACATGTTTTTTGCGCTATTGACAACGTGATACGCCGGGCGTGTAACGTTGGCCACTGATTCCCTTGAATTTAGTTAGGGCGTTTTCCTAGAGAACGGCCGCTGGCCCGACTGCTCGAGGAGGCAGTATGCTGGCTCAATTGCCTTGGTTTCCGGTGTTTTTGTTGCTCCAATTTTCGATTTCCAAGGTTTTCAAGATGTCCCAAAGCGGGACATCTTCTTGGGACATCCCAAATCTTTCTCTGGACAGCCTAAACTATCTTTGGAATTTCTCTTCATCATCAAGAAGATGAAACCGCTGAACATACCGCCGGGCTTGCTGCTAGACTGCTGTCTTGATTAAACTGCTGAACATTTCTGCAGTTTGATAATACACTTGAATATACTGTTTGGCATATTTTGTTAATATAAACTCTTGTTCTTCGTCACCATCTATTATTTGTTTAATTATCAATGCATTAGGTAAATTTCTCTTTCTCATCATGTTCTCCATTTCAGCAGTAGGTAAATGTTTTCACACACACACACAAACACGTGGTACCTTCAACACAATGCAAATCCAACTGAACGGATAAAACACGTCGCTAGGAAAACAGGCTTTTACAACAAACAATCAAATTTTATCCTTAGCCTTATTTATCGGTGACACAAATTTTCAGAAGTTCTGTACGATTCACCGGAGGTTGGAGTTACAGCGATTCTCAATGGTAACAACATCTACGAGACGGCGGCTGTCCTGGCGGTAACGACGGCGTCAGTGGCAGCTCTATCGGCGCCCACAGTCATCACGACCACGACGACTACACTCAACAGAGAACGCAGCGTTCGGACTTTCTACGCTCGCATGCCTTCGGTTGGGAAAACACCGGAAGTCCGGATCGGCAAAACGGTAAGCTTTTCCTTTTCTACTATCAATAACAAACCTTTATAATTGAACAGAAAAAAGTAGGTATAACGCTATAAAAAAATTTGGGGTTATGTTTCAAAATACCTAAAAACCTTCCTAGATATTTGGTGAATCATATTTAAAAACGCTGCAAATTATTACACAAAGGTTTATTATTTATGTATTAGACAGCCTTTCTACGTAGATCTCTGGTCCATAATATTAAACGCCGCTTATAGTATATTTAGTATCGGAACTCGGAGCTTCGGACCTCACAAATGGGTTCAATCCATTACAGCAGCGGAATCTCACAATTTTACTCTTTTTAATATAGTTGATAAACAAAACAATTTATTACCAAGTCATCTTTCCAACACATAAAAGTGTTACCTATACTGTATATTGATATAATCTAATTGGTCAAATTTCAAAAAATGTGCTGACAAAATCACTGAAAATGGCTAAGAGTTGTTAAATTGATATTTTTTAGCATAAGATTGGTCAAATAAAGTTTATCAACTATGAAATAGAACATTCAAAAATTTATGTACGAAATTATGCTAAAAACTTGAACTTCATTAAATTTTGTTTTAAAAAATCTATAAAATTGCAAAAAATAGCCTAAAATCCAAAATCTCTTTTTGAATAGAAGAGTATCATTTAGAATACTTTTTTTTTCCATAAAATTAATAGCTAATATTTTCTTTTCACTCATAAATCTCCGATTTCTATACAACTTGAAATATACAAAAAAAAAAGACACTTTTCACCTATTTTTGGCTCATAGCACCCATGAGAGTGGAGCGATCAAGCTGGCGAAAAGTGAGGACCAACTAGACCCCAAGTGGAGTCTATGTGCGAAAGAACAGATTTTAAACTAGGCTGTGAGAATTAAATGACTGTATAAACAGAAATAGGTTAAGTTTTATTATGAAAATTGTGCGCAAAAACAAAATAAATGAGGAGCTCCCCCGTGATACTCCATGTTGTACAATAAAATTAGATTATGGTACTTAGTTCGACTTTGTATTGTGAATTGAGGCATGTAAATGGGAAAGGTTCTAAATGCCAAAAAATTGAAAACACGTTTTCTCCCCGGAAAATGGTCAACATGCCATCGCCAATAACCTACGAAAGGTTCTAAGTGCCTACCTACAGTAGTTTAGTTGCTGGAAGCTAGTAAAGATGGCGCTGAGATCAATGCGCCCGCGGCCGTAACCTAGGGAAGGGTCTAAATGCCAGCTCCATGTTGTAAAAATGCCACACATTGTGCGTTGCAATTAGACCCTTTTTAGGAAACTCCACATGGCACTTAGACCCTTTTTAATAAACTCCAGCTGGCACTTAGACCCTTGTCCCTTTTTTCAGTATATGAACATTCAGCGTTTTCCATGATACTCATATTTCCAGCCGAATTTTTGACTTTATTTTTTCATAGTGACATCTCGAATAACTTTTTGGTCTGTACTATTGACTTTTGGTTTAATACAAATTAATTGTTGCGAAAATATAAAGTTTTTTGTTGCTCCTGGAAAAAAATAATATTGGCATTTAGAACCTTTTCCATTTACATGCCTCAATTAGGTTTTGCCAAAATGTCCGAATTCGTAGGCAATCAAGAAGAGTGGAATAAACGGACCTGAAGTGATGTTATCGAGATCGCCGATTCCCCTCAAAGGGAGGCCAAAATCACCAGTGCAGATGGCCGCTAATCATGGCCCTTGGCTTTACCTGCCTCCCAGGAGGCTGGATTTTTGGGAGGCAGAGAGAGACAGAGACAGATCGTGCCAATGATTGTCAATGATGTGCCTCATTGGGACACCGACTTGGAAGTGTAGCCGGGTGAGGCCCTGGACCCTCACCTGGTGGAGTCTCTTTCCTCTCATGGGAAAAGGGTCCAATAAGAGCCCCAAAGAGCTATTCGGTTTCCATGTGCAAAATTGTACTATACTCTGTGTAGTATAACAGCTGTACTGTACTTTGATATTCCTTCCTGTTCCTTGAAACGGTACCAGTTATATATGCGATCTCAGCACACTTTCGACCTCCAATATGCGATCTCAAAGATCTGGATGCGATTTCAACACATAACGCCAAACTTCGGCCTTTCACCTTCCTTATCTCTCGGTTCCTCCTCTTTCATATCGCCAGTCTTTCAGTGAAATGCTTCTCCACGAATTATGTACGAAGATAACGCTTGATGACGAAACATGCGTTACGGTTTTAAAGGAAAAAGGTGTGCTTCCGGAACAAGAAAATTGTAGAAAAGTGCGGAATGGAAAAGCATTGAGATGTTGTAATAGGGCCAAGAGTGCAAGGGCCATGTGTCTTCAGTATAATATGCTGGAAGCAGGTGGTAAACTTAAACCAATCAGAAAATTTTATCGACCCACTTACTGGAGCTTGCACTCAGACCATAGAATCCTTGTGGAGGCACATAAAGCGTTATAGTATAAACGGAGTTGATCGAAGAGTGGTGGCACTCGCATTTGGAGGGTTTTGGATTTGAAGCGAACAACGACCTGACGGAACACATTTTGGCACGAACAACCTCCTTCCATGGAGCGAATCTCTACTACCATCTTCATTTTTGGAGAGAAAGGTAAGATTGCCCCCTTTTCCCTATTTCGTTAGGCAAGTTATCGATTTTCCAAGTGAGATTGCATACTGAGTCCAGACAACGTGTCGCGTCGGGCGCAGGTTGAACTGAGAACGCATATACAACTGGTACCCTTGAAACTGCCACCCCGAGGTTATACAGCATTTTAGGTTCCTGGTATCTTTTGGGTGTTGTTGGCTAATCGTCACAACCCTTTGACTCTTGCAGAGCACAATACTGGTGCTTTTCTTCCTAACTACTGGACCAAAATTTGGCTAAAAGAATCTCTCTTTGGCCAAGGACAGGCCTGGAATCACCTTAAGGATCAACAATTTCAAACAGATGTAACTCGAAAACGTTCAGTATAAGGGAGCCTAGGTTTTGCATGTTTATTGGTTCCAAAACGTTTGTTGGTTTTACTGGGGGTGGGTTTTGTTTGCACATACTAAACCCCGACTTAGAGAACCAGATTAGTATATCGAGATTTCGTTTTCCCCTTGGTCTTTCATATGATTCCTTTTCCTTCAGGGCTTACAGACCTGGTCGTACAATGCCTTTAAATGGTGGCAGTTCGTCTCCATATCTTATTGTTCTGGTGGTTTTTGCTGTATATGCTTTTAACCAATGAGCTGGGCTTTGGACATGGCTGCTCCATCAAGCCAGAAGAGTGGGCCAGAAAGGGACATTTCCATTTCTCTTTTTCGCAAATGTTTATTATAACTTGTGGGACATCCAGTATCGAAACTTGTGATCTCCCAAGAAGCTGAGGCTCGCATCCCTATGATGTCAATATACCTTAGTTTGTGGGTGTCCTTCAGAAACTAGAGTAAGGTGCAGAAGAAATACGACTCTCTATAAATTCATAGGGAAACCAGAACATGTTTTCTGAATCACAGGAACTGGGTTGGAGGGGATCCAGAGTTCGAGACCAGTAGTAGCACACAGATGTCTGGAAGGCAATGAAAGTTTTCTCACGAACACGATCTGCCATATTGACGGGGAATCGTCAAAAATATCTCCAGGAAATAGAAAACCTTACCCCTAAATCGTACCTGTTCCTTCACGTGATTTTTTCGTGAGTCCGTAAATATAAATTTCATGGTTGAATAGGCATAGTGAACATTTTTCTTCATGGCTCAAATTGGGATATTTCGAACAAGACAACATTTTTAGGCTCAAAAATAGTGGAAATTGTAGCCAGAAAAATTCTCTTTCCGAATAACATATTGTGAAGTATTAATTTTGCCATTATATATGAGCAGAACCACAAAATATTTACTCAGACTCGCTTTGCTTAAAAAGCGGATTTTATTCAAAAATTCCAAATATCCGGAGTTCGGTAGGGTCGAGAATGTCTAGAAATATTCTCTCGGAAGTTCAGAAACTGGGAATTCAATTACAAGGTTCTGTTTTACAAACAAGAAAAAGGCGCTGGATGTTTCGAAATTTTAACATAATTCAGGGATTGGTTCGTATAGAAACTACACAGACAAACTTCACGCTTAGCATGTATTCGGGCGCAACTACGCATTCTACAAGGATACGCACTTGTTTAAAAATACAACTCTATCAATGCCAAGGGTTTTTGTCGTACACTCGCATTATTTGTAAACAAAACAATATTGAGTATACGCGTATATTGCAGTATTGAGTATATTATATTTACGGATTCATGAAAAAATCACGTTTAGGAACAGGTACGATTGTGGGGTAAGGTTTTTCTATTTCCTGGGGATGTTTTCACGATTCTCCGTCAATATGGGAGATCGTGTTCGTGAGAAAACCTTCATTGCATTTCAGACACCTGTGAGGAGGCCTGGGATCATGTTATTTTAGATTTGATAAATATGGTTTTAAAAACATTAAGATGCCTCAAAGACTGAATCAGGTATCTTTCACCAACGGGTAATTGGGGGATGTGAAGACGAATATCATCCACTACGAGGTGCGATCCTCCAACGATTCTTGCCAGCATTAATCGGGCGAGAAATAAGTAACACCGAAGGAGACCTACTGAGTATGCCAGTACGACTCGGAGAAAACATCTAAAAGGCAGGTGAGACGTTAACAGCCGCAATTCTCTCTGGCAGCCCGAAAATCAGATGGTTGCGGGGCTACCTTCGACGTATCTCACGCCTTGAACTGCAAAAAGGGGGGGCTAGTAAAAAGGGGCCATGATGAAGTTAGAGATGCAGTGACAGGCTTGGCAGAGCTGGCGTGGGGAGCTGGCAGAGCGACAGTGGAACCAGCCATTAAAGAGGCCGAAGGCGGAAGCCCTGCTTTAGTGGCTGACATCAAGGTCTTGGGAGTGAGGGAAGCCGGAATTTTTTGATAACTGCATAGTGAATGCTGTCGCCACCTCCTATCGCTATCAAGAATAGTTACAAACAGCGAACACAGCAGCCCAAGCAAAACACGCCAAGTACGACCCAACAGCGGAAGATGTACGAGGGTTACACCATTGGTTTGTTCGTGCGACGGAGCCTTGCACCGGGAATTTGACACATTTCTGAGAAGAGCAGCTCACGTTCTTTCAGAGAAATGGAGTCGTCCTTACTCGCGCGTTGTAGGATGGGTGAGAGTGACAATACAATTTTCCATAGCAAGGGCGGTGTCACTTCGTATAAGAGGAGCCAAAAGAACTACACGATCACTCGGAAGGGAAGATGGAGCGGCTCTTCCTGCATTGATCAGTTGCTGAAACAGTTGATTTCCAACCTGAAATATTAAGGGCATTTTTATTGCTTCCCAACTTTTTCCCTCCAATACGCCTCAAGTGTGTCACCCTATAGATATTCTCGAGGTACAAGCACAATAAATTGTTAATTATAAACATTAAAAAAAAAAAAAAAAAAATGAATTAGGTATTTATTTAATTATTTTGCTTCAAGCTTTTCTTTCTTCTCACTATTCTTAACTTTATTCTTTATTCACCTCCTTCTTAACTGCTGTTACCGTCTACTGTTTTCTTGCTGCATTAGTTCGAACACGTTTTTTCAGGTATCCGACACGAAAATCAACTCTCTCTTTGATAATTACAAAGATCCTGGGGAGGATTCTATTCTAGCAGAAGGCATCGAGCGCCTTTGTTCGGATCTGGCACTTTCTCCTGACGATTTCAAAGTTCTCATCCTCGCCTGGAAACTGGACGCAGGTCAGATGTGCAGGTTCACTAGGGACGAGTTCGTCAACGGCTGCCGGTCGCTGGGAGTCGAAACTGTCCGGGCCATCAGAGACAAACTTCCAGAAATTGTCACCCAAGTGGCTTCCAATCCCGACGTCTTCAAAGATTTATACAGATTCACTTTCAGGTATTTTGATATCCATGATGCTTTAGAAGCTATTAACAATTATTCATTATAATCTTTATAAAGGGCAATTCACTCATCAGGTGACAAAGCGAGTGTAATGTCCATATAAATGGTGGTGAAGAGGTGAATTGGCAACGGTCATCTGTTCCATTGCTTTAGAGAAACAAGGATGCTAAGGATATAAGTGACTAGTACGTCCTCCATCTTGTGATTCCCAACAGATGGAGAATGTTTTGAATTCACCCTTCGTGGTTACAAAAATTGGAATCGGATTTTTAAGGCAAGAGGGAGTTGAATATGTAGGAACGTTCCAGAACTTTTAAATGATGGGCCGGCCATGCATTGTTTAAATAACATACCTACTGGATTGATAAAAAATATGAGATATTTTAGTGGAATGATGGTTGTAGATATTCCAAGTAAAAAGGGTTCGCAGATAGTTTCAATTTAAACATTCAAATTTGTATCTTCAATTTATCATAAAGCACAATAAAGAGTGTTTGCACAAGTGAAAAAGAAAAAAAAATCAAAGGACAACGCAACTACTGGTAAGTTGGTTTACAACGTTGTATGTGTGCCAGGTCTCACTCACTCACTCACTCACTGCTCGGGGTTTCCATTGGAAAAGAGTTTCAGGCACCATGAACGGCTTATACTCTCCCTCAAAAAGAGGCCCCTTTAATTTAAAAGAGGATTCCGCAGGTTACCCCGAGTTGGAGTCGTCGCAAGCAAACCTTTTGCTTAGATCAGCAAACTTTTTGATTCTTTTCCACTCAATGTCTCTGAGGGAAGCCCGTTCAATGATATGATGCCCAAATGCCTCCGCTCTGGATCTCCAGTACCGGTCGCATCTACAAAGAAAGTGCTCTGCGGAATCTTCCTCGAGTCCGCAGGGGCACATAGGTGAGATATTGTTATCTATAATATTTAGCATCCTGCGGAAATCATAATGTCCCGTGAGGATCCCAATCATGGTTCTAATAGAATTTCTACTTTTGCTTAGAAGCCAGCGTGCTCGTTTGGGATCGGAAGAAGTAACGAGCATTCTGGTTTGTCTGTATCTAGCAGTTTCCTTGCTCCGGAGAATGTCGAGGTCTTGTGTGACCCAGTTTTTAATTTTTGCTTTACAGGCATTTTTGGAAATGCAGATGGCAGGAGATGGTCTGAGAAACTGTTGTCCCGAGCCAGCCCGCACTAAGCCGTCCACATTAACATTGCCTTCGTAGTTCTCATGACCAGGAATCCATTTTATGGATATTCTGTTGTTGCTAAGAAACAAGTTGTTAATGTGTTGCTTTGTTTCCCAGACCAGTTTTGAGGTCGTAAGGGGGTTCAGGAGTGCTTTGATGCTGGCCTGACTATCTGTAAAAATGTGAATGTTTTTGTTAGAAGTGTTGTGGTTATGTAAGGTGACCAGGCACTTATTGATAGCATATATTTCTAATTGAAATACAGTCGCATATTTATCGAGGCTAAGAATGTGCCACTTGGAGGCTGGGAGTGAAAACACCAGCACCAGAGGAAGGTTCAGATTCCCTGTCTATCTTAGAACCATCGGTGTAGCAATGTATGGTGTCTATAGTGTCAACAGGGGTTTGTTGATTGTTCCACTCATTTCTGTCTTTTATTTCAAAGGAGGATTTCAAGTTCCAGAAAAATCTCCTCTTCATTTCATCAGAGGGCATGAGGGTTTCTGGTGCATATTCATTAGTAGCTTGTTTGATGTAGGTGTGTCCTACTTGTGTGTAGTGAGAGAGATAACTTGTGTCATGCACCCATTCTCCCAAAATATTCAACCTAACCACGGCTTGCATGGAAAAGACCATTGCGAGAGTATCCAGTGGTGCTAGTCCAAGGATAATTTGAATGCCCCTAGTTGGGGTAGTGCGGAAAGCTCCACTAATAAGCATGCAGGCTAATCTTTCGATTTTGCCCAGGATTTTGCTGTTTTTAATGCCCGGCCACCACACCACCACTCCAAATAGGAGTCTAGGTAGGATGATGGCTTGGTAAATCCAGTGGGCTATTTTGGGGGTAAGTCCCCACTTTTTTCCAATCGCTCTCCTCGCACAGAAAAGACTATTGGTGATTTTTTTGACCTTCCATTCAATATGTGGTTTCCAATTGAGTTTGGAATCCAGTATAATACCGAGGTACTTCACCTTACTGGAGGGTGAGAGGTTAGTGTTTAGGTATGACAGTCCTGTTATTTGTGGGGGACGTCGTTTCCTTGAGAAAGTGATGATTTCAATTTTATTGGGATTAATGAATAGTCCCTTATTTCTACACCATTGTTCAAGGAGTCTCAGTATGGTGTTGGCATTTCTCGTGATATCCGTCGGGTTCGAGCCCCCAATTAGGACAACCCCGTCATCTGCAAAAAATTGCGCATGATGGCAGAGAGTAAGCAACGCATTCAATAAATCGTCAACTACTAGGCACCAAAGGAGGGGAGACAGTGATCCCCCTTGTGGAGTGCCTCTTTGAACTTTATATCTTTTGGAAGTATTACCTAGAGAGCAGGTGATCATTCTATTTAATAGATACGATTTACACCAGCGGATTATTGGGGAGTCAGCTCCTCTGGTTTCGAGCCCTAGCTGTATTGCTGGCCACGACAAATTGTCGAAGGCTCCGCCAATATCGAAAAATATTGCCGTGGCACAATCACCGGTGAATATGGTTTTTTCAATGAGGCCTACTAAATTGTGTAAAGCCCCTTCGACAGATTTACCTTCCATGTAAGCGTATTGAAGGTGGTTTAGGGGTCTAGAATTTAAGATAGAGTCCCGAATGTATCTATCTAATATTTTCTCCAAAATCTTAATGATAACAGAGCATAGGCTGATAGGTCTGACTGATTTCGGATCTGTGAGATCAGGTCTACTAGCTTTAGGGATGAAGATGACCCTTGTTTCCAGAAGGGAAGGGGGAACAAAACCCCAGCGTAGCATGCCTCTCAAGATGTCTATGAGATATTTCTCGAGAAGAGAGTAGGACTTTTGTAGGCATACGACACGTCGCCTCCGCATGCTTTGTATGGTTTCATCGAGAAGGTGGCCCATTTTACCTTCTCGTGGGTGATGATTCTTCTACTGAAAGAGTCTGAATCATGGTTGTAGCTGAGGTAGTCAGTGGTTGTATCTCCCTCGCTATAGGGTATAGAGTTGGGGAAGTGAGTAGAGGCAAGTATGTCTAAAGCTTCTGATTCATTGGTGGCAGAATTGCCACTCGGGTGTCTTAATAGTCCTAACTTAGGAAAAAATTCATCTTGAAGTATTTAAAAGATTCTAGCAGAGTCTTTAGTAGTTTCTATTGTTTTACAGAACTCTTTCCAGCTTTTCCTTTTGTTTAGGTTGAGGAGGGTTCTGTATTTTGACCTACTTAGGTGGAAGGCATCCCTATCGGGTTGTGTCTTAGTGCGCCTTGCCTTTCTTTGTAAGCGTCTACATTCCCGACGCGCAGTTTTTAACTCACCTGTCCACCAAGGCTTATTTTCAGCCTTTACCAGTTTGGGTGGACAGGCGGTGTTAAAAGCGGTGTTAATATGTTCTACTAAAAGCTTAGTGGATTGAGCTAGGGAGTTTTTGTTGTTTATGTCCCAAGCTAAGGAGGATAATAATTCCCTAAGTTTATTTTCAAATAACTCCCAGTCTGTTTTGCGGGGATTTTGTACTGTTATAATAGGTGGTTTTGGGAAATCGATCTCAAACGTGATTAACCGGTGGTCGGACAAGATTGTGTCTGGTCTGACTGTCCAGTGGTGAATTTGGTTATAAATACCTACTGAGGCGAGGGAAATGTCTATTATGGAAGACCCTCTACCCCCGCTAAATGTATGAGTGTCTCCTACATTCAAAATGTTAAGATTGTTTGAAAGTATGAAATCTTGAAATGCCTCACCATGAGTGTCCGTGTACCTTTCACCCCATGTGGTGGAGTGGGCGTTGGAATCAGCGCCGATGACGCTGTGGTGGTTGTTGGCCTGACTCCAGGCTGTGAGTTCCTCCAGGGAGAGGGGTACTAGCGTCCGGCTCTTCCGCTAGGTAGCGACTTTCCGTTCTCCTTATCAATTTTTATCACTCACACTTCTTCTATTTTTCCCGGTGTTATTTCATTTAGTGTTACGATTTTTTGAAGTTATTGAGTGTTTAGTAGATACTTTTATGGTGAATAATTTAGTTGAGTTCATCAAGTTGAACTGGTCCCATTTGTCAGTCGAAGAAAAATGCAGGATTTGCGATGCTTGGCGCCCCTTCCTACTACTGGGACTAATGCAAACTTTGAAAATCAAAAATCGTTCTGATTCGGTCCGTAAGTTCAACCCCTATAATGTGATAGATTTTATTTTTATATCCCCCATTATTTATCTAGATGATAACTAACCCTTCTCTTTCCCCATGAACCTCTCCTCTCCCTTTCCTTCCCCTCCATGGCAAGATTTGCTTTCACCTCCACGATGGTTCTTGCTGGGCAGGTATACATTTCAGCTATTGCAATAATTCCTTGGGTTAACTCCGTATTTCAGAATTTCTGTCTTCCATTTGAGAACATTTCTCTTGTCTGGTGTACGTATTTAGTATAAAAGCACTCCTACCGTCCCCGCGATAGCCCTTGTTGATCTCTGTGCACCCCCTGAGTTTCAAGACAGGAGCCGCCACTGATGTGTGCATTGGCTGTTTCACTAATGGTATGTTTGCCTTAGATACCATTACAGTAGATATAAGCGTATACAGGGTGGCCCCCAACTAGAAAATTCAGGGAAAACCTGGAAATGTCAGGGAATCCTTTTCGTCGGAAAAAGTCGGTGAAATATCAAAGAATTCGGCCAAAAACCTTCAAATGTCAGGGAATTCTATTATTCAAAACTGTCTATAATAATTTCCAGCGTTTTTAGGTATGTTCTCACCCCAACTTCACCAACCAATCAAACTTCAACAGAATTAGTCCAGGCAATGAAGACAAAAAAGGGCCCTGAGGTAGAAAAAAATAGAACCCAAACCAAAATTGGTACAGACGTAGGTGGAGGTCCCCTGATTGACATACTAAAAGTCCTGGGGGGTGGGGGTGCCGCTCGAGGGGGGGGGGTCATTAAAGGTCCCATTTTGTGGTTTTTCGCGAATATCTCGGAAACGGTGCATTTTTCGATGAACCATGTCCTATAGTAAATGAAAGCTGATAAAATTCTCTACAACTTTGATTATTTACGTTTTATCGAAATTCCGAACCGTTACGGAGATATATACATCCGAAAATGGACGAATTTTGAAAATTAGGTTTTTAGCTCACGTTTTTCGGATAACTTTGTTGATTTGCGTCCAAACCGTTTATCTGAGAAAAAAGTCCTCTTAGAGAAAGTTGTAGAACATCAAATTTCCCTGAAGAATATGTGGCTGAATGCCAATTTATCATTCACCAATCAAAAGTTACGCCAGTTTCAAAATTTTGCCCATTTTTGTCATTTTTACTCAAATGTTGTCAGGCCACTTTTCTGTGTCCTCCAGCTTTAATCGTCCTTCTTTCTGTCATCTGTGGTCATACATACGCCCACACGACCCCAGAATTACATACCACCACATGGGGGAGGGGGGGGGGGGGGGGGAGAGACGACGATGTAAAAAAGTGTTATTCCATGGTAAGCACGAGTTCAAATTCTTTCACCCCTTACCAATGATCGTACGAAGTGGTCTTTTGCATTCAAATTTGTTGGGTGGTGAGCTCAGGAAAGACCGGATGGCCGAGGGAACGGAGGGTGTTACAGTTGATCTGTGTTTTAGTACTTAATATTATTTTTTTTGTTGAAGAATACACTTTTTACATTTTCTTGAACACACACAGAATGAACTTTATTCAATATTGAACATATGAACATGTGGAACCTAACAACATAACACAAGTTGATGTAGTGGCCAACTTAAACTTCAATACTCCCCCTTAAGTGGGCACCACACTCAACATGTCTGCAGGCTCCGAAACTTCTCGAACTTCAACATAGGTCTTGAGAATGTTTCATTGACTACACCGTATTGTTGCGTAAAATCTTTAGCAACAGGTCTTGATTCAAACTTCGAAATTTTATCATCCACTCCAACTTTCTTCCTAAATACCCAACGGTTCTTGACAACCTGCCCGTTGCTTGGACGATCAACAAACTCCCAAGCTTTCAATTTTATTAGTGCATCATATTCTCGTTTCATCGCTTCTAACCACTTTTCTTTTTCTTCACTTTCAAGCACGTCTTTATAACTTGCTGGTTCGTCAAGTTCATCCCCTGCTGTAGCTATACAACAGTGCCACTGCTTTGGTTTCACAATCCGGCTTGACTTCCTTAATGCCACTGTGCTTGAATTTTGATTGGCGAGTTCTGGTAGTGGTTCAGCGTGATTTATTTCAGTTTCAAACCATTCTTCTTGTTCCGATTCTTCATTTTCTTCTGGAACGTGTTCTGATGGAAGATCAAGAGAAGCTCCGATCCCTGTTTCAATTATAATGGGATGTTCTATCGGTTGCTCAGATCGTTCTTGATTTGTTATGATCACTACGTTTTCAGTGTTTATTGTTTCAGTGGTTGAATTATGAAGATTTTCGTCGGTTTTTGTTTGTAACGTTTCGGCCTCAAAGAATATCACATCCCTCGCTTTCGTTACGATTGTGGGATTAGTGGGATCACTTAATCGATACCCTTTCGTGTCTTCACAGTATCCCACGAATATGTATTCTTTGCTTTTAGGGTCCCATTCCTTTCTTTTCTGCTTTGGAACATGAACAAAAGCTCGGCAGCCAAACACACGAAGATGAAATAACGCAACTTTTCTTCCTGTCCAGACTTCTTCAGGAGTTTTCTTCTTCAGTGCAGATGTTGGAGACCTATTCTTTAAATAGTTTGCAGTGCTTAATGCTTCTGCCCAGTATCTTTCACTGAGCCCTGCTTCTTGCAGCATGCACCTAGCCTTCTCTACTAGAGTTGTATTAACTCTCTCTGCGACTCCTAGCTGTTCTGGAGTATAAGGTACTGTTGTTTGATGCCTTATTCCATGTTGCTTTAGAAAGTCTGTCAATGCAACGTTGACGTACTCAGAGCCATTGTCGGTCCTTAGAACTTTTATCTTCTTGTTTGTTTGATTTTCCACTAGTTGTTTGAACTCTTGAAACACATTCTTTACCTCGCTCTTGTTTTTAATCATGTACACAAAAGTTTTCCTAGAAAAATCATCAGTGAATGTTAGGGCATACCTCTTTCCTCCCCAACTTTCCACTGGCATTGGTCCACAAACGTCCGAATGAATCAATTCCAAAATATTTTTGGATTTTGATTTGCTTGTGGGGAAACTTTGTCTTGTCATTTTCCCTTTCACGCACGCTTCGCAGGGTTGAAATCCAGCTGAGGCAAATTTCACTCCACGAGCCATATTTTTCCTCAAAAGGTTCATGGATCTCACGTTTAAATGCCCCAACCTCTTGTGCCAAAGCATTTGTGAATTATCGCAGGTGATTGCATTAACTTGTTCACGGTTCTTCGGAACAATTTTAAACACTCCCGAATCATATATGCCCTGTATGAAAACTTTTCCTTTGACCTTAGTCTGGGAATCCATTATCCTACAGCCATCTCTTGAAAATACTACCTTATAGCCTTTTTTGACTATTTTCCCGACTGATAGTAGGTTTGTGTTGAGATTTGGACTTAACATCACATCATGGATATCAGTTTTCTCTACAGTACCGGGTAACTCTAAACTAACTGTCCCACAGGTTTTTGCTAGAATTTTTTCGTTATTTGCTACCCTTATTTCCCTTTCTGTTGGTCGTCTATTCTTAAGCCAATCGTCTCTCATGGTAAAATGTGAAGTAGCTCCTGAATCGATGATCCACTCATCGTTATCCAGTCTCCCTATAGCTAAGGCCATTGAAGTTCCTTGCTCACTTGCATTTTTCTTCTTAGCTTTACATTGTGAAGCGAAATGTCCTTTCTTGTCACAAGCAAAACACTTGGGAATAAAATGCTTTTTCTTTGACTCTTTCTTCAATGTTAGAGCTTTATCATTTTCATTATTGGGCTTGGCTTGTTGACTCAATAGGGTACGTACTGAATCACTTGTGATTTTTGCCCCTGAGTTCTCCAGAGCCATTATCATGGGCTGGTAGCTTTCACCCAACCCCTTCAGCATGACAACACCGATGAACTCGTCTTCAAGCCCTGCATTGATTGACTCTAATTGCTGAGATATGCTAAGGATTCGATTAAGGTATTCTTCAACAGTTGAAAACTGTGTCAACTCGAGTGAAAACAGTTGTTTCAGCAAACTCAAACGTCTGCATAATCCTTTACTTTCATAATTTGACTCAAGCTTAGCCCAGACATCTTTTGCCGACTTTTGACTACAAACCATAGGATACAGAGACTTATCGACCATTAAACAAATTTTTGATCGAGCTTTGGCATCCTTTCTTGGATCAACCTCTGTCCCTGCAACAACTGCCCTCAGATCCTCGGCGATCAGAAACATTTCCATTCCGAACTTCCAGTTGGAATAATTTTCTGAACCAACCAATTTTTTAATGTTCGGCATTGCTCCCAGTCCTGCAACTGCAACACTCGTAGATGCCACAGGTGGAGAACCACCTGCTCCTGGATCCCCATGAGACATGTTGATTGTCTACAAATTAGTGCTGGGCCCATAACCAGTTGAAGCAGATGAAGTGCTAACAGTGGAATTTTGTAAATGTACCTAGTGTTACAGTTGATCTGTGTTTTAGTACTTAATATATATATTTTTTTTTTGAAGAATACACTTTTTACATTTTCTTGAACACACACAGAATGAACTTTATTCAATATTGAACACATGAACATGAACACAAGTTGATGTAGTGGCCAACTTAAACTTCAATAAACAGGCATTGCCTGCTCCGTCGCCTGCATCGGGCGTCACGGAACATGTTCAAACGCCGCCCCCACGGAACTGCCCGACGAGGAGAGTG
Organism: Adelphocoris suturalis; assembly: GCA_030762985.1. NCBI lineage: Eukaryota > Metazoa > Arthropoda > Insecta > Hemiptera > Miridae > Adelphocoris > Adelphocoris suturalis. Next base: position 45,401,059 of record CM061049.1, read on the forward strand.
ACGAAGAATACGACATGTTCTAATCATGTATCATCTAATCATGTAATCATGTATTATTTAATTACTTCATAATTAATTACACGCATCGCTTTTTTACATCGTCGTCTCATCCCCCCCCCCTTCCCCATGTGGTGGTATGTAATTCTGGGGTCGTGTGGACGTATGTATGACGACAGATGACAGAAAGAAGGACGATTCAAGCTGGAGGACACAGAAAAGTGGCCTGACAACATTTGGGTAAAAATGGGCAAAATTTTGAAACTGGCGTAACTTTTGATTGGTGAATGATAAATTGGCATTCAGCCACATATTCTTCAAGGAAATTTGATGCTCTACAACTTTCTCTAAGAGGACTTTTTTCTCAGATAAACGGTTTGGACGCAAATCAACAAAGTTATCCGAAAAACGTGAGCTAAAAACCTAATTTTCAAAATTCGTCCATTTTTGGATGCATATATCTCCGTAACGGTTCGGAATTTCGATAAAACGCATATAATCAAAGTTATAGAAAATTTTATCAGCTTTCATTTACTATAGGACATAGTTCATCGAAAAATGCACCGTTTCCGAGATATTCGCGAAAAACCCCAAAATGGGACCTTTAATGACCCCCCCCCCTCGAGCGGCACCCCCACCCCCCAGGACTTTTAGTATGTCAATCAGGGGACCTCCACCTACGTCTGTACCAATTTTGGTTTGGGTTCTATTTTTTTCTACCTCAATGTCTCTATTTCCTGGACTAAATACTTCATCATAAATATAATTTCATATGTAAACATGCGCATCGCAAATGATTGTCAAATGTGGTGGTTAAACTGTTGAATTGTATCAACACTACAAGTTGATACATTGTGACACGGTAATGACTGTCTTTGGCTCCCCTGGTCGTAAACCATATGTGAGAAAAATGTTCAGAGTATTGATCTATTATTTTCTGTAGGACGAAAATTTGGAATAACCTTCAGAGCTAAGACCATGTGTGTTATCGTCTGGAATTACCCCTCACATATATCAACCAAAATTATAAAACGTTCTATTCATGCGGAATCCAGTGTTTTGATAAGGCCTTTTGGCTGTTTGGCATTCGTTATAACTTTATTAATTCAAATTAATAAATTTGGATTTTGAAAAAATATTGTAATTTTTTCTTCATTCTCTTGAGTTTTTTCTCTAGATTTTACCTGAATTTGTTGTGGAATAATTTAGATACCTTATGTATGAGTCCAAATCATTTTATTTCTTGTGAGTCAATCTAACTGCGATTTTTTCAAAATTATTAATGTATCTTTCACAAATGAAATTACTTTCATAGATTGTTTTAGGCATTAAAAATGCCTTCTAATTCAACCTCAGGGAAAGTACTGGTTTGTTAGGTAGACATTTCACAGGTAAGGTTTATTCATAATCTATGCCGATTTTATTTACCTTGCCTACACTTGATAGTTTGCAGTGTTTTCAATTGTTTTTTTGCACTGTGTATTTACCAGTATGATATTTCTTGCAGGTTTGGGCTGGATAGCTCGATAGGGCAACGAATTCTTCCAGTGGAGACGGCAGTGATCCTCTGGCGGTTGGTTTTCACTGTCAGGGAACCTCCCATTCTTGAGCGGTGGCTCAGGTTCGTTGAGTCGCACCGGGACCACGTACGCGGTGTTCCACGTGACACATGGAACATGTTCCTCAACTTCAGCGAAGCTGTCGGGGACGACCTGTCCGTCTACGATGACACCGAGGCGTGGCCATCCGTCTTCGACGACTTTGTCGAGTTTGACAACGACCAAGCCAACCAAAACATTTCCAACAAGGATAAACCCGAAGAGAACATCTTCCGCTGACAGCGCAGGGTATCCTTCATCTCATTTTAAACTTGCTGTGATCGTTTCCTCGTGGCTTCTGTTCGATTTTGGAAGGCCCGGAGAACAAGCCCGCACCCGACTGCACATGTTCCTGAGACTGTTGTGAGTTCGTCGCAACTAAAACGACCTCCTGTAATGTTCTTCGAAGGTAAAAAAAAGCAAAGGTTATCATAATCCAAAACGAGTTATGCATCTTAAGATATAATCGGTCTTTGCTATTCACTGAATTCCTTGGCCAAGGATGAATACACTGGTACGCGACGTATGTCAATGTGTGTTGCATTTTGATTGGAGGGGATTACTTGATGTATTTTTTAAATCTGATTCTGATGACTTTTTAAAATGATTGTATTGGTATGAGTTGGTATTAGTGATGGATTAGTAGCTGACTGGTAGCTTTCCATCCTACCAGTTGCTGGATTCACTGCAGTGCATTACTAGACTTTCAAGGATGGCTGGGGTATGAAGGAGCTTTTATATCTAAGGGCCGGTTTATGAATCACACTTATCCAATGGATAAGGGGGATTTATCGGATGGATAGCGTTATCCGCCAGATAACACAATAGAGGGTGTTTATCCATCCCTAGTTAAACCTATCTGACGTTTTAATTTATCTGGCCCCTGGATGGCTGGATAATAATTATAAATGGAGTTTAATGATATACTTTCTAACCTCAAACAAGTTTATTTATTTACAAAAATCTTATTTGAATCTCGTTTGATTGTCTTTATTTTTGTACCTTCCAATGGAGTGGATGTTTGGGGATTTGTTTTCAAGTAGCAGCAACGGCGAAGATTCTATCATAGCATAATTCGTTCAATGGAAAAGAAGACTGTATATACCAACTAAGATCCCGTGTGGTTGGACAAAGATACTGTTATTTACATTCTAACACATATCGAAGATGAAATCAGTCCACAACTTACTGTTCACAATAAATCATTCATAATAATTCAGGTTGCAATATCGCAATTCGTGTATGAATTCCTCTTTCTGGAAATGCAGCAAATGGCAAAAATGTGGTAGTCTCTTTTTTGGCGAGCTTGGTAGCATGACGGACACTGTTGTGTTGTGGACATCAGACCCAGTTTTTTTAATAGTCGTTCCATGAAGAAAATGTAGCTCCTACTCTACTCTGTGGTAGCTCCACGTGTAAATCGCCATTATTCTGTCGCCTACAGACACCAATGAGGATGCTAACGGCACTATCTGCCAGACAGAATTTATCTGAGGGATAATTTTATCCGCTAGGTAATTCGGCATTGATAAACGACTCTCATGCTTTATCTGGAGTGTAGCGCTATACTCAGTATATGTAGATAATTGATAAACCGGTCCTAAGGGCTGGTGTCCGCAGGCGACAAAATAAGGGCGATTTACACATGGAGCTATATTTTCTCCATGGATCGACTATTAGGCTGTCCGTCCAGTGGACGCGATTTCACGCAAAGAGGCGAACAGGCAAAAAGAGGCGAATTCGCGCGAACGGTTCACCTCCCTTCAAACACACTGTCAACATCCATTTCGCTTGTTGACGCGTTGAAAAACAAACTGGTTTGATTCTCGTCGCGTTCGCCCCTTTTCGCCCCACTTCGCGTCTTGCACTGGACGGGCTCTCAGTTAAAACATTGTGTTTGAAAGGGAGACGAACTGTTTGCGCGAATTCGCCTCTTATCGCCTCTTCGCGCGAAATTGCGTCCACTAGACAGACAGCCTTAGAAAAACCGTCTGACGTCCACAAAACAACAGTGTCATCATCGACTGTATTAGCTCGGCAAAATAAGACACCACCACATTTTTGCTTTTTGCTTCATTTCTAGAGAAAGAAATACATGTATGAGTTGCGATCTTGCAACCTGAATTATTATGAATGAATTATTGTGATCAGTAAGTTGTGGACTTAATTTCATCTTCGATCTGTGTTATAAAGTAAAGAACGGTATCTTTGTCCAACCGAAACCTCAAAAAATGCGCACTCGTCCCATTTTAGTAGGTGATCTACATTTCCATTCAACGAAGTATGCTACGATAGAATCTTCGCCGTTGCTGCTGTTGGAAGACAAATTCACAAATATATCCATTGGAAGTTCAAAAATAAAGACTATCAAACTTGATTCAAATAGGATTTTTCTAAATAAATAAACTTGTTTGAGGTTAGAAAGCTCTAGATATCTCATTAACCTCTTGTTATAATAGTTATCCAGCCGTCCAGGGACCAGATAAATTAAAACGCCAGATAACGTTTAGCTAGGGATTGATCGTGTTACCTATCTGGAGGAGAACACTATACCTTAGATAAATCCCCTTTATCCATTGGATAAATGTGATTGGCCCTAAATGAAAGACACATTATCATAACTACAATCCATAATTGACTGAATATTGTCCTCCATAGCGCAGTGCAATAGGAAATGAAGGTATAAGTCGTCTTTTTCACAGCCTTAAAAATAAGGAATTCTTTGGGAACATCATGTTGGTTATCATATTGAATTTCATCTCTTACTCCCAGTGTCCGAAAACTACAGATGTTCAACTCAAAAATCTCGTTTTGTAGTTCTTTATTTCCAACAAATTGGTTGGTTTTCCCAACATGCAGCTAATCACCGAGAGTGAGTATATGTAGTATTGCATGCTACTAGTTTAGTGGCGAGGGCTGGCAACTGAATGCATCTTGATTATTTGTCAGTAATTCTGCCATTTCTGGAAAATCTATTATCAAAAGGAGTTTTCGGAAGACAAGTGAGCTTTCCAACCTTCCCAGTCTGCAGCCTGCGACCTCTGCTCTGCATCCCCACGGGCTGCAGGTCTTGTGTCTCTTCATCAAGCCACCAACTTCTTGGTCTTCCTCTTCTCCTAGATTCTGTCGTTGGGGTTAGTACTGATTTAGGCTGATCGTCCACTGTACGCGATTTCATGAGAAAAGCTGTTCACGCGAATTCGCACTTGTTCGTTAGTTCCCAGTTCCTAGCTACGCGAGCCCGGACTGAAAGCTCTTCAGTTTCGTGACTCGTTTTGTGAAGTGTTTCCTTTACTATGTATATTGTATCTCTGAGGTGAACAATGCCACTTGCAGAGCATTTAAGGCAATTCTATGCATTTTAGTATCCGAATCTGGTGAGAAAAACACGAGAAAGGAGAGTAAGCATGAGAGGAAATTGGGAAAGACTTTTTTTTCCAGAGGAGGCAGAATGGAAAATGGCCTAATTTGCTGGAATATCCTTTCTTCGTGGCTAGAGCATTTTTCAGTTATAGCATTTCCAAGTCAAATTCAACTTTTCCCAAGTCAAATCCAACCTTTTCCAAACCAAATTCAACCTTTCCACAATTTTTAGGGAATGAATAGATCTATACAGTAGGTAATTAAGCAGGTAGGTAGGAATTGTGGTATCACTTAATCATTAGTAATGACATCCTATACCGAAAGGCTCGTGGGTAGAAGTGATGATCTTGTAGTATAGCGAAAGATCTGTTTTTACACGAGTTATTCTTGAAAAATGGTCACACATGAAAACAGTGAGACTTGTAAACACAAAATAGTGACCCCTTCATGTTTTTGGTGGTGTGTGCTTAGCATTTTGTGGCGGTTTAGTCAACGTAATTTTGTAGCATAAATTGAGAGCTTTTCAACGAGTTGTGAACGATTTTCAAGAGGTGTAAACTTAGAGAGTTATTTTTATACAGCTATGGGTAGTTTGCTATGATGGTGAAAAAATTACCGTACTAACCAAATCTCGTAATAAGCAAGGTACGTCTACCTACCTACTTTGGTACTTTGGGATACCCAATAGCAAGCTCGTGCTTACGAGCCTTTCGGTATAGGATATCGTTCCTGTGATTTCTCAGTACCTACCTGCTTGATTACCTACTGTGTACTTCTGTAATAGCTTAAAGATGATAAGCTTTTGCTAATTACAAGTTTTGCAGACGGTCATGATCTGTCAGCCAATCAGTTCAGGGATGCACTCACCATTAGACATGGTCGAACACCCCTTGGTCTACCAAGTAACTGTGACGGATGTGGTGCCATTTTCAATGTAACGCATGCCCTGAACTGCAAAAAAGGAGGATTGGTGAAGTGGGGTCATGATAGTGTGCGGGATGACACAGCAAGACTTGCAGCGCTGGCTTGGGGAGGAGTTACCACAGAACCAGTGTTACATGAGGCCAGTGGTGAAAACCCGGCTCTGATTGCCGATATTAAGGTAGAAGGAGTCTGGGAGAGTGGGAGGCCGGCGTTCTTTGACAATCGCATCGTTAATGCTGACGCCACCTCTCACTGTTCCCAAGACTGGCCGAGTGTGGCAAAGGCAGCAGCCAGGGAGAAGCACCGGAAGTATGACCAGGCTGCTGAAGACTTAAGAGGGTCATTCTCGCCTCTCATATGCTCGTATGATGGGGTCTTGTATAAAGAATACAGAGTATTTGTAAAGAAAATTACCCTCACCCTGGCCGAAAAATGGAAAAAGGCATACTCCCAAGTTCTTGGCTGGGTGAGGGTTAAGCTCCAATTCTCCATCATACGAGCAGTTTCACTCAGGCTACGTGGAGCGTGTCGAAAAGTGAGGTCCATTGGTTTGGAAGATGGAGCTGCCCTCACGCTACTGGAAGACTGAGTAAAAAAAGAAAGCGATACCTACTACAAGAAACTAAAAATTTCAACCCCCCCCCCCCCTCCAACATAAAAATAAATTAAATTATATTATTAAAGATGATAATAATCGGGGAAAGATTGACTTTGGTTTGGAAAAGGTTGGATTTGGCTTGGAAATGTTATATTTTCGAATGTGTAAAAATACATTTGAATAAATATGTTCTGTCAAAATAAAGGACTGTTTAACGAGATCAAATAAACCAAACCAGCAATCACCTGTTCCTACTCCGATTTCATCCCTCAATTGCTGCTGTATGTTCTGCATGTGGTATTGTGGCAGCTTTTGATCCCTTATTGCTGGTCTTTATTGTACCAGAATAATCAATTTCTTTACATTCATTCTTGAATATGGCCAGCCATGCTTTCCCGAATTCAAGCTAGATTGAAGTTTTTTGCTTGCTCTTGGTTTGCCCAAACTCAAGCAAAACTACTGCTCCCAGTGGATCGGATCTCACAAAAAACCTCTTCTTGAACTGTTCGCGCCAAATCTTGCCTCTTTTTGTGTGAAATCTCATCTAGTGGAAGCTCAGCTTTATGCCCTTGATCCATCCTCATTCTGTCCACGTGTCTAAGCCACTATTTTGTTGGTAGACTGCATCTTTGTTTTTCTGAATGTAGAAACTTCTCTATGGAAATGGATCTAGCTCGAGTTTCATGATTTTATGAACTACTTCCTATTCGCTTGATGTCGCCCGACTTCCCTTGAAGCTTTGTAGTTTTGTTATGCCTGACACTGTTTACATCGCTTGTCCTGAACATAAGCCTCCGTTTCCGTTAATTACCTTAGGAGTCGTTCAATATCTCACTGAGATGATGCGACGGGTGGTTTCCGTTGACGATAACGGCATGAAACCTTAAACCAGTAATCTCCCCACCGAAAATTGGGTCATTGATGACAGGATTATGTCTTAAGAATTTATATGCCTGTTATTATAATCAGTTGCTGTGATTTAGTCATGGACACGCCATTTTGAGGTATATACATCTGTACTTACCTACTAACTTATTCTTTGCATCCTAGTGTTGTTTTCGTTGTAAAAACGTGGGTAGTAAGAATATTGCTATTCATACTTTGATAGCCACCCTCTATTCTAATATTTACTCACGGGGATGAATAATCCATACTATTTCCCAGTGCTTGTACTGTGATTTTAAATGAAAAAAAGTACACTGATTTTTCATTTTTAATTGAAAGCCCTTTCCCTAGCCCATCCTGAAGGTTTATTTTATTTTTCGGAATGATTTACCATCACCTTCTGATTGAGTGCAAAAATATTTAAACTGGGATCGATTATACTAGTTTTCCTCCAATTTCAAGACTTGTTACTTTACCCAAAGGTAAAAGATGTTTAAGAATCGAATACCTATCAGGTCAAGAAGTGGCACTGCTATCGTAATAAAATACTATATACCTAATTTTTTTCTTTTGTATTTGTGATTGTTTTAATGCGAATAAAAAAATGCAAATTGTGATTTATTAATGTAATATTTATATACATAGATTATAATATGTATGATCTTGAAAGCTTGTAGGTACTATTATATCTGAAGTTATTCATTTTAGTTGTAATGATTTTTTCTCTCTTTAAATTGGCGTTGCAATTACGTTTTTAGTGGTGGAAGCGAAGTGCAAGGGGAGGAAGTTATGGCTCGTGGGCCACAATCAGTTTAGAACTTGTTATTTATTAATAATTATTATTTATGAATTTTTTTCTATTTATTTCCTTCTATTTGTTACATCTGTATACTGATACTTGTAGGGGAAAATTTTGAAATTGTAAATGAAAAAAATTAATGAAAAACTTTTTCGAGTTCGTTGTTGGTAGTCGATTTCAGAAGTTCAAGTCCCATTGCACTTTCTTCCTCTGCGATATGAGTGCCAAATGTGGAAATAATGAATGAACTAGAAGAATTGAACTTATTCCGGCCTATTTTTTGTATGTATATTCAGCAGGGAAGAGGTCGGTTGGCCTCGGGAACTTTTGAGCTGAATTCGTTTTGGTGGGTGTACCTACAAATATTCTGTTCATATTTGTGGAACCCAGAGCGCAATGGTTTTATAAGAAAGTGATATTTTAATGAATATCGAGTTGTTTCGTGAAATGCTAAGTTGATGAGTGTATAAATTTGGAGTGAAAGTATCGATGGGATTTGGAGTTGATAAATCCTGGTATTCATCCATGAAGAAAGTTCAGTGAACGAAGAGGGAAAGGGTCCAAGTCCAAGAAGTAGCAGTCGAGCGAGGTCACTGTCCCGGTGTGTTTTGACTCAGTAGGTTTGTTCCAGCATGCTTGAATTCATATACTATATAGAGCGACACAGCTGGTTTGACGTTCCATCTTGGTTCTGTTCTTGTACTCTGTTGACCCTGCAGTGTTCCAGCAAAAATTCTCGTTTTCAGTTCCGTTTCGTTAAAAAATTGCCATTTCACTCCCCAAGAAAGTTCATTGGTTTACTCCACCATGCCTTTTCACTCCCTTTGAACTCGGTTTATCCCCCTTGATTGAATGTTTTAATAAATCTTCAAGTACGGGTACTTGGGGGTACGTATCAAAAATTAAATTAACGTCTATAATTGAGTCTAGTTTTGAGTTAGGAATCACTGTGGTAGTTCCTTTTCTCGCACGTAACCACCTATCCACATCACCGGCCAACTTTATATGATAGTGAAATAATATATGAAATATACGGAATGACATATTTTGCTTCCTCCCGCCCACAAACTCTCTGTCCGCACATTGTAATGAATTAATTTCCTTACCAGTTTTTCGCCTTAACAGTTTGAACTAGCCAGGTAGACGGAGTTGAGCCCTCTCGCAGTCACTAACAGTCTAAGGCTGTCCGTCCAGTGGACGCGATTTTGCAAGAACAGGCGAAAAGAGGCGAATTCACGCGAACAGTTCGTCTCCCTTTCAAATACACCGTTTTAACTGAGAGCCCGTCCACTGCAAGACGCGAAGTGGGGTGAAAAGGGGCGAACGCGACGAGAATCAAACCAGTTTGTTTTTCAACACGTCAACAAGCTAATTGGATGTTGACAGTGTGTTTGAAGGGAGGTGAACCGTTCGCGCGAATTCGCCTCTGTTCGCCTCTTCGCGTGAAATCGCGTCCACTGGACGGACAGCCTAATGGAGTGAAAAGCGACAGAGCAAAAACTTACCTTCACAACCCTGGAGCAAAAGTGGTGTGACCCGTTCCAGTGCCCTGAGTTCAGGAGTTGGGCCCTTGCTCCAAAACGGTGACAGGATTGTCAACCGAACACTAAAAAGACAACCTAGCTGAGAGTATATATCACTCTGTGTATAACACCTTCACAATAAATTGTTCTGTGACATGTAGGAAACAGTTGACTTGCAGAAAAAATTATTTGGCTTGGCCACAGCTGAGCTTGAGGAAGGTTTGTAATAGGTTTTCCAATAGTGTTCCACCTGTTCAGTTCATTTACTGAAAAATCTTTGAGTTCATCCCCACCACCTTGGTTCTCGCAGTGAACTAGTTGTATTCCATTCAAGTTCTCTTGGCAGCGCTGGACAAACCTAGTGAGTGAGGAAGTGAAGATGCTTGCTCTAGCTCGATATATTATTGGTTAGGTTGGTGACCTAATCAGGGTAAGGCAAATAGTCATCGATCCTCCCCCTGATTGGGCTCCTATAGTTGAATAGAGTTATGTCCTACTGACTGCGCCAAATTTTACGACTCAAAGATGATAGATACCTCAACAGAATTCTAACACATGCCTTCTCTTGAGAGATGCATAGAGAAATTAATCCACTCGGTAATCGATGCCAATTTCAAACCTCTTCCACTGCTGAGTTAACCCTGAATCTTTAAATCTTCCTTTACTTCTATCCATTAATAAATTTTCTTCCAGTTTATTTGATACAATAAGACATATTACGCACTAATCTGGCACTACTATTCTATCATTAATTCTCTTTGGCACTCATTCCCCTAAAAACTTGCCTCAAAAATCCCTCCAATTCTATCGAATTCTCGCAACAAAAGTTTAAAAGTCGTACCTATATTTTAATTTCCATTATCACGTACCTACGTTTAATATTTTTATTTTGGCCAGACTGCTTATCTATTTCATTAATTAACGTAGTGTTAAGCTTGATTTAATGCAATTATCGACTGGTTTTACCTTAATTTTTGTTGTCGTGCCAAACGCCTATCCTGTCTTCCGTTTGATTACATCCTTCCCTGATTTTTTTCCCCTTAAATTCATTTTAATTAAATCATTGATTAAGTGGTGTAATTATGTATGCTCTTGTTAGAGAACGTTTTTGTATTTGACTCATTTTCGCGACATGATGTTGGCCTACTTGAAACTTTTGATTCCTGATATTTGTATTCATGTGCGTATCAATAATTCATATAGAAATATGAGTACCTATTTGAATAATTAGAATTGACAAAATATAAAAAGGTGATTTCACAATTTATTTTTAAATAGGTACTAAGAGATGTTTTTGTACACCTTTATTTCTCGAATCAATAACGAACTTTTTAATCAGTATTATCATTAACAATATTTTGTCTGAAAAGGGTTTGCAGTATAAAAATAGAATGGTAATGAGTCAGTTAATGATTCCGTAATTGTTTTTCATTTCTACATCCTGTGACGCTTTCTGTTTTTTTCGTCAGTTATTCCTGGTCATGAGGAGAAACAACCGTTGTAGATATTTTTGACATTTTATGTCTTTACTTGGGCACATAAACGAGAAAAGCGTTAAAAAAAAGCGTTAGGTTGGTTTTTTGATGATTTCCGCTTACAACCGAGTCGTTGCTAGGGAAATGGTACTTCGTCGTTTTTCATCCCACAAAATTCGTTGACCACACGTTCGAAAGCTCTCGATTTATCCAACTATATTATGTTAACTACTGCGAAGTGCGTGGCCAACAAGCTGAGTTATGAGCATGGTTATTTGAATAATTGTGTACACTCAGGTGATCATTCTCAATAATCCATTGAGCTGTAATTTCTTACTTGACGATGCCCAGGGTCCGGATCAGATGAGTGGCTCTTAAAGATAATTTCTATGCTTTACACTCTAGGAAGCTGTAATTTCGTTTGTAACCTCTTTAAGACATTTACTTGACGATGCCTAGGGTACGGATCAGCTGAGTGGCTCTTAGAGCTTGCATACGAGTCTACAACGAAAGACATGAAATGTCCCAATGTGTTGCAGACTCGTATGCAAGCGTATTTCAATTTTAAAACTACGAAATATCTGAATTTTCACTAAGCAAAAAATCTTATCTGAAAGATTCAAATAAAGCTGTTGGAAGAATTTTCAGAACTTTTTCATATGGATGCAAAATGAAAATGACGAATAAGAGGAAATCATATAAGAAAGCATGAGACCAAAAGTCTATGTAAAATTTGTTTTGAAACTCAAGAAATGCTAAAATTCCATCTCAACTTCTTCGTCAGTGGACATTTTTCCCCATCAATTTTTCAATATCTCACATAACTTTGTTTACACCTGCATGCAGTATTGTGCATTCTGCACCTACTGAACTCTGCTTTGATGACAAATTCAACGATGTTTTTGCTATTATCACTCGGAACTTGTATTGTTTTAATTGTAATCCTTGTTCTTTCTTGGCCCCATAAGTAGATATCTGGATTCGTCTAGAATGACAAATACTGTTAAACATATATACGAATCAAAAATATTTGAAATCTCCACGTTTTGAAAAGGTCTCTCTATCTACTAAATTATTTTCATCTGCGTTTTTTCTTACAAAAATTGAGTCAATTTTCCATATGTAACTCCCGTGCTCTCATATATACTACGATTTTGTTATTACTCTGAGAGGCTCTGGTAATTCTAAAATACCATTAAAAACATCATCTTTTATGGTTACTGGAATAGACCAATAGCATACTTATAGAAACCATGATGAAATAACTTGTATATAAATATCATAGTTGACAACTTCTAGGTACCTTCTGTTGAACGAAATATTATCAATGATATTTTTCAGTTATCTTTCTAAATTTTTCCGTTGATGGGGAGAAAAGGCTAGATGCTTCCCTGGTAGGTAACATGGAAGGTGATTTTCATACTATGTATATCATTTCCAAGTCGAATTCAACCTTTCCCCTACTATTTGGGAATGACGCAAACATCAATAGGCTTTAAACGTATTGTCTTTATGCTATTACACGAGTACATAGTAGGTAATTGAGCTGGTAGGTAACTGTGAAATCACTCAATCATTAGTAATGGCATCCTATACCTGGAAGACACGTGAAGTGAAGAAGGATCTAAGCATCCTAAAGATAAATACACTGCCAAGGACATGGCACAGAAGCTTCCTCGTGGCTTCAACAAGAAAATTACGGTCACGCATGCGCTGAGCGTACCGCTGATTCAATCATGATGAAACTGATAGGTGACCATCTAGGGCTAAATCCACACTATTCCTGAAAATTTCATTGAAATCCGATCAAAATTGTGGAAGTTATGGCTGTGGCAAGGAAATATAGACAGACAAACGCTCGCGCATGCGCACAGCGTACCGCTCATTCAATCATGATAATTGTCGCAAGGGACTTCGAGGGTCCTTCCCCGCTTCATCCCTGAAAATTTGACCAAGATCTCTTCAACATTGACGGACTTATGAGTGTAACAAGAAAATCACGTTCGTGCATGCCCAGAGCCTACCGCTGGTTCAATCATGATGAAACTAATAGGGGACCATCTAGGACTAAACCCACAACATTCCTGAAAATTTCATTAAAATCCAATCGAAATTGTGGAAGTTATGTCTGTGACAAGGAAACGTGGACCGACAGACGGACGGACAGATAGACACGAAACCAATTTTTTTGTTCAGGAGGCCAAGAAACGCAAAACGCGAGTGGAAATTTTGATTTTGTAGCACAATTTTTTGTGTGTTCGAAATGAAAACAAAGCCTCCGCTGCTTGCAAACTCGGAAGCAATAAATTTAAATTCCTATTTATATTTGCGAAACTCACTAATAATTGGGGAAAGGTTGAATTTGATTTGGAAATGCTATAATATAGCATTATATATATATAGCATTATGTTCACCTGGTTTCAGAATGCTAATCAATTTATTTGTAGCTGTATAATACATATAACTTTGTATGAAAATAGGTAATTAGTTCTTCTCAGTTAGTTGATGGAAACAGGCAGGTAGTTCTTCTCATGACTGGGCGACTGACTTGTAATCTATTATTGTTTTAACAAATTATTTTGCGTCGTTGAAATTCCTGAGATCCACCGGTTTGTCAATGACTTCGTACTTGGAATTTGTCAGTATTTTGAAGTCTCTTACTTTGTATTGTACTTATTGTCCAGCGGTGATTAGAATGACCTATTACTTAGTGATTACGAAGGACTTGAGGAAATCATGATGTACTATATCCCCTCCTTGAAATAATAGATACCAATTGGTTAATAGACAATAATTGTCGTGCGTAAAAATTAACTACCTTAATTAAATGAAATTTACATCAATAATTAATTTTCCATTTGAGAAAAATGTAATAGGAAATTGAGAAATTAATTGGTTTGTATGTATAATAGATTAATTTGGCTATTTGTATTCACTGCTAAATGACGTAGTACTGTAATGCACAATGGTTGACTTTGGCTTTCTGGTTAGGGGTTGTACATTTTAGGGAGGGGGTCTTGGGTTGAGCTAAGGTTCTAAAGGCTTGGCTGTATAGACGAACGTTTCAATTAATTCGCATATCATCTTCGTTTTAACCTTTATGCTGGCCACAAATTCAAGGAGGCAGTTGATGATCTAGAGGTTGGAATTAGGGTGAATGGTGAACGAAACAGCTCCATCTAGTATGATGATGATACCGTGCTGTTTGGCTGAGAGCCTGGAATATCTGCTTCTTCTGGACAGATGTTTATAAGCTAGCCATCAGGTCAATCACGATCAATGCTCTGAAAGCCAAATGGATGATTTTTGGTTGGTCTCCTCATGATGCTGCAAAATTGAAAATCAATGGCTGGCAAATTGGAACATTGAGATGTTTTAAATACTTAAGGTGCTTCGTCAATGACTCCATGGATCCAGGTATCGAGATCAAGTGCAGAATCGAGGTTGCTCGTTCCTTTTCTTGAAAATGAAAATTATTTTCTGCATTATGAGCCTGAATTTTTCTCCAGTGGAGGATGATGATGTTATTAGTGGTCCATCCTAATACGAAGCAGAGACTTTGGACCCTTAAAGCTGCCACCCCTGGTCCTTAAAAATGTGGCTTTTGTGTGATCTGTTGTATTCCTTTGGTAGCGTATCTGTCAAACTAGGAGGTTCTTCTGTGGGCTCAAATTCAAACCAAACTTGTGGTCACATTAAAGTCCCGGTAAGATGTAATATTTGGAGTATATATATATTGAGATGTTCTGGGTATATACTACTTCAATTAATTATGAAAGGAAGATTGAGGATCATCATGGCGCCACAAGGAGATGGCACTCTTGGCTGTACAATATGAGAGAGTGTACAGGGATACAGTGTGGTGAGGAGCTTTTCAGAACAGCAGAGGACCACATATCTCTTGCCACAGTGATTGCCTCTGTTCGGTAAACTGGACAGGCACAGAAAGAAGAAGATCATCTTCATGCTCGGAAGGGTGAATATTTGATGTGATGGTGGGTTTATTATATATTGTGAGACAATCAGAATAAGGCATACGGATGAAATAGATGGTCCCACAGCATCCAAAACACGAGTCCCAGTGTTTCACAGCAACACACCGACATTTGCGCTCTTAGTGATTGTTGAGAAGTATTGGGAAAACCACATCAGCATTTCACTACTCGTCTTGTGATTTCTCCCTTGTCACTGGCCAGTGGATCGAAGTGTAAAAAGTCTTGGATTGGTGGTGATGAGCAGAGCTCATTGAACAGTTAACAGCTGAAGAAGAAACAATTCTCTTAATTACCTGAGCTTACTTGCAGGAATGGAAGATGGCTCTTTAACTTCCTTTCCCCCTAAAGATCAATCAAGCTTATTGCTCGTATGAAAATGACCAAATGCTCTGCCCGCGCAAGGGTCAAGTGTTTCTGGTGGGCAGAGATACCAGAAGTAGCAAGGATGCTGAAGAAGGAGGAGGTGGGAGAGAAGAGTGAAAGGAAGTGCTCCTATGAAATTACACCAGTCGAGGTAAAACCCCCTCAGGATGCGGGTGGTGATACCACGGAGCGCTCCTGCCAAAATGCCCTACTCGAGTAACTTCGTGGCACTTTTCCCGCGCCATGCCTCGGCCACAGCCATGACCTTGATGTTTATCATCCCCTTCAGCTCTGATACTACTTGCCGCAGGTTATTTCTGTCATACTTATTTTATCCCACCTGGACAATCCAATGTACCTGAAAATTTACCTCAACACTTACCTATCTGATTATACTCAGTAGTACGACCATCTCATATTATTAAACCTCGAGCATAAGATAAAATCTATAAAAAATACAACTTCAACAAGATGTTAACTTGTCCATCTTCACGACCTAAGAATTCAAACTCCATCATGCGCTGAACACACTCACAGAGATGGCTATGAACCAAGTAATTTCTTAGGCTACCAGAATCGTCCGAAAACCCAAGGTCTTTAAACCCCCCCACTCCTTTCCGTAAGCAAGCCACAGCCAATCACCACATGTTCCCTACACTACGTCATCACAGAATGTTGAAATTCCTTTTTTGTGCTCTTTTTTGAAATGCCAATTTTCAAATAACTCCAATAAAAATTATGGATGTCATTATTTATCAGTTTAACGATATTTTCACAAACTTTTTAGAGAGAAAGAAAGAGTGAAAAAAAGGAAAGTTTCTTTCAATAAAAATAATTTCCCATTATCTTGGCAACATGTTAGTATAATAGTGTCACGACTTAATTGCCAGGTAGACGATAGGGGCTGGTCTAATCATCTAATTAATGCTGGACAGGAGGTACATACGAGTCTTTGTTATTTCTTTTGCCTTGTTGTTTTCTCTTCCTTAGATAAGTATGTAGGCACCTAATGACTTTGTTTTATTTAATATTATATTTTACTTATAATAACTCGATATCCTACATGTATTAAGTGAATTCGATCGCCGTTTCATTTTCTGGTGATAATGAAAATGATTGAACGACAAACTCGGATGATAACAGCGTGTGTAAATTATTCGTGTGTGATTGAAAGTGAAGGTGTTCTGAAAAAAACCCTAATGTTTTTTTTTTTTTACAGTGACTTTTCAATTTAAAGTGTTCAGAATGGTGTTTTTCCTATGGTCTACTTCTCCGTAGAAAAAAAAGATTTGTTTATCTTAAAAACTTGCAATGTTTTAGGAAAAGGATTACATAGGTATTTAATTTTAAAAGCTGTGCAGTTGAAGAGACGAATGAAATAAAATTATTTTAGTATAATCTGAGGTTTTCCTTTCACATCCATTTCGATTGTCTCAAAGCAGATCGCCTAAGACAATTTTAATTTGAATGAGTCTGCTGATCAGGGTGCCTCATTCAAAATTTAAAATGTTCAACTGTAACATTTTTTAATGTATGTATGTATGTTTATATGTATATATATATATATATATATATATATATATATATATATATATATATATATATATATATATATATATATATATATATATATATATATATATATATATATATATAAATATATATATATATATTAAATGTCGTAGAATCGTGCTAGAAACTTCGAATAAATGATAATCGACCCAAACGCAGCAATCTGTCGTGAAATTATCAGGATTGGGGCCAAACAAATGATTCCTCCTCTTTCGCCGAGCTTTCGATAAATTTATTATCTTCTTCAGGGCTCAGAGGTGAACTGCAGTGCGAAAATCACACCACTCAGCGACCAACTCAGTAAATTATGCATCAAAGGTTGCAAACAGGTACAACTCAATGAAGAAACTAAAAACCAGTCTATTGCAAATTAAAAAAGAAGAAGAAGAAAATAACATCAGGCAGTCACAAAATTATACTAATAATTCTATTTTCTTAAATAGCATCAACATCAAACAAGGCAACAAACACGGTGGGTTGTTGTTGATGCCATTCGAAGACCTTCAAATCAGCTCAAACATAGACAATTTTGAAAAATAAAATTTCTGAAAATCTTTAAAACTTTACTACTTTTTCAAAAAAAATCCTGGAAACTGGCAAATCTCATGAAAACTACTTCATCTATTACTCTTTCCAACGATATAGTCAATTTTACTTTTACTTTGTTATTTAGGGGAGAAAATCATGTTTCAATGTTAAAAAATGTGGGGTTTTCAATGAAATCGTTGGTTTTCTCGAAAAATGACCCTCCATGAACCTACAAGTATGAGGTCGGTTTCTACGTATTTTTAAACGCTGGATCAAATGGTAACGCTTGCAGATCTCTCCAGCTACGTTATAATTGAGTTTTACACTTTAATTAAGTAGTTTTACCCCATAACACACATACATTTAAGCGTAACAAACAAACTAAAAATTTGTGAGTTTAAGTGTAAATCTCGGTTATAACGGAGTTGGAGAGATCTACAAATGTTACCATTCGATTCAGCGTGGAAAAATACGTAGAAACCGACCTCATACTCGTAGGTTCATGGAGGGCCATTTTTCAAGAAAACCATCGATTTGTTGGAAAAAACCACTTTCTTCAACATAAGAATAGTAAAGTTTTAAAGGTTTTCAGAAATGTTATTTGCTCAAAATTGTCAATGTTTGAGCTGATTTGAAGGTCTTCGAATGGCACTTTTTAAGAACCCAAGTACACTATTCTTATAGGAAATTCAACGCTGATTTCGGAAATGAAGTCAAAAGTTGAAATTAAATGAGGCAAAGTGGAGAAATTGGAGTTTAAAAGGAAATAACCTTTAAAAAATCATATCTCCAGTACGGATAGAGATAAAAATATGCGGTTAGCGGCTTTTGACTACATTTCTATGCAGACTAACGAAAAAAATTTTCGCCACTTCTTCGATTCCACCCTATACACGAGTCTATCATCAGCTTGCCATAATCTCAATTATTAAAGCTAACAGCCTCAGTTACATTTACTAGGATAAATTATTATATTCAAGTTTGATTTTTAATTCGAACATTTATTCTAGAGGTAAGTTGGTGTGGTGTGGGTTCTGCTCATGTGTAGGAGATAAAAAGTACCTTCTGATTTTTTTTCTGTAAAGGCGTGAATGACATTACGTCACACGGTTTGTTATCAACACCCACTTCGCATCGCAAGGTTTAAATCTCGTTGGTATAAACGCCCACCTTGTTGAAAATAATAGAGCTCGTGTTAAATTAAAACAAGGGCACGATCCGAAGTGTTTATCGAAACCGGAGCGAGGGAGTTAGGTAGCCGCAGATATATTATTATATCAACGACCCAAGATTAAACTATTTCAATAAATAATTGGTTTAGTGAAGGATCACAAGTTAAAACTAGGTAGGAACAGCTACTGATGGAAATAGAGAAGTCAGTGGGCTTCTCAACCATAACTTTTCTTTATTTAGACAGTATACGTTTATAACAAGACTTTATTTTTTATTATCTACAACGTTCCTCCCCAGGAACTGGGTCTTCTTCAGGAAGACTAAATTTGAAATATCAAATTCAAAATTTGTAAAATAAATAGGTACTTATCCTCTTCTTTTATGTGATAAAAAATCATATTCAGAAATTCAGTTTAAGAAAATCAAATTTAAAATTGTAGGTAACTATGTTTTTCCATATGTTTTATCTAGTTCGTTGGTGACGGTTATTATAAATTTAGAGCCCCTCAATTTAATAGGTACGAGTAAATTTTGCTCGTTTTGAGTGTCTTTTCGGAAGATAATTGAATTTGAATTTCTTATCTTAACCATTTCTAGAAGTATTCTTTTTTGCAACCAAGTTTGATTCTCTTCCTACAATTTTGAAATTTTCGAAGTCCTTAGTATATCCTAAAGGTCTGCAATGGGCAACCAAACATTGGAGATAATAAAAAACCAGTTTAAGGACAGAAAGGAATTTTTTGTAGAGGCTTCTCAACCATACTTTGCAAACTATTATTATCCATAGATTTATACTAGCAGGTTCAGAGTGCTAAATAAACAGTTGCGTGAAACTGGAAAGAAAACGAATTAGAACGCTGGCAACCGCACCTTTCTATCTCAATCCGATACTTACCAAAATATGATTTTTGACATTTTATGTCTTCACTATGGCACATAACTCAAAACTTGTGACGTTACGGTGTGACGAAGAAAGCGTTATGAAAAATTTCTAATGATTTTCACGTACAACCGATTCGTTGCTACGGAACTTTAAATTCGCCAGTTATCATCGTACAAAAATCGTTCACCACTCGTTGGATAGCTCTCGATTTACCTAACCATATTACGTTAACCACTGCGGAGTGCGTGGCCGACAAGCTGCGGTATGAGCGTGATTGTTTAAATAATTGTTTACACACAGGTGATCATTCTCAATAATTTATATTGTGAACACGATTGCAAGCTTTATATAAGTAAAGACATAATTTTAAGACCAAACAACCGATAAACGAATTATAAAAATTAAAAAAAATATATATATAATAATAAAGTAAAGGTATAATAAATAAAGGTCGTGGTACGTGGTGTGGGTGCGGGAGGGGGCGCAAAGATATAAAATGTCCCTCGTGGTTGCGTACCTACTTGTACGAAAGCTGTACCCACCGTTTGTGTTTTGATACATTCTCTAAGCCACAATTCAGTTACTTTAAGATGAATTTGAACAATTAACAGCAACGTGGAAGCAGGAAGGGTCAACTTTGCAATGGTATAGTTAGGTTATCTCCAAAATCAAAATCATTTGCAATATTGCAATGCAAATTCTGATGCAAATTTTTTATGCAAAATCAAAATTTTAAATAGGTTTTTCTCGAGAAAATTAATTCGCAGGATTAAGGCGGATTTCAATTTAAGATTGTTATCAATTTAAGATTGTTATTGTGTTTAAGATTGTTTTAAGGTTGTTAGCTATTTTGGAGGTGAAGTTCATTTCGAAAGTTATTTCGACTTTCGTCTGACAAAGTGGTCTCGGTATAGTTGGTCCTTCAGTCCTCGGGGTAAAGTGAAGCAACTGTTTTGTGCGAATTTTATCAATGTTATTTTTGGTAGTTACTGATCATTTGTTCAAGAGGTTCATTCCTTTCCCACCCCCTAAGTGTATAAATTGTATATTTGTGAGTATTTCAATGATGGGGCCATCGTCTCCTGTGCTAATCCCACTTGCTTAGCACCGTAATATTCTGTGCTAAGGTGTTTTTGAATAGAACCATCAACAGTATTCTACGGTTCTTGATTAAAATCGACGGTATTATACAGTACTAGCGGGTTCACCCGTACGTTGCACAGGTTGACTTGAACATCATTATCAAATAGCCTGTGACCCATGATAAAGTAATTCCGATAGATTCGCCCACTCGGATCCCTAGTTGGTTCAGTGACGTTCAAAACGCTTTAAAATCCTCCCCCCCTCCCCTCACCACTGGGTCAGATTTCAAAAATTTGAAAAAATTGTCAAATTGTCTTTGACTTGAATTAGGGTAATCCAAACATATTCGACAATCAAATCCCCAGTTAGTTCAGTGATGACAAATATACCCCATTCCCCCCTCCTCCCCCTAAAACACCCCCTATGGGGCAGATCAACAACTACACCTTTTAAAACTTCTCTGGACTTCCACAAATAATTTAAGACCAAAATTAGCCAAATCGGTCCAGCCGTTCTCGAGTTTTAGCGAGACTAACGAACAGCAATTGATTTTAGTGAATTTTTGAAGAAAATTAAGCTATTGCTCTCGCCTCAAAATTTGTAGAATGTGAATTTTTGAAAAAAATTTATGCAGAAATCCGTTTCAGGCTATTCTGAATCATATTCTGAAGTTTAACGCATTTTTGATGTATGTATGTATGTAGTATGTATACATGTATGTATGTATATATGTATGTGTCATTCCAGACGATAACTGTCCGTAGAATTGTGCTAGAAACTTCAAACAAATTTTAAAATGTTAAGGACACAAAACGAAAGTTCAAGTTCGTTGGCCAGCATGATCGGATTACATCTTCGGGTTGAAATTTTCAAAATGTAGTCAACATTTTAAAATAGCCTGTTTTTTTGCGATTTGTTGTGCTAAATAATTTTTTCAGCATACTAACATGTGGTATATTCGGAATCAGCGTAAAATTTTCTATAAGAATATGTATCAAGTTTTCAAAAATTTCAAAGTTGAAAAATCAGTCAAAAATCGAAATAATGCCGTTCGCTAGTTGTAAAAATCGGCAATATTTGCATGAAACATTGTCCAAATTCAGATTGAACTACTCTTATGGAAGTATCCCTGTATACCCATCCTAGAACCATGCTGTTTAAAACGTAGGTAGTAGGTGCTTGTTTAAAAAAAAGAAAAAAAAAAAAAAAAAAAAAAAAAAAAAATCACAACTGATGAGTTTACTCTGTGAAATATTCCGTCCTCCGATTCTCTCGGTCGCTCTCTTTAATGTTTTACGCTCAACTGTTTTAGGACTTGATGTAGCTTTAATACTGACTGTGGTTTAGAAAATATCAGCCATGAAATTATGAAGAAGTTCTATTTATGTACGTACTAGCACGCAGACCCAAGGCCTCGCTCCGCTTGGCCGTCAGTAACGTTAATCTCAAGGCCTCCCTCCATCGAAATCTATGAATATTTACCTACATTTGTCTTCAAATCTACAAGATTAGTTTAATAATAATAAAGTATGAGTACCTCCTAATTATTTTTAATAATTTGATTCCATGTTTGTCTATCAAAATCATAAACTAAAATTTCTCTACACGATCAATAGCGACTGAAATGTCGAAGATTTCTTCAAAAATTCGCTCATGGGGTCATGCTGCATGACTGGACTTTTTTATATATATATATATATATATATATATATATATATATATATATATATATATATATATATATATATATTTATATATATATAGATTTTTGAATGGAAAAATCTACAGTATTTTTCTGTTAATATCTGCAGTATTTTGCTTTTTCGAGCCTGGTAACCCTGATCTAGAGTAGAGGTAGGTAGGTACGTAGTTGCCTACGTAACTACAAGATCTTCTGACCGGGTCCCATCCTGGAAAGTCTCTCCCTACTTTCACGATCTGCCCCTGTGGAGGACGTCCGACGATAACTTTTCAGCTGGGAGAGAGTGTGAGATGGGTTTAATTCCTAATTAAGTTCACTGCGCCCGTGGATAGTTTTTTTTTCTCTCAGGTTGGCCTCCGTTGTTGTTTCGAGTGGAGTTAATTTGCCACGACAATGAAAAGATCTTTTCTCACATGAGGGCCATTAGCATCATCTCTCTCTCAACCCTTCCACTACAAAAGTGGCGTGTTCGGTCTACGGACCGACTTTTAATCAAGATTAAACCCCCTTAATTGATTGATCAGGGAAACTTGGAAACACGACTTGTTGGGGTACATTAAATCCATAGATATGCATACCTGTTTTTGTTTTTTTTTTACAAGTTTTATTGCGCCAAGTAATAACAACTTAAAAGCAATATTCATGTGATAAATTATTATACATTTTCTTAAGATCTAATATACTTCAATTTAGACTTATTGTTCTGATAATTGAGTCACTAGTCTAGACGTACATTTTATTTCACTTAGTTCATGCGGTTTAGTTCTTTTTAGTCTTCTAAGTTGATCTTCGTTGTCAAGGAGCTGGACGACATCCTCGTTAACATGATCTCTGAGCCTTAGAAGGTGATTGAAGGCTTGTTTGCGGATAACCTCGTTGACAGATTCAACATTCAACTCATAGTGTAATCTGTCGTTTCTGAAGTATCTGCATGCGTCAACGCTGGTACTCAGAACTTTATTCTGAAAGCGTTGAATAATGTTGCGGTTACTTAGTGCAGTGCACCCCCACAGTTGAGCACCATATGTCCAGACAGGTTTGAGGACTTGCTCGTACAATATGAGCTTATTGTGGATAGACAGTTTTGAGCGTCTTCCCATAAGCCAGTACATTTTCCTGAATTTGATAACTAGTTCAGACTTTTTCTTTAACGTGCGATTTCCACCTCAGTTTGGCATCGAGTGTCATCCCAAGATATTTAGCCCCATTGGCGTAAGGAATCGCCTTGTCAAGGAAGGCTGGCACGTATGTAGTTGATACTTTTATTTTTGAAATCAACATGTACAGACTTCGCTTCATTCAATCTAATTCTCCATCTTTTTGTCGCATTTTGTAGCCCTTTCCGTACCCTACCCTTCCCTAACACTGGCTGGACGGCAAAAGAGCGAGCCCTCACAGCCCATAAGAAATGCTTAATGAAATAAGTAATTTGGCGAATATTTTCTTAATTAAGTTGCGTATATAAATGTCCAGACTCTCATTTTTACCGACTCGCTTAGCTCCCTTGAAAGGATGCAAAATCTAAAACAAAAAGGATATTTAAACCATCTGGTTGACATATTAAAGCAGCTACGTAGCATGCAAACTTTGGGGAGGAGGGTTACTCTTATGTAGGTGAAATCTCACATAGGAGTAAGTGGTAATGAAATTGCTGACATGTTGGGGAAAACAGCTACTCTAGAAGGTATCACATGTTGCATTAAAAGTCCACACACTGATCTTAGGAGACAATTTCGCTCTGAAACAAGGATATTATGGCAAAAATATCACACCACCTACCCAGGTGGAACATTTTACAAAACAATTGGAAGGTTGAGGTGCAATAAAGGACTTTGTAATGTATACATAAATATGATCAAACCTCATACTCATGAATTTACCTGCGATCAGGGCGGAGCTACTGATACATTAGAACATATTGTAATGGAGTGTCATTCGTATGAGAGACATAGAGAGCAAATGTTCAGTGGAATCATAAGGACAAGAAAAATAGAATTACCATTCAACTATGAAACTTTAATTGCGTTATCTGACACAGAAGTATATTTAATTATTTTCAAATTTTTCGAAGAAATAAGACATAATGTATAATAAGAGTAAAAATTTAGTGATAGTATAAATATGTAACATAAACAATAATCAAGTTAATTTGTTTATAATATAATAGGTAATGTATCATGGCTGTAAAGATTTTCTAATGCCAAATATAAAAATATAAAAAAATGCGTTCTTTTAAGAAAATATCAATATATAGGTCACTATTGATAGGTAGGTACTTATCTACCAACCAAAGAATTAGAAAATTATTTACCCAATAGTGAAGGACTTGAGATATCAGAAAACCATATGGAGAGGTGGTATGAAGACAGATTGATAGCTAGATAGATAGTTTTATTTGCCATCACACATAATTGCATAACAATAGTAGAAACAAACAAGCCAAATACAAATTCATAACTCCCAAATGATCAAATTAGCACACATTTATATATGCAGTCATACAATTTCATGGACGAACTATATTCAAACAGTCATAAAAAATAAAATAAATAAGAGGAAAACTAAAATGTTGGCTGCAGACCAAATAGGTGGTCCGTAACCACCCAAAAGGTGGCTTGGCCGGGGAGTCACAGCCAAGACCCGACCCGATCCACCATGGCGGCCTCCCGAGGGCCCCAAGCCAAAACATAGAAAGCCAGCTCATACAGATGATAACAATCATACAAAATGAATGATTCGTGGGCGAAAATTGAAACTGATGTCATTTGGAGCATACGCAACATATAATTATTCCTTACTATATACGATACACAAATATAACACAACAAGATATAATCCTTGAAACTGTTTGTGACTCGAAGGACTTCCAATATGTCGAAGAACTACAATGATGATTCAGGTGAAGATTCTCTTCGCATTATTGAACAATATAATCTTTGTCAACTTCTCTCTGACACAGAGTAATTTTTTTCGGATGGGTATAAGCAGGAGCCCTCTCCACACAAAAACTGCACAACTTGTGAAATAGGTCCTGAATTCTTGAAGATATTAAATTCCCTCATATAATACATGAGTTTGGGGTATTTTGTACACGCTGGATCACGTAATGACGTTCATTTATTTATATATGCAATACCAACAAGGAAAAACACCGAAAAATCGGCCAGAAGCACTTTTTTTCCTACTTATTTCCATACGAAAAATTTTGTGTTTTCGGTGTTTTCCCAAGTTGGAGTTGCAAATGTCAATAAATGAACATTATTACGTGATTCAGGGTGAAAAACTCGGCGCTTTGCGCCTCGGCGGGGGGCTCCGCCCCCCTGCACCCCCCGGTTTATTTCTTTTTCCATACTCTGTATGAAATCATAGGAACACAGAATGTGTTTTTGCGATTATTCTATTTCCTTACCAACGGCTTGGTTGCACGTGAATAATAACAATACATTTAATTTGGTCTAAAACCCTATAAATATTATATAAATAAATATGTAACTACAAGAAAAATACTATATAAATTGAGAGCTTTCCAACGAATGGTGAACGATTTCTGTGCGATTAAAATTGCGGAAGTTCCATTTCCCTACCAACGGCTCGGTTGTACGTGAAAATCATAAGAAAATTTACAAGCGGTTGCAATCATGTTGACAATATCAATTATTGAGAATGATCATCTGTGTGTAAACAATTGATTCAAATAACCATGCTCATAACTCAGGTTGATGGCCACGCACTTCGCAGTAGTTAACATAATATGGTTGGATAAATCAGGAGCTTTCCAACGAATGGTGAACGATTTCTGTGCGATTAAAATTGCGGAAGTTCCATTTCCCTACCAACGGCTTGGTTGTACGTGAAAATCATTATAAAAGGCGCATAACGGTTTTTTCTGTCGGTTTTTTGTGACGATTTTTTTTCGGTAGGTCATCGCAAAAACACATTCTGTGTTAAAAAAGTTCAAAATCATGTATCACAATAGGCAATTAAATATCTTCAACAACCTACCTATTTCACAATTTGCGCGCTTTTAGAGCGAAAATGCGCCCGGTAATTTCTTAATGAAATTGCACGCAGAATTTGAATCTGCGATTCCACCAACTTAGGAAAACAACGAAAAAATGAAATTTCAGTAGGTAAGCAGATCTGAACCTCAAATTCTTGAAAACAGCATCTTTCATCCGATTTCGGTGACACTTTAAGGGGTTTTACGGTTTAGGCTGAAGATGGTCCGCAATGAACCTCATCGCTTCCGAACCACTGGTAGTTGTTACGCATGCGCAAAAGTAACATCTATCAAGCATAGTTTGTCATCATTTATCGATTTAATTGGCCAACTATGATATTTTTCGCTTCATCTTAATTTACTATTTTCTCTAACCCTAAGAATTCAATATTGAATCTTATAGGTACGATTATTCGAAACATGTGAATGAACATGTTACGGATACGAGGAATGTGCTAATTATCTGAAAAATGTGCCATGTGCCACCCCCAATTTCGCAGGCTTCTTTATTTTATTCCAGCTGGAGTATTTCGAAGAGATCTTTCCAAAAAGATGCAATATTAAGGGTATCCTATGATTTTAATTAGCCGAAAGAGCGGTGCAACGAAAGCTGAATGACGTCATGGGAAAACGATTTCAAACCCGCATCCGCCTGTCGGAGGGAGGGGAGGGGGCTCAGCGCCATCAATCTATGACGTCATTTTATTTTCCTTATATTTTTTATTTCATTTGTTTGTTTGACTAAACCACATTTGGAGTTTTGACTACAAAATTTACATTATGGGGTTTTCTAGGGCGCAAAACCGATTCTTTGATCAAAAAATGAGACGTCCCAACACAGGAAAGTTGACTATTGTCAAAAATATGTGGATCTTAAAAGCAAGTGGAAATTTTCATATTGGAGGTCAACCTCCCGCACGAGTTTCGTAAGTACTTTTCAAAATTGAGGAACATACGAAAAATCGAGCAAAAATAATAATGAAATTTGCTCATAAGGCCATTCTGCATTATCGGGACTTTTTGAGGTTAGGGCGTTGGCCTATGGCGCGATCCCATAGCGGTCCTGGGAAAAAGATTTCCGTCATTTCCGCCCCAGCCCCGACCCGAATCGTTTTGAAACTTCACGTGTGTCGTCACCGCATCCATCCGCTTCCATCTACTCATCCCTCCTCCATGCAAGAGAGCCATTCAGTAGTGATTCAGCCCTTTTTTCTAAACCTTCTCTCTCTTTCCATTTTCCTGAACGACAAACCCCGTTGTCGCGACAGTCCCATTCATGACGTCAGAGATAACTCCCTTCCAATCCCATCCTGTTTCCAACACCCTTTTCCCGACATCGCCGCTAACACTTTACCATATATGGGCACGTTGTTGCGCCCGAGTGCTCAGCTTTAGAGCTCGCCGTCCTCATAGCTTCCCGAGCGATAAAGATATCTCGAGTGGAGTTGCTTGTTTCGGATTCCTTCGAATTTTTCTTGATAAAATAATCAGCACATCTTGGTTCTTCAAAAGGAAATAAGAGTCATCTACTAACTTGGGTGTGGCACGTGCCTTTCTAGGGTCCATAACATCAGAAAACTTATTCCGAAAATGACAAGTTTTAACCCTGGAATGGAGCATGTCATACTGGCCTGTGTAAACAACGCATCCATTGGAGCACCATACTGGAAAACAATTTCCCAACACACTGCCAATCCATTCAATTTAGACACCATCCTCGCCGAAAACAACATTGAAATTTACGAAACATTGTATAAATTCCTCGTTAAAGTAGATGTGCAATTGTGATGAATCATTCCGAACTATTGAATCGTGAACTATTGTGCTATTGAACTAAGAATATTGAACCATTAAATTGCGAACTATTGTGAACTATTATTGAAGTACAAAATTATGTTCTATTGTAACAGCTGAATGCAGTAATGCGACGTCAATTTAAAAAAAAAAAAAAAAAAAAACCCTGGAATGTCCCGGCTAAATTTCCAACACTTAACTCCCCGGTGGGGTGTGTCAAACCCCAACTTTGAAAAATGTTAGAAAATTCAAAAATAACTTACACTTGAATCAAATTTTATTTTTATTCTGTTATCAAGAGTGTAATAAAACATGAAGTAGGTACCTAAACTCATGACGAAAAAAGTAATAGTAAGGCAAACCTCACGCTCTGAAGAAAAAAATAATAGCAGAAAGGTACCTCATTGTAACAAAATTTCAATATAAAATTAGCACATTTTCATTTAAAAACAAAAATAAATAAAATCTACAAAACAATTTTCTGAGATTAGTTTGATACCACTTACAAAACCCAAGAACTAGAATGAAAAGGTAACATAAAATTGGCACCAAGCAAGCAATAGGATCAACATTCTCAACACTTTGAAGATCTATGATTGTTCACAGAAGAAACATCGAGCTAGTTTATCCAAAACTGTCACTTTTGACGCTTCTTCATCGGAGGCAACTTCTTGTAACTCTACATTATCTTCTATACACATCTTCTTCCTCCAACTGTTCCAACATGGATCTAATGTCTTCAGGATCCGAAAACTTGTGTTTTTTAGCCATTTCTAACGAGGAGCCAATAACAAAACTGTGGTATCGCCCACAAAAATAACACTTGCAATAGAGAAAATCACAGGCGGTTAACTCCCCGGTGGGGTTTGTCAAACCCCAGGCACAAGAAAGTACTACACTACACAGAAGTCTTGAACGTAGTAAACTGGGAAAAGGCTGAAGCCTTTAGGGAAGAAGTGGGAGGTGATATAGAAGGGGGCGAGAAGAGCCAGACGTGCGGGATTCAACATGATAAACTGACTTCAAGTCGCGATTGGGGTTTGACAAACCCCACGGGGCATTATAGGGTTAACTATTTACCAGCTATATGCTAAAAACCTAATTATGTATGCATGTAAAAGGAAATCCATTTTAGCCCAAAATATAAGGTACACTAGGGGACTACCCCACAGAATACATATCCCCCTTGTAAAGAAGACTTTCACAATGTCAGCCCCATTTTATAAAATATGTATTGTTATTAACAATTTCTTCAATTTCTACCAAAATCAGCACAATTACAAATTAAACCTACGTATCATATCTAAAAACATTAATCGCCACTTCTTGAATATGAGAGAATACCTATTTCACTCTAAACTAATTACTTCGTATACCACATAAAACTCAATCTACTTCTCCACCTGAACCACCTATTTAAGAACTAATACATCACACGGAATGAGGAATCAAAAACATTAAAACTACTTACGGCTAACCAAGAACGCACCGCACACTAGCTATGCTACGCGGTTACGTCCACAATTGAGTTAAATCGAACTAATTGATGATGCTATATTATAATAACCAAACGTGTATTTGTATATGTGTGTTTGTATCCAACGTAAAAGTTTTGTGGCAATAAATATATTTAAAAAAAAACATGTTTAAATCATTAAAATGTTCACATTTCAGGTATAAAAACTTTCTGCGCATGCGTAGAGATTACCTTCAAATCCAGAACAATGCAATGCCATCTGCATTTGACATAGCTTGATTATTTCATCAAAATCTGACAAACTGCAAAAGTTTGGCTTGATAAAAGAATCTCAAGTGCTGGAGCCGTTGCCGGAATTCATGGGTACAGGAGAAGGTTAGAAAATGTTTGTCCAATCCGAGAAATAAAATGATTGCCTTTCATCTCAAAACTAGATAGGAAGAAAACATAATGGAGGCGACATAAAGATGGCCGAAAATGTTAATTTCCAAGTCTGAAGTATGGGCTTCCGCACGTATTTCAACTTAGACGTATAAATTGTTATATTCCCCTTAAGCAGCATTAATTTATTTTTGGTGGGTCCCATTTTCTTCAATACCTTCATACCATAGCAGTCATCAAATGTAGCATCATGCGACGAGGCATGGCGGCTCACTGGCATATCTTCTTTTAGCGAATTTTTGAAGAAAATTAAGCTATTGCTCTCGCCTCAAAATTTGTAGAATGTGAATTTTTGAAAAAATTTTATGCAGAAATCCGTTTCAGGCTATTCTGAATCATATTCTGAAGTTTAACGCATTTTAGCGAATTTTTGAAGAAAATTAAGCTATTGCTCTCGCCTCAAAATTTGTAGAATGTGAATTTTTGAAAAAATTTTATGCAGAAATCCGTTTCAGGCTATTCTGAATCATATTCTGAAGTTTAACGCATTTTTTTATGTATGTATGTATGTATATATGTATGTATATATGTATGTATATATGTATGTATGTATGTATGTATGTGTCATTCCAGACGATAACTGTCCGTAGAATTGTGCTAGAAACTTCAAACAAATTTTAAAATGTTAAGGACACAAAACGAAAGTTCAAGTTCGTTGGCCAGCATGATCGGATTACATCTTCGGGTTGAAATTTTCAAAAATGTAGTCAAAAATTTCAAAATAGCCTGTTTTTTGCGATTTGTTATGCGAAATAATTTTTTCAGCATACTAACATGTGGTATATTCGGAATCAGCGTAAAATTTCCTATAAGAATATGTATCAAGGTTTCAAAAATTTCAAAGTTGAAAAATCAGTCAAAAATCGAAATAATGCCGTTCGTTAGTTGTAAAAATCGGTAATATTTGCATGAAACATTGTCCAAATTCAGATTGAACTACTCTTATGGAAGTATCCCTGTATAACCAATCCTAGAGTATGAGTACCTTCTAATTATTTTTAATAATTTGATTCCATGTTTGTCTATCAAAATCATAAACTAAAATTTCTCTACACGATCAATAGCGACTGAAATGTCGAAGATTTCTTCAAAAATTCGCTCATGGGGTCATGCTGCATGACTGGACTTTTTAATGTATGTATGTATGTATGTATGTATGTGTCATTCCAGACGATAACTGTCCGTAGAATTGTGCTAGAAACTTCAAACAAATTGTAAAATGTTAAGGACACAAAACGAAAGTTCAAGTTCGTTGGCCAGCATGATCGGATTACATCTTCGGGTTGAAATTTTCAAAAATGTAGTCAAAAATTTCAAAATAGCCTGTTTTTTGCGATTTGTTGTGCGAAATAATTTTTTCAGCATACTAACATGTGGTATATTCGGAATCAGCGTAAAATGTCCTATAAGAATATGTATCAAGTTTCCAAAATTTTCAAAGTTGAAAAATCAGTCAAAAATCGAAATAATGCCGTTCGCAAGTTGTAAAAATCGGTAATATTTGCATGAAATTTTTTTAGTTGAATATTGTATAAATAAAGTTTATTAGCTATAAAATAAAACATTTAAAAATTGATGTATAATAGTATGCTGAAAAATATACTTAAATTTCATTAAAATGTGCTAAATAATACATAGGTATATAAAAACTCCAAAAAAGTCAAAATCTGAAATCTCATTTTCGATTTCAGATTATCTACTATTTAGAACGAGATTTTTCGTCATAAATTTGGTAGTTAACAATTTCTTTTCACTCAAAGTCCTCAATTTTCAAAACAATGTAACATAGAAAAGGACGATAATTTACAAAAATTCGCTCATACGATCATGCTGCATGACTGGAACTTTTTTCATAACTACTGATGATCCATGGTTATTAATGCGCAAGTTAAGTGATGTCTCCGCTTTAAACTTTAAACTTGCGGGTTAATAACCACAGTAGTTATGAAAAAAGAATATAATTATGCCTCAAAGAAGCAAGAAGCCGCCATGCCTCGTCACATGATGCTACATTTGATGACTGCTGGCTATGGTATGAAGGTATTGAAGAAAATGAGACCCACAGAAAATAAATTAATGCTGCTTCAGTCAGAGATGGCTCACTCGAATGTTTTGGGGGCGTATGATCCTCCAGGGTTGAACATCAGGCGTTAAATGGGCAACCACGCTTCTCCATGGCAAGATATTCTCACCAATTTACAAAAATCAAATTTTCTTTTCTCGTAGTTTGAAAAATGCATAAGCCGAAATACAAAACTTAGTTTCATGTTGTCAATTATTGATTTTCTTTAAAAATTGTTAAAATTTATATTATTAGGTTTGAATATATATTACTAGGTTAGAATCTCCCAATATGCCGTCATGCCATTTCTCACAACGCTTCGTTTGACGAGTGCTATGAAATAAAGGTCCTCCTAAAAATGAAGCCTAATTAAAATAAGACAAAGTTGCTGCAGTCCGAGAAGGCTCGTAGCAATGTCCTGAGAGCCTACGAACCGCCAAAACTCAACAATAAAATACGAAAATGTTGCCAACCACTGAAACATAGGTTTCCACTACAAACGACCCCATAGTCTCTTGCGAGAATTTCTCGACAACGGAAAACTTCTATTAACATGCAGTTCTACATTAGAGAAAGGCAATTAGCCGAAATGTAAATTTATTTTGTGGTGTTCATTTCCGTGTCCTTTGTTTCTTAAGTGTTCCTATATATATATATATATATATATATATATATATATATATATATATATATATATATATATATATATATATATATATATATATATATATATATATATATATATATATATATACAGGGTGGTCAACGAGATAGGCTCCTCCTTCCCCTTTATTTTCTCTATCTGGCCGTTAAATGGGCAACCACGCTTCACCACGGCAAGATTTTCTCACCAATTTACAAAAATCAAATTTTCTTTTCTCGTAGTTTGAAAAATGCATAAGCCAAAATATAAAAATTAGTTTCATGTTTTCAATTATTGTTTTATCATTTAATAATGATTAACAGGACGTTTCCATTTGATTTCGTCACGTCACGTTGGGGTTTTCTATTGATTTTCACGTTCAACCAATGCGTTACTAGGGAAGTGTAACTCCCTTAGTTTTCATAGCAGGAAAATCGTTAGCCACTTTTTGGAATGCTTTCATTTTATCACAGCATCTCATAATCCCTCAGTAGTGTCAAGGAAAGCTGATTTATTACGCTCAGTTATAAACTAATATTGCTAAGTAACCATAATGAACTAATAATGTGTAAAATTAATCACTATTAAAAATGATCTGACTGTAGAACCGTAGGTTTACCGTCCGTTTTTTTCCTTAAACATTGTTTGAATATGTACATGCTCTTATAGAGTCATTTCATTCGGATATCTTATATTATATCAGGGTATCCCACTGGGCTACATACAGGGGCTATTGGTGCAGAAATAATACCTTTGTGTGATGATTTGTTACGTTTTGAATATCCCATGCACCAGACGTTGACGTTTTCATCGTGGATCTTCCAGGGAATGTGAAATCATTCAGTTCGCCTGTCGTCGACTCCACGCCATCTTCAACCGCATTATCGCATTCCAAAACCACCCAACTCGGCTCGCGGCCCACCGTAACACTCGTTGAATCCCCTAATTTTCCGGTGCAAGCTCACCCGGGCGGAGCAACGCATTTTTCCCGAACAAATTAATTGCTTATAGCATCCTCGAATTACCATCAGTTTGCCCGTAATGGTCGTCAGGGCTTAAAGAATGTGAAAGTCCGGTGAGAGGTGGGGCATCCGTGCGAAGCGTCTTTCCCTTCTATACTGTTAACCTCGGCACGGAAGGCTACTGGATGGTATCAAATCGTGCCGTTTTTTGAAGACATGGCTACGGTAAATGCCTGAAATATCTATTACATAAACAAAAATTATACAGGGTGTCCAACGAGACGTTGACCCCCCTGTTGAAATTGTTATTTGTAGATCAAAAAAAAAAAAAAAAAAAAAAAAAAAAAAAAAAAAAAAAAAAAAAAAAAAAAAAAAAAAAAAAAAAAAAAAATTTTTTTTTTTCAAACCATGTTTTTTGTAAGAATCTCAGAAATGACAAAATTGCGCAGCGCGCAATTGCGCAACCAACATCAACTTTGTTTTTCAAATGGGAACCCCTTTTTTATTCCACATTCGGATTCTACACACAATTTCATGAGGATTTGACCCCTCATTTGACTTTTTCGGCCACGCGCAACCCATTCAGCGAGCGCTCAAAGTTGCGCAAACCTATGGTTGAGCCGAAATTCGGATGCACGAAGTACCCACGTTTTTTGGTACCCAAGCAATTTTGTCATTTCTGAGATCCTCACAAAAAAACATGAAGTTTGAAAAAAAAAAAAAAAAAATTTTATTTTTGATCCACAAAACGATTTTAACAGGGGGGTCAACGTCTCGTTGGACACCCTGTATTAACGACTCTATGCCCAAAGAAATGCGTAAACGAACAGTGAGCCAAATCCAACCCCTCACCAGCAATCACTCGCTTTCCAAGTTGCATACCAGTTGGCATATTTTAAATTATTGCCTACCATATGCTACCCTATATTACTACCTAGCTATTTACCATTATATAAATGAATATTCTGAAGGACTGTTATTGAATAGAGACCTTCCCCTTGTTTCATTGTATTTTACATAATTATATCCGTATATACAGGGTGGAACCGGATAAGTGACGAAACTTTTGTTTGCGTAAGTCTGCATCAGAAATTTAGTAAAATGCCGCCAACCGCATATTTTTATCTCAATCAATACTGAAGATATGATTTTTTAAAGGTTTTCAGAAAAACCGTGTTTTTTCCTTTTAAACTCAAAATTCTCCACTTTGCCTCATTTAATTTCAACTTTTGACCTCATTTTCGAAATCAGCGTTGAATTTTCTATAAGAATAGTGTACTTGGGTTCTTAAAAAGTGCCATTCGAAGACCTTCAAATCAGCTCAAACATTGACAATTTTGAACAAATAATATTTCTGAAAACCTTTAAAACTTAACTACTTTTCTAAGAACAAATCCTGGAAACTGGCAAATCTCATGAAAACTACTTCATCTAATACTCTTTCCAACGGTATAGTCAATTAGGGGAGAAAATCATGTTTTAATGTTAAAAAATGTGGGGTTTCAATGAAATCGTAGGTTTTCTCGAAAAATGAACCTACAAGTATGGGGTCAGTTTCTACGTATTTTTTCACGCTGAATCAAAGGGTAACGCTTGCAGATCTCTCCAGCTACGTTATAATCGAGTTATACACTTTAATTAACTAGTTGTACCCCATTACATAAGCTTAACAAACAAACTAAAAATTGTGAATTTAAGTATAAATCTCGGTATTAACGGAGTTAGACAGATCTACAAACGTTACCATTCGATTCAGCGTGGAAAAATACGTAGAGATCGACCTCATACTCGTAGGTTCATGGAGGGCCAATTTTCAAGAAAACCATCGAGTTGATGAAAAAAACCACATTCTTCAACATTAAAACATAATTAAAAATGAAAGTATAGTTTATATGGAAAGTACATAAAAGTAAAATTGACTGTACCGTTGGAAAGAGTATTAGATGAAGCAGTTTTCATGAGATGCCAGTTTCCAGGATTTGTTTTTGAAGAGTAGTAAAGTTTTAAAGATTTTCAGAAATTTTATTTGTTCAAAATTGTCTATGTTTGAGCTGATTTGAACGTCTTCGAATGTCACTTTTTAAGAACCCAAGTAGGTACACTTATTCTTGAAGGAAATTCAACGCTAATTTAGGAAATGAGGTCGAAATTTGAGTTTAAAAAGAAAAAAAAGTCCAGTCATGCAGCATGACCCCATGAGCGAATTTTTGAAGAAATCTTCGACATTTCAGTCGCTATTGATCATGTAGAGAAATTTTAGTTTATGATTTTGGTAGACAACCATGGAATCAAATTCTATTTACAGCATGGTTCTAGCCTTAAACAGCATGGTTCTAGGATTGGTTATACAGGGATACTTCCATAAGAGTAGTTTAATCTGAATTTGGACAATGTTTCACGCAAATATTACCGATTTTTACAACTAGCGAACCGCATTATTTAGATTTTTGACAGATTTTTCAACTTAGAAATTTTTGAAAACTTGATACATATTCTTATAGGAAATTTTACGCTGATTCCGAATATACCACATGTTAGTAGGCTGAAAAAATTATTTCGCACAACAAATCGCAAAAAACAGGCTATTTTGAAATTTTTGACTACATTTTTGAAAATTTCAACCCGAAGATGTAATCCGATCATGCTGGCCAACGAACGTGAACTTTCGTTTTGTGTGCTTAACATTTTAAAATTTGTTTGAAGTTTCTAGCACAATTCCACGGACAGTTATCGTCTGGAATGACACATACATATATACATACATAAAAAAATGCGTTAAACTTCAGAATATGATTCAGAATAGCCTGAAACGGATTTCTGCATAAAATGTTTTCAAAAATTCACATTCTACAAATTTTGAGGCGAGAGCAATAGCTTAATTTTCTTCAAAAATTCGCTAAAAACGAAAAAAAAAAAAAAAAAAAAAAAACATGGTCGGGAGCTGAAAAATGCATTGATTTGGCACGCACTGGTGGTGTGGCCGCCAGGAAACAGGCGTATAAAAATCTCAATACTATGTGTGGTGAAAACCACCCCCTCTTGTCAACAGCCCTTTTCAGGGCTACCAAAAAGAGGTAGACACAACACAAAAATATTTACAAGACGTCGAGTTATAACTCCGTCAAACAAAATATTTCACCAGAGAGAAAATACGAATTTCTCTCTCAAAAGTGAAATATTAACTAATAACATACAAGGCGACCTCCCTAGACACTTACTGGGGGAGAGAGATGCGACAAGTATCTCGAACCAAGTCGCCTTGAACGAGAAAACTCAAACAGAAAATCTGGTTTCAAAAAGGCCCTCTCACAACAAGCTGAGTTCAAACCCCAACCAGTAGAGAGTAGGCCTCACAAACCGACGGCCTATGTCTGTCGAAACCACGCACGTTTCGGTAACGAAACTCGCAAATGTGCAGACCCAGAACACTGCACTTGGAAGGCAAACACTGCTTCCAAAACTAGCAAAAAGGCAGCGACTATAAGCCAGCCTAAAACCTGGGTTTCAAACGAAAATACTCAGAGATCGGTACAAGAAAGTACCGTTCCAACCTCCGACGTAGAGAGTTCGGAAAACGAATAACTGCCAGTGTATCTGAGCCTATACACCGGCAGTCTACTGAGTATAAAAGGCTTTTTTTCAAGTGCAAACTAAATGGCACTGAATTTCTCATCGACACGGGAGCAGAAGTGAACATTCTGCCCCACAATGTCACAAAAAAATTGGGCTTAAAAATTCGTAAGTCCAACGTTAAGCTCACAGCAGCTAACGGAGCCCCTATAGACACACTAGGGCGAGCTGACATGACAATTAACATCGGCCTCGGAGACATGACCACCGATTTTATGATCACGAAAGTTGATCTAGCGATCCTAGGTATACCATTCCTCGAGTCTTGGGATATCGGAATACGGGTCAAACACAAGTACATTTATAAAGATAAAATAAAGAGCTATGCCGATCAAAAAATAGCTGCAGTCATGAACAAAAAATTCACTGACGAACAAATAGCAGCTACTATCCCTCATCGTGACAATAACCCTCAACCAGAGGACGTGCAAATCACGGAGGACGAAAACATTCGCTCTATCATTGACAAATACAATGATAAAATGAGCAAACTTCAAGGAAAGTGGAAAAACAACGGGGTTTACCACCGTATAACCACGGAAGGAACACCAGTACACTTCCGAGCAAGACCCATGGCGGGCGAAAAACGGGCTCAAGTCAAAATTACTTTTGACAAAATGCTTTCAGAAGGCATAATTGCACCATCAGATTCCGAATGGGCATCCCCGTTACACTGTGTGCCAAAAAAAGACGGGTCATGGAGAATCACCGGCGACTACCGTTTCCTGAACGCGAAAACGAAGAAAGACGCCTACCCTCCTCCTCACATTCGCTCTTTCCAAGCGAATTTACATGATACACGAATCTATTCGACAATAGATTTAAAATCGGCATATTATCATATTCCGATGCACCCAGATGACGCTCATAAAACTGCAATTATTACACCTTTCGGTCTTTATGAGTTTAAGAAAATGAGCATGGGTTTGGCCGGAGCGGCTCAAACATGGCAAAGATACATGGACAGCATCATGCGAAAATTTGATTTCGCATTTGTATACCTAGATGACATCCTGGTGGCTTCTAAAAATTATAAAGAACACATGAACCACCTCAAACAAATTTTTGACAAGCTAGGGGAACACGGACTTCGAGTAGGTTTTGATAAATGCATTTTTTCAAAACCTACCGTCGATTTCCTAGGTTTCACTATCTCGAAAGAAGGGATAATTCCTAAACGAGATAAAATAGAAGCCATAGAACAATTTCCTAGGCCAATAGACGTACGAAGTCTACGCAGATTCCTAGGTATGTGTGGTTTCTACCGAGCATGCTCAAGTAAATTCGCTCACACGGCACAACCTCTGTATGACTCCATTCAGTCAAACAAAAAAAATGACAAAACACCTATCGAATGGACATCAGAGAGAGAAAAAGCTTTCAACAGCTTAAAACAAGCAATGATTAAAGCTACATTACATAATATCGCTCATCCACACCCTACAGCAGAGTGGAGATTAGTCTGCGACGCATCCGACACACACATCGGAGCAGCACTAGAGCAGGAAATTACAGACAAACACGGCTCGAAATCTTACCAACCATTGGGATTTTTCAGTAAAGAAATTCCGGAACAATGGAAGAATAAAGCATCATTCGACAAAGAGATGTTCGCCGTTTACCAAGCTTGCATTCATTGGCACAATGACTTGGACGGCCGATCTTTTCATATTTGTTCAGATCACAAGCCTCTGCTAGGCACGATGCTTAAGAAAAATGCACATTTTTCTAAAATGAGATTAAGATGGCTAACATACATCTCTCAAATGACGAGTGACATTCGTCATATACCCGGAGAGAACAACGTCGTCGCCGACGCACTCTCCAGACCCTTCGATCCAGTTGAAATTCAAACAAAATCGATTTCAACCCAAACTGACGAGGGTCCACCCATAGCCGAAATTTCGCAAATTACGGCTGCAATAGAGTGCAATCTTCTACTGCACATTTCAAATGCACAAATTCGTTCTCCTCCTAACGCAGAGGACAAATTGAAACTCACACGAGTCGAATTTCCTCAAGGAGAAATTTGGTGTAACCTAGACCTAGGACACCCAAGACCTTATATTCCAAACGAAATAAGGCAAGAAATAATCAGCCAAATTCACAATTTGGGACACCCAGGTATACACTCTACAGTGTATAAAGTTAAACAAAGATATTTTTGGCACGGGCTCCGTGCAGATGTCTCCAACTGGGTCCGAGCGTGCGAGACTTGCCAACGAGCAAAAATCACTCGCTCCGTGAAGCTCCCTTACTCCGAATTTGAAACGGCTAACAAATTCTCACATGTACACGTTGACATTACCGGACCTTTACCTTTAGCTAAAGGAGGGAAACGTTACATTCTAATGATGGTCGATAGAGCAACGGGTTGGCTAGAGGCAGTCCCTCTTAACAACATCGAAACAGCCACGATCACAAACGCCTTTATCAATATTTGGGTAGCTTCAAAAGGCGTACCTAAATACATCACAAGTGATCAAGGCACACAATTCGAATCAGATCTATTTAATTCCATTATGGAACGTCTCGGAGTAAAACATACCCACACGTTACCATACAAACCGTCAACAAACGGAATGGTAGAACGCAGAAATAGATCTCTGAAAGAGGCTCTCAAAGCACAAAACGAAAATTGGCTCGACGCCCTACCAAAAGTACTACTCGCCATGCGTACGGCAGTAGACCCAGCAACGGAAACTACACCGTTCCAAAAAGTTTACGGAATTGACGTACCACTCCCAGGAGACATTTTCGTACCTTCTACAAACCTTTCGGAGCCTCTCTTCTTCCGGCCTACGCATATTAAACATAATAATACGAAATATGCCGTAAACATGCCCAAAAATTTGGATACATGTACACATGTCTATATCAGAGTGCCCACACAGCTCACCTCTCTGCAATGTCCTTACACGGGACCATTCAAAGTGGTTAAAAGAGATAAGTTTTCGGTTACAGTGCAAATTGGCGAACATACAAAAAAAGTTCCCAAACAGCAAATAAAACCAGCTTACACTCTAAAAACAGACGAAGCTGTGTCACTAAACAAAAATCAGGCAGAAAATAAGGAGGAGACTCCCCGAAAATCTGCCAGAAGGCACGTCCCCTCTACCAAATTCGACGAGAGATGGGTGACGGCGCTCGAAACACCCCAGCCGGCGTCGTCGTTAATAACACGACGTCTTAGGGGGGCGCCTGTGGTGAAAACCACCCCCTCTTGTCAACAGCCCTTTTCAGGGCTACCAAAAAGAGGTAGACACAACACAAAAATATTTACAAGACGTCGAGTTATAACTCCGTCAAACAAAATATTTCACCAGAGAGAAAATACGAATTTCTCTCTCAAAAGTGAAATATTAACTAATAACATACAAGGCGACCTCCCTAGACACTTACTGGGGGAGAGAGATGCGACAAGTATCTCGAACCAAGTCGCCTTGAACGAGAAAACTCAAACAGAAAATCAAACGCCCTCTAAAACTAACAAGGACAATTCAAACAAGCCTACTCGCCAATCAGAAACACTGATTACACGAGAGACAATAGGCGAACCAACCAAGAGGCGGCAAGCAACCACCTCTGGTCCAGCAGCCACCCCGGGGACCCCGTCTGAACAACTGACGCAGAGAAAGCACCCGAGGTCCCCGGCTAAACTCAAGGTCGTCGGCTCCGCGACGGACGCTCGTAAGCACCCCGGAGGACCAGCTCAGCTATCATACTCGCAGATACTGAGAAAACAATGTGCGAGCCAATGAGATTACACAGTCGAATTAATGAAATTAAGCGGACCAATCAGGAGGCGGCAGGAGGCGGCCACCTCCCTATAAAGACCCCGCTCGGAGCCCTCCGAGATTCATTCTACTCTCCGCTCTCGACGAAGACACCTCGAAGTACGAAGATTTCTACACGCTCTACGCTGACGAACCTTCTGCATCCCGAGTTCATCTCAAGAACGGCTTCCTACTGCTTTCTACAAGGCCTACCTTCTCTCCACACAGATCTCGCATTGGCATCTACGAGTCCAGTGATTATTCATCCTGCTCATTGCCCAACGTAGTTCATCTGTCAGGACGCCACCCGGTACATCTATCGATATTCTCTTTAGATCGTACGCCCGAGGGACGTTCCGAGCCGTATCACCCGGGTTTCGTAGCACTAGGCTCGTCACCGACCGCCGGGATACGCCGGTAAATTACTCTGCTCATCCGCTCTAATTTACCGTCCAAGGAAGTCTTTTTCAAGACTACAAGGTAGGACCCTGACATACGAGCAAAGGAAAGAAGCTCTGTCAAGCGAGTCCACCTTCCTAAACCCTCTATTTCTGTACATAGAGGCATCGAAACGAGCTAATAACTCGACTATTTCGATGGAACGTCGGCCGTCTTATTTCCTCATGCAAGGGGAGGCAGACGACGGCGAAGCCGGGCCTCTTAGCCCCCGTAGCGCTCCCTACAGGCTACCCGGCCAATCCGCCGGTCCCAGCGACGGCGCAAGGCTCGATCCTCACGACGAGATCGCCTTCTCACCTAACGTATTCGTTAAAGAAACGTTCGATCAAGCCTCGCCTATACAAAAGATCGAGGATACCTTTCAGACCCGCTCTGAAGTCAATCATTACGATTCGACCAAGCTGTCCGAATACCCACGATATTCGACGCAAGCCTACCCGGCCGATCCGAGTGTCAAATACACTCCAAATGTGCAAAAAACGAAGGATACTTT
The DNA here is from genome assembly GCA_030762985.1 of Adelphocoris suturalis. Lineage (NCBI taxonomy): Eukaryota > Metazoa > Arthropoda > Insecta > Hemiptera > Miridae > Adelphocoris > Adelphocoris suturalis. The sequence goes on from CM061049.1 coordinate 45,443,258, forward strand.
TCAGTACCTCAACCAAGCTCAACATATTCCTCCTACAGATATAAATCTTAGGCCGGAATATTACAAAACGGCTCAGTACCAAACTGATCAAACCCAGCACCCACTATGCGAGCCCAGTGCTCCACGCGGCTGTGACATGAACTATCTCTCAGTTCATCCCGCCGAGCAAGCTGACCTTGACGGATCCGCCCACATTCCTTACAGGAATAACACGGGGACTAACCCGCATAATCAGAATATAAATGTCCCACTTGGTCTACCGACGCCAAGTAAAACATATATAAATCCACTACACTATGGTAAACGCTCTTTTGGCCAATTCGTGTGCTTTTCGTGCTTTTGGGGGGCATCCCTATTATAATCTATAATACATTGTAAACTTATTGTACACATCGACTTGGTATGTTGCTGCCGCCTCCTCCCCACTGCTGCTACGCTTAATCGACTATAGTACGTTTTTTAATCAGCTACTTATTACTCTAGTAAGTATTATATAAGGTTGGTATATGGGGCAGTATTTGTGAAATAATAAATGCGGTAATTTTTTAAGTTTTTATTGCATGAGTCAGTCAACTTAAATCTATGTACATTCAGGTTTAGTTCTCTGTGCAGCATCAACAAAAGCTGATCATTTGACCAGTGCGCGCCAAATTAATGCATTTTTTAGCTCCCGACCATTTTTTTTTTTTTTTGGTTCCTTTTTTACAAACTAAAAAGCAGGCATCATGTAATTTTACTGTGTGTGTGCTTTTCCAAGTGTAAAAGCTCCACGATAGGTCGGTTTGGAGCTTAAAATCAACCATATCTCAGTTATTTTCGTGCGTTTTTATGCGAAAAAACAGCTCCAGGTTAATTACGTCAATTTTAATGAGCGTTCGAATGTAAGTGTACAGGTTTACACTACTTAGATGGGTATATGTTACAGGAAAATTTCCTATGAGTTACATGGCGATTGGTGGAGTAATAACTACAGCGCATGCGCAAAGCTAAAATTGATCGACACATACAATACTCTGAGACTAAAGGACCGATTTTTATGAAATTTTCAAGCGGTTTAGCTCCTAGACGTTCCCCTATTCATTTCATTGCCGTTGCATCAATCATCTCGACTCGTACTTTGTTCTTTAACTAATTCTTTACGTCCATATTACAATGTGTGAGAATAAGAATCGAATATATTGTCATAAAATGATAGAATGTAGGACAATTGTCAATGTAATTCGTAGTAGGTAAATTAACATTCATGTAGCAAATAAAGGAGAGAGAAAAAATAGATTAATTAAAATAATAATAATAAAGTGAAATAAAAGAGTGTAGGCTGGTCATTAACCCGCCTACAAGGCGGCTCGGCCGGGGCTTCCCGACCGAGCCCGGGTCCGACCCACCATGGCGGCCTCCCGGTATTTCTAGGTAAGCACCCCTTGCTACGATTCATAAATCGCACAACCGAGAATAACCAGGCGAGACCAGCCCCGAACCGATCGAGAGCCCCGAACCTAAACAATCAGCTCGCTATAAAGCCATACACACAATAAATTCCAAACACACTAAAACAATAACTCATACAACCTTTATAAATCTAAAAAAAATAAAAATATTCAACAATTATCAAGTTATCACAGTCATTATAAATATCTGAAAAGCTAACTCGAGTAATTTTATAAAATTCCTCGGTTGCTGACATAAAATTAACTATGGCTACAAGATAAGATGAAGCTTTACTGCCCACCCAACTTGGCAGACGTTTTTGGGATGATTAAATTTCATTGAGGATTCTTTCAGAGTGCTTACTGCATGAACCACCTGTTTACTGCCTTATGTAAGGCCTGCTCTTCACTTATCTTGTTCACACTAACCGCACGTGATTCATCTTTCGTTGAACGATCTCCATTGCTTTCATATCAGAGCTGTAAGTGTCCCTGAGGGTGCGACTGATCTTGACAAATCGAATACCCAAAAATCCAACACTCGAATGAAGATCTTGAATGATTGAGTCCTCAACCTATAAACGAACAAGCTCCTGTTACTAGGAACAGCGTTTTTTCCGAGTATTCTATCAACAATTGAATTCTATGATATAACATTTATATCTTCATACGTAATGCATTAGTCAAAGGAAATTCCAACGGAGGAAACGGGAAGGGCTTGCTTCACAATATTATTCTTTCCGTTGTTTGGGTTGGGCTGTCTATATTGAAGTCCCCTCAATCGTTCTATAATGAAATGCAGTTAGATATATAGATAGATATATTTTATTTATTTCATTAGAGACACATACATACGATGATAGTACAAAAGTAGAACTAGGCTACTTGCCTAGCTTACTTTTCCAACCGTAGGCTTGGTCCGTGCTGTTAGTTAAAAGGTCTAGAGTCTAGACGATTTGCCCATAATTTCAAACAGCGCGTTGACATAACATCGTATATGCGTCTATGTACATAATCTACATATAGCTTAAATATTATAACTGCAACGGTATTTCATGTCCCTATCTTCTGTGAGTAGAAAAACTTTCTATAGTAAAATTTTGTTTTATAATATTAGGTATAAAACATAAATGCTGTTTAGTATAGTTTCGCAATCCACTGCCCCATTTTTCACAAGCTACGTTAAAATTTGCTTTTTGTAGTTTGGTCTAGTATTATTTTGAGCTCTTTTCATATGACTATCTGGCGCTCTGTGAATGATGTACATAATAAATTTTGGACTGTGTGTTGACAGCGTTAATCTTGGTCTTGATGCCATTACATTCCCTGCGACTACATATTATCTTGTGGTATATGTTGGATTACGCTGTGAATTTATTATTTGTGGATACTTATGGAATTGCAAAAGTAAATTTTTAATATATAGTTGCCTTATGGTAAATAGCTTTGCTATATTATATACATATTTTATAGATGGCGTCCAAGGCGGTAATGACAACGTTATTTTCATAATGATTCTCTGGCGTTAGTGTAATTTATTTATATGTGAGGATGATAGTTCAATAAATTTGAATATAAACTTATATTAAATTAATAAAGTTTATCACTTTAAATGTGAAACAAAACACTACATTCTCTGCTACAGTTTGCCGATTTAAATAAGCTGATCTAGGATATATGCATTTGTTGGATTTTTACAATGTACACTTTTACATACATGTAAATTGTACAAATTAGTTGTGGGTACGAACTAAATCACTTGCGACGAAGTTGAGGAAATCCATTTCAAAACGAAACTTATTGAAGAATGTTGTCTATTTCCAGGAAAAGATAAAGATTTACAATGTTAGATCGATTTCGTCCGTTAGTTCAACATCAGTTACAAACAATAACTGTACATAAGTACATTAAAAAGGACACAGCTTCAGTCATCACAAGTGAAAGGGAGCTTGAATCCCATTGGTAAATAGAAAGGAAAGGGCTGGGAGGTATAACCAATCAAGTGCAAGGAAAGTGAAGGGGGGGGATTGAAGCTAATCAGAAGGAGTGAAGGGATGGGGAAGGGTCAAACTAGTTATTAACATTGAGAAGGAGGTAATTCCAAGTGTTATAAAAATTGACCTATTAATGGTGAATATATTGATATACTCATTATATCTAGGATATCCCGTTGTTTTTAGTTGTGGGTGCTTGTAATAGCGGGGGTTTCAGCAAATACCTTTGGTATACTAATCGGATGGCGTAACAATACCTTTATTTATTTGGTGGCGCTCATTAAGTCTGGGATATGTACCCCCACCCCCTCTCCCATGCTACTATTTCGTATTTTGTAGTTACCGATTGCAACAACCTATAATAAATTAATAGCTAATTAATAAACCAGCATGAACTGCTGGCTAATTAGTTTCATAATTAGTTATTGGATTATAGGTGATAAGTAAAACTTTGTTAAGCTTATTTTTTAATTAATTATTTTATTTTATTTTTTTTAAGGTGTAAGCCGCACCTCAACCAGAAGGGTCATTAGTGGTATTGAAAAAGGTGTCTAAAGAGACACTTGAAGTGGCACGATTCTAAGGGGAACCATGTTGCCATCCTTGACTAAAAAGGAGCGCCATCATGGACTCCACAGGTAACTCGTAGGAGGAAATAATGAGGGGAACAGTGATGATCACTGTTTAGCCCCCAAAGTGGATTAAAAAAACCGCAAAAATAAAGTAATAAAACTAAGACTAGATGTAAAATGGGCTAATAACTATATACATCCTACTATATACAATCAGCAAAGTGAAATAAAACTATGACTAGATGTATATAAATATCTCACAGATCAGATATCACAGTTCTTAGTAGATCTCAGCGGCTCTCAGGTACAACAACAGGGATCGGACCTTGTCTGGTCCGGATAAAACGTCAACCCACTGAGGGCGCTGATGCTGGACTTGGAGGTCCACAAGGGCTGGGCAGTCCTCCAGAAAGTGGCAGATGTAAAGATCACCCCACACCTCCCATACACAACATCTCGAGCTTCTGGCCATAATTCTGTGAGTAAGACGGTTATGGCCAGTGGCAGCCCGGTTGACAAGCTTATTGTATCAATGTGAGGTTGCAACTTAGCACTTGCGATGCATGACCCGATCAATTACACTTACACAGTTAGGAACCTTGGCAGAGTTCCAGAGAGTATATGTAGCTGGTGAACAGGAGCACTGATGAAGAGATGAAAACAAATTCATGCTATCATGCTTAGGGGTTCAGTTCTCACAATCGAGAAGCACAGGATAAGAGCTGCTGAAAAACCAGCTTTTAATAGCCGTGATCACCAGCTGAGAAAGGAGCGATAGAAAAAACTTCGCTTTCGAAAAGGTCCCAAAATGGGAAAGTATTGTGAATCCTTCTACTCGATGTTTTATACGCTACCGATAACCAAAATGTAATACATATAAGAAGGTACATAATTTATACTTTACGTAAATGTTGAAACTTCACTACCTAAGTAAATATATTGGCATTCGCCAATAACTACTTCAACTACAAACCCTCCATGTGTTCCATTATCTGTTCTGGTTTCATTGATTAATATTGTAAAATACAGAGGTCTTGTAGTGTTGCACAACGTTCTAGTTTTCTCTCACTTTAGTATTATTGCTTCCGAGACTGCAAGGCAGCGGAAGCTTTGTTTTCACTTTCGAAATGAAAAACAATTTTTTGCTCCAAAATCAAAATTTCCACTCGCATTTTGCGTTTCAGAGCCTCCTGAACAAATTTGGTTCCGTGTCTGTCTGTCTGTCCGTCCACATTTCCTTGTAACAGCCATAACTTCTACAATTTTGATCCGATTTTAACCAAACTTTCAGGGATCGTGCGGGTTAAGCTCTAGATGGTCCCCTATAAACTTCATCATGATCGAATGAACAGTAGCTTCTGCGCAGGCGCTAACGTGAATTCCTTGTGACGGTCATAACTCGGTCAATGTTGAACGGATTTCGGTCAGATTTTCAGGGATGATGTGGGTAAGGTCCCTTGAGGTCCCATAAGACAATCATCATAATTGCATTCGCGGTACGCTCTGCGCATGCGTGAACGAAATATTCTTGTTACGGTCCTTGCAACAGCCGTAATTTCCACAATTTTGTTTTCTTGTTACACTCATAAGTCCGTCAATGTTGAACAGATTTTAGTTAGCTTTTCAGGGATGATGCGGGGAAGGTTTCTTGAAGTCCCTTACGACATTTATCATCATTGAATCAGCGGTACTCTGTGCGCATGCGCGAGCGTTTGTCTATATATATTTCTTTGCCACAGCCACAAATTCCACAATTTTGATCGGATTTCAATGGAATTTTCAGGAATAGTGTGGATTTAGTCCTAGATGGCCCCCTATCAGTTTCATCATGATTGAATCAGCGGTATGCTCAGCGCATGCGTGAACGTAATTTTCCTGTTGAAGCCACGAGGAAGCTACTGTGCCATGTCCTTGGCAGTGTATATTTTACTGTATCAGTAATGTAAAACAGTAAATGTGTTATTTCAGATTATATACTTTTATCTACCTACCTGCCATAGTATATTTATGTCACACGTGTACTATAAAACTCCGTCCTCATAGTTGATACGTCATACAAAAGGGCTTTGGATCCATTTGACCTAATTCGTAGCTTCCTGTCCTTCGGTTCACACGGATCCGCGGCCGCTCCCCAACCCTACCTACCTATTGCTTGTCTATGTCATTCACCATCTCGATGTTTCATTTCGTTCCGCTGTGATCCAGATAGGGCAGGTTTTTGTTGTTGGTCGTACCCACACGCCCATATTGTACTTCTTGGTGAATTCCGGCCTTTTTCATTTGACTGATGTATCTATATAGCTTCTAGGAGTAGGTAAAACGCTTGGGGCAACGATTCGCCGGGCCCCAGCATCTATTTTGTGTACCTACAATACACCTCCGTATGCTACACAATGTGGTCTGTATTCTGTTCACCCTGGCTCGGTTTACTGCATTATGAACCTGACAGTCCGCTTCTTCATTTCCTAGAACGTAAGTCAACCACAGTTTCCAACGGATAATAATGACCTTAACTATCGTGGGTATCTCCTACAATTGTGTTTTTTTTTTTAGAAAATAGGAGAGTTTTATTTCACCATTGATAATTTGTTTTAGTGATTTAAAAACAAAGTAATTCACCACGTTTTACAGACACGAAAAGACCACACAAAAATTTTGATCTAAAACGATTTTGGCGAAACAACTTTTTGTCCATCTCCCAAAAGTGAATTTGGAAGCAAAATATTAAATGTAAAAATACTCCATAACAATGCTTTAAAGTAAAAATCTCCATGAGGAAGGTTTTGTTGCTTAAATTAACAACCTATGCCTGTTTATGAATCCCTTCAAATTTCAATTGAAATTTAAGAAACACGTCAAGAAAAACATTTGAAAATTGAATCGTAGAAATTAGAATTCATTAAATTCGAATCACACTTCACTGGTTTGTTTCACGTACAAGCTCAAGACTGGTTGTCACATAGTAAAAAATTCTAGGTGTTCCTATATCAGAAGAAAAGTCTGTGAAATAGACTTGACAGAAAACTGATCTGGAATATGCATACCTATTTCTAATCTATCGCATCGCCTTAGATACCGCCTGAAACAAATCAAGTTCTTAATCATAGGGTCTTCTTCTCTGCCTCTTCACCTGAAAAGACTTGTCTACCTCACCATATTACGACCAATGTGGTTGTATTTTGGTGAATTCTGGGGTACAGCAAGTGACACACAATAAAAGAGTCCAGACATTTCAAAACAGAGTGCTGCGATTAATCACAGGTGCACCATGGTTTGTTAGAAATTCGACACTACACAACGACTTGAACATATCCCCCATCCAAGACGAACTTCGAAACAAATATTTGAGCCATCACGAAAGAATGACATCCCACACCAACCCTTTGATAAGAAATCGAAGTTGGGTCATTCTAATTTCATTTGCCGCTTTGGGTCGTTTGAGAACCTCAGTAACGTGAAATATGAAAGTGCTCAAAAATGAGGTTAGATCGGCAAATACTACTCATTGCACATTGCAGATTTGTGTTTCATAGATGAACAGTGAGTTTTTCATTGATGTTGTATTTTATATATTTTTTACCCATCCTTGGTCACACTCCTGAGAGGTAACACTCATGAGAATTTCCAGTAAATATAGCGTCACACAGGTTGATGAAGTGGCAAAACACGGGGATGGCTACTGTTTGAAATCTGTAACCAAGCAGTATGGTTCTTGATATCGGATTATTTTGTTTAAGCACTAACAACACTCGTAATTAGTGTAACACTCATGATTGAAAATAAAAATACTCCTCATGTTTTTAGGCTTCTTTCACTGTAAAAACTGCTGCAACTCCAAGCACTCCACTGCAGTCTCACATCTTCAACTGGACAATATAACCTTCACATCTGACTGTTTCCCACCATTTTCCATCGGTCTTCTTGATCGCAAAAATGGTAACACTCCTGTGGTCCCATTGAGAAGAGATATGGGGGACTGACTGAAAAACTAGTTTTTCACGGGTTGGGAAAAATCTTAAAAATGTAAATCCTTACTCTAAATAAAGAGGAACCAACCTACTGCAGCTAATAACCCTGGCCAGTTCTAGATTGTCATTGTTTCGTAACTACCGAACTTTTACGTACATGTTAGGTAGGAGGGGACGGTAACACTCATGAGTTACCAGGATTTCAGGTTTCATTCGTCATCACTGTGTATTGGTTAAAGGGGATTTTGGGCATTCAAATTATTTCTTCGTTGATCTCCCAACTTATACTACCCTTTTTTTCCCCCAAAAACGCTAGTTTTGGTCAAGAATTGTGAGAATTTGTCGTCAGGGACATGAAAGCGGCAAATGGAATGAGAATGACCCAGTTATGAGAAATAAACGTTTGCGCATACGCATATAGGTACTACTATTAATCCAACGGTAATGAAGTTTATGGAAGACCGTCTAGGGACTAAACTGCACAATCCCTGAAAATTTCATAGCAATCAGTCCATTAGTCCTGGATTCTGTGTCGATCAATTTTATATTTGCGTATGCGTTATAGTTATTACTCAACCAATCGCGATATAATTCATAGAAAGTTTTCCTGTAACATATACCCATCTACTCTCCGAGTTTGAATGAAATCAAACCAATAGAAGATGAGAAATTGGCGTTATAAGAACTTAACGTTTGCGCATGCGCACAGACTACTACTTATACTACGGCTATGCGGATTTTAGGGAACCGTCTAGATGCTAACCCTATGCTAATTGAACATTTCTTTGCTTTCAAAGTTCTCACGTTTCAAAACATGTAACATAATTATAACCGATGATTTATGAAAATTCGCTCATACGATCATGCTAAAAGACTGGAACTTAACTCTTTTTTTCTCACTGGGGCCCGTAGGATTTCGCCCCCGGGCCCGGAATTTCTCTCCACGGCCCTCCAAATCCACGTTTGCGCATGCGCATAGGCTACTACAGTTCATTCGATGGAATCGAAAATTATAGGGAACCGTCTAGGAGCTATCCCGCACAATCGTTGAAAATCTCATGGAAATCGGACTGGAACTTGGTATAGTTTTGGGCGTGACAAGGATTTACCACACACAGACATACACGGATCCAAAATTGATCAGCAAGCTCTGAAACGCAAAAAACAAGAGGAAATTTCGATTTTGTAGGACACAAATTTTGAGCTTTACTGATAATCCTTGATTTCTACTATTTTTTTACTGCCTTACATATGAATCAAAGGTGAATTTCACCATAAATACAAATGAAAAAATGATCCCTCCACTAGATCGTTCTCTGAACAACGACAAATGACTCGCTCGGTCTGTGTCAGGCACGAAAGTCAGTTAGCCAAACCAAATCAGACGAGAGTTAGTAAAGATGTAGGAAAGGGAAGGAGTTTGAACCCCAAGAAAAATGATTTTCTCCAAAATTTTGGAGGAAAAATAAATGCATCTTTCTACATTATGCACTGTGTGTATACTTGTATTTTTTCCTATTTTACTTACTAGTTGGTATACATTTCTTTGGTGATTCATGTTATGTTGATGATAACCTAGGTATTCAAATTTATTACTCGTGTGAAAGTTACCCATAAAGTTTTTCTTTTATTGACAACATGATTCACCACAAGTACCTGCCTACTGTTGGTAACAGAGTTCTTTAATTTCTTTCACATTGTTTTCCTTATTATATGACCTTTTATTTCCTACTTAATAATTCAATTCGTGATCAATATTGTGTCCAAAATTGCTTTTAACGGCACCTTAAATTTTGGGGATTTCCTGGTTCTTCCTGAGGATTTCGGGGGGATTTTCTGCTGAAACGGGTAGGCTGCACTGACTGTAGATCTGGCAACCCTGACCCGACTATGAATACCCTAGAAGAATATTGACTCACTAGATCACTTGAATAGTAACCCATTGAGAAAAGGAAACGTTTGAAAAAATGAAGAAACACAGGTTCAGCGGAATAGAAAACTCGTCAGGGTAGAATGTCTTTCGAATGGAAGTCTTCTGCATGGCACGAGGTGAAAACGGAACCGGTCACTCACTCGGGCGGTGGCCAAGCCGCAAGGACCAGTTCTGTAATTTAACGTCCTTACGTTCTCCGGACATAATTGTGAGAGAGATCCCAACGTAAAGAAAGTTTCTTCCCTTTTCAATTTTATAGTCGTCTCCTCGATTTACTGATAAAACTCTAACCTGCCAGAAGTTTAGGCATCAGGGTCCGGTTATGTTGACATTTTGGTTCCTCACTAAGTATCAGTGGTAGGTATCAGCTTTGTGTTCGTGATAGAGGGTGGGCACATAGCTTTCTCCTATACATTAGGGTGGTGTGGCCAGTGTTTGACATCTTAAGAGGCATTTTGACTTTAACAAGCAATTAAGTTATGTTTTTTCGTTTGTTCAAACTTGAAGCTTACATCTAGTGCTGCATCAGGATGTCCTCAAACTGCTCGGTATTGAAAAAATCACTAATTCAAGCCACAAAACATCATAAATTCGTTTTTTCGAAATCAAATTTTCGGACCCAGTATTTGGCAGCCACATTTTTTGTTGTTCCTGTGATTGACACCCTACGATTGACACAGCTGTTCTTCTAGAATAAATGATTCCTTATGTCAACAAAACATTTTATTTCAACATTTACAAATAAATTGAGCATTTGAACTTAGTGTTATTAATCTAAATATAAAATTAATATGAGTAGGTATTCATAAAGATAAGGTTGAAAATATCACCGGATGTTTCATCATAAAATAGGTACAATGTTTTCTTGATACCATAGGCACAATACGATTCTAATGGTAAACTAGCAGCTTGTGAGTTGCTATGTATTTATATAAATATAAAACTCGGCGCTCCGCGCCTCGCCAGGGGGCAAGCCCCCTGGACCCCCGGTTACCTCTATTTACATACTTCGGACGAAATTATTGAAACACAGAATGTGTTTGCGTTGTCGCGCAACCAAGTGACAACCAAACAAGCGTCATTGTTTACTATTCATTTATAACATCAATTTATATAGTTATAGTATGAAACTACGAAAAAAAATACGAAATAAATTCGTGATAAATCAAGAGCGATTTATCAAGTAAATGTCCTAAAGAGGCTACATACGAAATTACAGCTTCCTAGAGTGTGAAGTATAGAAATTAGCTTTAAAAGCCACTCATCTGATCCGGACCCTGGACATCGTCAAGTAAATGTCCTAAAGAGGCTACATACGAAATTACAGCTTCCTAGAGTGTAAAGCATAGAAATTAGCTTTAAGAGCCACACATCTGATCCGGACCCTGAGCATCGTCAAGTAAATGTCCTAAAGAGGCTACATACGAAATTACAGCTTCCTAGAGTGTAAAGCATAGAAATTAGCTTTAAGAGCCACACATCTGATCCGGACCCTGAGCATCGTCAAGTAAATGTCCTAAAGAGGCTACAAACGAAATTACAGCTTCCTAGAGTGTAAAGTATAGAAATTACCTATTCAAATTATTTAACCTCCGCTTCACAAATCAAACCGTTTTCGTAATACTCAGATCACCTGCTATGAATCAAATCATCGAAACACAAGCTCAATGAAATCATCAGAAATTAACAAGCGGTTGCAATCATGTTCATAATATCAATTATTGAGAATGATCACCTGTGTGTAAACAATTATTTATATAACCATGCTCATAACTCAGTTTGTTGGACACGCACTTCGCAGTAGTTAACATAATATTGTTGGATAAATCGAGAGCTTTCGAACGAATGGTCAACGAATTTTGTGGGATGAAAAACGACGAAGTACCATATCCCTAGCAACGACTCGGTTGTACGTGAAAATCATCCGTCACACATTTCGTTACCATCCCGCGTTCCATTTTCGGCTAGTTAGTCCATGGCTAAAACACATTCTGTGTTAAAATAAAGAACAAATGACAAGAACGAATAGAGATCCATATTGACAGCACTGTCAATCAGCGAGGGGAGCATCAGTTTGGGAACTAGTTATTGACATTTGCATTTTCACATGTTATTTTTGCTTATTTCCAAAAAATGATAGCATTAATGCAAGCTACACAAAAAACTGATTGAGAAAAACCATGGAAACAATCGAATTTGAAAATGTGGAGGGCATGGTGAAGCAACATAAAATACCTACTTACCTCGTTAGCAAAATCACAAGAAACAGCACCAAAGAAATGACAACATGAGGTTCTGTTGGGTAACCTTCTCCAGATTTCACAAAAACCCACCTGAAACCTTTTCCCGCCTTTATACTTTACTGAGAAGGTATTTTGTCTCAAAATTCAACTGGATGAAGCCCGTAAAACACTTTTAAATGTCTTATCATTAAAACTTCTTGGTGAGAGGACGATCACTGGGCGTGTTTTCGGCGCTCATTTCGTGGGTATTTTCGAGTTTAACGAAAGGTTTAGGATGTCTTCCGAGACCCTTGAAAGATTCAAATGGTGCGTGATCCTGTGCAATTTTTCCTGACCGGGTATTGAGGATCTCCCCATCATTGAAGAACAAAGTGAAGTGTGAAGATCATCTCGAAGTTACAGATGACATTCCTCACCCAGCAGCATTATGAGTTGATGAACTGATTAATCATTTCCACTGAATGAAGGAGAAAATTCCGATTATGCCAGCCATCAGAATAATTTGAAATCAAATACACACTTTCTCTACTTTTCAGTTTATAATTTGTCTGTCTTCCAATCATTACACCTTGTCATGTACAATAAACATCCTATCGTGTGCTTGACACCGTTTTTATATTATGATTCGCTGACAAAACTTCAATTTCGGCATCCCGCTTGACGATGTTCATTTCGTTTGTCCCCATACGCCATTTTGGTTCATTATTTCCAATAATAAGCCTATGTGATCGTATAGCAAAAAATTTTTATAACCCCCCCTCAAACTTTGTCACTTTACGTTTCAAGGTGCGTAGAATCCAAATTTGAAATGTCCGTCCGCCGTCCGCCGTCCGGGCCATAAAAGGCCTTAGAATTGACTTAAAAAATCTGTTCTTTCGCACATAGACTCCACTTGGGGTCTAGTTGGCCCTAACTTCTCGCCAGCTCGATCGCTCCACTCTCATGGGTGCTATGAGCCAAAAATAGGTGAAAAAGTGTCTTTTTTTTGTATATTTCAAGTTGTATAGAAATTGGAGATTTATGAGTGAATGGAAAATGGTAGCTATCAATTTTATGGAAAAAAAGTATTCTAAATGATACTCTTCTATTCAAAAAGAGATTTTGGATTTTAGGCTATTTTTTTCCATTTTATAGATTTTTTAAAACAAAATTTAATGAAGTTCAAGTTTTTAGCATAATTTCGTACATATATTTTTGAATGTTCTATTTCATAGTTGATAAACTTTATTTGACCAATCTTATGCTAAAAAATATCAATTTACCAATTCTTAGTCATTTATAGTGATTTTGTCACCACATTTTTTGAAATTTGACCAATTAGATGATATCAATATACAGTACAGGTTACACTTTTATGTGTTGGAAAGATGACTTGGTAATAAATTGTTTTGTTTATCAACTATATTAAAAAGCGTAAAATTGTGAGGTTCCGCTGCTGTAATGGATTGAACCCATTTGTGAGGTCCGAAGCTCCGAGTTCCGATACTAAATATATCATAAGCGGCGTTTAATAATTATGGCCCAGAGATCTACGCAGAAGGGCTGTCTAATAAATAAATAATAAACCTTTGTGTAATAATTTTCAGCGTTTTTCTTTTCTGTTACACTTGTAAACTTAGCTTCAACAAGTGTAATTTTTCTACACTTGTACTCTTTGTTTTGGTGAAACACTTGTTCAAGTTTATCGTGCATTACAAGTCCCTTGTACTTGCTAACTTGTACACTTGTAACTTGTTGTTTTATGAAATAGGCCCCGCGGAGAATACGATGTTCTCTCCCGAGTTATCTTGTAAGAAAAACCCAGCGACCTCCTCCGGCAGATGAACTTTCATGGCGAGATTCCAAATCCGGCCGAGAAAACGAGCGGGGACAGGTGGAGGGTCGAGTCCTTCTAGGGACGACCGTTTGCCTCGTCACGTCAAGAAGGAGAGAAGGATACGATCTGAGGACTCGACTTGGCTCAGGATAACCGGGTCAGGGGTTCGCTCGCCCCGGTAGGTCACCTCGCCTAGTCGACCTACAATTAACCTTTTAGCGAATCTTAGTCAAAAATGAAGCTATTGCACTGGCTCCAAAATTTTAAAATCAAAATTTTCGAAAATTTTCTTCATTGAAATCCGTTTTGAGACATTCTGAAACGAATCCTAGAGTTTAACGCTTTTTCATATTAATTGCTATGCAATTCTTAGGCCGACCCCCAATAATTTTTTTTCCTAATGTCCGTAACGAAATTAACGATGATTTTCACGTACAACCGAGTAGTTGCTATAGATTGTGTCACAATTTCAGTGTTTTTCACGTACAACCCAGCCGTTGTTAGGGGAATGAAACTTCCGCAGTTTTCATCGCACAAAAATCGTTCGCCGCTCGTTGCAAAGCGCTTGATTTATGTGATAAATGTTCACATTTCAAGCTACCAATTTCCCTCTCCTTAGGCAAATGGCTACATTCCAAAACTAAGTTGATTCGGGCTAAAAATGGCACAGCAAATTATCCTCGTTTTATACAAAGTACAAAAGACAAAAGATCCGGCGAGGCACGAAGCGCCGAGTATATATATATATATATATATATATATATATATATATATATATGTCATTCCAGACGATAACTCTCCTTAGGATTGAGATAAAAATTCTGTTATTGCGCCAAAAAATCAAGCTCTCCTAACGAAAGGACTTAGAACATTAAATTGGTCAAATTTAAAAAAAAAAGGCTGAAAAATCACTAAAAATAGCAAAAATCCGCCGTGATATGAACCGTTACTGCCGCCGCTCCCAGGCTCGGATTCTCATGCCTTACCACTGAGCTACAGTCGTCGTATAACAATATTTGCAGGACATCATTTTTCATGTTCTGGCGCCTGGAAATCCGAAGGTTTTTTTGAAGTTATAGAAAATGAACGGTTCAATCTACAGCATTACGGATAGTTTTAATACTTAAAGCGAATTCAACGATTGGAGCCCAGCCTATTTGTCTCAAATTTAATTCAATAGGACGTCCCTCTGAAGCTAGGTAATATTAGCAAGGCTTCGCATATTATAGGAGGGACGCCCTATTGGAATTGATGACCGTGACGCATGTTTTATGGGTAGTATTCGTGTAATCGCCGACATCCGAATACGATTACACGAAGACGAATATAATCGCAGTTGACTCAGAATCAACGAATAATTAACGCGATTACAACCGTATTCGTATTCGACGATAAGATTATGCCCAACACTGTCTGGACCTTAGTGCGCCGTGCCAACGGCTGTAATACCCCCTTTTCTTCGAAAAGTTGGGTAAAATACTGATCACCACTGGGGTACATCTCTAATTAACTACACAACACACACACACACAACTTAAATAATTAACTACACAACCGTACACAATGAGAAAACATCATACAGAAATTGATAGTTAATTTCTCCGCACCCTGCACAATATGGATAGGCATTTTCCATATAGAACCATGTTCATCAGCCAGTTCATCAGCCCTCTGTGTGTATCATCTATTTATTACACTTTTTCTCTTAATTTAATCAAGTTTTGTAAACATTTTAAGAGATGTTTGAAACACTTTGTTTTTGCGACAATAATTTCAATGTATAGGGACTTACCTATTCCTATGACTATAATACTAGTGTACATTATAATTTATTGCAATCCATCGTTTGGGAACCACCAAGGCGTAGAATAATGATTGTAACTCTTTAGGTAACGAAGAGGAGGCAAGAAGAACATGAAGTGAAAATTTATGCTCGTGTTTTCCTTGAACAAAGAAATAACTCCCCCGTAAATTAGTCCACACAACTCAACTATCAACCACACCTTAAGGATAATGAAGTATTGTTTTTCCTTGAACATCATTTTACCTGTGTAGCTATACATATAAATTACAAATCCGGTTTAGTGATTATTCACCTACATCTAAAATTGAAAGAGAGAATGCTCAATTAACGGCTTAAAGAGGAAATCGAGTTTCTTGTTACGAAAGAATGTGATAAAATTACATATTTATGTTCATGATTTCGGACATTTAGATCGCCTAAAGGTAACGCAACCTTGACATATGGTTTAGAAGAGTTACAGCAGCACATCGGTGGACTGAGTTCATATGCCATTGCCTTTTGTGTGAAAAATATCGTAGATGCCCACAACTCATACACAAATTAAACTATGGAAGCAATATTAGCAAGTAGATACCTAATTAGGTTGGACATCCAATACAAATGAAGGCGTATTGGCAAAATTAAAGACAATAATACCCCTCAAATATTGTAAAGTCGAAATCGAACGCGAAAGAAATAAGTCACGTCAATATGTGCAATCGAAGGAACAATCATATTGGAAGAGGGCAGCTAGTTATTCACGAAAACAGTTGTCGCAATTTTCCATTAAGGAAGACGCGTTGTTTGAAAACAAAAACCGGACATTTGCCACTCTTTCTGCGAAAACCGGACATTTGGCGTCCAGAGCAGCTTTAAATTTTGGCCCGGACAGTCCGGTTATTCTTTAAGCTGTTCTTAAAACCGGACACTTGGCAACCCTGAGTGTACCTAGTTCTTTTAAGTCACTCCTTAAATGTTCTTACATAGAGATAATGTAAGATCATTTAAAAAGAGCCAAAAATTTTAAATAAAACCAGTCATGCAGCATGACCCCATGAGCGAATTTTTGAAGAAATCTTCGACATTTCAGTCGCTATTGATCGTGTTGAGAAATTTTAGTTTATGATTTTGATAGACAAACATGGAATCAAATTATGCAGAGAGTAAACTCATCAGTTGTGATTACATTTTTTTTTTTTTTTTTTTTTTTTAAGCACCTACTACCTACGTTTTAAACAGCATGGTTCTAGGATTGGTTATACAGGGATACTTCCATAAGAGTAGTTCAATCTGAATTTGGACAATGTTTCATGCAAATATTACCGATTTTTACAACCAGCGAACAGCATTATTTCAGATTTTTGACTGATTTTTCAACTCTGAAATTTTTGAAAACTTGCTACATATTCTTATAGGAAATTTTACGCTGATTCCGAATATACCACATGTAAGTATGCTGAAAAAATTATTTCGCACAACAAATCGCAAAAAACAGGGTATTTTGAAATTTTTGACTACATTTTTGAAAATTTCAACCCGAAGATGTAATCCGATCATGCTGGCCAACGAACTTGAACTTTCGTTTTGTGTCCTTAACATTTTAAAATTTGTTTGAAGTTTCTAGCACAATTCTACGGACAGTTATCGCCTGGAATGACACATACATACATACATATATACATACATATATACATACATACATATATACATACATACATTAAAAAATGCGTTAAACTTCAGAATATGATTCAGAATAGCCTGAAACGGATTTCTGCATAAAATTTTTTCAAAAATTCACATTCTACAAATTTTGAGGCGAGAGCAATAGCTTAATTTTCTTCAAAAATTCGCTAAAATATAAGAACTAAGAAAGGTTGGCTCCAAGACTATAATATAAGCTGGTCTTACTTAAGGCCAGTTTCACCGTTTGAGGTAACCAAGAATTAGCGTTAACGCATTATGTTTGAGCTTAACCAGACGTTAGAGAGATTTTTCTTTCACCAACAACCGTCGTTGGTTAAATGGTCCATCAAAACTTGACGATCTGATTACCAAAGCTGATTAAATAATTACCCGACCCTCGAGGAATTAAGAGGTCAACGGATGATTAACTTTAAATTGTGAGTGTACGGAGCCTTCAATTTCCACTTTTTGATTACCAAAAATATAATAATATTTAATGATTTTAAACATTCAAGTTCAATATTGTTTAAAAAACGGCCACAAGTCACTCGGGAAAAATAATGTTCACTCACTTAGACGGGATCGTTTTGAATAAAACGCAATAGGTATTTCAAATTTTCCGTACACAAGCTCGTTTCGCATTAATATCAAAGAAGCATGAAACGCCAGCAGTATAATACTATACTATAGTATACGTAGTTGAAAAAGTAGACAGTAAATCAGTGATCACTAAGCTCTTAAGGGCAGTTCTACAACTTGTTTTGTTTGCTCGTTTTGAATGCAATTCAAGTGAAAACGACCTCAAGTAATAAGGAAAAGACTTATTCTCTAGAGTGGATGAAAAACGATGTTGCCAAAGTGCTTTCACTCAACCAGCATAGAGATTGGGTAGATACCTTGGGAGGTCGTTTGATACCTAACCAAGTTTGATGACCTGGTTTATACGTTTCCTATTGAGATGTAGAGATTTGTATTTACTTCTTATCTGACAAGATTTCCATAGTTTTCTGTCACAACCCCTTCCATCAACTAGTACCTATCCTCCTACATAGATGAATTTCTTGGAATGTAGGTATGATACCCTCCAATACCGGAAGATTCACTGTTTAGGCCACCAAAAGTGTAGAAAATAAATATGTTTTCTTTAACACTACAGAGGCTTAGGGATTATGAGATGCTGTGATAAAATGAGAGCATTCCAAAAAGTGGCTAACGATTTTCCTGCTATGAAAACTAAGGGAGTTACACTTCCCTAGTAACGCATTGGTTGTACGTGAAAATCAATAGAAAACCCCACCGTGACGTGACGAAAACAAATGGAAACGTCCTGTTAATCATTATTAAATGATAAAAGATTTTCGAACGCAGGTACCTAGTGGGATTTACTCTCTCTCATTTAAATGTTTATTCAAAATTAATGTAAATCGAATTTCAGTGTTTCAACTTAGAAAAAATCAACTCCTAATCGCGATAAGAAAGCTGTTGAAGTCGTTTAGGTTATGATTCCAAGCTCCTGGAGCCACTTTTCTGTCCATTATGGACAAATGTTCCATGATTGATGGACAAAATGAAACTTTTCGTCGTTAACTAACCAAACCATAACCAGCCACGGGGTGATTACTTTGACGTCTGAGTTCACGTGGTGAAAGATAATTCCTAGACGCCGCTCTTAATCGCCAGTCTCCCGTTACCTAAATACAATTGGACCTCTTACCTCCAATCATCACTGGAATCCCTGGGGTTTAGAGAGGTATGGGACAAACAAGACCCATCATTAGCATATTCTAATCTTGAAACCATATTAGAATCATATAATAAAATTGCCCGCGGAAATGACGTGCAAAGAATCCAAAACTCGCCCTACAACCAGCAATACAGCCTTATAATGCACACACCCTGCACAGAATTTCAAACCTTTATCACTAGAACACGTATAATCGGGAAATTGAGGACCTCCAAGAAAGATTACATTAATTTCTTTTTCAAAGGGGTAAGATTTAGTTGGGATCCAAACGAACTATGTTCAATTTGCAACATGGCTAAAAATGAAACTCTTTACCACTTCTTAGTTGAGTGCCCTCACTACGAACCATTAAGAAAAGCTTATTTTTTCCAGTACAACAGGGATATAATTACGGCTGAAATTCATTTCCCTACGCTTCTAAATTGTGATCCTAAGGATAAAATCAACAAAATGTTCTTTTATGTTATAAATACCCTCAAACTCAGGATCTTTCTCCGAAATGAATAGTTTTGATGATCAATTTCACTAAAACCGATAAATAACCATATTAACCACGACTATGTCGTTGTTAAAAATACTAAAAAACCTGATCCTAAATTTACTATACGAAATGAGTTGTTAAATAGATTAAAATTCAACAGAAGTTAAATAGCGCCTATTAAAATCTCAAATTATTACAACTAGCACTACAATTCAATATCCTTTAACAATGTTAGATGGAAATAGTGTAAAGTATAAGCAATGTTACACAACTGGTTGAAAGAAAAATTGCATTACATCAATATCTGTTAACATTAAGTATTATGTTTTGTAATTTTATGGAATTAATTATGTACTTGAACAGTAAAACAAATAAATATATAAAAATAAAAATACTAATATTAAAAATAATAAAATAAATACAAAAGGAGTTTAAACACTATTTTTTGCTTAATCTACTACGAATTTAATTGAATTTATAATGAGGTTGATTTTAGAATAATTTTTGAATTTAGTTTATAAAGTTTTGTTTAAAATAATGCACCTAGAATTTAAAGTACTTTTTGTTTATAATAGTGTTGGAAAGAAATCTGTGTACAGCCGCTTGGAAAGATACACTGAATTAATTAAATGTTTTGTTTTGAGTTTTGGTGTTGTGTTTGAGAGTAACAAAAAACTTTAGTGTCAACAAAGTGGACTGTAGAAACAACAAGTTATTGAATTAATTTTGTAATGTAAGTTCACAGATGTGCAATTAGAATGTGTGACATTTATATCCCCTATGTAATGTGGCGCAACCTCCTGTTTTGTGTTTCTACTACAAGCCATACAATTACACAACGATAATGCAAATTTATTCAAACTGGATGAAAGTGTAGGAGTTTTAAAAAATAAGTTTAAGAGCATTTTACTAGACACCTATAGAGAGTAATTATGTGGAACATTGACGATTTTAGTGTGTAAATAATATGAACTGAGAAGTTATTTATTTTTATATTTTTATTACAAAAAATTGTATTGCTATTTGATTGTTTCGAGGATAATTAACCTATGTTTTCCAGGGGGGATGTAAGAGAGGACCTCATGGTCCTAATCCCACCCTGGTTGTTTAAATAAACGATTCATTCATTCATTCATTCATTCATTCTCTCTCTCTCTCTCTCTCTCTCTCTCTCTCTCTCTCTCTCTCTCTCTCTCTCTCTCTCTCTCTCTCTCTCTCTCTCTCTCTCTCTCTCTCTCTCTCTCTCTCTCTCTCCCGTTACCGTTTGGTTAAGTTGACGGGACGTTAGCTCAGATTGGTGAAACTGGCCCTTAGTATTTGTCTGTATCGATGACCTACCCTTCCAGAAATCAATGCACCGCTGTGAGTAACTACCTTACCTTGTGGAAATAGACGACGTTTTTGCTCAACCCGTTTCGTTATCGATCTTGTCAAACTTCCCACGTCTCGCTGTCAAAGTCGAAACGACAGGAACGAGCGTCGAACGATGTAATCGGACCTACAATGAGATCCGATTACGAACGAAGCTCTCGGAATAATAGTCTCGTTCACTGCGGGAGATTTTATGAGGATAATCCTCGGAAATCACGTCGCGGCTCGCGGTTAAGCCCGACGGGGCGGCTCGCCGTTCCGCTCGCCAACCGTTTTGGCGATGCAAATGAGGAAATCACGAATTAATTCTCGAGTTAGAGGCGAAAGGCGGGAGTGTTCCGAGCTGCGAGCAGCGCTAATGATGGGCCTGCGACCGGAAAATCACGTCTACGCCACGACCAAGCACGCATAATTTCTGTTTGTTACGCAAAAATAAAAATTTCGAATTTAGTGAGAACAGTGGATAAAGTTGAAATGAAATGAAATGTCTCTATTATTGCATAAGGTACACAACCTGTAGAATATGTAGAATGGTGGAAACTACCCCCCTCATAGATCATTGATCTGTGCCAGGGGGGGGGGGGGGGGGGAGTTGCAAGTTTGATCAATGTTCGACAAATACGTTTAACAATATAGGAACAATATAATAGGTATATAGGTAAAACAATTTAAACAACAACAAACTCGTAAACGAGTTCCACTATCTGCTTTACAAGCAGATACCATGTTACATGGATATGTCTTTGATTGGGGATTTCATAACGGTTGTCCTCGAGAGTTGCAAACAAATCCTTTAACTTTAAACAAATCCCTGGGCCGCATCCCGACTAATTCCAACAAAACAACGGTTTACCTATAGAAATGTTGAAAATAACTGTGGAGAGAAGCCACTACAATGAGTTTTTGTTAACAGTCGACTGTTGTCAAGAGGATGAAAATGTTTCCTATGGAGTGGAGTAAATGATGCTATTGCTTTACGTTAAGAATATTGTAACCGGCTTATTAAAATTGTTTATAGTCCAATCAACTTAGTTTAGGAATGTAGCCAGGTACGTAAAGAGGGGGAAATTGGTAGCTTGAGATGTGAACATTTATCACATAAATCAAGCGCTTTCCAACGAGTGGCGAACGATTCATGTTATGATTTATGAAAACTGCGGAAGTTCCATTCCCCTAGCAACGGCTGGGTTGTTCGTGAAAAACACTGAAATTGTGACACAAATTTTGCATCACGGAAATTTTTGGTTGACCCCCCAGAGCAAAGACATATCCATGTCAATACACTAAGGAGTTCACAAAACTACCTACAAATCTCTGCATAGTTATGAGTCATGATCAGACCCCTTCAAGTGCCATTTTGCCATGGCACCATCCTTAAGTGCCATGTTTAGCCAATTTTTGGGTAAAAAGCCATTTTTTGCCGATTTCTGGGAAAATGCCATGTTTGTGCCATCTTCGTCTGATTTTCTTGAAAATTTGTGAAAAAATACGCTGCTCACAAAATCTGTGGAGAAGATGGAAAACATTTCGAAGATGGACTATCCAGGAGCGGTCCGGGAAAAGATTAAAGAAAAGGTGAAGGCCGTCCTCTCCAGGAATTGTGGATGGGAGGAGATGAAGAACGTAGCTGCCAATTTGGCAGGGGAGGTAGCCACCCTCAAGGAAGATTGGGAAGCTGTAGATGTTCTCTCAATGAAGACACATCCCCGCCACATCAGCTGACGTAGAGAGGTCATTTTCAAAATTGAAATATATTTTAAGTGACCGACGCCTTGGTTTCTGCATAGATAGCACCTCGGCCCACCTGAAATTGTTCTACAACAATTTTAACCCAGAGGAAGGGATTCTTTATTCTCCTATATATATTTAAATTCAATTTTTTGTAGTCAATTTGTAATTTGTAGCATGCTCTTTGTAAATAAAGTACATAATGTAATTAAAATGGGAAGTTTCAATTTTCCTATCAATGGGGAAAAAAAAAGAAAAAAAGTTTGATTTTGAAGAATAAATGCCATGTTTGGCCAAAATAAGTGCCATTTTGCCATGTTTTTTATAGCCACGTATGGCAAAAATAAATGCCATATTGTGAAGGGCTCTGGTCATGATGTAATTATAACAAATTGAAAATTATTGAAAGTGCCACCTTAATAGAAGAAAAAAAACATACATAAAAAGAACAATTACACAGTACTTCCACGCATGATAATTTAAGTACCTATGAAGATCAAAATGGAGAAAGAAGGATTCACATGGAAATGATAAATTTCTATAAACCAAAAAATCATACAATATCTAACAATATTCCCTTACAAGACCTACCTCTTCAATTAGGTAAATTACCCAAAAAGGTACTTCAATCTCTTGCTAATAATTGCGGACATTGGCTGATTATATGGAATACAGTTTCTGGCATTCTAGAGTTACAGAGAAGACAGGCTTTTGATTGGTCAACTAAATACAACTTATTTTTCAGGCTGTATTGGTTGCATTTGTCACTGGCAAGCCTGAATTGGGCTATGGCTCTTTTAATATGTATTGATACGCCTGTTACCAAATAGCTATCCGGACCAGGATCTGGGTAGTATCTCAAATACTCAGTACTATATGAAGAGTACATTATCCTTTCCAGATCCTGGTACCTGGTCCGAATATCTAAAGCGTGCATAACCATAACCTTCGAATTCACAATTTCTTCCGGGTTTTGATTGTCCCACAGTCTCTGGAAACCTAAATCCATTAAAATAGATTTAAGCTGCGCTGCCCAGTTGTACTTATATACACTCACCCCTAACTTAATAGTTTTAACTAACTGGTCGTAGCAAATCCTGTGGTATCTTCTTTTATCCATTTTTAGTATTTTCCCCCACCAACTCAGTATCCTTCCCGAAATCGCCGTGGCCTACTAGTTTCCGTGCGAATCATATACCCAGGTGTACTATGTGGTAAAAGCAATATACTCTTAATGAATTTAGATTGAATTTTTTCAATTTCATTCCAATACTTCACGCTCCAAACGTCGGACGCATACATAAGAACTGAACCGACCAGTGAATCGAAAACTTGGCACGAAGCCTCCTAGCTTTGGCATTTGCTGTCTACCAATATTTTTCTAGCACAACCCAAAGCTCTTGCTGATTTCGAAAGGAACGTGCTTTGCACCCTTGAGATCCGACAGTTTAACGCTTTTTCATATATATATATATGTCATTCCAGACGATAACTCTCCTTAGAATTGAGATAAAAATTCCTTTCTTGCGCCAAGAACTCAAGCTTTCCAAACAGATGGATGAGTTGGTTGGCCAGCACTTTTTGAGTACAAATTGGTCAAATTGCAAAAACGTACTACAAAGATTTCTAAAAATGGCTAAAAACGGCTAAAAATTTATTAAATTTAAACTTTTTGGTAGAATATTGCTCAAATTAAGTTGATTAACAATAAAATAGAACATTCAAAAATGTATGTACAGAATTATGCTGAAAAATATACTTAAAATTCATTAAAATTTGCTACAACATCGATAAAAACTGTAAAAAAGCTAAAAATTCGAAACCTCTATTGGAATAGGAGATTATTACTTAGAATACGTTTTTTTGCCATAAAATTAATAGTTAACAATATTCTTGCCCTCAAAAAGCTCAAATTTCAAAACAATTTAACATTATACAATACGATAATTTACGAAAATTCGCTCATAAAATCATGCTGCGTGACTGGAACTTTTTTTTTGTCTTTCCTTTCCTGAAGCCTGAGGATGTTCACTCGTGTTGTCTCCAAATAGTTGATGAAAAACTGCGCAGGACCAAGTCATTGAATTATATATATATATATATATATATATATATATATATATATATATATATATATTTATTTATTTATTTATAGGTAAAAACCGCATGACATTATAAAAGTATAAATTTTTTGTTTTTTAGAGGTGAATGTTATTCAGAATAAGTATTTTTGCCATAAAATTGATAGTTAACCATTTCTGTGCACACAAATTGCTCAAACTTTGAAAAATCTTTACATAATAAGTTGGTACACATACAAAAACTACAAAATGACAGACAATTTTTGTTGAAATATTCGGTAAATCTACGTTTGTTAATTACTTTGATTTGTTCACCATTTACGAATACCTTGATGCAATCACGAATCTGAAGATCGGATTTTTCAAGCTACCTTAACGACATAACTTTTTCAGGAGAATTTCGGGGTGTTGGGAAAGTATTGACTTGAATATTGATTTGAATAATTTCATCAAACTTGATCATTGGTCGGGAAAACGCCATCGCTATGGTAAAATGTTATTTTCGTTCGTATGGCTTACGATTTTGATAACAGATTAAATGTGATTATTCCAAGAATCAACATGTGACGCACGGGGTAGTGGGTCTTGGCGTTGGGTATTGAGTTGGTGTGAGTCACTTGCTGGACTTCTCGGATCTGAGTCACGTCGTCTTGATAAATCTTTGAG
This sequence comes from Adelphocoris suturalis, assembly GCA_030762985.1. Classification (NCBI taxonomy): domain Eukaryota; kingdom Metazoa; phylum Arthropoda; class Insecta; order Hemiptera; family Miridae; genus Adelphocoris; species Adelphocoris suturalis. The sequence goes on from CM061049.1 coordinate 45,468,748, forward strand.
CAGGATTTCGCTTTTAAATTTGTTTGTTAGCTGGCTGACTCATTCGGAAGAAAAGCATCTTGGAAATTCGTGTTTGAGTCATTTTGAAATTTAAAATCCACTAATATTGTTCATGAAGCAGAAAAATACATTCTTATACACTACATTACACGATACAAAAGCGTAAATTATTACACAAAGGTTTAATATTTCTGAATGAGATATTCGTTCTTCGCAGAACACTTGTCTAATTAAATTAATGGAGACTGACAAAAATAACTGCGAATTTAGATAAAATTAATTAAAATGTCTGGCTGTTAGTGATGCAAGAAAACAAGTAGGTACCTACCTACCAGGCGTAAGAATTTATTTTATAACTACCTCTGTTATTTTTGTCATTGTAACGTAAAAAACGTCTGCCAAGTTGGGTGGGCAGTATAGCTTCCTCACATATTTTAACATGGACGTATAGAATTAATTGAAGAACAAAGACGAGCCGAAATGATTGATAAATCGACGTTATAAGGAATTTACGTTTGCTCATGCGCACTGGCTACTGTTAATTCGACGGTATTGAAAATTATAGGGGGCCGTCTAGGACCTAACCCGCACAATCCCTGAAAAGAAAAAAGTGATTGTTGCTTCGGTCTTATAAAAATGTTGAAGTGAAGCAATTAGAATTGGGCAACAAGCAAACGCAGTTTTTATATAAAATGGTAATTTTAAGGCTGAAAGGGGTGAGTTGCGAAATTTATATATTTATAGCCTATCTTTCTCTCTGGTGTTCAAAGGGCATGCTGTAAAAAACAGCATCAAAATCGGTTCATAATTCTGGTCGCGCAAAAAGGACATACAAACTAACATCATTTGATTTTTATAGATATAAGTAGTTTAAACCTGTACACTAACATTCGAACGCTCATTAAAATTGACGTCATCATCCTGTTGCTGTTTTTTTCGCATAAAAACGCACGAAAATAACTGAGATGTGGTTGTTTTTAGCGTTAAAACGGGGAAATGAGTAGCATTTTCACTTGGAAACGCTCACACCCAGTAAAATTACATGATTCCTGCTTTTTAGTTAGTAAAAAAGGAACCAAAAGAGCCTTTACCATCGTATTGAGATTTTTATGCGCCTGTTTGCTGGCGGCCACACCACCAGTGCGCGCCAAATCAATGCATTTTTTAGCTCCCGATCATGGTTTTAACATGGATATGTTTTTGGGCTGGGTGTCGTTACACAAATTTGGGTAACGACACCAAAATTTGTGACGACCTGGCACTTTAGATTATTATTAACTCGAAAAGAGAAGGCTAGGTAGAATATATATTGATTTTTCACGAACAACCAATGAGTTACTAGGGAAGAGTAACTCCCATAGTTTTCACAGTTTGCCACTTTTTGGAATGCTCTGATTTTATCACAACATCTCATGACCTCTAAGCCATTGTAGTGTCAAGGAATACTGATTTATTACTCTAAGTTATAAACTAATATTGTTTTGTAACCATAATGGAATAGGTAATTTTGGCACTACATGGTTGGTATACAATTGAGTAGTAGGTACCAACTGGTAAGCAGTAGGTACTAGACATATCCATGATCTGTTTTTCCCATCAAGGGAGAAATTAAAATGCTTGAAAATGCTTGAAGCCTTTCACTCGGTTTGTTCTTCGATGTGTAAGAATATCCCCAATTGATGATCCCTGGCGATAGAAGAGTGTAGGTGTATTAGAAACAACTTTTTTTGTTACTTTTTTACTACCTAAAAAGCATTAATCATGGAATTTTCACTGTGTGTGTGTGTGTGCAAGTGAAAAAAGCTACTCATTTCCCCGTTTTACCACTCTAAAAACAACCATATCTCAGTTATTTTCGTGCTTTTTTATGCCAAAAAACAGCTCCAGGATGATGACTTCAATTTTAATGAGCGTTGGAATGTAAGTGTACAGGTTTACACTACTGATATAGATGCACGATTTTACGAGTATATGCGAATAAATAAATACAGTGGACAGGCTCTCCGCCCCTGGACCCTCGGTAACTTTCCGCCTTGAGCCTTCGGCTAAAATGGAACATGGAACATAAATGTTTTTAAATTCGAAATTAGAACAGAGTACCTGAGTAGGTAATTTTCTGTTATGGTGCGCGTCTACAATTACTATAAGCAAGATTAACTTCTCAACCAAGTGACAACAAAACAAGCGGCATTGTTTACTATATCCATTTATAACATAAATAAATATAAAAGTACGACATGAATAGAAGAACAAGTACGAAAGAAATGCGTGATAAATCGAGAGCTTTCCAACGAGTGGAGAACGATTTTTGTCCGGTGAAAAATAAAAAAGTTTCATTTCCCCAGCAACGGCTTGGTTGTACGTGAAAATCAAATGAAACTCGTAAACGAGTTCCACTTTCTGCTTTACAAGCAGATACCATGTTACATGGATATGTCTTTGATTGGGGATTTCATAACGGTTGTCCTCGAGAGTTGTAAACAAATCCTTTAACTTTGGACTGTAGGCGACGAAATGTAGGATAAAGAATTTATTTTATTATTCTTGGAGGCATAAAAAGCATACCTACTATACATACTACTGAAGTTATTTCTCCAAAACAGACGCTATCATTTTTATGTTCATGATAACTATAACAGTCGACAGTTGTCAAGGGGATGAAAATGTTTTCTATGGAGTGGAGTAAATGATGGAGTAAATGAAATAAAGTGGAGAAAATTTATTGTTTATAGTAGAATCAACTTAATTTAGGAACGAAGCGCTTACCAACGAGTGGCGAACGATTTCTGTGCGATGAAAACTGCGGAAGTTCCATTCTCCTAGCAACGGCTGGGTTGTACGTGAAAATCATTAATCAATTGTGACATCAAATTTTGCGTGACGGAAATTTTTGGTTGACCCCCCAGAGCAAAGACATATCCATGTCAAAACAGCGTGACGGAAAAAAAACGTGACGGTAAAATCGTATTCACACCCCGCTAAATTTTTCGACGCGGTGCGCCTATAGAAGTTTACACTTCAAAAATAGATCATTTGACGAAACGTATTACTCCCTTGGCCTGGCACCTAGTTCGTGATCCTGGCGGGTGCAATGCGGCAAGGCTGAGTCACGGGGGCCATCAAAACCGCCTGCAGAGGTAACAAATTGGACTTCCTCATGAAGGGGAGAAGCCCCATGAGCTGTGGGATATCAGGGAGTAGAGTCATCCTTATTGACCAGGGGGAGAGCCTGCAGCCCAGACGGGGGGCAGACCCGACAGTGAGTCACTGAAATATCAATCTATGAGTCACCCCTACCTACCATCCCCAGTCACTACTCAACAAGTTGGCCATAAAACTGATGAGTTTATCAGTAGTTGTAGTTGAATAATAATGAATACTTTGTAGATGAATATCTGCATTGCGTGAGGTTTGCACATGGATTTTACAAGTGTACTTCATCACAGTGGCGTAGTTTTAGGAGGGGCAGGGTGGGCACAGCCCCTTCATGGATCATAGAGGATACAAAAGTTCTTTGTATAAATACAATTAAAATTGATAATTTGACGCTTCCAATTTCAGTAGGTAACTAACATCTACAATATTGGAGAATGCAATTCGTAAAAAACAATTATTATTATACGAATCCTACTTTTCAATGCCTACCTGATCACGCTTGAATCTTCGATCTTTTATTATGAGATTGTTGGTATATCTTGGGTACATGTTATACCGTTTAGGTACGCTTATAATCCCAGTTAAAATAAAGTAAAATTACAATAAATATAAGACTACAGTGGTAATTGAAATAGTTTAATAGAAATGATTAAAATATTCAATTGTAACCTAGCAAATTGCTGGTTTGAGTTAGTTTACATTTTGTTATGTTTCTCGCTCTCGGTTCCATGTCCCGTATTTTATTTCACGTACTTATATAATGCAATTGTGTGATATTGATTGTTCAGAAAAAGTGTTTTTCACGCTGAAATACCCAACAATTGAGGATAAACCTGTACAAGGAAGAAACGTCCACAGTTATGATTTTGCAGGCAATATGTCTAGCATAATGTATAATAGGTCTAGTGCTCCCCAGTTCATCGGTACCTATTCATATTTATGGTAGTTTTTAAAGTTCGGATTAGTTAATCGTGCAATATTTTTTCTAAATAGTATTATGCTTTAATAATCAATATATAGGTTTATGAACATGAAAGCATACGCGACTTAAAATCATGACAAAAATCTATTGAATATGTATACAGCGTTTGGCAGTTTATCATTCAGTCTTTATATTCGACAACAAGTACTAGAAATTAATACCGAAACTATAAAATAAAATGAAATCCTTGACTGCTGTCCCTCCATAAGAAATGACTTAGCTATGCCACTGAATCATCAGCAATTTTGATTTACATCAACTCCGATACTAACAAAGTTCCAGTCATGCAGCACGATCGTATTTGCTAATTTTCTTATCTATCGTTTTATAATGTGTTAAATTGTATTGAAATTTCAGCAATTTCAGTAGAAAGAAATAATTACAAACCAATTTTATGGAAAAAGCCACGTACTATATGTTATATCCCAGCATTTACAAACTATTTTCTAAAGATTGATGATCCCCAATAATTTTTACGTTCACTGTGGTAAAATAGAACAGAATGATGTGTGGTCTGGATGTGTCGCGAACGCGAATTTATTTCTATAGTTTGATTATTTATTGATTTTGATTTATGTTAATTTCAATTTAGACATTAAATTAATTTATTTGGTTACTACAATTTTATCCCAAAAGTCCCATATGTTATTTTTGAAACCCCAAATGTTGAATATTAGTATATTAATCACTTCAAAAAATACAAACGAAAAGATAAAACGAAAAATAATTGTGTCTTCAATTATTAAGTACGTAACAAAAAGAAAAATAAACTGAATTAGGTACAAGGTAAATATCAAAAGAAGACCACAAAACTGCCTTACAATCAGTTTCAAGACAGGATGCTCGCAAGCTCGCATCTAAAAAATACATTACATCAAGTAATCAATCACTTGGTAAAAATACAGATTAGTTGGACATAAAGGTCAGAATGAATGAATAGCAGAGAATTAGCGGAAATATGCGGGGATATAACAGAAAAGGCCCATTCGGTGATTCAAAAATGATTTGGAATTTTTAAGATTTTTATTAAGTTTTTATAGACTTTTCAATTAATGAAATTTAAGTACGTTTCTCCGCTTAATTTTGTGCAAAAATACTTTAATGTCCTAGTTAACACTTCGGCCGGGACATGAATGAAATTACTGTTCGGAGGGATACCTGCCTGTAAGGTATACACTAAACCTACACTCCAAGGGACATCTGCATTTTAGGCATTCCTCTCGCAATTTAGGAACGAACTCTTAGAGGGATGTATGCCTTTCAAGCATGTGAATTAAAAATGAGGAACCCATACCAAAAACGTCACCAAAATACCTGGCAGAGCAATGCTAAGTGATTTTCATGTTCAGATAATGGCTGATAATATTGAAGGATGATATTGAAAAACGGTGGATGAAAATAGTGACTGAAGTGGAAAACAGGAAGCTGAGGCGTTCCTTGGAAAATTTGAAGATGGAAAAAAACAAAATTATTGCAATTAGAGCGTTCAACTCATCTCCGTCCACATCTTTGTATTCTGGGGAATTCTCTATTTTTATTTTCTTTCGCATCCCTTCCAATTTCGTATTGGTATGTTTGAGAATTTCAGCGATCATATTGGGAGTGAAGAGAAATTCTCAAACGTCCTTACACTGGGGTGCATTACCCAGCTGTAGAGCTGGCCTTTGACGAGAACTGCAGCGGACCCTTATTATGTTTCTGCGGCTTTGTCTGCCAATACCAGAAGTCGATTGGTCACCACTCCAAGTAAAACAACCCTTTTTTCCTTCGAAGCTTCTGCATTGCTGTGATGTACTCGGAGCTGCTGTTCCTTGAGATACGGCGGGCTGCTGTTCATCCTCCTCCATGATTTCTTCGTTAAATGAAGGGCTCTGAGCACAGAGTTCAACATTCCCATTGACTGGATCCGCATAAATACTTGCTGTAGTTAGACAAAGAAAAAAAAAACACAGTCATGCAGAATGGCCTAAACAACGAAAGATTGGCCTCCAAATAGCTTGGAGGTATTTTCTTCGAAAATTCGCTTAAGTATATAATAATTTCACTTGACGGGACATCTGGTTTTTAGGCATGAAAGACGTGATCACTCTTAGAGGGACATATGCCTTCTCAGCATTGAACCCCCCTTGAAAGAGATGTATGCCTAAAACACATACAATTCGTACTACACTTAGAGGGACACATGCCTAAAAAGCAGGAAATCCATGTACACACAGCGGGATGTATGCCAAAAAGGCAGGGTATGTTCTGGTAAAATGAAACTTACCGCGGAATGGAGGGAGAACGTCGATTCCCTATGGTTCCTCTTTCACACTAGGTAGTCAACTGACAATGTCCTAGGAAGGGAGAGGACCCGTTGCAGTAGAACTGCCCAAAGCGGCAGAAATGTGAGCCAAGCATGCCTAAAAGGCATATGTCCCGACCGAAGTGTTAATCGTTAATAATTTTGATTGGACTGAAACTCTGCCAAAAATGATAAATTTAACGATTTTTGGCTGTTTTTAGCAATTTTTAGTGATTTTTAACATGGATATGTTTTTGGGCTGGGAGTCATTCTAAAATTTGCGTAACGACACCAAAATTTGTGACGACCCGGCACTTTAGATTATTATTAACTGGAAAAGTGAAGGCTAGGTAGAATTTCTATTGATTTTTCACGTACAACCAATGTGTTACTAGGGAAGAGTAACTCCCTTAGTTTTCATAGTTAGGAAATCGTTCGCCACTTTTTGGAATGCTCTCATTTTATTACAACATCTCATGACCTCTAAGCCATTGTAGTGTCAAGGAATGCTGATTTATTACTCTGTTATAAACTAATATTGTTTTGTTACCATAATGGAATACTCTTGTGAAAAGAAGGCACTACATGGTTGGTATACAATTGAGTAGTAGGTACCTACTGGTAAGCAGTAGGTTCTAGACATATCCATGATCTTTTGTTTTTCCCATCAAGGGAGAAATTAAAATGCTTGAAAAATTTTTTAGTACATTTTTTGAAATTTGAAAGCCTGCAAATTTTGGCTCAAAACTCCAAATGGTTCAGACGAAAAACAGGTAGAAATTGGTGGACAAATCAGTCATTTTTGGTCTGCGTTGCTTCCTCCCAGGCGAAAACGGGTGAGAAAGGGAACGTCATTCCCCTATGACGTGATTCTTAGTTTTGTTTACACTGATGTTTTGGTAGCTTCCAACCACCCAATACTCTTCATGCTGCGCCTTTTTAGAAAGCTATTGTCGAGATCTTTCAGTTTGTATGAAATACAATAAGATCGCAGGTTAAATTGCCTATTTTTAAATACTGTCTATTGGTATCTTTAATCCAACCACAACTCGGGGATGACGTTGAGTCGCCCAAAAAAGGAAACATCGTGGCCGCCTCAGATCGTATCTATCTATTCGTACAAGTGTGAACACACAACGGACCTTCCTTTACGAATTCGGTCGACAGCCTTCGACTCTGAGCGGTTTTAAAAATAATTATTGTAATCGCGTTTGGACGTTCGAAGGTGGTGCGGGGGACGAAATCTTCAAGTAAACCGTAAACCGGGTGACCTCATTTCGTAAAAGCGATATATCGGCGTGACTAACATCGAAATTCTCCTACGCTCCTGTTTTTGCAGGGAGGCGGGTGAGTCAGCGGTGTTTATCTAATCTAATGGGATAATTGTCATCCTGCGATGATGACAGAATCCACGAGGAACGTTTAAATCGTGTTGATCGTAGATAGAAAATTGGACGATGGATGGTTTCGAGGAACGTATTATATTCATGAGGAACGTTGTTCTATGTAAGCCCTACGATGGAGTTTAAATTATTAATTTGTTCCCCGTCATGAACTCCAACGGCAGATCAGAGGGACAGGTTATAATAAAAGCGGAAGTTAGTGAGAAACGTTGTCTATTTCCACGAAAAATAAAGAGTTACAATGTTAAATCGATTTTGACGGTTAGGCCATCATCAGTAACAAACAATAACTGAATACGCTTAGAAAGGACACAGCTTTTATAGTAACAGGTGAAGGGAGATGAAATCCCATTGGTCAAGAGAAAGGAAAGGGGCGGGAGATACAACCAATTAAGTGCAAACAAAGTGACGGGGGATTATAACTAATTAGATGAAGTGAAAGGGGGCAAAATAACTAAATATGGTTTCAACAGTGTGAAGGGATAATTCCAAGCTTTATAGAAATGGACCTATCAGTGGTGAAATATATTGAGGTATATCCTCATTTAAACATTTACAAGATCAATCGCTTTTGATAATTTCGAATTTTTCAAGTACATTCAACATACCTACCTTTGGAATAAAATGAAGAAATTCCACAAACTGTCTATCTGTCAAATCAAAATTGTAACTATGATTGGATTCCTTAAGATGTTTCGCAAATGTCGACTTACCCTTATTTTCCCTGAAATCCTCCTGATTGTCGTCTATTCTTTCCCTTAATTTCCTACCTGTTTGACCGCAATATTCTAAGCCACAAGAACATTTTAATTTATAAACCCCACTTTTATCCTGAACATTTATCCTTGGGGTGGAGATATCCTCCCCCCTCCCTCTCGATCCGGCCCTGCAGCTTAGTGAGATAAAGCCATTTCCAGACACAGAAATATGAATGTATCACAGACTTGATGAATCGCAGTTCGTAGGCTATCAGATACAACAGAAGGGACTTCTGTCCAGTTAAGGCCCCTCCAGACTCTCGCCCAGTAGCCCGAGGAGCGAGAATGTGAAGATGTTCCTCGTCCTTCCTCGCCACACTCCGTCCAACGTCGCGAGGAGGCTGAGTAGCGAGAATGTGGAAGGGGTTTATAGGAACTTAACCAATTGAATTTTGGGACTGATAATTTTGTGTCGAAACGAATCTACAGGAAACCTTGGGAACGCATTAATTTTGATGTCCAGATGATATAATAGTAATAATGAGTGTAGCATCGCTACATAGATTCCCCCTCCAACGAAAATGCGACTTGTTTCGTCGCCCTCGGGAGAACCGCAGACAGGGAAGGGGAAGTCGGCTGAACTGTTTCCGCAGGCACTGTGATAAATGCTGGCTTCAAACGATTGATTGCAACGATGGTGTCTTTGCTCTTTGTTCGCAGCTTAAAGAACTTGTCATTCCGCAAAAAAGCAAAAAGGCCTGCATATGGTGGCTGCAGCGGGCGTCGAACGGAATCACAACGAACGAAAACATGGGAACACTTGGCTAAGTCTTTATGCACAAAAGTATTTTTGGTTACATGAGTGGCCACTTGTACAGATCGCTGCTGGTCCATTATGCCATAAAGACTACTAAGTCTTCTTGATTGCCTGTCACATGAGAGAATTGACCTGGAATCCTCAAAGTAGTACCATACACCATCCTGGCAGGGTCGCCACGAGTGGGGTGCAAGGATAATTAAAATGGCTAATCTGAAGTATACAATAAACTTTTGTATTAAAAATGAAAATTTACAAATAAATGTAGGAACTTAACCAATTGAATTTTGGGCCGCAACTGATAATTTTGTGTGGAAACGAATTCGAGACTTCTCGAACGATCAAGTTTGTCCCCCACCCCGGCTACTACTTGCAACCGTTCCCTACAAGAAGAACTGTGAGTTCTTCAATTCCGTTCAACGCGGAGCAGCTCATGAGTCACAAACGAAAAGTCACATTTACGTTTCTAAACTGTTATGTGATCGTGTAATAACCACCAAACTATACACTTCATTCTGACCTACATGGAATTGAAGAACTCACAGTTGCCACAAACTTGATCGTTCAAAAAGGTCTCGTGAAACGAATCTACAGGAAACCTTGGAAACGCATTCATTTTGATGTCCAGATAATATAATAATAATGAGTGTAGCATCGCTACAGGTTCCTCGGGGTTCCTCGTTCCTCGGCCTTCCTCGTTCCTCCGATCCTCGCCTCGCCTGACGTCGCTTCAAGAGCGGTTTTTGGCCCCCGATTCACAGGGACATGCGGAACCCCATCATTCAGTTGTCAGTGTGTTTATTCGGGAATATTATCAGTTCTCTGTTGTGTGTTTATTCGTGATGAGTAATAACAATAGTTGGTCTCAACAACTCGAGCTTGATTTTCTAGAGGCTTATCAGTTCTGTTCCTGTGTATGCCTTTTCAGTTCTGTACCACCATCTCCCTACTTTCCTCAACAACGTGTCATTTTCCCACGCGAATGAAGCCAAATACCTGGGCATGACGCTAGACGCCAAGCTCAGGTGGAAGGAACATGTCAAAAAGAAGAGGACTGAGCTCGCATTGAAACTTAAAAGAAAGTATTGGCTAATCACCCGACGATCCACCATGACCATTGGTAACAAGCTTCTTTACAATCAAGTACTCAAGCCAGTTTGGATGTATGGAGTGCAGTTGTGGGGCTGCACAGCCCCAACCAATAGACAGATCATTCAATGTTTCCAGAACTCTGTACTACGATGTATCACTGATGCACCGTGGTACTTCCGAAATGAGGCACTCCACCGTGAACTTCAAGTTGACAGTGTGGATGAGGTGGTCAAAAAGCGAGCAACGGCTCATCTTGTCACACTAAAAGATCATGTAAATGAGGAAGCTATAAAGCTCCTGGATGTGCAAGATCTAACTCGACGCCTTATGCATTTGAAACCGCATGAGCTCGTGTAGGAAGTGAATGTGATATGTTCGAGAGACAAGGGACAAAGTTATTCATCTTAGGTCCTGAATAGTATATTGTAGTAATATAATTCAGATTTATATTGTTAATGAGATTACTCTGTGCAATAAAAGCTTTAAAAAATAAAATAAAATTAATAAAATCTCCTGGGTTTTCACAGTTTTTTCTTCAAATAATCATTGATATATTGATAATAGCTATAACTACACAGAGCTGCAGCAGCAGCTTCGTCGATGTCGTCAGCCATGGTTGGACTGTGGAGGAGTAGGTAAGAGTGAGGTGCTCTGGGAGGATTCATCGCGAGAGTGTGGATGCGTGTGCTTCCACTTTGTCCAACTTCGAGGAACGAGCACATTCAGTTGTCAGTGTGTTTATTTGTTCGGGGATATTCAGTTCTGTTGTGTGTTTATTCGTGATGAGTAATAACAATAGTTGGTCTCAACAACTCGAGCTTGATTTTCTAGAGGCTTATCAGGCTTATGAGTTCTGTACCTGTGTATGCCTTATCAGTTCTGTCCCACCATCTCTTGGGTGTCCACAGTTTTTCCTTCAAATAATCATTGATATATTGATAATAGCTATTATCAATATTATCTGATACACAGAGCTGCAGCAGCAGCTACGTCGATTTCGTCAGCCATGGTGGGACTGTGGAGGAGTAGGCAAGAGTGAGGTGCTCCGCGAGGATACATCGCGAGAGTGTGGATGCGTGTGCTTCCACTTTGTCCAACTCCTGGAGTGGAGGGGACTTTAGAATGCAAAACGCCCGAAGGGGTCCAAGCTGGCAGATGGACAGATAACCTGCATGTACCTAGTTACTCTCTAATCTCCCTAGGTAGGAGTAATGCTAATCCAATTTTTACAGGATATTCCATTTAATTCACAGAAATAGTTCTGGTACCTAGGTAGTAGAAGACAATTGATGGAACAAAACCGTAAACCTCTATATCATTTTCCTCCACCTTAGTTGGGAGTTCTATGGCCCTAAAAAAAAAAGAAAAAAATAGGAAGTACTAATTATGAACGGAGGCGAGACTCCGTGTGACCAGACGGGAAACAATGAGACTTAACAAGTCAACCCGTGCGAGCGATTCGAGAAAGTTTTTTTTTCTTCTCTGTCGATGTGAAAACCTGGGAAACTGTTAATTATTTATGAATTCCTTCTCGTGTACAGAGGGAGGGAACGACGCGGTTACATCGCAGTGAGCGCACGCTAAAGAAAGTCTGAAGTTGAAGTTGGCTTCGCCATGTTTCAAACGCGAGTCCCGCATTTTCGTGGGACGAGGGGGGGGGGGGGGGGGGGGGGGCTAACTTTGTAGGAACGCGAACGATTATCTAATACTCGAAGCGAGGTAAGAAAAAAAAAAGCTTCTCGCAATTATCACCAGGAAGACATGTGTTGGGAAGTGTAGGTATGTATACCTTGACAATGACATGGAAACAATAATGGGCAGAATAACGTGGTAGGTTCTTTTCTAATGCTACCAACTAATGTTCTTTAACGTATCAGTAGATAAAAAATGCGGATATTTTCTATTTTCTGACGTTTGTTTTATCAACTAAATCCACTTTTGATGCAATCATCCTTGAAAACAATTTTCTGGAACCTCCCTTGATACATAAATCACATACATATACAAATATCCTAATCTAGTTTGAATCTAAACCGATGGTTCCAGTCATGGAATTTTCACATTATATTTTATAAAAAATTATTTGAAATTTGAACACTTTGTTTGCACAGAAAATTCCAACTATCAGATTTTATGGCAAAATAATTTTTCTTAAATAACGTTCTGGGTTCCGCTGTATACACCAATTTTTGGAATTTTACGATTTGTTGCAGTTTTATCGTTCTTTTAGCACATGCAAATGAAATTTATGTACCTACATTTTAGATATATAAAGGTAGAAGAAGAAAATATTCAAAAATTTTCACGATTAACATCCGATTTTGATTAAATCTCGGGAAACGTGCGGGCTAGGCTGTAAATGGCTATCCATTAGTTTCATGATTCCCAAAGCCATATTACCCTGCGAATGCGCAAACGTTCGAGTAGATTGCTAAACCCTACACCCAATTTCATCTTTACATAGTGGTCAAGAACTAAGTCACATTATTTGAATCATTGAGAAGATGTCCTCCACCCTCCCAACAGCTTCGCTAGAAGTACCATTATTCCAGCAACTACACAATCGCCCTGTAGAAATTCTACAACTAGAACGATAGGTTGGCAAGAAAATTTTGAGTATTTTTTCTCAAGACCGACTCTCAAGAGCCCTACACCAAATTTCATCTTTACATAGAGGTCAAGAACTAAGTCACATTATTTAAATCATTGAGAAGATGTCCTCCACCCTCCCAACAGCTTCGCAAGAAGTACCATTATTCCAACAACTGCACAATCGCCCTGAAGAGGTTCTACAAATAGAACGAAACGTTGGCAAGGAAATTTTGGGTATTCTTTCCCAAGACCGACTCTCAAGAGCGCTTCACCAAATTTCATCTTTACATAGTGGTCAAGAACTTAATCACATTATTTAAATCATTGAGAAGATGTCCTCCACCCTCCCAACAGCTTCGCAAGAAGTACCATTATTCCAACAACTGCACAATCGCCCTGAAGAGGTTCTACAAATAGAACGAAACGTTGGCAAGGAAATTTTGGGTATTCTTTCCCAAGACCGACTCTCAAGAGCGCTTCACCAAATTTAAGTACATTTTTCAGTACAATGTTGTATATAAATTTTTGAATGTCCTATTTTATAGTTAATAAACTTTATTTGAGCAATATTCTGCTAAAAAGAGAAATTTAACCATTTTTAGCAGTTTTTTGCTATTATCAGTGATTTTTTCAGCCCTTTTTTTGAAATTAGACTAATTTAATGTACTCAAAAATGCTGGCCAACGAATTCGTCTTTTTGTTTGGAAAGCTTGATTTTTTTGGCGCAAGAACGGAATTTTTATCTAAATCCTAAGGAGATTTATCGTGTGGAAGGACACACACTCACACACACATATATGTATATATATATATTAATTGCTATGCAATTCTTAGGCCGAAAACCAACAACTTTTTTTGTAACGTCCGTAATGAGAAACGTCCGTAACGAAAAATGTCCGTAACGCTAAGCACGAGTTCGTTGGTTCGAATCCCAGCCAGGCTTGAAAATTTATATATATATATATATATATATATATATATATATATAATATATATATATATATATATATATATATATATATATATATATATATATGTGTGTGTGTGTGTGTAAATATGAAAAAGCGTTAGACTAAGATTCGTTTCAGGATGTTTAAAAATGGGTTTCAATGAAGAACATTTTCGAAAATTTTGATTTTATAAGTTTTGGAGCCATTGCAATAGCTTAATTTTCTACAAAAATTCGCTAAAAGCTAAAAATCCAAAATGTTTTTTGAATTGCAGAACATTATTTAATAGGAGTTTTTTGCCATTAAAATTAAAATTAATTTTTACTTGGAGTCCTGAATTTTCAAAGCAAAACAAAAAAGATAGAGATAGATATAGTAGAAAATTTTTCGAAAATTCGCGAATACGACTCATGCTGCACGACTGGAACTTTTTCCTTGTTTTCTAGTTGACCGATTTTGACGTTTCTCACTACATCTTGGTTTACTATTACTTGGTTTACATTTCTTAAAATTATTAAAAACATTTTAGTGATCTATTCATGTTACGGATAAGAGGAAGCTATGTGCCACACTCAACTTGGTAGACGTGTTTTGTATTGGAATTTTCATAATGCGATTTTACATCATAATCTAAAATCTAAAGAACTAGCCGCTCTGGCTGGCTTCGCTCGCAAGGTGTCGCTGTATAGATGCGATGGTGTTTTACTGTCGAGTGAGACTTGTAGAATGATTGGAAACAGTAGATCACTAAGGGTAGGTTTAACGTTTGTAGGGGATGTTATACTCGCTTCGGTCGCGTGAGGAAGTTATACTGCCCACCCAACTTGGCAGACGTTTTTTTCTGTTGGAAATTCTTACAAACAAATGAAATCTTATAAAACTACGTGGAACCACGAAAAGTTTACTAGGGGATGTTGCTCGCTTCGCTCGCAAGAAATGGCTGTATATGTGTAGGAAAAACCCCGTCTATCATTCTGTTGAAAACGGCTGTGCATAGCATGGACAAACAAACAAACCAACAGACAGACAGACGGAGTTTCATTCTTATAAATGATAGAGACATCGTTGTTCATCGAGTCAAGGTGTCATGCGGACTTGAAGCCCTTGGACTCAGCTGCTCTGTCCATAAGCCACCCCAGGCTTGAGGGACGAGCTGATCTCAGGCACAGGAACAGGAACTGCCTCGTGCTCTCGGTCCATTTACGGACGTTAAATTTGTTTAAAAAGCTCGTCACGTTCTCGAAGGAAATTTCCTTTTCGAGACGAAACTGGGTCGAATGACTTGCAGAACGTTCCTGAAATAAGTGTTGAATTAGTTTAATACAATCAGAAACAGAAGCAAATTAAAATGTTGAAAATTATTACACAAAAGTTGAATTATTTCTGTATTTGTTACCAGTTGTATGTGCGATCTCAGTTCGACCTGCGATCGACGTGACACGTCTTTGTAGAGATTAGTGAAGATCGTGACGGGTGCAGCGAGTCTGTCCAACATGCATTTACTTTTATAGCATTCGCACTTTGAATTAAACCTTTCGCGAATTGAATTAGACTTTCCTCAAAATGAGTTAAACCTTTCGCAAATTGAATTAAACTTTCTTTTCTATGAATTGGCCTTAGGCGTATCTGTTGTTTTAATCAATACAAAATGTAAAACTTCAACAAAATGTGTTTAAGTATCGTAACAAATCATGCAAGTGAAGCACAAAAAGTTTAGATTTAAACGTAATCCAACACCTCATGAAGTTAATCTGAAGGTAAATTATTTATTTATTAATAACCAAACTGAGCTCGCAACGTCTATCTATAGTTGACATTTTTTACAATTTATAGTCATTATTAAGAAGACTTCTAAGAGCAGCAGAAACATATCCCGTAATCTGCACAAATGCTGAGCCGTGCTATGAGAAGAACTTTGGTACCTACCAAGCAACAGGGAGGGATCAGTGTTCCTTTCTTAATGTTATTGATCTTTTCACGTAGGTATGTGGGTTTAATTCAATTCGCGGAAAGTTCAATTCAATTTGCGAAAAGTTTAATTCAATTTGCGAAAAATTTAATTAATTTTGCGGAAAGTTTAATTCCAAAGTGCGAATGCTATATATCATAACGCGCTTTTATGTGCCTTCACAAGGATTCTATGGTGTGAGTGTCCTCTCCAGTAAGTGGGTCGATAAAACTTTCTGAGTGGTTCCCTGTCTTGTGGGTATACCCCTCGGTGCTAACCGTACTCTAGGCCTTCCTCTTGTCCGAATAAATCACAGAACCAACTTTGATCCCGTTTTCGATGATTGGCAGCAGCGTCCTTCTGTACAATGAAAAACCGACGCTCTAAAATGTCTGCTTGCTTGCAATACATACCGAAGAGCCATGGCCCTTGCACTCTTGTGCCATAAATTTCGTTGAGTATCATACACATCATCGTCATGGGGTGTGTCTGAACTGGATGTGGCATGCTTCTTCGTATATAATTCGTGGAGGAGTATTTCACTGAATGACTGGACATTGGATACTGACTAGGCACTTACTGGCCATATGAAAAGATGAGGAACCGAGAGATAAGGAAGGTGAAAGGCCGAAGTATGTCGTTTTGTATTGAGATCGCATATTGGAGGTTGAAAGTGTGCTGAGATCACATATACAGATGGTACCCTGTATTTGATGGATCGTATTAGATAGATTATATTCTGTCCACGCTTTCGTGACAGGGATATCCCCCTCGTCCCCCGCCATGGATCAGAAATGCCGGGAGCTTGACCGATCAGAAAACAACAAGTGACCAGTTACAAGCCGATTTTATGTACAAGTTGTAAAAAATGGTTGTGCAAGCGTTTCATAAAGGTACAAGTGTAGACTTGTAATGCACTGTGAAAATTAACAAGTGTACCTACAGGCGAATTTGGACAAGTTACAAGTGTTTCCCCATCATTTTGAACAAGTCACTGTTTTACAGTTGTAAAAAATGGCCGATTTTTACCCTACGTCTCTTCACCTGTCAATTTGTTATTTTCCAGCGTTGTGAGCTGACCATTTTTCGGTGTTTAATATGTGGGATTCATCTTCTGTTGAAGAATACAGACAAGAAAGAAGGATTCAGCGTAGAAGACGCCAACGATTTTTTCGTTCAAGAATAAACGCTTTTTTCGTAGGTATTTTCAAGTTTAACGAGAGATTTAGGATGTGTTTCCAAGACTCTTGAATGATTCAAATGCTGCGTGACCCTGCGCAATTTTTCCTGATCGGGTATTGAGGATCTCCCTGTCATTGAAGAACAAAGTGAAGATAATTTCGAAGTTACACATGACATTCCTCATCCAGCAGCATTAAGACTTGATGAATTGATGAATCATTTCCGTTGAATGAAGAGGATAAATCCGATTATGCCAGCCATCAGAATAAATTAAAATCAAATACACACTTTTTCCACTTTTCAGTTTTTGATTTGTTGTTGGTTGAAATGGAAAACCTTTGGGGCGTCTAGTTTTCTTTTCTTTTAGCGAATTTTTGAAGAAAATTAAGCTATTGCTCTCGCCTCAAAATTTGTAGAATGTGATTTTTTGAAAATATTTTATGCAGAAATCCGTTTCAGGCTATTCTGAATCATATTCTGAAGTTTAACGCATTTTTTATATGTATGTATGTATGTATATGTATGTATGTATGTATGTATGTATGTATATATGTATGTAGGTATGTGTCATTCCAGACGATAACTGTCCGTAGAATTGTGCTAGAAACTTCAAACAAATTTTAAAATGTTAAGGACACAAAACGAAAGTTCAAGTTCGTTGGCCAGCATGATCGGATTACATCTTCGGGTTGAAATTTTCAAAAATGTAGTCAAAAATTTCAAAATAGCCTGTTTTTTGCGATTTGTTGTGCGAAATAATTTTTCAGCATACTAACATGTGGTATATTCGGAATCAGCGTAAAATTTCCTATAAGAATATGTATTAATTTTTCAAAAATTTCAAAGTTGAAAAATCAGTCAAAAATCGAAATAATCGAAGATTTCTTTAAAAAATTCGCTCATGGGGTCATGCTGCATGACTGGAATTTTTTTTTTTTTTTTTTTGATTTTTGGATTCAAGTTCTTTATTCTAGTTTTCCACGGAAATCGGGTGGTAGGTAGACCTCTCATTGTATCTATACATAGAAATTACGAAAACTAAAACAGACGGCACGTGTATTTAAAAGGTAAAAGCACCAATCAATTCTTTCAGTTTGAATTAAACCAAAAACCAATTTAGATTCAACACTTATTTTTGTCAGTGGTTGAATACAAAATCTCATTACTGAAAATGATAAAACAAAATAATGGAGTGGATGTATTCTCTCTACATGGTGTCACAGATGTACACTACTTCATCTACAGGTTCTGTAGCAAATTTCTAACCTACACCTTTCTTGCAATCATCAACGTACAGGTTTGACAGGTGAGGTAAATAAACGTGAGAAAAAGCCAATTTCTTTGATTTTTACACATAATTGACTTTTTTAGGTTCAATTTACAATTCTGAATCCAACTCAAAAAATGTTGATTAAACGGTGAGAAAAAAAAGTTCCACTCATGCAGCATGATCGTATGAGCGAATTTTCATAAACTATCTATGTAATGTGCTCGTTAAATTGCATTGAAATTGGAGCAATTTTAGTTGACAGAAATGGTTAAAAACCAATTTTATGGCAAAAAACTTATTCTAAATAAAATTCCACTGATTCAAAAGGGATTTTTGATTTTTAAATTTTTTTGCAGTTTTTATAGATATTTTAGCAAATTTTAATGACATTTAAGTACGTTTTTCATCATAATTTTGAGCAAAAATTTTCAATGTCCTAGGTAATCGTTGAAAATTTAGTTTTGACTAAAATTCTACAAAAAATAGAAATTTAACGATTTTTGGCCGTTTTTAGCCATTTTTAGTGATTTTTTGGGTACATTTTTCGAAATTTGACCAATGTAATGTGCTCAAAAAGTGATGTCTAACAAACTCATCCTTTCTTTTGGAATGCTTGATTTTTTGGCGAAAGAGCGGATTTTCATTTCAATTCTGAAAGAGAGTTATCGTTTGGAATGACACATACATATATACATATATATATATATATATATATATATATATATATATATATATATATTAATCACTTGATTAGTGGCTCTAGGAGAGCTAATATATGAAACAAAGAGAAGAACACACAGAAATACACTACACAGACTAGTTTTAATATTTCGGCTTGGATGCCTTTTTCAAAATACAAGAGAAAAATAAATTTTTTTGAAGAGTTAATTTACAGAATTACAACGTTGGCAAAGAAACTTGAGTTGCTTAGGACAGTTGCATTATCTCCTAATATTTAGTCCTGGTGGATCGTAGGCTCTCAAAACGTTGCTATGCGCCTTTTCGGACTGGTGAAGCAACCGCTTGTTGTCTTTGGGTCCCATTTTCTTTAAAACTTTTATCCCGAAACAATCATCGAACGATGAACCATGGACCATAGCATGCCTGCTCACTGGCAGGTCCTCGTTGGAACTGACCACGGATGCCCGATGATTGTTCACTCTCAGGTTCAGTTGCGTTTCTCCCTTTCCCACATAAAAGGCAGGGCACTCCTTACAAACCAACTCATACACACACATTGGAGTTTGGCATTCTGCTGATCCTTTGCATGTGTATGAGTTAGGATTATTGGGTGACTTGAAATGATCCTCTTCAATTACTATCGGGCAAACTTTGCATCGGCGCCTTTTACATGGATGCAGCCCTTTGCAGGGGGCTGGTGGTTCCGTCCTAACCGATCGCCGGTGTGTTAAGATATCTCCAATTGAAGCTGCCTGCCGATAGGTTAGCGAAGGTGCCTTGGGAAAAACCATTCTAGTTGTAGGATTAGAGGATAGCAGTGGGTACAATTCTTTCAAAATTCCATTCATTCGCTCAATTCCAAAGAAGAATGTTGTGGTCATTTGGACCTTCCCGTGCTCATTGCGGATCGTTGGGCGATAGCCTATGTGGGGTGGGATTATTCTCTTTTTCACCATTGTTGCTGGATATCCGCGGGCGAGAAGCTTGTTGGACAAATCTTTCATATATGACTCTCTTTCATTCTGCTCACTGCAAATTCTGTGTCCCCTAATATTGAGAGAGCCCGTGGTATGGATTGTTTCGTATGGCGGGGGTGGCAACTTTCATAATGTAAGTATAATTGTTTGTTTGTTGGTTTAATGTGGACTGAGGTAGTTAGCCGATGGCCAGTAAGTTTTATGTTTACGTCCAGGAATGTAGCTGTGGTTGTTGTATATGTCCATGTGAATTTTACCGAAAATTCTGAATTTAAATCATTTAGAAATGTTTTGAGAGTTTCTTCTCCGTGCGTCCAAACTAAAAAAATGTCATCGATAAATCGTTTCCAAAGTAATGGCACAAGTGTCCGTGTTGAAAGAAAGTTTTGCTCCAGGTGTGCCATGTAGAGATTTGCATATGATGGAGCCATTCTGGTACCCATAGCCGTACCTTTCAATTGAAGAAAGAGCTGATCTCCAAATTTAAAAACGTTTTTGGTCAGAACAAAATTTGTCAACATAACTAAAAATGAAGTTGAAGGTTTTTGAGGGTGTGATCTTAGATCCAAAAAATGCCTAACTGCAGCTAAACCTTCATCATGGGGAATTTCGGTGTAGAGTGAGCAGACATCTACTGTTACCAAAAGGATTGGGTGGTCATTATTGGCTGGCAGCTGGAGTTCTTGAAGAATGCCCAAAAAGTCATAAGTATCCTTCACATATGATGGCTGACTCTTTACAAGGGACTGCAGGTTATAATCAACGTACGTCGATATTCTCTCGGTGATGCAGTCAAAGCTCGCCACAATCGGGCGTCCTGGCGGTAAATGATCCGGAAGAGCATACTCCTTGTGTATCTTTGGGAGGAGATAGAATTCTGACATCCGTGGTGTGTTAGGCATCAATGATCGTACATCTTCCGCTGATAACTCTTCAGTATTTTTGTTTCTCTTGATGAATCCTTTTATTTCCGTTACAAATCTTTGTGTAGGGTCTCTGTCAAGTTTCTTATAGAAACGTCCGTCATTGAGCTGACGAAGAGCTTCTCTTTCATAATCTGCCGTGTTCATTACTACTACGGTAGACCCCTTGTCTGCTGGCATAACCTTTATTGTTTTATCTCTTTTCATAGCTCCTAATGCTCTATGCTCTTCTAATGACAAATTGTCTCTTGGAGTTAAGGAGTTGAGGAAAGATGTTTGCGAAGTTTTCTGTATCAGCTGATTTATAAATGTTTCAAGATTTCGTTCCTCCCCGCTTACCATCGACACATCCTCTTGAAACATTTATAAATCAGCTGATACAGAAAACTTCGCAAACATCTTTCCTCAACTCCTTAACTCCAAGAGACAATTTGTCATTAGAAGAGCATAGAGCATTAGGAGCTATGAAAAGAGATAAAACAATAAAGGTTATGCCAGCAGACAAGGGGTCTACCGTAGTAGTAATGAACACGGCAGATTATGAAAGAGAAGCTCTTCGTCAGCTCAATGACGGACGTTTCTATAAGAAACTTGACAGAGACCCTACACAAAGATTTGTAACGGAAATAAAAGGATTCATCAAGAGAAACAAAAATACTGAAGAGTTATCAGCGGAAGATGTACGATCATTGATGCCTAACACACCACGGATGTCAGAATTCTATCTCCTCCCAAAGATACACAAGGAGTATGCTCTTCCGGATCATTTACCGCCAGGACGCCCGATTGTGGCGAGCTTTGACTGCATCACCGAGAGAATATCGACGTACGTTGATTATAACCTGCAGTCCCTTGTAAAGAGTCAGCCATCATATGTGAAGGATACTTATGACTTTTTGGGCATTCTTCAAGAACTCCAGCTGCCAGCCAATAATGACCACCCAATCCTTTTGGTAACAGTAGATGTCTGCTCACTCTACACCGAAATTCCCCATGATGAAGGTTTAGCTGCAGTTAGGCATTTTTTGGATCTAAGATCACACCCTCAAAAACCTTCAACTTCATTTTTAGTTATGTTGACAAATTTTGTTCTGACCAAAAACGTTTTTAAATTTGGAGATCAGCTCTTTCTTCAATTGAAAGGTACGGCTATGGGTACCAGAATGGCTCCATCATATGCAAATCTCTACATGGCACACCTGGAGCAAAACTTTCTTTCAACACGGACACTTGTGCCATTACTTTGGAAACGATTTATCGATGACATTTTTTTAGTTTGGACGCACGGAGAAGAAACTCTCAAAACATTTCTAAATGATTTAAATTCAGAATTTTCGGTAAAATTCACATGGACATATACAACAACCACAGCTACATTCCTGGACGTAAACATAAAACTTACTGGCCATCGGCTAACTACCTCAGTCCACATTAAACCAACAAACAAACAATTATACTTACATTATGAAAGTTGCCACCCCCGCCATACGAAACAATCCATACCACGGGCTCTCTCAATTAGGGGACACAGAATTTGCAGTGAGCAGAATGAAAGAGAGTCATATATGAAAGATTTGTCCAACAAGCTTCTCGCCCGCGGATATCCAGCAACAATGGTGAAAAAGAGAATAATCCCACCCCACATAGGCTATCGCCCAACGATCCGCAATGAGCACGGGAAGGTCCAAATGACCACAACATTCTTCTTTGGAATTGAGCGAATGAATGGAATTTTGAAAGAATTGTACCCACTGCTATCCTCTAATCCTACAACTAGAATGGTTTTTCCCAAGGCACCTTCGCTAACCTATCGGCAGGCAGCTTCAATTGGAGATATCTTAACACACCGGCGATCGGTTAGGACGGAACCACCAGCCCCCTGCAAAGGGCTGCATCCATGTAAAAGGCGCCGATGCAAAGTTTGCCCGATAGTAATTGAAGAGGATCATTTCAAGTCACCCAATAATCCTAACTCATACACATGCAAAGGATCAGCAGAATGCCAAACTCCAATGTGTGTGTATGAGTTGGTTTGTAAGGAGTGCCCTGCCTTTTATGTGGGAAAGGGAGAAACGCAACTGAACCTGAGAGTGAACAATCATCGGGCATCCGTGGTCAGTTCCAACGAGGACCTGCCAGTGAGCAGGCATGCTATGGTCCATGGTTCATCGTTCGATGATTGTTTCGGGATAAAAGTTTTAAAGAAAATGGGACCCAAAGACAACAAGCGGTTGCTTCACCAGTCCGAAAAGGCGCATAGCAACGTTTTGAGAGCCTACGATCCACCAGGACTAAATATTAGGAGATAATGCAACTGTCCTAAGCAACTCAAGTTTCTTTGCCAACGTTGTAATTCTGTAAATTAACTCTTCAAAAAAATTTATTTTTCTCTTGTATTTTGAAAAAGGCATCCAAGCCGAAATATTAAAACTAGTCTGTGTAGTGTATTTCTGTGTGTTCTTCTCTTTGTTTCATATATATATATATATATATATATATATATATATATATATATATATATATATATATATATATATATATATATATATATATATACACATATAAAAAAGCGTTAAAATCCAGGAATCATTTCAGAATGCCTCAAAACAGATTTCGATGAAGAAAATTTTTGAAAATTTTTATTTTAAAATTGTTGGAGCCATTGCAATAGCTTTATTTTCTAAGAAAATTCGCTAAAAGAAATTTAACATGTAATAATTGAGAGAGTATTGGAATATACGTCTCAAGACCTAAACCAATAAATTTGGAAGGGGGAGGGGGGGGGGGGTTTGCATATTCGTTTTATTGGTAAATTGTTAGCAAAAGTTCGTTAATAAAGAAACGTGGAATTATTGAAGTAAAACATGCAAAGGAATTACGTAGGTAGGTGATTTTCTGTTATGGTGCACGTCAACAGTTACTATAACCAAGATTAACTTCTCAACCAAGTGACAACAAAAGACCCATGTATAAATTTCTCCCTTGAGGGGAAAAACAATAGATCATGGATATGTCAAAGTTGTAGATGTCTGTTGGGAAAGTAAAAATGGACATTACTTTCCACTCTGTTGGGATGGGAGTTAAATCATCAGTTGTCCATGCATATTTTGTAGAAGTACATTGCGGTAGTACCTCATTGATTTCTACGTAGCCTTCACTTTTCGAGTTAATAATAATCTAAAGTGCCGGAGCGTTGCATTTAGTGTAGAGAAAAGAAAGTGTCGCGAAAAATTCCTTGACCCCCAGCCAAAAGACATATCAAAATCCATGTCAAAATCTGAACTTTATCTAGTTTACTGTAGATAGCAAAATGATGTCGCATCAAGAAAGGAAGAAGGAAGGTGTTCTGAAGTAGGTACTTCCTTATTGATTCAGCAAGGGCACCCTTGAATATCCCTGGCAGAAGTTACGTTTGGGTTTAAATAGCGCTCCACAACGCATATTTTAACCCCGGAGAAAAAAAAGGAACTCTGCTGGGGCGAACCGACTCCCCCAAGGCTCGTGACCTAATAGGGGCGTCCTCCGAAGGTGGAAGTTGAAGCCGGCGGTGAAGAACTGATCCGGAGCCGGACCGAATATGGAACTAAAATCGAAGGCAACTTCGCTTCTAAACTGGAGCTCCACCTCACGCACTTGTCCTCAGACCGCTGGTATGGACATGTTGTGAAGCCTACTGCATTACGGCATGATAATGATATCAGCACAGGACTCCGTTAAATTATTGCCGAACGTAGTGGGGCTCTACTTTGACTTAATCTGCACTTGTGTGTTTGTATGTTTGTTTGTTGTGAAACCATGATAACGACATCAACACAGGATCCCGTTAAATTACTGCCGAACTTAGTGAGACTCTACTTTGCTTGATTGGCAATTGAGTGTTTGTACGTCTGTTGTGAAGCTAGGATAACGATATCAAACAGGATCCCGTTAAATTATTGCCAAACTTAGTGAGGTTATACTTTCACTTAATCTGCACGCGTGATTGTAACTATGTCTGTTGTGAAACCATGATAACGATCCTGTTAAATTATTGTAGAACTTAATGAGGCTCTACTTTGCTTGATCTGCACTTGCGTGTTTGCATGTCTGTTTGTTTGTTGTGAAACCATGATAACGATCCTGTTAAATTATTGCCGAACTTTGTGAGGCTCTACTCTGCTTGATCTGCAATTGAGTGTTTGTATGTCTGTTGTGAAGCCATGATAGCGATATCGACACAGGATCCCGTTAAATTATTGCCGAACTTAGTCAGGCTCTACTTTGACATAATCTGCAGTTGCGTGTTTGTACCTACTAATGTCTGTTTGTTGTGAAACCATGATAACGATATCGTTACAGGATCCCGCTAAATAATTGCCGAACTTAGTGAGGCTCCGGCTCTACTTTGCTTGATCTGCTGATTGAGTGTTTGTATGTCAGATTGTCTGTCGTGAAGCCATGATACCGATATCAGCACGGGATTCCGTTAGATTTTTGCCGAACTTACTGGGGCTCAACTTTGACTTGATCTGCTATTGTGTGTTTGTATTTCTGTCTGTCTGTGGTGAAGCCATGATAACCATATCAACTCAGGATACCGTATTTTCATGAATTACGATATGTATTATTATAGGTACTAGCCACTCCGGCTCGCTTCGCTCGTCTCCACGTCCAGACCCCCATTAAGTTGCTCGCTTCGCTCCCAATCGGTAGATTCCTAAGGGTAGGTTTTACGTATGTAGGGATGTAGCTCGCTTCGCTGGAATTGAAACTCCCCTAGTCTTGGACTCTTGTTTGAGCTCACGCACAGAATTTCCAGTTTTTCTAACCCCCCCCCCCCCCCCCCCCCCCCCCCCCCCACAACCCTCACAAGGGTTGCGCAATTTTGATGTGGCCTATATTTTGCGCTGAAAGTGGCTGGTCATATTAAAAAGAGAATCGTGCAAATCGGTCAATCCGTTCAAAAGTTATGGAGGTACCCACATACAGACACTTTAGTTTATTAATATAAAGATTATGTAGGTATGCATTCTTTTGGAATGTGAGCACTTTGAGTGCAGAGAAATTGTTAACTAGCAATTTTATGGTCAATATACTCGTTCTAAATATAGCATTCCGGCATTGATTTAGACCTTTTTCAGTTAGTTTCTTCCTGGAAAAAGTCTAAACCCTAATGGAAAAGGACTAAATCAACGCAGACATAGATACGCTATATACACACCATTATCCAGTCTCTAAAAACTTTATGTTTGTACATAGGCTTTCTTTAGGGGTAATAGCAAACATTGCACTTTAGTAAGTCCGTACCTACATATTTCAGTTGAGTGTTATTAGAATAAGGCGTCGTATCAGTAACCAGATCGACTGACGTGAGCTGAGAACTGGACTTAGCTGACTCACCACATCCGATGACGGTCTCCCACGGTTACCATATTAAGCGTCATCTGTCGAAGTCGGTCTTTTCCAGCGTACTGGACTCGCTTCTGCAAGGCAGTTTCTATGCAAGTATATACAATAAATGTAAGACAATATTAGCTTGTTCTATATTGCCATACACCACTAATTAATCCTCCAAAATCTTTAAAACGAATACGCAATACAATAAGTTCCATTCCCGTGGGATACCGTTCCCGTTCGTCCCAGCTTAAGTCCGCTAAATCCAATTATGAGGTCCAATATGTGATTTCCAGCAGATGAAAGTTTCCCATTTAATGTTTTTTCTCTTGAATGTGAAAGGCTTTCTTTCAAATGTAATCAAATGAGGCGATCCGAATACCACCACAGTACAATACACTGTTCACGCTCCAAAAGGGTTTAAAGTGCTGAATCAAGGAACAATCGTCAACACGACTGTCAATGAAAAACAAATTTCTTATGCAGGATTCAGTTGTATTCCAGCTGAGTTAAAGTCAATCCTATTAGGTTTGCTTGTTGCTGGTCTTCTCTGCTAAAGGCTACTTCCGACTGGGTCATTCTCATTTCATTTGCCGCTTTCATGTCCCCGACGACGAATTCTCACAATTCTTGACCAACACTAGCGATTTTGGGGGAGAAAAGGGTAGTATAAGTTGGGAGATCAACGAAGAAATAATTTGACTGCCCAAAATCCCCTTCAACCAATACACAGTGTCGACGAAAAACCTTGAAATCCTGGAAACTCATGAGTGTTACTGTCCCTTCCTACTTAACATGTAAGTAGAAGTTAGGTAGTTTGGAAACAATGACAATCTAGAACTGGCCAGGGTTACTAGCTGCAGTAGGTTGGTTCCTCTTTATTTAGAGTAAGGTTTTAAATTTTTAAGATTTTTCCCAACCCGTGAAAAACTAGTTTTTCAGTCTGTCCCCCATATCTCATCTCAATGGGACCTCAGGAGTGTTATCATTTTTGCTATCAAGAAAGCCGATGGAAAATGGAAGATGTGAAGGTTATATTGTCCAGTTGAAGATGTGAGACTGTAGTGGAGTGCTTGGAGTTGCAGCAGTTTTTACAGCGAAAGAAGCCTAAAAACATGGGGAGTATTTTTATTTATAATCATGAGTGTTACACTAATTACGAGTGTTTTTAGTGCTTAAACAAAATAATCCGATATCAAGAACCATACTGCTTGGTGACAGGTTTCAAACAGTAGCCATCCCCGAGTTTGGCCACTTCATCATCCTGTGTGACGCCATTTTTACTGAAAATTCTCATGAGTGTTATCTCTCAGGAGTGTGACCAAGTATGGGTAAAAAATATATAAAATACAACATCAATGAAAAACTCACTGTTCATATATAGAACACAAATCTGCAATTTACAATGGGTAGTATTTGCCGATCTAACCTCATTTTCGAGCACTTTCATATTTCACATTTTTGAGGTTCTCAAACGCCCCAAAGCGGCAAATGAAATGAGAATGACCCGACTACTAATTAACCCAGAGGTATGCAAATTAAGGGTTGCATGTTGGAAAATTAGTACAAATATCTCAAAAACTTGCTCCAAAAGTAAAAGGGTAGGCCGTATTTTTTTCGTTAGATTCGATTTTGATTTCACTTCAACGAATCGAATGAGACCTGCTTCTTTCAATTAAACATAAAAGGTTCCATAACGGGATCCTATGGTAGGGGAAAATGGTAAATGAAGATTTTATTTTTTCCTTTTACATATGGCTTGTCATTGACTCATGTGCCATAAAATTTTAAAAGTACAAAATCAGTGTAAAAAAAAAAGAATCTTCAAATCATAATCAATGGTTCTTGAAAAATCTACAAAATAATTTGCACTTTGTTCAAAAAGTTCAGAATTTGAAGGTGATCACTTGGGTTTAAGAGAATCTCATTCGGGATCTTAAACATGATCAACGATTAAAATGACATACCTATATTACAACATACCTATAACATACCTAAACTCCCACCATTAAATCTTTACGTTGTCGTAACTCTTGCAATTATGTCATATTTGATAGACATTGCTATGTTTGAAACTTGTTTATTCTTGACATTAATGTTAAAAAACAATGAAGGAATAGATTCAAATCAAAGTTCAATTTTTGTATCTACGCGTATCAATGTGATTTTCTTTCTCCAGAAAACCTCTCTCTCTTTCTCATGCACACTCGCTACTTGGCTCGCATGCATATATAGATGTTGGTATAAGTTCTGGAGCTCTGGGAGTGAAATGTCATTCTGTAAGGCAACATCATGTAACTGAGAAGTTTGTAAAAGGTTCAGGATGCATTTTAGATAGAATATACTTTAATTTTCAAACATACAGAGAATATAGAAAAAAGAAATCTATAGATTTCGACGTAAGTATTTACCCCTTTGCTGAAAATGGCCAATTTCGAGGGCAATCATGCTCATGAAGTATTAGGATTTCGGCGATCACAGGCTTTTTTTGTTAAGTGTTTCTCCAAACGCTGACATATCGCTAATTTTACAGCACCATAGCGCCCAACATATTTTACATTCCAGACACCCGTGTATGGGTGATATTCTCGAGACTTGGACACTAGCGCATCCTTACATCGAGGCAAGGCGAAGTCGAAGTTATTTCACTTTGTTGTCATGGTAACGAGTAAACTATGCGAAAATGCGCCATTTGTAGCCACAGCTGGACAACTGCATAACATAGTCTTACCTAGTTCCTAGTCAATATTTTCATTATTTGTAATATGCAAGGTGATAAATTGTATGCAAATTACATCAAGTTATTATCAGGTGATGACCTCAAACGCTACGAACACAAGATTTAATCTGTGGGGTTGAGATCCATATGAAATGTGTGTTGGGGAGTTGGCATACTTCAAGTGTTCTATATGATCCAGACATCAACTGCGAAGATGTTGTAGATTACCTAACTAGTTTTAGAACTGTTCTTTGAATCAATTGAAACTAAAAATCTTTAGAGTAGGTACTGTGAAAGTGGTCTTGTGAAAGGATGTGTTATGAGAGCTCTGTTAGGCGGGAATAGTAAGTATCACATGTGGAAAGGTAAGCTAGAGGGATGGTATATCTACATACTTTCCGTATACCTATATTATTACTTGTTCATGTACCTACTTCATTGATAAAAACGAAAGTAGGTACCTACCTAATACCTTCAGAAGAATGCATTTCAAGGTTTTTTCCTTACAGCTGGTTTTTAATTCATTTTGCATATTCCCTGATTCGATATTTGACAAACTTGCTACATAATCAGCGGTTGTATTCGTCGGCAAAGCAACGACCCACCTACTTCGTTTAGACACTTTAAACCAACAGCAAATCTGGTAGGACGTACGTACCTACCTAAGTAGTTTCGTTTCTTCGTGTAGCAACAACCTGCCTTGTTTACTTTGACAAACTATAAAATCTCTCCTTTTATTCATTCAATATAACAAGTTCAGTTAAGCATCGTACTACGAACTTATAACAAAACGCTGATGAAGCTACCTGAGCAATGGCTAGGTACCGACACAGCAGTCCAGACACCTGAGGAATTTTCAATCACCTTTTCTTCACTATTTTTCATGTTAATTATTCTCAAAGCCTAATCGAATGAAGTTCTTTAGTTTTCTGACACCGATTAACTACAGTAGTTAGTAGGCTCCTAGTCCAAAAAAACTTATTTCTGTTCTAGAACCAAAAATTTCAACCATGTATCATGTTTTCTCCTCGATATTGATTCGAAATTCTATGAAAACATCAGAAATTAACAAGCGGTTGCAATCATGTTCACAATATCAATTATTGAGAATGATCACCTGTGTGTAAACAATTATTTATATAACCATGCTCATAACTCAGTTTGTTGGACACGCACTTCGCCGTAGTTAACATAATATTGTTGGATAAATCGAGAGCTTTCGAACGAATGGTCAACGAATTTTGTGGGATGAAAAACGACGAAGTACCATTTCCCTAGCAACGACTCGGTTGTAGGCGGAAATCGCTGTAACACTATATGTTTCGTGCGCGGAAAAAAATTGACTCGCAAAAATTGCTAGGACCCCAGGGCTAAAACATGATACATGTTAATAAAAACTCGTTCACGTTAGATTGGTATCGTTGACAGCAATCTACAATCAATTATTGCGCTGGCAGGCACGATTATTATAACATTTAGTCGAATTGAAACTTTGTATTGCTACAATATTATACTTTTTCAAAACAAAACAGTTGAAAAATGGCCTTATAACCACGAATTATGTTGACGTGAGACGACAAACTTCTTGTGAGAAAAAAGCCACAGTTCCTTTGAGCCTGACGGCTAAAATTAAAAAACATGAATATGCTTTAGCCGTACACGACTCACTCCTCGTCGATTCTCTGAACCCGACCCCCCATCGGCCTCTGAACTCTGTTTATCATTCAAAACAAAAAAATGTTTTAGCTCCTCGCTCTCACTTTATTATAGAAATGATCACGACCATTGAGCTCTTGTGAGATGATGATCTCCTAATAGAAACTCGCGAGTAAACATTCACTTTATTATAGAAATGATCACGACGATTGAGCACTTGTGAGATGATGATCTCCTAATAGAAACTCGCGAGTAAACATTCACTTTATTATAGAAAGAGGCTAAAGAGGCTACATACGAAATTACAGCTTCCTATAGTGTAAAGTATAGAAATTACCTATTAAAATAATTTAACCACCGCTTCACAAATCTAACCGTTCTCGCAATATTCGGATCACCTGCTATGAATCACATAATCGAAACACCAGCTCAATGAAATCATCAGAAATTAACAAGCGGTTGCAATCATGTTCACAATATCAATAATTGAGAATGATCACCTGTGTGTAAACAATTATTCATATAACCATGCTCATAACTCAGCTTGTTGGCCACGCACTTCGCAGTAGTTAATATAGTATGGTTGGATAAATCGAGAGCTTTCGAACGAATGGTCAACGAGGTGTGGGATGAAAAACGACGAAGTATCATATTCCTAGCAACGACTCGGTTGTAAGTGGAAATCATCACAATTATTGGCGCTACTTTCGTTGCACTCTCGTGGGACATTTTTCGGTAGTTAGGTGACGGCTAAAGCATATTCATGCTAATAGGTTGGTTGAGTAGCGATTCATTGACGTAGGGCAGTCATGGCCGACTTTGGCTGAAGCGCGAACCTACTCCAGGCGTGACGTCACGAGAATATGGGCCATACAAGTATTTAAAGGTATTAGGTACATGAACGTATACCTTGTTGGTGATTTAGGTAGAAATACTCATCAGGGATTAAGTTCCTAGTTAACTTATGAAGGAGCGATTCGCTCTCGAAAGAGGACAGACTGCATCTGGTGAAGCAATTCATTAGCAGGACAGGTGGCACACGGGAGCATCGCCATATTTGGCCACCCGGCTTGGTTGGGTTGCCTCATTATGCTCACGGTATAATATGAGGTGTCATCTGAATCGACGCACTCCCTTTAGCAGGAATCTAAACTAGAATATGGCAAAGCAATCTTGTTTTTGAAAATAGAAAAGTCGAACCGTTAAAGAATTACAACTAACATTTACCACGTATATCCATTTTAGGTAATCAAGTGATACGGGTGAGTATAGTCAGTATGGACGCCCTGATTATTTCGAACTTTTTACAAACAATCTTGACATTTAAGAATTTCTAATTAAATTTAGCGATTACTTCTTGAAATATCAGCTAAGAATGTCCAAATGCGGATGGAATGCACACCATTCATTTAAGTTTTCCTGCCACCAGATTTCAATATAATTATACCTATTGAGATTTCGATATACCTCCACATGGGTACTTACTTATACGTTAAGATGGAAGTAATAGCGAACTCTGCTACAATTTGCTATGCAAGGCAAATAATAGCGAATTCTGCTGCAATTTGCTATGATTTGAGTATAGTTTGGGTGACTATAGTAAGCATGGTCGCCCTTATTTGATTATTTCCAACTTTTTACTAACAATATTGACATTTAAGAATTTCTAATTACATTTAGCGATTACTTCTTGAAATATCAGCTAAGAATGTCCAAATGCGGATGCAATGCTAACCATGCATTGAAAATGAATAGTCTCAGCTTCTTTACTTGTTACGAGTGTGACAAATTTACTATAGGAGTCTATGAATTTCCTGAGATTATTCAAACTTTACATGATAATATACCGCTACAGCACAGCACAGTAGAAAATTTGTATTTGATAGAAGACATTCAACAACAGCAGCGTACACTGCCAACTGTGATAGTTCCTGGAACATATCTTATGGTTAAATTCCACGGTTTCGCTAAACGAAATCTTATTCATACTTTCAGATATGTACGTTGCGTGGAAGAAATTCTCGAAGGTGGCAATTTAATAGTGAATGGGTTCAAAAGTTATGGATCTACGAAGGAATTCGTGAAAGTGGAGAACGATGAAAGTGAAATTCGTGAAACTGATGTAGTAGAAATACTGCCCGATCCTTCCCATGTAATAAAACAGAGGAAAAATATTCTCGTCTTTCCCTAGTCTGTTTACATTAAAGAGCGACCATAACTTTGCTCAATTCGAGTGTATAAAGAAACTTACTTATTGAAAAAAAAAAAAAATAAAATAAATAATAATAATAATAATAATAAAAAATACAGTGAGCAACCGCCAATTTGTGTAGGTAGGTACCTATTTTGCATTCTTACCTAATGTTCTGAATTGTTACCAGTCACTCTCAAGCCAACCAACGCATGTTTCAGACAATCACCATGTCAAACTATAAAGTTGCTATATTTTAAGTTTATTGGCAACGGTTTTTGTATATTAATTTTTTTTTTACTCTTGTATTTTGAATTTTTCAACTTGGAATTAAGGCTGTTCACATAAAATTCCAAATAGTTTGATAAGATGTGATATATTTGTGATTAACATTATTTAAATCAGACTTAAGTATGTTTATATAAAAATATAAATGAGAATTTTGACTGAAAAGTACAGTTTTTCTCTCTCCCCTGGACAGTAACTCTCTCTCCTGGAACCATGTTTTACTAAAACATGAATATCTGATAAAGTATTTATAACTGTGCGTGCCCACTTTGCTCACCTCATAAGGAAGGTAATGTTCAGACAATAAGATGGAAAAAAATGGAAAAATCGGTTAAAAAACATCGTTAGGTCGGTCGGATCAAATTTGACATTTTTCGTGGCTTCACCCACTTACTTATACGTTAAGATGTAAATAATAGCGAATTCTGCTGCGAATTTCTATACAAGGGTGATTCGTTTCTAATAGAAAGCCTTTCAGCACAAATAACTTTACCTACGCAGGATGTACAATGGAACCTGGATAATTCGAACTTCTTTAATTCGAAATCTTCTTTAATTCGGAAATTTGTCTTGGTCCCTAGCATTTTCTATTTAAACAATGCTAAAAAATCGTGGACAATTCGAATTTTATTTTGGACAATTCGAATTTTCGGCGTGCTAATTAAGGTATACATTTTAAGCTGCGACTCAAAATAATTGTAAATTTATCGGGAAATACGTTTTAGTAACGATATTCGGCAAAAGGTTTGTGTTAGACCAAATGCATGCAAGTCACAGCGAGAAGTAAGACGACGACGGAGACGGTTCGGGAGACGAGATCGCTAGATCTTCAGCAGCAGAAGTACCGGTGCCGAGTGCAGCTGACGCCATGAATCACGTACCTACAAGAACTTAGACGTTTTTTTGAAAACCGAATTAATGTAAGTGATTCATACTTCAACTCTTTGAATGCGTTGGAATCTTTTACAATGGCCGAGAGACTTAATTCAAGGAAACAGGCCAAAATATCATCCTTTTTTGAAAAACAACAGATTGTTTTATATTGTTGCAGTTAAATACAGTACCATTCCAGGTGTCTTTATATTTATTGTTCAATATTCTGTTGGTCAGTACAGTATTCAATGTTACTGTATGTACTTTACTTCGGATTGTAGTTTGTTAAAATATAATTTATTATAATTCATTTAAAACTTCTTTAATTCGAAGTTGTTGACTGGTCCCTTGAGGTTCGAATTATCCAAGTTTCACTGTATCACATTAGGTAGGTACACACTAAGTACTTCAACTGCAGCTTCTGCAACTAATTTTAAACAAAATGTTTTTTTAGGAGGTTTTTAGGACGTCCCTAAGAACCTAGGCCATACATGCAAGGCTTCGTATATAAGAGGGACGACCTATTGGAATTGATACAGGGGGATGGAAGACAATCCAACCATGGAAAATAAATGATTAAATAAAATGACATAACCAAATCCGTGTCAGACGATTTTAAGACCGAATCCGTGGAAACCACTATAGGTGTGTATGTTTGTGTGTGACAAATTTTGACAACGCTGCCCAAGCCAAAATTTTCAACCGATGTTCGAGATTCTTTCTTTGATCGAATCGACTTTTATTCTAGTTGTGCTACGAACCTCGGAAAAGTTTGAATTTCTTGAAGGAAGGGAGAAAATAGAAGGGGAAAAGTAAAAAAATGTGGTTTTCTACGACAAATTTTGTTGACGCTGCACAAGCTACAATTTTTAACCGGTT
Organism: Adelphocoris suturalis; assembly: GCA_030762985.1. NCBI lineage: Eukaryota > Metazoa > Arthropoda > Insecta > Hemiptera > Miridae > Adelphocoris > Adelphocoris suturalis. The sequence continues at coordinate 45,503,682 of CM061049.1, forward strand.
TTCGTGATTTTCTTGAGCTACGAACTTTGGGAATTCTCGATTTGGAGTCATGATGGTGGGTGGAGGGGGTAATTACCAATTCATTCAAGCGCTGCACTAAAGCTACCGATTTTCATGATTATTTTATTGTTCAATAAAGAATTCGGTATAGTTTTGAAATATGTATCTATGAAGGTTGTATAGAGTTATACAGAGTGATTCCCTCGCAGATGCAAAAAAAAAATTTGGGTGAAACTGCATCAAAAATGGAGTAAAATGCCTCCAACTGCATATTTTTATCTCAATCCGTTCTCGAGATATGATTTTTTAAAGGTTTTTTCAAGAAAACCGTGTTTCTTTCCTTTTAAACTCAAATTTCTCCACATTACTTCATTCAATTTTAACTTTTGACCACGTTTTCGAAATCAGCTTTAAATTTACTATAAGAATAGTGTACTTCGGTTCTTAAAAAGTACCATCCAAAGTACCTCACATCAGCTCAAACATTGACGATTTTGAAAAAAGAATATTTCTGAAAATCTTTAAAACTTTACTACTCTTTTAAAAAGAATCCTGGAAACTGGCAAATCTCATGAAAACTCCTTCATCTAATATGCTTTCCAACGGTATAGTCAATTTTACTTTTATTTTGTGTTTAGGGACGAAAATAATGTTTTAATGTAAAAAAATGTGGGTTTTCAATGAAATTGTTGGTTTTCTCGAAAGATGACCCTCCATGAACCATCGAGTATGGGGTCGGTTTCTATGTATTTTTTCTCGCTGGATCGAATGGAAACTCTTGCAGATCTCTCAACTAGGTTATAATCTAGTTTTACACTTTGATTAACTAGTTTTACCCCATAACACACATACATTTAATCGTAACAAACAAACTAAACATTTGCGATTTCAAGTGTAAAACTCGGTTATAACGGAGTTGGAGGGATCTACAAATGTTACCATTCGATACAGCGTTAAAAAATACATAGAAACCGACCCCATACACGTAGGTTCATGGAGGGTCATCTTTCGAAAAAACCATTTTCAAATTTCATTGAAAAACCCACATTTTTTAACATTAAAACATAATTGTCTCCACTAAATAACAAAATAAAAGTAAACTTGATTATACCGTTGGAAAGAGTATTAGACGAAGCAGTTTTCATGAGATTTGCCAGTTTCCAGGATTCGTTTTGGAAGAGTAGTAAAGTCTTAAAGATTTTCAGAAATATTATTTTTTCAAAATTGTAAATGTTTGAGCTGATGTGAGGGCCTTTGGATGGTACTTTTTAAGAACCGAAGTACACTATTCTTATAGTAAATTTAATGCTAATTCCGAAAATGTGGTCAAAAGTTAAAATTGAATGAAGTAAAGTGGAGAAATTTGAGTTTAAAAGGAAAGAAACACGGTTTTCCTGAAAAAACCTTTAAAAAATCATATCTCGAGAACGGATTGAGATAAAAATATGCAGTTGGCGGCATTTTACTCCATTTTTGATGTAGTTTCACCCAAATTTTTTTTTTTGCATCTGCGAGGGAATCACCCTGTATAAAAAATATGTCTAGAGTTATATAAAAAATATATCATAGGTACATGTACAAGATAGTTTAATTACCTACCTAGGTACATGTTATTAGTTTATTCTCGCCTACCTCGTCGTTGGTTCTTCCAACTTCCATGTAGGTTGAATGAAGAGCGCGCGTGCGGATATGCGTGGAAGTAGGCGTTCCCGTCTGCTTCACATTGGGTCGGGAGAGGCGATGGAACTGTTATAATTACGGTAACAGGTTATAAATTACTCATCGCGTTGTTAATTAAATTGTGAAGCTCGGATTATCCTTTCATGACAAGGAAAAAAGCCGAAGAAAAACGCTGTCCGTTTTCGTGTCTACCTTTCCAGGCCTATCGTCAGGCCCGCCAGGCCCGCATTTACGTTTTCTCCGCCGACGGGCACAAGAATAGCTGGAAAGTTCAGGGATCGATTCTGCATGTGATTTGCACCAAAAATTGTCTTGTAGCTTTATTTATAGCTATTTATTTATTTTATTATTATTTATTTTTTTTTGAGGCTTCGTTTCCGAGTAATTTCACTTTTAAGAGAATTTTTTTTACTTTTAAGAGTTTTATGTTGAAAAACATGGTATTTTCTATGAAATCGACGGTTTTTGTGAAAAATCACGCTCTAAACAAATTCTAGTTTGGGGCCAGTTTCTACGTATTTTTATACGCTGAATCGAATCGTAACACTTACACCCTCCTCAACAGAGCTTTACACTTTAACTCACGAATTTTTAGTGTTGTTGACCTTATGTCACTAAAATGGTCATAACTCCCTTAATTTGATAAGTAAATTGAAATTTGATTTCACCGTTCAAAAGAGCGATAAATTTCCGATCTCCCTGATGTCAAAACAAGAATTTTTGAGCAGCTCGAATAGCTAAAAATTGAGGTCAAAGTCATAATTTCGAGAAGTTGCTAAAATGTCACTGTTTTGAATTCGCTTATTGATTTTTTTACTGTAGTGCTTTTGAATCCCTATATTCAGGAAAACTACCTTAGAATTTTAGCTTTGCAACGGTATAATCAATTTTTATTTCACTTCGAGAAAAGTATGTTTTTATGTTGAAAAATATGGTTTTTTCTCTATGAAATCGAAGGTTATCGTGAAAAATTACCCTCTAAAAAAATTCGAGTTCGGGGCCGGTTTCTACGTATTTTTTCACGCCAAATCGAATGGTAACACCTACAGATCTCCCCGACTCCGTTATAACAGAGTTTTACACTTTAACTCTCGAATTTTCAGTTCATTTCTTATGCTCAATTTTATGTGTTTATAAGGGTAAAACTAGTTAGTTAAAGCGTAAAACTCGATTATAACGGGGTGAGGAGGTCTGTAGGTGTTACCTCTCGATTCAGCGTGAAAAAACACGTAGAAACTGGCCGTAAACTCAAATTTATTTTTAGAGGGTAATTTTTCACAAAACCGTAGATTTCATAGAAAATACCATGTTTTTCAACATACGAATATACTTTTCTCCTCAAATTGGCAAAGTAAAATAAAAATTGATTATACCGTTGGAAGGCTGAAATTCTAAGGTAGTTTCCCTGAAGATGGGGATTCAAGAGCACAACAGTAAAAAAGTCAATAAGCGGATTCAAAACAGTGAAATTTTGGCAACTTCTCAAAATTATGACTTTGACCTCATTTTTCAGCTATTGGAGCTGCTCAAAAATTCTTGTTTTTTCATCAGGGAGATAGGAAATTTAATGCTCTTTTCAACGGTGTCATCAAATTTTAATTTACTCATCAAATTAAGGAAGTTATGACCATTTTAGTGAAATAAGGTCAAAAACACGAAAAAAATCTTAAAAGTGAAATAACTCGGAAACGAAGCTTCTAAAAAAAGTCTAGGAGGCACTTTTTGTTACAAATTAGTTGTATAATCGATCCCTGAACTTTGGCGAGTCGTGTCTGAAATACCCTGTATGTTGTCATGGTGTACAAATTTTTCCTGAGAGTCGGTCAGGCAATAATAAAATTCAGAGTCTTCAGGGCCAACGTTTCGATGTATTTATACATCATCATCAGGGCTACAACAAGATGAGATTCAAAGGGAGATTACATTATGAGCAAAGGAAAAATTGATAAAAATTATACATATACATAGTATTGCATACCTCAAAGAATTTATGCAGCTTTTTACACAGTCATTTAGTAGCTTGTTTATTTTTGTTAATTTTATTTGTTAATTTTTGTTAATTAGTTGTTCATTTTTTGTAAATTTAGTATTTACAAACTACTAAATGACTTAAGCCGTGTTAAAAGCTGCATAAATTCTTTGAGGTATGCAATAATATGTATAGGTATGTATAATTTTTATCAATTTTTGGTCATAATGTAATCTCGCTTTGAACCTCATCTTGTTGTAGCCCTAATGATGATGTATAAATAAATCGAAACGTTGGCCCTGAAGACTTGAATTTTATTATTGCCTGACCGACCTCTCAAGAACCCAAAAAACTGTGCTAATTATCACCTAGCGGTCAATAAATTAACCACATTATTACAAATTTTTCCTGTATCAGGGACTCAATGAACTATATTTTCCTAAAACATTTCTTGCAACCCCAGTTGAGGCTTTAGCACAGGCAGAAACAGCAATACATCATCCCAACTCCTAACAGGTCTATTATGATGTCCACAGCTTCGGGCGTTGGCTTCTAGATGAAACCGCAAACCACTTGAAGTGGCCGTTGAAGGCAGTAATAAAAAACAAAGAGCTGGAAGGAACAATGTGCAAGTTTCCCGCGCATCCGCGAGTCATTGGATCCGATACGTTGAAGACCTTCGAAAAAGTACCGCGAGAATGCGAGGAAGGAGTGGGAGAATCGGCAGGGGACGTGTGGGAATGGGAAGATGCCCATAAGTAACTTAGAGAACAAGACAGTAAAAAGATAAGCAGACAAGTTTGGGATCGGAAGATGTGATGTGAGGTTTTACAGACAGTAGAGGGGAGATTGTTGGATTGGAGTCGGAAACTTATGAAGCGATGACTCAGAAAGGAAGACCCTGACCTTGGAAAGACGGGAAGGAGAAGTTGGCCGTTGGAATAGGAAACTCGGGTTGACGTCACCGCCTTCGAGGTGAGCCCGAGTCCTCAGATATCCAATAACATCGTTTGGAATTTGTCAGTTGCAGTTTCACGAGTTATATAACTAAAATAGTTTTGACGTTCCTCACGCTACCTGAATAGACTAAAAGACCACCGTTTGAGTTAATCAAGAATTAGCGTTAACGCAGCATTATGTTTGAGCTTAATCAGACGTTAGAGCCATTTTTGCTTCCGAGACTGCAAGGCAGCGGAAGCTTTGTTTTCACTTTCGAAATGAAAAAAAAATTTTTACTCCAAAATCAAAATTTCCACTCGCATTTTGCGTTTCAGAGTCTCATGAACAAATTTGGTTCAGTGTCTGTCTGTCTGTCTGTCCATCCACATTTCCTTGTAACAGCCACAACTTCCACAATTTTGATCAGATTTTAACAAAATTTTCAGGGATCGTGCGGGTTAAGCTCTGGATGGTCCCCTATCAACTTCATTATGATCGAATCAACGGTAGCTTCTGCGCAGGCGCTAACGTGAATACCTTGTGACGGTCATAACTCGGTCAATGTTGAACGGATTTCGGTCAGATTTTCAGGGATGATGTGGGTAAGGTCCCTTGAGGTCCCATAAGACAATCATCATAATTGCATTAGCGGTACGCTCTGCGCATACGTGAACGAAATATTCTTGTTACGGTCCATGCAACAGCCGTAATTTCCACAATTTTTACGCGATTTTCTTCAAATTTGTAGGGATTGTGCGGGTATAGCTCTACATGGCCCCCTATCCTTCCATCATGATCGAATCAACAGTAGCCTCTGCGCAGGCGCAAACAAAATTTTCTTGTTTCGGTCATAACTCAGGCAATTGTGAACGGATTTCGGTCAGATTTTCAGGGATGATGCGGGCAAGGTTTCTTGAGGCCCCGTATCACATTCTTCGCGATCATCAGCAGCGGTACGCTAGGCGCATGCGCGAAAGTGATGTTTTTGTTACGGTCACAGCTTAGTTAATTTTATCGGATTTTGTTCAAATTTTCAGCTTCCAATTTCCCACCTTATTAATTCCCTGATGCCAGAACCGGTCGTTTCTAGTTTTCTGGAATTTAATGGAGACGTACTGTGAAGGTCACGAGGAAGATCATGTGCCATTTCCTTGGCAGTGTATTTTTTTCTCCAACACCCGGTCGTTGGTTAACTCGTCCGTCAAAACTTGACGATCTGATTATCAAAGCTGATTAACTAATTACCCGACCCTCGAGGAATTAAGAGGTTAACGGATAATTGAGGACTTTCAAAAGGCACATATCCAAATCTGGGACAAAATGTGTTTTTCTGAATTTTCTATCTCTGAATAAGAGTTGAATCAGATTCCGAACAAAACAGAACACATCTACGTCAATTCCGTGGCTAAAGTTATGTGTTTGCATCAAAAGGTAACAAATCCGTCCCCTACATTCTTTTCGGTGCATTGCAATCGAAATGGCACATATCTTTCGAATCTCGTCAGGCGATTATTAACATAAAGTTTTCAGTGTTCGGAGCCTTCAATTTTCACTTTTTAATTACCAAAAATACAATAATATTTAATGATTTTAAACATTTAAGTCCAACATTGTTCAAAACTTTTTGCTCGTCGACATGTAAATTTTTACCGCTTGCACGGAAAAAACTCATGCATAGATATGTCTTTTGGCAATTATTTATTGACAATATAATACAATGTAATTAAAATTAGATATTATTTAGATAATAAAGGTCGATGAGTACTGAAATATGAAATGTAACCACGCGTTTCTACATTTACATGACGGCTAAAGACTGCTCGATGCATGTATTATTTCTAGTGGTTGAGATTGCGATATTGTTGTTCGAGTGCAAACTCTTCAGACATGAAATTCTTCAATTCAACCCCATCATCTCCTCTAAGATCCACATTAAAATCACCGGCAAGAATGATTGGTATAGAATATAGGTGTAGTTCATCCATATAGGTACCTGAACGAGCCCTTCAACTTGGGACTATATGCAAGCAGATTCAATTTATTGTTTTGTTATTGTTTCGTTAATTGCTAAGAAATAGTGACTTCCTCATTTTCTGGATAGAGTAGTGTGATTAGTAACGTGATGAAAGTAGGTAACAACCTAGTTACCCATTACATTTTGTGATCACGATCACGCTTATTTTGTCATGACCCCCAGCCAAAAGACATATCTATGTCAAAACCGGCCACAAGTCACTAGAGGAAATGAATGTTCACACACATAACCTCCGCCACCATTGACGAGTTTGTAGGTGATGGTATCGTATCAATGAAACGCAACATTTCGAATTTCCCGTCCACAAGCTCGTTTCGCATTAATATCAAAGAAGTATTAAACGCCTGCAGTATAATACGTAGGTAGTTGAAAAAGTAGACAAGAAATCGGAGATCAGTAAGCTCTTATGGGCGGCTCGACAACTTGTTTTGTTTGCTCATTTTGAGTGTTATTCAAGTGACAACGACCTCAAGTCATAAGGAAAAGAATTATTCTCTAGAACTAGATGAAAAACAAATGGCGCTTCACGATGAGGACAAGCCATTATTGATCCGGTGGTAATGAAATTTGTAGGGAACCTACAGAGCTAACCCACATGATGCCTGCAAATTTATCTAAAATCGGTCCACTAGTCTGAGAGTTTCACGGGTGTCAACCAATTTTAGTTTCACTCATGCGCAATAGACCACCGATCACGATAAAATTCATAGATCTGAGACCTATACCCAACCACCTTCCAAGTTTGAATTAAATTCGATCGATAGATCCTGAGGAACACCGACGTTATACGAAATGCACGTTCGCGCATACTCACTCGCATTATTGATCCAACGGCATAAAAATTTATAGGAGATTATCTAGGTACTAACCCACAAGTTTGAGTGGGAATTGTATCCGCGCGGTCAGTTTTCATTGCGAGCCTCCCTTACAGGCGATTTAAACTTCCGTAACGGAAGGCGAAACGGGCGGAATTCCAGGTCATTTCAAAATTGAATAACTTTTGTAAAAATTGAAATTGTTGTATTTTTCTTTTTTTGCGCTAACGTATAGCTAACGTAGCTTTCCAATGGTAGTACTAAAAGTCCTGCTGTTAGTGCGCATTAACCTCTAACAGAGAGAAAACTTGCGTCGTTCTGCGAGTACCCCATGTCCTGCTGTGAAGCCCTTGTACACTCTATCGTAACTACTGCAGTAAACCAGTAAATGCTTAGGAGGGTTAACAACTTTATCTACTTTATCAGATTTGAAGGTGTCTTTGGGTTCAGTCACTACGGACCGTTGCTTTGTAGGTTTCTCGCTTATTTGTTTACTTATTTTTCCCGGTAATCCACTGTTTTATAGTTTTCCATAAAATCCAGGATCATGTTTCGAGTGTCACTTCCAGTGTTTACTTTGTAAGGGAGAGATAAGCTGTTTGCAGTAGATTTGATAACAGTAAGCATTATATCGTGGATTATACAACGTGAGAAGGGACACAAGGTCGTGCCCCGTTGTAAAAGTCATTATTTGACAGCTGGCGCGACATTGTTTGATGGAGTCTTGACGGGAAAATCAATGATAAATCGCTTCACAAGGAAACTCTGCTATTATTGTACACACTCAATGACGTACAGGGTGAATTTTCTATCCCAACGACACTCAAAAATACAGTATAATCATTTTCAATGTGTATCTATTTATTTCTTTATTAATAAGCACGGCTTTCGCTAATCACTTAGGGAGTAGAGTACAAAGTAAGTATGTAAGAAAAAAAAATAACTTCAAACTTGAAATGAAATGAAAAAATACAGAATGGAAAAAATATAAATAAATGCATAATTTGTCTGCATCAAATGCAATTCATGACTAATTCACAAAGCTACTAACACTGACATAAAACACGTCACTGCGAATGGTGGTAAGTCTAGGCTCCCCTTGAGATGCGGAAGACCATCGAAGAAAAAGTATAAATCCTCAGTCTGGAGGAGGGCATTCGTTTCACGAGGTATCCGATACATAGGCCTTTGCAGTTGGTAATTTTAGGCAGCAAATGGTACATAAAACAATGAATTGGAACGGGTGGTGTAGCTAGGAACGTGGATATTCACTCTTGAGAGAAGGGATATATGATTAGCCCACGATCCTATATGTATATATATAAGATCTAAAATGAATGAAAATGTGGGTATGTGTCAATCTAAAATGCGTAAAAAGAAAGAAGTTTTTACCATATTCTCCAACTTTTTTCGATAAGTACAATTCAAAATTTTTTGTTCCGCAGAAAAGTTATATAGACCCTTACGTCGATTGATTACAAGAATTATCTAAGCTGATTGATCCTCAAGGTATTAATCTACATACTCCTATATCCCGAGTATCTATTAAAAACTTAAAATATGACTAATTTTTTATACATCAAATAGGTAATGAAAAGGTGCTCCCAAACCCCTTTTGTAGGGCCTAAGCCAGCAGTTGGCTTACCAAAAACTACCTTCAGAAGGATCGTCAACATGTGCGTTGACCAACAGACCACAAGAAGATGGTCCAATATTGAGGGACATGTCCACAGCAAGCTCATGGTGGCCGAACCCAACACCCAACTTACTTCGGGACTTCTCAGGAAAAACCGTAGGGAACTTAAAACAATAGTCGGCCTTATGACCGGCTTTGCACCCCCACGTTTCCACCTACACCGCATAGGGGTCTCACAAAACTCAATACTGTGCAGACTAACCTGCGGATGGATTTCTATGAATTTCGTTACTCAGAAATTCATCTGAGCAAACGAAAAATCCATCAAGGATGATTTTCCAGCTGCTTAATTGACCGATTCGGCTGAAACTCCTAGACAAATCCTATCGTTTATACATAATCTCTCTCTCTCTCTCTCTCTCTCTCCTAACTCTCTCTCTCTCTATCCTCTCTCTCGCTCTCTCTCTCTCTCTCTCTCTCTCTCTCTCTCTCTCTCTCTCTCTCTCTCTCTCTCTCTCTCTCTCTCTCTCTCTCTCTCTCTCTCTCTCTCTCTCTCTCTCTCTCTCTCTCTCCTGCGGTAGTTCTTTCATCTTTAAAAGAAGTGAGTATAAGAAAATAAGCAACCGACAGGCTAGATAGAAAACCCTCCTTACTACCTTTCTTTTGGAGCGATATAAAGAAAGCGTAATAAATTATCCAAGTGATTGAATTCTTGTTCTAATTATTTCACCAAAATCCCTGAATTATACCAATGATTGAAATATATTATAGAAATCCAAGAATTTTGATCACGACAGTCGGAACATTGTCACAGATATTAGATGTAATGTACCTACTATGATTTGTTAATATGATGTGGCTATATGGGTTAAATTAATAAAACCCACTGTCAACGTGACTGTGGAACGTCTTTGTACAAAACTTTTTGCGAATGGACCAATAAAGAACCTTATTGATGTAAAATTTTGCCTCCGGCAAAATTTCAACGAACTCGCATGAGCAAAGATCTCATTTCATTGTCAGATTTTGACTAGGTTATAGGTACCTCCAATGTTATTTTTCAACCCCATCGTACCATTTAAGGCTCTAAAAGAAAAAACACTCATTTAAAACGCACAAATACGAGGTCAGGCTCAGACGGGAGGGATACAGGCCTATCTCATTTATGATATTAGATGTAATGATGTAATGTACTATAAATTGTTAGTATGATGTGGCTATATGGGTAAAATAAAACCCACTGTCAATAATTAAAAAAAAAAAAAAAAAAAAAAAACCCCTTTGTTATAATTAGCAGCGTCTTTGAACCACTAGGGAACCTTATTGATGTAAAGTTTTGCCTCCGGCAAAATTTCAACAAACTCGTGTCAGATTTTGACTAGGTTATATCACCAATGTTATTTTTCAACCCCAACGTACCATTTAAGGTTCTAAAAGAAAAACACTCATTTAAAACGCACAAAAACGAGGTCAGGCTCAGACGGGAGGGATACAGGCCTGTCTCATTTATGATATTAGATATAATGTACTATAAATTGTTAGTATGATGTGGCTATATGGGTAAAATAAAACCCACTGTAAATAATTAAAAAAAAAAAAAAAAAAAAACCCTGTGTTATAATTAGCAGCGTCTTTGAACCACTAAGGAACCTTATTGATGTGAAGTTTTGCCTCCGGCAAAATTTCAACGAACTCGCATGAGCAAAGATCTTATTTCATTGTCAGATTTTGACTAGGTTATAGGTACCTCCAATGTTATTTTTCAACCCCATCGTACCATTTAAGGCTCTAAAAGAAAAAACACTCATTTAAAACGTACAAGAACGAGGTCAGGCTCAGACGGGAGGGATACAGGCCTGTCTCATTTATGATATTAGATGTAATGTATTATAATTTGTTAATATGATGTGGCTATATGGGTTAAATAAAACCCACTGTCAATAATTTAAAAAAAAAACCCCTGTGTTATAATTAGCAGTGTCTTTGCACAAAACTTTTTGCGAATGAACCACTAAAGAAACTTATTGATGTAAAATTTTGCCTCCGGCAAAATTTCAACAAACTCGCAAGAGCAAAGATCCCATTTCATTGTCAGATTTTGACTAGGTTATATCTCCAATGTTATTTTTCAACCCCAACGTACCATTTAAGGCTCTAAAAGAAAAACACTCATTTAAAACGCACAAAAACGAGGTCAGGCTCAGACGGGAGGGATACAGGCCTGTCTCATTTATGATATTAGATATAATGTACTATAAATTGTTAGTATGATGTGGCTATATGGGTAAAATAAAACCCACTGTAAATAATTAAAAAAAAACCCTGTGTTATAATTAGCAGTGTCTTTGTACAAAACTTTTTGCGAATGAACCACTAAAGAACCTTATTGATGTAAAATTTTGCCTCCGGCAAAATTTCAACAAACTCGCAAGAGCAAAGATCCCATTTCATTGTCAGATTTTGACTAGGTTATATCTCCAATGTTATTTTTCAACCCCAACGTACCATTTAAGGCTCTAAAAGAAAAACACTCATTTAAAACGCACAAAAACGAGGTCAGGCTCAGACGGGAGGGATACAGGCCTGTCTCATTTCTGCGATCCTAAAATGGGCTTCTGGAAGGCCGCTGGAGGAAGAAGAGCGGAGTTATAAGTCTGAGATGGAAGGGACGCCCTGCACCGGAGCCACTGTGACCATACACGGCTCGCGCGCACGGCCGGATACCGACTCTCCTCATATGGTCCTGGGCGGCTTTTACTCTATACTAGTCGCTCCTCTTGAACTGCCTCGAGGGGGCTTTGAGACCATATTAAGTCTTCTGTTGGCTTCCAGGGGTCGATAAACGGCGGGGAACTGGGGTTTGATGGAGCTTTGGAACTTTAATAAAATAAGAAGGATTGGAGCTAAACTCAGCTTTGGCACACTTCTTATGGAGTTAGAGCAAATCAAGAACTGAAGCGATTTTGCAATGAGTGAAAAGTGCACGAATCTATAGGTCAACATCCAGCAATCGCGCGTTTGTTTTCATTTCATTTCGAAAATTTCTCTATAACCAATACATTGGTACTTGATACTATTGCTCAAATCGCAATACAATTTATATGTAAAATGGAATCTCTTGAATCTTCTGCCTTCAAAAGAAGTACCCAATAGGATGATTTCATCCTAAAAGTTGTTGCTACTGCATCACCATGCACAGAGCTTATGATGTGATTGCATTGTAACATAATATGGGCTTTGAAACTTTAATAAAATAAGAACGATTGGAGCTAAACTCAGCTTTGACACACTTCTTATGGAGTTAGAGCAAATCAAGAACTGAAGCGATTTTGCAATGAGTGCTGAGAGCATGAATCTAAAGGATAACATCCAATAATCACAGAAATTTGATCAGCGTTGGATTATATTTCATTTCAAGAGATTTCTGGTTAGGAATTGCACTCAAGATGCTCAAGATATCAATTGCTCCAAATAAATGAAATTTATAGATAAAAGAATCATTTGTAGAATCTGCACATCCACCTCAAAACGCAGGACTATTTCAAATAACTGTATCCGATAAGAAATTGTTATTGCATCTGTATGCTTTCCTGTTTTCCCAATGGCTTGTAATATATATGGGTGCATATGAGGTCCTGGGCGGCTTTTACTCTATACTGGTCGCTCCTCTTGAACTGCCTCGAGGGGCTTTGAGACCATATTAGGTCTTCTGTTGGCTTCCAGGGGTCGATAAAAGTCGGGGAACTGGGGTTTGATGAAGCTTTGGAACTTTAATAAAATAAGAAGGATTGGAAGTAAAATCGGCTTTGGCTCACTTGTTAAAGAGGTGGAGCAAATCAAGAACTGAAGCGATTTTGCAATGAGTGAAAAGTGCACGAATCTATAGGTCAACATCCAGCAACCGCGCGTTTGTTTTCATTTCATTTCGAGAGATTTCTCGATTACAAGTGCATACTTGATACTACTGCTCAAATCGCAATATTGTTTATATGTAAAATGGAATCTCTTGAATCTTCTGCCTTCAAAAGAAGTACCCAATAGGATGATTTCATCCTAAAAGTTGTTGCTACTGCATCACCATGCACAGAGCTTATGATGTGATTGCATTGTAACATAATATGGGACTTCAATAAAATAGGAACGATTGGAGCTAAATTCAGCTTTGGCCTACTTCTTATGGAGTTAGAGCAAATCAAGAACTGAAGCGATTTTGCAATGGGTGCAGAGAGCATGAATCTAAAGGTTAACATCCAATAATCACGGAAATTTGAACAGCATTGGATTATACTTCATTTCAAGAGATTTCTGGTTAAGAATTGCACTAAAGAAGCTCAAGATATCCATTGCTCCAAATTAATACAATTTATGGATAAAATAATCATTTGTAGAATCTGCACATCCACCTCAAAAAGCAGAATTCTTTTGAATAACTCTATCCAATAAGAAATTGCAATTGCATCTGTAGGTATACTTTCCTGTTTTCCAAAAGGCTTGTAATATATATGGGTGCATATGAGGTCCTGGGCGGCTTTTACTCTATACTAGTCGCTCCTCTTGAACTGCCTCGAGGGGCTTTGATATCATATTAAGTCTTCTGGTGGCTTCCAGGGGTCGATAAACGGCGGGGAACTGGGGTTTGATGGAGCTTTGGAACTTAAATAAAATAAGAAGGATTGGAAGTAAAATCGGCTTTGGCTCACTTGTTATAAAGGTGGAGCAAAGCAAGAACTTCGCAATGAAAGGAGAGAGCACGGGTATGTAGGTTATAGCATTCAGCAATCACGGAAATTCGAACTGCGTTTGGTTTCATTTCATTTCGAGAGATTTATAGATAACAAGTGGACACTACAAATAAAATAAAATCAATCTCCTTCAGAGAGACCCCAGGGACCCTCTCCTTTGAGGTTTCAGGTCCTTGATCCATACAATGTAAATTTACAAGTTATCTCAACATTAAAATTATTTTACACTAAATCAATCTGTCAGTAATTGGTGAATAAACTTTCTACTTCAAATATATGCTTAAATATACTGGACAACCATGAGGAGTTCTTCATTACTTCCTCCTTTCAAAACTACATTAAGCAAATGCTCTTCTGATTACCTTCTATTTCCTAGATATTTTACTATATATACCGCTAGGACACTCACATACCACATGGCGTACAGTCTCCTGCGCTCCCATGTTGCATAAAATACAGGGGAAATTTTGTTCAACTTTTATAGAGAGTTATTCGCTTAAATATAGAGATATATTTATATTCATGTTTTATATTCATATTAATTTTGGGTGATTGTGTATTATTTTTCTTTGAATAAATAGTATCCACTTTCACCTTCTTTCTCGCTCTCTTTCCTTTGGAAGTGAATGTTAAGCTCCAGTTTCGTCCACCTCGTGCTCTCTCGAGAGAATTCACAGATGTCCGCCCGACAATGAACAGGAAGAGATGACATTCAGCGCCGCCGAATCAGAAGGAAGCTGCGCTCAATTGAAATGGACCCGACTTCATTCTGTTCAATTGAACGGTTGCATCGGGGTTGGGCGTTACGTCACCCTCTCAGACACCACAACAATCTTGGTGACAAGCTCATTCTGTTTTCAACAGAACAACCAAAAATACTGCGAAGCAGTGGTGTAGTTTGAGGAGGGACAGGGTGGGCAGAGCCCCCCCCCCCCCATCCCCATGAATTGTAGAAGATGCAGAAGTTCCTGGTATGGATACGATCAAAATTGATAATTTTACGCTTCTAACTTCAGTACCCTTTAATTGGAGAATGTAACGAGTAAAACACTATTGCTATTATTACAAACGGATCCGATTGCCTAGCAACTTTAGACGCTCTTAGAAATAAAGAAATTCTTATTAGGTTCGTTTGTGAAAGGACAAAATGACGTGGATATTGTACATCCCCTCAGAAAGGCGTAAAACCACCGAATCACTAGTCAAAGAAACGAAAATGTGGATACTGCAAATTGAAATCAAATCGTTTCCCACTATATCTTCTGGGGCTAGTCCATATGCGTTTTTTCCCTAGAAAAATATCCAATGATCAGTATCCACCAAAATTCTCCTACGAACTTCCCCTCCTTTTCACTGCCTACTGCATCAAGCTTGGTATTTCGATTTTACAGTTTATACAGTCTCCGTATATTCTGCAACAAGTACGAGAAATTAATATTAAAACTATAAAACTATTAAAATCCTTGACTGTTGCTCCTCCGTGAGAAATGCCTTAGCTACGCCACTGCTGCGATGTCTTTTTTATCGGCTTGTTGGGCCCAGGGCAAAACCCCTTCATTCGTTTATCCGTCCAAATAAAGCATTCAGTGGCAATTGAAAAATTAAACCTCAATTTCAAGTTTTTTAATTTCAAAATTCTCAAGTTCGAATCCGAGGCCCAAAAAATATGGATTGAAACCAAACATTTTGTGATACCTAGCAGCTCTGATTGACACTTTATAAGCGATTTAAAAAATATTTAAGATAATCGGCTGATGAGCAAATATTGAAGTGAATGAATGAAAACGGTAAGGTAAGGGCTTTTATGTCCCGCTTTTTACTTCTCCCCATTCAAGTCTCGTGGTTTATACGTGCTGTTTTCTCAAATTTGGTTTCAATGATTTAACCACTCTAATCACTCTACATTTTAACATGTTTAATGTTTTAGGGCTGGGGGTCATTCTGTGAATTCCGACACGACACGCAAATGTGCAACGTTTTTAACATGTTTAATGTTTTAGGGCTGGGGGTCGTTCTGTGAATTCCGACACGACACGCAAATCTGCAACGTTTTTTTTCTGATGATTTCCGCTTACAACCGAGTCGTTGCTAGGGAAATGGTACTTCGTCGTTTTTCATCCCACAAAATTCGTTGACCATTCGTTCGAAAGCTCTCGATTTATCCAACCATATTATGTTAACTACTGCGAAGTGCGTGGCCAACAAGCTGAGTTATGAGCATGGTTATTTGAATAATTGTGTACACTCAGGTGATCATTCTCAATAATTGATATTGTGAACATGATTGCAACCGCTTGTTAATTTCTGATGATTTCATTGAGTTGGTGTTTCGATGATTTGATTCATAGCAGGTGATCCGAATATTGCGAGAACGGTTTGATTTGTGAAGCGGTGGTTAAATCATTTTAATAGGTAATTTCTATACTTTACACTCTAGGAAGCTGTAATTTTGTATGTAGCCTCTTCAGGACATTTACTTGACGATGCCCAGGGTCCGGATCAGATGAGTGGCTCTTAAAGCTATTTTTATGCTTTACACTCTAGGAAGCTGTAATTTTGTATGTAGCCTCTTTAGGACATTTACTTGACGATGCCCAGGGTCCGGATCAGATGAGTGGCTCTTAAAGCTAATTTCTATGCATTACGCTCTAGGAAGCTGTAATTTCGTGTGTAACCTCTTTGGGACATTTACTTGACGATGCCTAGGGTCCGGATCAAATGAGTGGCTCTTAAAGCTATTTTTCATGCTTTACACTCTAGCAAGCTGTAATTTCGCTTGTAGCCTCTTTAGGACATTTACTTGACGATGCCCAGGGTCCGGATCAGATGAGTGGCTCTTAGAGCTAATTTCTATGCTTTACACTCTAGGAAGCTGTAATTTCGCATGTTGCCTCTTTAGGACATTTACTTGACGATGCCCAGGGTCCGGATCAGATGAGTGGCTCTTAGGGCTAATTTCTATGCTTTACACTCTAGGAAGCTGTAATTTCGTATGTAGCCTCTTTAGGACATTTACTTGACGATGCCCAGGGTCCGGATCAGATGAGTGGCTCTTAGAGCTAATTTCTATGCTTTACACTCTAGGAAGCTGTAATTTCGTATGTAGCCTCTTTAGGACATTTACTTGACGATGCCCAGGGTCCGGATCAGCTGAGTGGCTCTTAGAGCTTGCATACGAGTCTGCAACTAAAGACATAAAATGTCCCTATGTGTTGCAGACTCGTATGCAAGCGTACTTTGGTATGAGTCCCATCGGAAATATCTAATGGTAAAATAAAAATGTATATAAATATAATAAATTGTTTTGGTTAATTAGAATCTTTTCTTTTTTCTTGACCTTAAAAAACTATATCTAATTTCTCCCTTGCGAGGGAAAAACATTAAACATGATTTAATGTTTTTCCCTCTCAAGGGAGAAATTATGAAATCGTTGTAGTTTTTTTATCTGGCCAACCGAAACTGAGATTTTTATATCAGGTTTATATGAAATTTAATGCTCATTCCAGTGGTTCTTAGTTCTGAGTTAACAGTGATTTTAAGAAGAATTATGGCCGTTTTAAGTCATAAGGTAGAAAACACGAAACGGATCTTGAAAATTGAATAACTCGAAAACAAAGCGCTTACAAAAAATCTCTAAGAGGAACTTTTAATCAGAAATTAGTAGTAAAATAGACCGCTAGGAGCTTCTAGACCCAATGTGTAAACACCCTGTGTATTAGAATCTTTACTTGAGGGAAGTTCCAGCTAGAAAAACAGATAATGTCTTTTTAGCGTATCGCAAGGTTCAGCACTATTTTGATTCATTTTCGACCCATAGAGTGAGTTTAGCTCAACCTGTTGAAGATGTTAGCTGACTGTTTCTGATGATTTCCGCTTACAACCGAGTCGTTGCTAGGGAAATGGTACTTCGTCGTTTTTCATCCCACAAAATTCGTTGACCATTCGTTCGAAAGCTCTCGATTTATCCAACCATATTATGTTAACTACTGCGAAGTGCGTGGCCAACAAGCTGAGTTATGAGCATGGTTATTTGAATAATTGTTTACACACAGGTGATCATTCTCAATTATTGATATTGTGAACATGATTGCAACCGCTTGTTAATTTCTGATGATTTCATTGAGCTGGTGTTTCGATTATGTGATTCATAGCAGGTGATCCGAATATTGCGAGAACGGTTTGATTTGAGAAGCGGTGGTTAAATCATTTTAATAGGTAATTTCTATACTTTACACTATAGGAAGCTGTAATTTCGTATGTAGCCTCTTTAGGACGTTTACTTGACGATGCCCAGGATCCGGATCAGATGAGTGGCTCTTAAAGCTATTTTTTATGCTTTACACTCTAGGAAGCTGTAATTTCGTATGTAGCCTCTTTAGGACATATAATTGACGATGCCCAGGGTCCGGATCAGATGAGTGGCTCTTAGAGCTAATTTCTATGCTTTACACTCTAGGAAGCTGTAATTTCGTATGTAGCCTCTTTAGGACATTTACTTGACGATGCCCAGGGTCCGGATCAGCTGAGTGGCTCTAAGAGCTTGCATACGAGTCTGCAACTAAAGACATAAAATGTCCCAATGTGTTGCAGACTTTTTTCTTGAACTATATCTAATTTCTCCCTTGCGAGGGAAAAACATTAAACATGATTTAATGTTTTTCCCTCTCAAGGGAGAAATTATGAAATCGTTGTAGATTTGATTTGACATTTTTTTCATAGCGAAGTTTGTCTCTCAGCTTTTTTGCTAATTTCAAATCTTCTTTCTTTTTGGTACCATGGTAGTGCCAATAAATCGATAAACCTCAATATACCCCAATAAATAATCAATAAATCTCAGTTAAAATAAATCGAATTTTCAATAATGCTGAGAAATTTTGAACAAATTGTGTTAGGCCAAACAAGTTGTATTATGTAGATAGTCCCCAGGTACCTAAACTGTTGTCGAATGACAACCATACGAACGAAAAATGCAAGTAAAGAGGTGAAAATGTTAAACAAATGCGTTTTGATGTGAAAACTTGAGAGGTTGGATATGGGATGTAAGATAAAGGGGAAGGGATGTGAGATAGATAAGAGATCAGAGAACCAAGTAAAAATGACCAAATGTCATGAAAATTGCTACGTTTTCTACTGTTTGGTTTTCTAATGCTATTTCTATCCTATTCGAACATAAGAGGCTGAATTTTGCAATGGAGCTCCTTTGGGACATTTAGAATATAAATAAAAAGTATCGAGGCGATTGATAAGCTGAAGGACCTCTTAAGCTAACTTATTTACTAATAGACCTAAGGTGAAGCCCCTGAAATTTCAAATAGAGTTCCTTTGGGACATGTAGAAAACAAACAAGTTATTGAGGGAGCTGAGGGACTTCTGAGGCTTGTTTTTCCTAATGACGTGGGGTGCAGAAGGTTGAGATTGGGAGACCTAGAATACAATTGCAAGGTAAGGAGACACAATGGATCAGCAGAGAGACCCAGCAGAAAGAGAGGGGTAGTTTGTGGGGATGAGCAATGAGGTGATATTAGGGAGTTCCTAGTAGATCCGTCGGTCTCAATACGACGTGTGGTAACGAGAAACATTTACCGCACCTTAAAGTAACGTCAAGTCCTTAACGGTTCTAGTTGTAACGCTAAATCAATGGAAGGAGGAAATTATCCCTAGGAGGTTATTTGAGTCCATGGAAGGACGGACGATGGATTTTAGACGATTACTTTTTTTCCGGATTGCGATCCGTTAACGTATCTGTACGGAAGGATACGTCACCGTAACTCATTCCGTCAGAGTTACGGCGCCGGATTATCGATACCAAACGGCGTATTGTGTTTTATGGATCTACTTGGAACTTTCGATTACTCATCGTGGGTTATTAGTATCCAAGTACTTTCGCCTGCAACAGGCCTCTCAGGGATAGGTAAGCAGTTTAGATTTGTTTTTTGTCTTGGATAATACAAAATCATTGTTGCGCCAGGTTGTATCTGGTCAGTAATTGTTGATTGTATGAGATGAAAATTGCTTGCCATGAGGTGGAGGTTTGCAAAAGTTAGATGGAGTAAATAATTTATATAATTCATTATACTCGTATAGTAGGAAGTAGCAAAAAAAAAAGACTGTAAAGAGTGGACCTTATGGGATGAGCAAACTGCTGATGCAAAGATTTTGGATAATCCAAGACCAAAAATAAACCTAAACTGCTTACCTGAAAGGCCTGTTAGGCGAAAGTACTTCGACATTAATAAATCACGATATAGCCTGACTAAATGCTGATCTCCTCGAACCACCCCTACCATAGAAATTAGATGGAGATGGATCATCATGGCGGGTGATCCGTAACTGTTATTAATGATCAGAGCCCTTCAAATGCCATATTGCCATGGCCGACTTTTCGGTAAAATACCATATTCTGCAGATTTTTGGAAAAATGCCATGTTTTTGCATGTTTTACCTTTTTTTTTTCGCCTCCGAAACCTGTGATCACTCGGTGGGGCACTCGGCTGTCAGCTGCTTCATATTACGTCAGGCATTTTGAAGGGTTTCAGCGAGTAGTCCAAGAGCTGGAAGCTGATTCTGCTTCGGTAAAAACCGTCAAAGCGCTGGTGGAAAATCCTAGCCTCTTCCCTCAGCTTCTTTTCGTTAAGTCCAATGTCAAGGAAATTCCGGGCATAATTGAATCTTTTCAGTCTGAAAGCGTGCAGCTGAGTACAAGTGTCGAGAAAATGAAAAGTATTTCGGACACCGTTTATCCAAGAGCCACTGGGAAGAAGATCCAGGAGAAAATTAAGGCCGTCCTTGGCAGGAATTGTGGGTGGAAGGAAGTCAACAATATTGTTGCCACTCTGTCTGGTAAGGAAGCCACTCTGAAGGAAGGCTGGAAATGTCCTCGCTATGAAATACGCCCCGACAACATCAGCTGATGTGGAAAAGACTTTTTCAAAAATGAAATACCTACCTACCTTTCGAGTGATCAGTGGCTGGGATCTTCCATGGTTGTTCTTCAATAATAATAAAATAAAATTATATGATTTTTTTTCAAATTAAAACTATAATTTGTAAAAAAAATAAATGCTTTGTAAATAAACAATGATTTGTAAATAAAATAAATAATGTAAGTATAAATAACTTGTATGTTGTAATATTATCCCCTCAAAATAGCTGGGGTGGTCGGAGAGGGCTGAAAAATAAAAAGTCCAGTGATGCAGCATGACCCCATGAGCGAATATTTGAAGAAATCTTCGACATTTCAGTCGCTATTGATCGTGTAGAGAAATTTTAGTTTATGATTTTGATAGACAAACATTTTCATGGCTGATATTTTCTAAGCCACAGTCAGTATTAAAGCTACATCAAGTCCTAAAACAGTTGAGCGTAAAAAATTGAAGAGAGCGAGCGAGAGAATCGGAGGACAGAATATTTCACAGAGTAAACTCATTAGTTTTGATTACATTTTTTTTTTTTTTTTTTTTTTTTTTTTTTAATTTTAACAAACACCTACTACCTACGTTTTGAACAGCATGGATAAATGGGGATTGGTTATACTAGGATTACAGGATTACTAGGATTACGCTAGGATAGGTTATACAGGGATACTTCCATAAGAGTAGTTCAATCTGAATTTGGACAATGTTTCAATCAAATATTACCGATTTTTACAACTAGCGAACGGCATTATTTCGATTTTTGACCAATTTTTCAACTTTGAAATTTTTGAAAACTTGATACATATTCTTATAGGAAATTTTACGCTGATTCCGAATATACCACTTGTTAGTATGCTGAAAAAAATTTTTCGCACACCAAATCGCAAAAAACAGGCTATTTTGAAATTTTTGACTACATTTTTGAAAATTTCTACCCGAAGATGAATCCGATCATGCTGGCTGGAAAATTCACATTCTACAAATTTTGAGGCGAGAGCAATAGCTTAATTTTCTTCAAAAATTCGCTAATATCTGCCATATCGAGTCGAATAAGTGCTATGTTTGGGCAAAAATAAGTGCCATATTGCCATATTTTTTAGGGCCCTATGAAACAAAAATAAATGCCATATTGTGAAGGGCTCTGTTAATGATGCATTTGCAGCTTCGTCAATTACATCACTAGCAGATGATGGTTTATGTTTCCTAAGCGGATGCCGCAGGAAGTTGAGAATACAACATGAAGGCCATGGATATTTTCTAATGGTCTATTTAACAGTGTGGGATCTTCTATTGCCGTGTACGAAGTTGGAATACCTAAATGGAGATCGAATCCTTTATGCAGGAAGTCCAGAATGGACAAACACCGTACCTAATCTCAGGAGGCTTCGAAAAGAACCATCTTCCCACGCACCTCCGTTTTCTCAGTCCTATTGTTTCATGAACGTGTACACGTGTGCTAGTGTGGACGATACTCACGCCCACTTAGGCATAGAAGGTCGTCTAATTATCCGTTTTCGGGGAAACAATGCAAAATTTCATATCGTTCCCTCCGGCTTTACAATGGAAAAAACGCTTCTTGTCGTGGAAGAGGTCGAATATGCACATATATCAGACAGTAAACGAGGGGTTTTTGCTTTTTGTTTTTAGAATGAAGTCTGATTACCCTTTGAATTATAGCGCGTCTGATTATAACTAAAGAGAATGCTAAGTGTAGAGAAAGTGTGGATTTTTGCTCGAATTATGCGCTAGGAATCCGCCATTAACGGTTTTTTTAAAAAGGTAAAATACGTTTTTACGGAGACCTTCTTGCCTAAAAATTGTCATCTAACAACGCAACAAAAAATGACATGTAACAACGACGTACACAAGAAGGCTTGTGATCTTCAAAGCTAATTTCGTTGTTATTCAACTTATGAGGCTAAAATGTGAAATTAATGGGAGCGAAAAACGTATTCTAAGTTCATTACCTACTCTTTAGCCTTTAGGAGCAAGGTTTTTTTGACATTTTCATGTCTTGAATTTATTTATTTAATTTTCTTATAATTTTTATTAATACGGGCAAGCCCAATACATGTAAAAAAAAAAAACCACTAAATCTTGACATGGAACATGTTCCGTGGAAGAACGGGAGAGAATTTAGCTCACTCAGCTGATTAGGGAAGATCCCATAATTTAAATCGTCTCTTAATGTCCCAGAGAGTCTCCCTATCAAATTTCAACTCCCAAGTTTTAGCGAATTTTTGAAGAAAATTAAGCTATTGCTCTCGCCTCAAAATTTGTAGAATGTGAATTTTTGAAAACATTTTATGCAGAAATCCGTTTCAGGCTATTCTGAATTATATTCTGAAGTTTAACGCATTTTTTTATGTATGAATCTGTTTAGTCCGGGAAGAAAAGTATGTATGTATGTACCTATATATGTATGTGTCATTCCAGACGATAACTGTCCGTAGAAATGTGCTAGAAACTTCAAACAAATTTTAAAATGTTAAGGACACAAAACGAAAGTTCAAGTTCGTTGGCCAGCATGATCGGATCACATCTTCGGGTTGAAATTTTCAAAAATGTAGTCAAAAATTTCAAAATAGGCTGTTTTTTGCGATTTGTTGTGCGAAATAATGTTTTCAGCATACTAACATGTGGTATATTTGGAATCAGCGTCAAATTTCCTATAAGAATATGTATCAAGTTTTCAAAAATTTCAAAGTTGAAAAATCAGTCAAAAATCGAAACAACTGCCTTCAATACTGACCACATTGGACATCGAAATCTATGAATATTTACCTACATTTGTCTTTAAATCTACAAGATTAGTTTACTAATAATAAAGTATGAGTACCTCCTAATTATTTTTAATAATTTTATTCCATGATTGTCTATCAAAATCATAAACTAAAATTTCTCTACACGATCAATAGCGACTGAAATGTCGAAGATTTCTTCAAAAATTCGCTCATGCATGACTGGACTTTTTTTTCTAATCTAATAGTGGTTTCAAGTTGCAATCATGTTTACAAAATTAGATGAGACGGGTCACCTGTATGTCAACAATTACTCAGACAAACTAAGCACGCTCATACCTCAGATTGTTGGCCACGCACAGCGCAGTGGTTAACATAATAGGTTAAGTAAATCGAGAGCTTTCAACGACTGGCGAACGATTTTTTTACGATGATAAATGCCTAAGATACAGCTCCGTAGCAATGATACGGTTGTAAGCGATAATCAGAAAATAGGAGCGTAACGCACCAAGTTCACGTATAATTGACCAATGTCGAGTAACGGTAATTTTATTTCTTTTTTGGCCGGGTTATGATGGCAAAAACATGTTCCATGTTGAAATTATACAAATTTTGTGGGTACAGTTTTAAAAAAGTTCCAGTCATGCAGCACGAACGTAACAGCGAATTTCCGTAAAATATTGTATTACAGTATATTAAATTGTCTTGAAATTTGAGCACTTTGGGTGCAAAGAAATTGTTAACTAACATTTTAGAGCAAAAAACGCATTCTAAATTATATTCTGCAATTCAAATATGACTATGGATTATTACTTTTTTTGCATTTTTTATCGGTTTTTCAGCAAATATTAATGAAAGTTAAGTACATTTTTCATCATAATTCTGTGAATAAATTATTTAATCGTCTAGTTCATCGTTTATGAACATTTTTTGACTAAAGTTCTGCTAAAAAATATACATTTAACGATAGTTGGCCATTTTCAGCGATTTATTTTGAACATTTTTTGAGATTTGACCAATTTAATGTGCTCAAAAAGTGTTGGCCAACGAACTCATCCTTTCTTTTTGGAAAGCTTGGTTTTTTTGGTGCAAGAACGGAATTTTTATCTCAATCCTAAGGAGAGTCTTGGAATGTGTATGGAATGACACATAAAAATAAATAAATAAATAAATAAATAAATAAATAAATAAATAAATAAATAAATAAATAAATAAATAAATAAATAAATAAATATATATATATATATATATATATATATATATATATTCAATCAATTTTTAAGGAAAAACAACAATTGACAACATGAAACTAATTTTTTATATTTCGGCTTATGCCTCACCAATTTTCAAAATTCTTTTCTCGTAGTTTGAAAAAGGCATAAGCCGAAATATAAAAAATTAGTTTCATGTTGTCAATTGTTGTTTTTCCTTAAAAATTGATTGAATATGTATATGCTCTTGTAGAGCCATTTCATGCGGTTATATATATATATATATATATATATATATATATATATATATATATATATATATATATTATGAAGCCTTACACTCTGCGATTCGTCTCAGAATGCCTCAAAACTGATTTCAATGAAGATAATTTCGAAAATTTTGATTTTAAAAATTTTGGAGCCATTGCAACTCTGGTCAGTTTTTTGGTGTTTTTCTCAAGTTGGTGTTGCAAATATCAATAAATGAACGTCATTACGAGGTTCAGCACGAAAAATACCCTCCAAAATCATGTATTACATGTGGCAATTGAATACCTTCAAAAACTCAGTATTTCACATTTATTGCACTTTTTGAGCGGAATTGCACCCGTTTGCGCGCGCTTATAAAATTCGATTGATGCGTCATTTCTTCGTGGAATTTTACGTAGAATTCAAATTTGTAATAAAAAAGAGTAGTTCCCATTTAAAATAACAAAGTTGATGTCAATTGCGCACGTTAGCGCACTTGCTCAATGCGCAATTTTGCCTTTTTTGAGATCCTTACAAAAAAACATTAAGATTTAAAAAAAAAATTTTTTTTTTTGACCCATTATTGACGATTTTAGCGGGGGGGGGGGGGGGGGACCCTGTAAATCTGCACATAGGTACAGCACCCCCCATATTCCTGATTAAAAATATTCTCAATAGGTAACGCAAAAGAACGTTCAGACTAATCCAATTTCATTCGTCCAAACATCAGATCACCAGTTCGTTTGGTGATGATCAAATTATTCCATTTAACCTCCCCCTCTCCCTCTCCCCCTCCCTTTAATTCCTTACCACAAACACCTCCCTATGGTTGAGGCTAGAAAAATTGTTAATAGTCTATGATTGAGGTTGACGTAATCTAAACATATTCGCCAAATTAGGTCCCCAGTTTGTTCAGTGATGGCAAAGATACCTCTTCCCGAACCCCCTCCCCCAAAAACACCCCTATGGGTTTGAATTGAAAATTTCCAAGTAGGCTGTGGTATTTTGGTGTTATCCAAACATATTTTATAAATCAGGTCCTCAGTTCATTCGGTGATGTTCGTAAGAGTTTTTCAAACATTTCTTACCAATCACCTCCTGTTTATTAACTGATTTCTGTGATACCCCATTTCACCCCCTCCCCTCCCCTAAAACACCCCCTCTGGCTCAAATTTTTAAAACACTCCCTAGCCTATAATTTAAGTTTTACTGATACAGACATTTCATTCCAATCATATCAGTTGTCCAATGAACCCTGTAACCGTGAAAAGCGGACAAACATACGGACAGACAGACAGAGAAAAATTGAGAAAATGGTAGCAATCATCTACAAATAGAGCATGAAACGGAAAAGAAACGCAAAATTTCATGATTCTAATCAATGTACAGACAGACTTACTAACGATTTTATTAATATAGATACACTTGCTATATCATTATTTTCTCAGTGGAAATTCATAGAATACATTACACTCTCCAATTCCCATCTGCTGATTTATAATAGGTAAGACTAGATAGGTAGGTAACCATACTTATAGATATAGGCATACCTATACACGCTATCCGTACTGCGCGCTAACATTACAAATTTACTTATAAACAAACCCACATAATCACCAAATCTACCTACGGTCTCATTTGAGTTTTTGAGCGTCTAATCGTCCCACTCCTCAATCCTACGCTCCCCCAAGCCCCCAATGCTAAACGTAAATTTCTGCTGAAAGCAGATCATATTTCACGTTAAACTGTCTTCTGTGGTGTCGTTACTCAACCGTTCCATTTTTGAGAAAAAAATATATGGCCTGAGTTCAGAAAAGGACACTGTTCTCAATCAAATTCGTTAGTTTTTATAATTTGCATTCATAATTTTAAATCATTGTGATAGTTAGATAGACAAATAAATAGATAAATAGTTTATTTTGTAAAATAAAAGAAATACATTATACAATACAATCAATAAATTTACATATAAACTGTATACTGCATGGTTAAATTACTGCCTGCCGGAGGTTTGGTTTTGCTCTCTTGGTACTTTTCGGTTATACCCCCCCCCCCCCCCCCCCCCCCCCCCCCCCCCCCCCCCCCCAGTCAATTTGTCTTCAACACGCCCGCCCGATGTTTCTAGGCATTCCTTCTTACTTAGATTACATATTTACGTAGAATTAGTGACAATTTCAAGCTGTGGAAAGAAATTATATTATTAAAAAAAGAAGGAAAATAAAGTTCTTTTGACTAAATTTCTGCTAAAAGAAAAAAAAAAAATTGTTTTTCATGCAGAAAAAATGACTGGGTCTAGAAGAACTGAATGAAGCGTTCCTATTGATTTCGAAGTTTTAGAAGACCGTTAGGCTGATAATGAAGCAACAAACCAATCCTACCCCAAAAATTCTTTAAAAAATCAAAAGAAACAAAGCAGCTTGAAATGCTTCATTTTCATGCGACATTTTCATGTGTGTTTTCTTACTGTATTTATTACTAGGCAGATCTCACCCGTGCATCGCACGGCGGGGCGTACAAATCAATTAAATGGGCCATAAGAGAAACCGCCCACCCGTGGGTACTTAATTGAATTCGCGATCGTGTTGACTCATTGTTCCGACACCCGTGGGTACTTCATTGAATTCGAGCCAGGCTACATCACCTACCCCCCTGCAGACTCGTATGCAAGCTCTAAGAGCCACTCAGCTGATCCGGACCCTGGGCATCGTCACGTAAATGTGCTAAAGAGACTACATACGAAATTACAGCTTCCTAGAGTGTAAAACATAGAAATAAGCTTCAAAAGCCACTCATCTGATCCGGACCCTGGGCATCGTCAAGTAAATGTCCTAAAGAGGCTACATACGTAATTACAGCTTCCTAGAGTGTAAAGCATAGAAATTAAGTACCTATTAAATTGATTTAACCACCGCTCCACAAATCAAACCGTTCTCGCAATATTTGGATCACCTGCTATGAATCAAAAAATCATCGAAACACCAGCTCAATGAAATCATCAGAAATTAACAAGCGGTGGCAATCATGTTCACAATATCAATTATTGAGAATGATCACCTGAGTGTACACAATTATTCAAATAACCTTACTCATAACTCAGCTTGTTGGCCACGCACTTCGCAGTAGTAAACATAATATGGTTGGATAAATCGAGAGCTTTCGAACAAATGGTCAACGAATTTTTTGGGATGAAAAACGACGAAGTACCATTTCCCTAGCAACGACTCGGTTGTAAGCGGAAATCGTCAAAATATTTACGTTACGTTACGTGACAGTTTTTTGTGCAATGTGCCAGGGCAAAGACATGAAAATGTCAAAAGTACCATTTCCCTAGCAACGGAAAAGTACCGCTCTCTTCAAGTGACAGAAGTAAGAAAAAAAGTATATCTAGACTCAACTACCAATGGAAAAAGTGAATAATTAAATAAACTGTATGTCTGGATGAAAGGACTAAGCAGAATCATTGCTCACCAGTGGAACCGGCTTACCAGAAATTTGCGATAACGCCATGCCAATCTACAGTACTCTACCAGCCTGAACCAATCAGGTCCATTCAAAATGTGGAATGCTTCATCTCACGACAATAATCTACGGTTGAACGCCATCACAGCCCCTGGGCAGAGCCCCTCCATGAATCATAGAGAATCCAGAAGTTCGACTTAAGCAATGGCTCGGAAAATTTTATAATAAAAAATTTTGAAAAATTCCTTCATTGAAATCCGTTATTTATTTATATATTTATGTGTCATTCCAGACGATAACTATCCTTAGGATTGAGATTAAAATTCCGTTCTTGCGCCAAAAATCAAGCTTTCCAAACGAAAGGATGATTTCGTTGGCACATTAAATTGGTCAAATTTCATAAAGTGTACTAAAAAAATCACTGGAAAATGGCTGAAAACGGCTAAAAATGATTAAATTTGTATTTTTGGTATAATATTGCTCAAAGTTCATTAACGATAAAATACAACATTAATAATTTATGTACAAAATTACGCTGAAAAATGTACTTGGAACTCATTACAATTTGCTAAAAAATCGATAAAAACTGCAAAAGAAAGCTAAAAATTCAAAACCTATACTTGAATAGGAGATTATTATTTAGAATACGTTTTTTGCCATAAAATTGATCGTAAACAATTTCCTTGTAGTACTCAAAAACCTCAAATTTCAAAACTATTTAACATTATACAATAAGATAATTTACGAAAATTCGCTCATACGATCATGCTGCATGACTGGAACTTTTTCAAATTAGTTACCTACTTGCCTACTAATGATAAAATCGTGATGAAATTGATGCGACATATAATCCGTCATCGTTATTTTCTGAATAATGCTTAATGGATTCTACCTTCACGCATGCGCAGAGTGATGATTTGTGCCTACATGGTGTAATTTGACGTTATTGGCATTTCACACATGGCAGAATAGTAACGGAATTCCGTCTGCGGAATCCGTCTAGGTACGCAGAAGAACCTGTAAATAGGGGAGGTCAGAATTGGCCCATCCATTTAGTAATCCATAACCAATTCATCATTTTCTATCAATCTCAATGTATTTCAATGGTGTAATTCATGGTACCTTCGTCCATACTTGTCAATAAAAATCTACATATTGGCAAAAGTAATTACTCACGTTTCTCGACAATATTTTCCAATGTTGGAATCTATTGCTGGCTCCAGCATTGTATTTGGTAGGTTAATAATTAAATATCCTTCACAGACCTGAACGTGCATAAACAACATTTACCAATTTTTTCGTTTTTCTGGGGTGTTGGGGGTTTAAGTAAGACGAAAATGTGAACATTTTGAATAAAATATATTTCTGATGAAAATTGCGAAATGTCCAAATAAATGGACATCGGGAATCTGTCCCCCCGCCGAATTACAGTCATATCACAATCATTCTGCATCTACGTTCACGGAGTGAAAGGTTTTTTTCCACCGAGCTTCCCTGGGATTTGAGGGCTGTTTTCAATTTTACGAATTTTGGCTTCATTCTTAAATACAGTTACTGCTAGAAGGTACGTTCGGGCCCTCATTCAATAAGCCTCACAGTCTCGGTCACCTGCTTGTTGTTCTTTATCACAGGGTCATGGCCAGTTCCTGTTCTTCATCACAGGGTTGTTCTTCAAAGTTGTTGCAGTAATCTTGATTTGTCTGGAGTTGACCAGTCATAATCTCTAGTTATGTCCTCCCCAACAGACTTCCACCAGTAGGCACCACTTTCTGTATTTCTAGATCATCAAAATTGATATCCTAATCAACATCTCCACCCCCAAAGCTCTACTCTGAACCATCATCAGCCAAAATGGCATCAACGATTACTTCTTCCAG
Organism: Adelphocoris suturalis; assembly: GCA_030762985.1. Taxonomy (NCBI): domain Eukaryota; kingdom Metazoa; phylum Arthropoda; class Insecta; order Hemiptera; family Miridae; genus Adelphocoris; species Adelphocoris suturalis. Next base: position 45,533,949 of record CM061049.1, read on the forward strand.
CGAAATTTGGCTGTTGTCAGCAAATAACAAACTCTGGAAAATAAAAATCGATGAAATTAAATTAGATTATCATTGAAATGGATACTTTTGACTAATTGAAATCAGGATGAATATAATTGGTTTCTGATTGAGTCCCAAGAATGTCCATTCAAATGGACAGCTGTAGATGGGTAAAGAATCCAACTGTCCACCAAATGGCCACTAAAAAAACTGAGTTGCTGAACAATTTTCACAAATATTTTCAAATCCCTATATAGTGTTGTCACCAGGAGACTCTAGGCAACAAAATCCAGTGCGAATTGATCCAAAATTGGATGACTAAACTACAAAACTTACCGAGAAATTAGCGCTTCGTTTTCTTCTCCATTGTGAGGCTTGACGAACTGATAAGAGATAACAGTGAAATGAATATTAAGTGTTGCCACAATTCTATGACAACAGAATGAATACATAGAAAAAGATTGAATTCAATATCATCACCTTTAGGGAAAGGAGAGCAACTCAAAGTTGGGTCCATTTAAATGGAGGTCTGTGGAGGATATACTCAGTGATGTGGAATTCCACCTCCCCACACCTAACACCCCACACATGGCCGAATAGCAACGGAATTCCGGCTGCGGAATCCGTCAACACTGAAGAGCGAAAAAAGCACGCAAATAGAAGGGAATCGGCCAACCCATTCACGAAACCACATCCAATTCATCATCAATATCTGCGTCAACGGGGAGGATTGACTCTACGGTCTAATTCGTGATAATCACTTAATTGTTAACAAAACAATCAACATGATTATTGGCCAAATTTATTGCTAATATGTCTTGACAATATTGTCTATTGCAGGAATCTATTGCTAACTTCACTCCTGTGTATTAGGTATGTACCTAACATGGTTTGGAAACGTAGCTCGTTTATTTGAATAGGAAGTACATAATGATATCGAATTCGGTGTAATTTTTTCCGCAGGACAGAAATAGAAAAACAGGAATTACGACTATAACTACTAACTGCGATTAGATCAATCAAAATGTAGTTACAACTAGTAACTACAATTATTGTAGTTAGTAGTTAAAAATGACAACTACTTTTCCCCAACTATTAGTTCGTAGTTACAACTATTTTTCACCAACTACTTTTAGTTAAAAAAGTGGTTAATAGATTTAGTAGTTAACTACATTTTTACTCTGTAGTTACCTACGATTATTCAACTATAAACTACAAAACAAATTGCTGTAACTAGCAGGTTTTAATTTTTGAACATCCCTGATCAAGGTCCCGCAATTAAATTGGCGGTTTATGAATGTAATTAAGCGAACGATAACTGCTGTGAAAAAAGATAAAAATTTCGTTCCAACGCCAAAAGATCTGAATTTGTAAACGATTGGATGACTTCGTTTGCCAACCCAATCGGAACAGTGCTAGTGGTCGAATTTCACTAAATTCAGGTACATAAATGCGGAAACTGTTCTGTTAACGTTCCCAGAAAAAGTAATTACAGAGGGTAGTTAATTGTGCTGAGTAGTTAACTACTAACTAGTAGTTAGTCAAAAAGAAGTTAACTAGGTACTTTTTTGGCAACCACTAGTTGTTAGTTGAAAAAAAACTACAAACTACAAGTTACCTACTAAGAAAGTTGTTACTCCATCCAACTACCAACTACTAGTTAGTACTACTCTTACTTGAAACTCAAGTAGTAATTTGTAGTTAAAAATGTGATTAATTGCTAAAATTATCAACTACTGATTACTTCTGCCGCAGGAAAGAGCGGATAATGGAGAGGTTTTGTTCTTCCCTTAATTTTCTACCCGTGTACGCGAAAAGACCTTTGAGTACAATTTGTTATACTTTTCCACGACCTGAAGAACATACTGCTTCTGTTCTTCGTTTGTACTTAATATTCTGTTATAATCTGTAATGACTAATGATTTTGATACCTCATAATGAATTTCCAACATCAAATTTGAGTTTAGCGCCCTAAATACCAATGAAATAAAAACAAAAAATTAAATACCTATTAAAAAATTTGCTTTTGTTGAATTTATTGAAAATTCTAACAGAAATGCGTAAAAATACGAATTTTCATAATTTTACAATAAATTTTGAAAAATTGTCATTTTTTGACATGATTTTGACGATTTTGAGATTCCAAACTGTTAAAAGTTGTTGCAGTCGACTTGTTTTGACTGCATATTCGAGTTCAGCGACCCCAAAAACGTAAGCGCACGAAGTTTCACAATTTTACAAAGAAGTTTGTAATTATGTTATTCCAAATGTAATGTTATTCCAAAGTCTGATATTGGCAAATAAAGCGTATTTCAAAAACCTAAATCGAGCTACCCGCGTAGGTTTTTGTTAAGCAAAAAATCTGAAAAAAATCAGGGGTCTTTTTTTGACATTTTAAACTAAAATTTCGGGAGGAGGTCATCAAAATTTCACCTTTCTCAGAATAGCGGGCACCCTAGTGTATATACCTACGTGTAAAAATAGGAAACGGAAGTTAGTGAAAAAAACGTTGTCTATTTCCACGAAAAATTAAGAGTTATAATGTTAAATCGATTTTGACGGTTAAGCCATCATCAGGAGCAAACAATAACTGAACACACTTTAGATAGGACACGGTTTATATAGTCACAGGTGAAGGGAGATTGAATCCCATTGGTCGAGAGAAAGGAAAGGGGGCTGGAGGTACAACCAATTGAGTGCAAGCAAAGTTTTAAGGGATAATTCCAAGCTTTATAGAACTGGACTTATCAGTGGTGATATATATTGAGGGATCATTTAAACATTTACTAGGTCTATCACTTTTGATAATTTCGAATTTTTTAAGTGCATTAAACATAACTCCTTTTGGACAAAAATGAAGAAATTCTACAAACTGTATCTGTCAAATCAAAATTGTAAGTATGATTGAATTCCTGAAGATGTTTTGCAAATGTAGACTTACCCTTATTTTCCCTGAAATCCTTCTGATGCTCTTCTATTCTTTCCCTGAATTTCCTACCAGTTTGACCGCAATATTCAAATCGATTTAGCATTGTAACTCTATTTTTTCGTGGAAATAGACAACGTTTTTTCACTAACTTCCGTTGAGGGTAGGAAGGATCGGGGTCCCACTAAAAATCCGTTTCATACATCAAAGAATACAATCCTAGATTTTAACGTTTCATCGTATGTATATTTATATTTATAGGGTGAATTTCCAGACTCCCTTTAAAAACGGCGTAAAAAATTCGTTCCAACGCAGAAAAATCGGTCTTGGCAAAAGACAGGTCAAGTTTGTTGGCCAGCCCAATCGCTCCAAAATTACAGGCTCAAATTCATAATTTAATGCCCCAAAAATGCTAAAAAATCGGTTATTTGACAATAGGGCACGTGAGGTGTCACAGTCAAAGTATTTTCAGCGCTGAGTCGATTGCGAACACAAGAGTCATTGTTATTGTCACTAGAATTGCGCGAAGAGCCAGCATCTGCAGTAACTTGCTCTAGACGCAGCTCTACGCGTTAGCGGGGGAAAACCGTAAGGGAAGAACAACAACTTTCTATTAACAGTTCACTGCGTCTCGATACGATGTACAGGTCATCAAACTTGGTGTTGAATACTTGGGTATTGTATTAAATTCTAATATGAAGTGGGAAAGTCAAATCAATTTAGACCAAGAGATTGAGGAAGCTTATTTATGCATACTCCTACTTAAGAACTTATTTAACTCCTAAGCTCATGCGTATAATGTATTTTTCATTGGCTTAGTCAGTTTTGCTTTATGGTTTGCCAGTTTAGGGTGGAGATTAAATCTCAACCTTAAATCCAGTATATATTTGTCAAAAGATTCTAATTCGAGTTATTACGAAAAGTAAATTCTTAGTACACACTGGTCCACTGTTTCGTAAACTCAAAATTCTAAAATTATGTTATCTTATAGATCTTAATAATGTAAAACAAGTTCTGAAAGAGAAGCGGTTCGCGTATCCCATTCATGAAATGAAAACAAGGTTTCAATCGTAAGGCAAATTTTATGTACTTGTGCACACAACTGCCTCTTTTAATTCATATTTTTTATCTGGAAACAGAGTATTTAACAATCTGCCATCAATCGTCAAAAATAAGTTAATAGATCAACCTAGCCAAGTGCATGAAATTTTGAAAAATTGGTTTCTCAAAACACAAGATAATGTATAATAATACTCAGGTGTGTAAATAATGAAATTATTTAATATCAGGAACTGTCCGAAGAAAAGTGATAGGAAAACAAAACGTTCCACGAAAAAAAGGAAGAAAATGAACGAATAGAATTGAAACTATGAAAAAGAACTCTTACCTACCTAAATTAATTTCTAAGAATAATAAAGAGACCTACACGCATTGACGGTAAATTCACCAGTGTTTTTATTTTAGAAGAAAAACATGTGAAATAATTATTTTGGGATGAAACCAGGGAAAAATATAAATCAATATTGTTTGGGATTAAAATAAATCTTCATCCTTCAATCTTGAAGCCATTTTCCACAGAAATATCATCTTGATTGTAATATTTATTCTTATGTAATGGCACTTAATGAAAATGGAATTTAAAAAATTAATATTTAAGAACGGGTATCACCCATTAGGGAGACTATATTTCTTTCATTTATTGTAGGTGAATTGTTTTTATCATATTTTCAGAAATAAATACATTTTCATTTCATTTCATCAAACCGATTTCCTCATGGTGCGTCTCGATGGACAAGTAACTGAACGACGTCCTTACGACGGAGCGACTGACGTCCGAATATCGGTCGCAGGGTAGTCAATTGAGAACTTAAAAATCGATTCCGAGTTGAATATTATACTCTTCGATAGTGTATGAAGCAAAGAGCTTATAATAATCCTATTATAAGCTCTTTGGTATGAAGGTAGTGGTATCTCTTGTTGTGCCCTCAGATTGATTACAAAATTAGCATCGATCATTGAAGTTGATATTTCGATTTATCATTAGGGTTCTCGAAATTCCTTTCAGGCCCCTGAGAAGTTTAGTGTTTGGAGACGCAGTCAACGTGTTAACAGAATTCCTTCTGCGGAATCCGTCAACACAGAAGAGCGGAGTTGAAAACCTGTAGGGGAAGATAGAAGGCGCCAGCTGGCGAGGGGAAACACTGCGCCGGGATAACCGCGTCGGAAATTCCGACGCGGAGGGGGAACAAAGAGCGGCCGTCCGTTACCACCACAGTCCGCCGGCGGGACATTTCAGTTGCTGTTGAGAGGAAGTTGAAAACAGGTTTATTTTCGTGCATTCGGGAGCGCTATGGACGTGCGCAAATTGATCAAATTGGTTCAGGATCGTCCGATGATTTGGGACAAGGAGGCGATCGGGTATAAGGACAGAGAGGCGAAGGAAATGTGCTGGTGGGAAATTGCACAGTTGATGGGAGACCACTGGGGGAAGAAGAAGGATAAAGAAGCCCGTCGTAAGTTCTAATACTCTCGTTTTAACATTATTCAAATAATTAAGTATGTAGGTAGGTTAGATACTTGTTCCTACCTAGTGTACAATGACTAGGTATGCCATTTCAAAATTTGAAGGTAATTTGATGAAATCCAAATGTTGTTGAACGTGTTTCATATTTTTATTGCCAAATGTGTGAGTCTTTTAAGCTTTTACTCGACCCGGTGGGCTTCATTCGTAACCCAAATTCCAAGGAGGGACCGAATAGTGGTCAACCGCGTTGCCACTGGCCATACCCGTCTTACTTACAGGCCCCTGCTTAGCGCAGAAACTCGAGATGTTGTGTGTGGGAAGTCGAGGGTGGTATGTCCATCCGTATGTAGGTAGGTTAGATACTTGTACCTACCTAGTGTACAATGACCAGATATGCCATTTCAAAATTTGAAGGTAATTTGATTAAATCCAAATGTTGTTGAATGTGTTTCATATTGTTATTGCCAAACGTGTGAGTCTTTTAAGTTTTTACTCGACCCAGTGGGCTCATTCGTAAAGGAGCGATTTCCTACCTGCCGAATAGCGCTGCCGAATTCATTTGCTTGTTTCTGAATATCGCACTGTATTTTCGGCATCTGCGTTTTTCGGCATGAGCGTTTTCCTAGAAGGCGAGGTTCAGCGCGGAGTGGCACGCGCATGTGCCAGTTCAGTCTACTTCAGTCTGTTTCGGTGGACACAGTTGCAATGCCTGTCCAAAGCAAGAGAAGAAAGGTTTGTGAAGTTCTGTTATGTTCACCGATTGAAGACTTGGACGATGAAACTGACATAGTTCTCGCACGTAAATGTTGCGTGCGGCACAAACCAAGTACCTACAGTGAAACTTGGATAATTCGAACCTCAAGGGACCAGTCAAAAACTTCGAATTAACCAAAAATTCAAATTAAAGAAGTTTTTAATAAATTATATTTTAACAAACTACAGTACGAAGTAAATTACAAACAGTAACATTGAATGCTGTATTGACCAACAGAATATTGAACAATAAATATAAAGACACCTGGAATGGTACTGTATTTAACTGCAACCATAAGAAACAATCTATTGTTTTTCAAAAAAGGATGGTATTTTGGCCTGTTTCCTTGAATTAAGTCTTTCGGCCATTATAAAAGATTCCAACGCATTCAAAGAGTTGAAGTATGAATCACTTACATTCACAGTGCTCACTTGTGTCATACACAGCTTTCGAACGAGAATGGTCAACGAATTTTGTGGGATGAAAAACGACGAAGTACCATTTCCCTAGCAACGACTCGGTTGTACGTGAAAATCATCCGTCACACATTTCGTTACCATCCCGCGTTCCATTTTCGGCTAGTTAGTCCATGGCTAAAACACATTCTGTGTTAAAATTGCAATTGTGGACGCTCAATGGCCAGGGAGTGTACATGATGGCAGGATTTGGCGAGTGAGTGGAATTCAGGACGTGGTGCGCCGATATGATGGTGATGTTCGTCTCCTTGGTGATAGCGGATATGGAATTACTCCTTGTTACGAACCAAGAAATGCTCGTGAGCGGAATTACAATTCGACCCATGCTCAGGAAAGAGTAATAATTGAACGAGTTTTTGGCCAGATGAAACGTCGTTTTCCCATACTCTCGAGCCAAGTTAGAATAGCAGTCAAAAATGTTCCCAATTTAGTAATAAGTTGTGCAGTGCTTCACAATGTAGCAAAACATTTGAATGATGCTTGGGAAGTGGAAGACGGAATCGAAAATGGTGTGGCTGAAGAAAATGTACCTCTATATAATTTAGATCGGAATGAAGTTATAAATAGACGACGTGGTCAGACAAAACGATTAGAAATTAGTAATAATCTGATGATGTAAGTACACATTTTTGACATGGAAATAAATGTAATCCTATTTCCTTTAGGTACTCCTATTGCAATCGCATATGTGAAAAAATAAAATAAAAAAGTAATAAAAAATATATTAAAAAACAGAAATATATCTTTTTAAATAAGTATGTCACATGTGCGCATGTGTGTGCATAGGCCTACAGTATGTCAGGTTTAACATGGCCTGCTGGAAAAGCAAATGGGCATATACCACCAGCCTATGAGCCCTCCACCGGTCATGCCATACCCGACAAACTGTGTACAGCTGACGTACGTCACGTGACTGTGTACGTGACGTATATTATATACTTATTTAATTTTTTATTTATTTTTTATTATTTTTTATTTTTTTAGAGAAAAGGAATATTTCAGGAAAGGAAACAGGATACAATTTATTTCAACAACAAAAATTCTTTCAAGACATCGTCTTCTTCAACCACAACGCGTTGTTCAACGGACTCCGTTCGTGTGTGTTGTGAAGCTCTTAGGTTCAACTCCTTTATCATAAGTTGTTCACGTTCAGCCTGAAGTCTTGTTAGCTTAATTTGTTCAAGTAATAATAAACGCTGCAGCTCACCAGTTGTCAACTTTGACGTCTCTTCAGTTTCAGCTGAGAGTTTCAATTTCTTATCTTTTTCCAACTTCGTCGCATCGCTCTTATGTATGCAAGTCACTGGTGTGATGGGCTGGTTTGATGCTAACATGTCAACGGTCAACGGGGTCATCTTCGTCTTCCCTGTAAGAATTTCTTCATTTCCAAGAGAGTCTAAAGTTGCTAGGCAGCAGGATCCGTATAACAATAGTAGTAATTGTGTTTTACTAATTAAATTCTCCAATTGAAGGTATAAGTACTGAAGTTAGAAGCGTAAAATCATTAATTTTGATTGTGCCCATACCACGAACTTCTGCGTCCTCTGTAACTCATGGAGGGGCCCTGCCCCTTCTCAAACTACGCCTCTGATCTGTGATATATTTATGTACAATCCAGTCATAATTCTATTTCTATTTTCTGAATATGTAAGGTACCTAGGTAAGATGTACTTAGATATCTTATTCTTCATCTAGTCTAAGTTGTATTATTTTGCTTTCAATTATTTATTATTAATATTTTTTTCGCTTTAGGCGCTAAATAGTAGTCATTACTGTAAACCCCCCCCCCCCCCCCATGGCTCCTCTTAGAAAAGTGCCACTTGCAGTGTGTGAATGAATAAATAGATAAATAAATAAATAATATAACAATAAAAATTTTACTAATTCGTCCGTCTACTAATTGCCTTGATGAGAACGTAGGTAACTTATAATCTGGGTAAAGAGGATGGCCAGCTCGCATGCACGCATGTTGTGATAAGAAGTGTGATTGTGAGAAATACGCCACGGTGTATTTCATAAAGGTTCATACCATGGTGTACAAACGCTTTCTACGTTTTGCAGTTTTAACAAACAATAATAACAAACCTCCCCTCATTCAATCACTCTACCCAGCTTTGTAGTAGCTGCCTACTTGGGTTGCCAGAAAGATATATATATATATATATATATATATATATATATATATATGGGATATATATATGTATATATTATTTAGGAGGTAATGAGTGTTCACCCCCCCCCCCCCCCCCCACATACACACACACACAATCGATCATTACTAACTGATCTCTGGCTATGGGCCAAATTCGGCCTAAATGGCCCAAACTGGCCCCAAATTGTCTTTTCAAATGGGTAATTCCCATTTTTTATTGCAGATTGAGATTCTACCTACCCAATATGCAAAATCGCATGGATAACAGACCCCTCAGTCGAATCTTTCATCCCATTTCTCAAGGCCTTAGGCAAAAAATAATATAAATAAATACATTACAATTACAAATACATTACAATTACAAATACATTATCATAATAATCTTTGCTAAGATTGTGGCTCAAATATTTTACCAAGATAAATTCAACAGTAGGTAGGTATATAATATTTATTTTGAATTTTTAGGTTAGGTATATGAAATTTAAAATTCCAAAAATATCGAATTATTTTGAGGAGGAGTGATGGAAGGGGAAATAATCTGTACCATTTACATTATTCTCCACAAATTTCAATAATTATAGACCAGTTGTAAGCGTAAAAAGGTTATCTAGTACGGAAATAATAGATCTTTGTGCTGATAAATAAATACTTACAATTTTTTGTTTACAGTCGTTCTTCGATGTTTCAGTGAAGACATTGAAACTTAAATGGAAGAACGTGCGAGATAATTTCATAAAAGTATCGAGGGGTGGATATGCTGTTAAGAAGAAGAAAAAGTACATATGGTGGGATGCTCTTACTTTTCTACAAAACACCTCTGGAAATGGGTAAATATATACCTAGATGGTATTGCTAACAATCAACCTTCCACCAGGCACACCCTAACTATAATGTTACACAAACAGGCGCGAGTATCTCTCAGATACCTTCCATCAGCTTAGATACCATCCTAGTTCACGGGGACCTAAATTAACAATGAAATAACGATATTAAACACAAATAAGTTTGGCAAAAATATCACGTTTTAGAACAAGCAAGAAGGTCGTTTAATGTCTTCTTCTCTTGTATAAGAAATGTACTAGATTGGCACTTGCATTGCATCAATTGCATAGATAAAGTCAAAAGTAGATGAAGACTGGTCTTCTTGAGCATTAAAAGTAATTTGAAAAATACGCCGGGATTATAAAGTTGAATAGCAAATAAATTTAAAAATATGGAAATTCAAACAGTTAATTCATATTAGGAAGTAGAATAATGAAGAATCAGTCAAATCTCTTGAGTTGTATCATGTCTGTTATAAACATTTTACCAACATATGACTGAAAAACCCCGATTAGAATGCTTTTCTTCCCTGTCAAACAAGGTCTGCATCGTTTTTCGCAAGGCTGTTCTTGTTGGTCCTGATTTTGAGATTTAGCTTTTCTTCTGAGAAACTTGGACGATATTTAGTAACTGTGACATAAAGTGCAAGACATAATAAGACTGTTAAAAAAGAAGAGAAAACCGGTTTCTGTTAGGTAAATGAAAAATACGCTGGTATTGAAGGGCCAGGTGTACAGTAGTCCGTTTAAACAGACCATCACTTAAACACTGTTTATCACAGAACTCTGAACGACGAATCTCTTTGCAAGACATAATAAGACTATTACAAAATAAGAGAAAACAGGTTTCTGTTAGGTAAATGAAAAATACGCTGGTATCGAAGGGCCAGGTGTACAGTAGCCCGTTTAAACAGACCATGAGTTAAACACTGTTTATCACAGAACTCTGTTTAAACGACTTTAGAATGTTGTACATTCTCTTATGAGTGCTGTTTAGCATGGTAAGCCACCTTCCTACCATGTTTTGATGGCGCGAAGAGGCGTCAGAAACAGTTTTAACGTTCAAGCTGAAGTACCCCTTTCTGTTTCTGTACAACTTTGCATATCTATGCCTTCAGGTGAAATTATCCTGACGTGGATGCAATTAATAGCACCAACACACCTGGGGAATCTATATTTTGTATAGAATTCTACCATCACTATTTCGGTTTCTTTTCTGGGTACCTAGGTCATATGCAAATGAGGCTGCATATAACCTAAATGGTGGGCAACCAGTCGGATACTTCGGCACCCCGTCGACCTGTCTACCCTACAGTGAAATTTGAGCATTCCTACCCTTATCATGCTACCTGTAGCATAATACCGCAACGTCAGCAGTAACTTGACGTCTGGTGCCACTTGGTGCAGTTTCCTCGGACTAACGGAATCGTCTAACCAGTGCACAAAGACCGCTCACGAAATATACGTGGTCGTCTGGTAAACACAATTACAATGAGTTGAACGAAATCCTCATCTTCTGAAATATCCTCTCGGAGGTATTCCGTTAAAGAAAAAAATAAAAACATAATAAAACAAAACCTGGGGTAGGTAACATAAGACACAGAATACTACTTCAAGACGCACCTCTGGTTTAAAGAAAAAGCAAAATAACTCGGCGTTTAAAATTATGATCAGGAGCCAAGAATGAGCTTTTAACTTAAACACGCGATCAACATTTATCACAAGTTCTGAACAGACGTTTAGGAAATGTACAATTGGCCAATACAGCAACCTCTGTTTAATCATCGAATTAAACTTACTCACCACGAGCAATGGAACAGTGCTGATGATGCTGATGAAATACAGGAAGGTAGAGAAGAGGGGAGCCTGTTCAGAAACACCTTACAATCTTGTGAAAAAGCCTTTGTAAAACGCTTCTGCCTGAATCTCACAGATACTCGCGCCTGTTGGAAGGTTAAACACAGGGTTGCCACTCTGGGGTCCACCAGAAAAGTCCTTTGGAAGATTTGTCCTGGGGCCTGTTCAAAATGTCACCAGGATGTGAAATATCCTGCTTTTACTCATTGTAAAGTCTATTCAAATTTTAGTTCCTTGGTAGACACCCTTATTCAATTCCACATTTTGTTCCTAGAGCAGGAACCCGAATCCTTCTCAATTTTCTATACCTGGGATTTACACCCAAATTTTCTTGGGCTCACCTGAACTGGGCACCAGCGGCAACTAAACCACCTGAACTGGGCACTTTCCAAATCTTAAGCTGGTCACACACGAGCGTTCCAAATGGAGTGGCGTGGCACGAAGCCGGGCGGTATTGGAGCGACGAAGGAAAGGGTCGGAAGTTGGGGTCACAGACGATCACTCCACTCCATTGTCGCATTCACGGCTAGCATCAATAAAAATAATCGAAACTTACCAGAAAAATGAAATGAAATGAAAATGAAATTTATTCCTCCAACATTACAAGAACACATTTGTGGCAATGAGTATAGAAGAAAAAAGAAGTGTAAAACACTATTCGAATGATCAGATCCACTTAAATGACTAGAATTTCCCCACACCGTAGAACATTGTTCTGTGCTGTGGAACCTTGTTCAGTTCCTTCCTAAAGGAAACTCGCATAGAGTTCAACTTTTTCAGAACCACATCCTTCGTGGCCATGGGATCAACCGTTTTGAACAGTGACAAGGCTTTCAAGGGCCAGGTTCATTTTCACCTTGTCGTGGTAATACGGGTTTTCCACAAGCAACTGTGCTCCCTATACATATCAATAACCGAAATTACGAAATCGCGGTTTGAAGCACTCATTTTCGTTTGATGACAATGTAGTTCGGGTAAAAATCGTGAATGGAGCAGCCAAAGAGCGGAGACCGAGACCCAGTGTTGCCGAATGCTCATCATCAACTGAGACAAAAACGCGCGCGCTTCGACATACACGATCGCTCCATCGCGCCATCTGTCCGTCCCGCTCGATCGGGTTTTTCCACACACGAGAAGTTGGCGCGATGGAGTTTTGGCGTGGCACGATGGCTTTTGGATCTGTTGGAATTCCATCACGCCTCGTCCGTCGCTCCAATCATGATCGGCTTTCGCCATACACGTCATTCCATTGGCGCGCTACCAAGCCATTTGTCTTGTTGGAACGCTCGTGTGTGACCAGCTTTAGATAGGCAGGGTCTGCTCCAGAATTTTTACCAGGGGATTGACCACGTAATTTATGCAATTTTGAGATGCGAGCTTGCGACCATCCAGACCACCAAACAATACACATTATTCTGACCTATATGTCCAACTAATCTGAAATTTTACTAATGTATTGACTACTTGATGTTACGTATTTTTGAGATGCACATCAAACTATACACGAAATTGGAACACTAACTACCTCGGGCCCTTTTTAGCTGATGCCCAGTTGGATGCGCCCATTTTTGTCTGTTTCATAGTTTCTGGGACCGAAAAACGAATGTGATACTATTTTTCAAATTACTAGTAGGGTATTAATGTCTACATTTATACTCTGCGTTATTTAAAAAAAAATATATATACACTTCCAAGGGTAGGCAACCAAAGTGATACAGTTTTTTTTTTTGTTGGAGTTGTTACCTCATTGAAGCAATGGTAAGGCGCATCAGTGTGGTATATATAACTACTCAGGTGCCTCTAGTCCCAGTATCCTGGTATGGACTTGTGATTGTTAGCACCCCTGATCAAAAATCCTGCAGTAGCTGCATATTTTTATTGGACCAATACCAACAGTTATACTCATTATGATGTAATCTATTATCACACATCATTTCATTTTATAGGTCTTCGGGTATGACAGATGAAGAAGACGGCGATGATGAGTTGTCACACTGTGCTACAACAGTGTACATCCCATTGGATTGTAAAACCGAAAGAATCTCTCCTACACCTTCACTTAGTGAATCAGAAATCACACCAAATCATCAACCCTTTGCATCAACTTCACAAGCTGAGAAAACGCTAGTGTTTCACAATACGACCACGGAAAACAATGCCAACTGCTTTGCATCAACTTCACAAGCTGAGAAAACGCTACTGTTTCAAGATACGACCACGGAAAACAATGCCAACCGCTATTTTCTATTGTCTCTTCTTCCACAAATGGATGAGTTGGATTCCAACGAGAGATTAGATTTCCAATTCCACGTTTTGGAATTTTTCAGACAGTTACAAAAGAAAAGGCGAGGCGAGTATTAACCTTTCCCTTCCCTGTTTTGATCCTACTATGCATAGCCTGGTTATCGCGCTCGTTAATTCAATGGACCTTATATTTCCCTCCACCTTCCTTTTATCAACCCCAAAATCCTTTGTTTCCTGCAGTTTCAAGAATTTAGCTGCTAAGCTTCATCAGTTTCACATTGGTAAGGCGTATCACACAGGATGGCGTGGTCTGGCGTGGCGTGAAGCGCTCTTGGAGGTAAATTCAGTCTCCAAGCGTCACAGATACGTTTACTTAGCAAGCACCTTCATTCACTTACAAACTTACACATTGCAATGACATGCAATCAGGTCTACAGGATAACTTGCAGGAACTCATCCTTCAGATTCTACCTCTATGGAAGCGAACCGGCAGTCTGCAATATACCTACCTTATTGAAGCCACAGATCCTTCAGCACTTCAGCAAATATTAGCTCGTTAAACAAAACTTGTTGCGTAAATTCTCATTACCTTTCAAAACACAGCATGCAAAAAGAAAAGACGTTGTTGGTCAAATCACGAAACAACGCTACATTCAATTGAAATGTACATAATCTTTATTTTTGAAATGTAATTTATTTCTTTTTATATTACCAATAAAATTATAGTATTACACGTCAAGTTGAATTCTTCAGCTCCTTCATTTCTCGCTTCATTCAGCCTTCTTTAGCACGTTTTATAATGTTCGTGTGAACTGCCGTACATATGGCCCATATTCTCGTGACGTCACGCCTGGAGTAGGTTCGCGTTTCAGCCAAAGTCGGCCATGATACCGCCCTACTTCAATGAATCGCTCCTCAACCAACCTATTTCTCACAAGAAGTTTGCCGTCTCATGTCAACATAATTCGTGGTTATAAGGCCATTTTTCAACAGTTTTGTTTTGAAAAAGTATAATATTGTAGCAACACAAAGTTTCAATTCGACTAAATGTTATAATAATCATGCCTGCCAGCGCAATATTTGATTGTAGATTGCTGTCAACTTTACCAATCTAACGTGAACGAGTTTTTATTTGGACTAGGAGCCTACTAACTATAGTAGTTAATCAGTGTCAGAAAACTAAAGAACTTCATTCGTTTAGGCTTTGAGAATAATTAACCTGAAAAATAGTAAAGAAAAGATTATTGAAAATTCCTCAGGTTTCTGTACTGCTGTGTAGGTACTGGTGTGTTGGTTTAAAGTGCCTAAAAAAAGTAGGTGGGTTGTTGCTTTGCCGACGAATACAACCGCTGATTAGCAAGTTTGTCAAATATCGAATCAGGGAATATGCAACATGAATTAAAAACCAGCTGCAAGGAAAAAACCTTGAAATGCATTCCTCTGAAGGTAAGATTTCATAAAGACGGCATTGGCAGTGCAGTTATTGCGCGAGTTTTGCAGTTACGCAAATTTTATGGGCAAAAAAAGTAATTAGGTACCTTCTTTCGTTTTGATCAACGAAGTACCTACATGAACAAGTAATAATATACGGAAAGTATGTAGGTATACCTTACCTCTAGGTACTTACCTTTCCACATGTGATACAACTTACTATTCCCGCCTAACAGAGCTCTCATAACACATCCTTTCACAAGACCACTTTCACAGTACTCTGAAGATTTTTAGTTTCAATTGATTCAAAGAACAGTTCTAAAACTAGATAGGTAATCCACACCATTTTTGCGGCTGATGTCTGGATCATCTAGAACACTTGTATGTCAACTCCCCAACACATATTTCATATGGATACCCCACAGATTAAATCTTGCATTCGTTGCGTTTGAGGTCAACACCTGATGTAATTTGCGTACAATTTATCACCTTGCATATTACAAATAATGAAAATATTGACTCGGAACTAGGTGAGACTATGTTATGCTGTTGTCCAGCAGCGACTACAAATGGGGCATTTTCGCATATGTTTACTCGTCACCATGACAACGAGGTGAAATAACTTCGATTTCGCTTGCCTCGATGTAAGGATGCGCTAGTGTCGCAAGTCTCGAGAATATCACCCATATATAAATACCCACTAGCGATGGAATAATAGGTAGGTACTTAAATTCGTACCCTATACAGCTTTTTTCTTCTGTTATTCAAATAAATTTTACTAAGTATATTTCCCTAATTCCTATTTTTAATGTGCACATACATAACCAAACATAGACGAAAAATATAAGAGAAAATTGACAAAATGTTCGGTGAATTTATCAAAATGCAAGATGCAGGTTAAAAATTACAACCTAGCGCGATGCCTACGCTTTTTATGGGATCTTTCGCTTTCCACGTGCAATTCAGTCAGTATAAATTTAATGTAGGTGCTCATATTCGAATTCTGCCATTATGGAAGAATATTAGTAATCAATAAACAACTCAGGATGATATTTTACGTATAACTTATTCTCCTGTACAATATGAATTGGTGGGTGACATCCGTGACAGAAATAGTCACTCAACGGAATGCTTTTTCGTTGCCTTCGTCATCTGTTGGATACATTTTCTTTTATTATTACTTATAATACCGGGGATTTATCCGGAGGGTAGTACTGTGCTGTAAGTACTGTAGTAGGTAAGTACTTACTGTACTGTAAGTACTGTAGTAAGTACTTACTATACTTACTCAAGATAGCTATGCTGCAGTTAGTAAGAAAACAGCCCCCCCCCCCCCCTCTATATTTCGTCATCTGATTGGGTTTGATGAAGGGGAAACAGATTTTCACAGTAGATAACTCCGAAATAACCTATGTGGGATGGCAAAAACTGTGGTTATCGCTTCTGTCCAACTTCGTCTACAAGCTATAAAAGTCATATGAAAAGAGCTCAAAGCCACACTGGACGAAAATACAGAAAGTAAATTCCAACATGGCTTGTAACTTAGCGGTGTGTGCAACTGTGTTACGTAACATCTATGCACAATAATTTATTAGAAAAAATCTACTTCAAGAAGATAATAGCACTATAGTTACGGTGACCATATTTATCTTAAGCAAAATCGGGACGGATAGAACTATCAAGGGGGTCTGAAGGGTATAGAATACCCTCCATGGGGAGGACGGTCCGGGGGTCCACCCCCGTAAAAGTTTGAATTTTTTACCCTTTAAAAGTTTGTTTTTAAGCCTATTTCATCCATTCAAACATTGGTTTATTAAGAGCTTCGTATCAAACTAAAAATATGTAATATTCATTAAAGAATGTGGCACTAAGAATTACATGACAAAATAATTTCAAGAAGTTTATTACATACACAGAAAGAATATGTACCTTTTGCACGAACAAACTGAACTTCACGAACAACAGGTAAGTTTTTATAGTCAAATAAACAAACATTAATTTTCCAAAAAATGAAAAAATAAAAGTTAACAGAGCAGTCTGTTTACATCATTGTTCTTGTTATATTTTTTCACTAGGGCCAGGGGTACTCTTTTTACTCCAGTCGTACTTCTGCGTTGAGGAAAGTGCTCTCAGCAAGGAGTCGTCTTTTCTTATTTTGTCGTACATTTCAACACACGACAAAGAACTGTTCATTTGGAAAATTAGTAATGCTTTAACACAGTCAAGTGCCTGCTAGAAAATCGGGACATTTCTTTCCCAATTCGGGACCCCGGGACACAGGCTTTAAAATCGGGCCTGTCCCGATAAAATCGGGACGTATGGTCACCGTAACTATAGTGGCCATTATAACATTTTAGATCAACACGGTTCAATTTCTTAATTTAACGGCAGACTGATTGTATACTTATTATGTAGGCTTGGGGGCATACTGTATATCAAATACGAGGTGTTATGCTTGAAATGAGGGCGAATCGTCATAACCTTGGTCAACAAATTGGGTACATGGGGCAAGTCTACCGCAGCGAATCACTTAAGGTCTCAACTTGTGCTAACGATTTATATAATTATTATTATAATATATTATTACGCTTAAAACGAGTGGTTATCGCCAATACCTTACCCAATAACTTAATTTAGAAGGGCCAAGTCTACCCAAGTCAGTCATTTAAGGTCCTTCCTTGTGCCAACTATTGAATATTATGTAGACTTAACTGCATCCTTTACGTAAAACATGTGGTGCATTGCTAAAAATGTGGGCGAATCACTGACCTTAGCCAATAACATGGGTACAAGGGCAAAGTCTACTCAAGCGGTCGCTTAACTTGTGCCAACATATTGGACCTTTATTATGTAGAATTAACCGCATGCATCATGCCAAACATGTGGTGCTGCGCTGGACCAAAAATATTCGAATCGCTAGGATCATGCCCATATAACCTGGCTAAAAGGCCAAGTCTACCCAAGCGATTCGCTTAAGCTATTAACTTGTGCAAACTATTGTAGGTATAGATTTGTACATTTTAGCATGGAACATGCTTTAGCCATCACCTAACTGGCCACTAGTTTCACGTTTTTATATCACGAAAAACTGTCACACAAATTTTCTTATGAGTTTCACGTACACGTACAACCAAGCAGTTGGTAGGGAAATGGAACTTCCGCAATGTTCATCGCAATGTTCACATTCTTTGGGAAGCTGTCATTTTACTGAAGATCAGTAAGATATTTATGTCGTAGTTTTATATTTATTTACAAGATATTAATGAAATAATACAATGATATAAATGGTTAGTAAAAAAAATATTAAGCGAAGAATTAGCGTGAAGAAAGCATGTTCCATGTTTTAGTATTTTAGCCGCAGGATCAAAGCATAAAGCAACCAGGGGGTCCCCCTGGCGGGGTCAAGGGGTGGAGCCCCTTACGAGGCCCAAAAGGCCCAGTTTGGAAAGTTCTCCCTTCATTTTCAATTCGATCATAACTGGTTAGTAAAATAAGCTGAGTTTATGAGATGATAATCATCCATGGCTCAAAATCTTACGAAATCACTAGTTAGGATTACTCTCTTAAATTTTAAAATGAGTGCTGTGAAAGGAATTCTATTCCTTTGAAAAGAATTCTATAGTATTCTACTTTTGGAGTAGATATTTAAAAAGGACGTAGTTCTAGATTACTGTTTACGTCTATATTGAACAATGGAACTTGTAGTTTGCAACACTTCTATTAAACTCTTCAGCCTTTACGCTTAAAGCAAGGAGAAATAGATCCCTTTATGGACTCTTTCCAGAGTAGCAATGATAAGGTTGTATTCGATAATCATCAGAAACGCTTGCATACGAGTCTGCAACACATTGGGACATTTCAAGTCTTTAGTTGCAGACTCGTATGAGCCGGACCCTGGGCATCGTCAAGTAAATGTCCTAAAGCGTTTACATACGAAATTGCAGCTTCCTAGAGTGTAAAGATTAGAAATTTGCTTTAAGAGCCACTCATCTGATCCGGACCCTGGGCATCATCAAGTAAATGTCCTAAAGCTGCTACATACGAAATACTTAACCTACTACCAATGCTAAAATGCCGCTACCACCGCTTCACAAATCAAACCGTTCAAAGCAATATTCGGATCATCTGCTATGAATCAAATCATTGAAACACCAGCTCAATGAAATCATCAGAAATCAACAAGCAGTTGCAATCATGTTCACACACATTATTCAAATAACCATGCTCATAACTCAGCTTGTTGGCCACGCCCTTCGCAGTAGTTAACATAATAATAAATCGAGAGCTTTCGAACGAATGGTCAACGAATTTTGTTGGATGAAAAACGACGAAGTACCATTTCCCTAGCAACGACTCGGTTGTAAGCGGAAATCATCAGAAAACCAACCGTAACGCTTTTTTTTACGCTTTTTGTTAACGCTTTTTTCGTTTATGTGCCAAAGTAAAGACATAAAATGTCAATAATGCGATATTGTGAATGGTTAGTAAAAAAAATTATTAATGCGACCCCGATTAACGCGGAGAAAGCATGTTCCATGTTTTAGCATTTTAGCTACAGGATCAAAGTGGAAAGCAACTGGGGGGCCCCCCTGGCGGGGTCAAGGGGTAGAGCCCCCGCCGTTTGGAAAGCTCTCCCTTTATTTTCAATTCGATTAAATAAAACGACTTGACTTGGATTATTTTTGACACGACTCCATGACGAAATTGTGAGCTGAATATTGGTAGTCAACCGTTTTGACTTTAAATTCGAAAATTCAAAACATTTCGTTACAAACATATTTAAAATATCCCTTTGTTTCGCATTTAATGGTCATGACCGATCTCATACATATTCAGACTTCTCATCAGACAAGTTCATTATCCTTCATTACAACCCACCCTTGCAAACTATATTCGTAGTCACGTGTCGCGAAGATTACGCGCGAGAGGGAAAAAACAAGCCGTTAAACCTTTAACGAAGCCCGTTTCTTCTCTCTGGTATTGACCCTCGAGAAAATTGCGTCGGTCGCGGCCCCCCCTAAAAATAGACTCACGAAAACACCCGAAAGAAAGTGAAACGAGAGGAGCGACCTTGTCAGGTTGTCCTAGCATCTACAGGAGGGACAGGCGGTGAGTTGGAGCGATGTCCACGTCTACGATCAGATTTGTGGGTAGGCACTCGTATTAGTAGGCAGTAATTACAAGCATTGGTAGGGTACTTATCTATATGTACTAGCATTGGTAACTGTATATTTACTAGTGTTGATAAGTATGAACCAGAGTTGGAAGGTAATGATTACTTTTGACATAGATATGTCCAATTTTTTTTCGATTGTAACGATTTTCCAAACTAATGATTTTCACGTAAAACCCAGCCGTTGCTAGGGGAACAGAAGTCGATCGCCACTCGTTGGAAAGCGCTTGATTTATGTGATAACTGTTCACATCTCAAGCTACCAATTTCCTTACGTACCTGGCTACATTCCTAAACTAAGTTGATTGGACTATAAGCAATTTTCGTTTGGCGGCACATGATTTAGTTTGGCGATTTAATATTTACTGTCAACTGCTTGTTGTTGACATCATTTGGGGAGTTAATAACATGTGGAGGAGAGTCTAGACATGACCCGTTTTCAATAAGCCAATAACAATAACAATTCATTGTAGTGGCTTCTCTCCACAGTTATTTTCAACATTTTCTATTTCTAGCCGGTATATACAGTCCAAAGTTACAGGATTTGTTTTCAACTCTCGAGGGTAACCGCTATGAAATCCCTAATCAAAGACATATCCATGTAACATGGTATCTGCTTGTAAAGCAGATAGTGGAACTCTTTTTAAATTCCTTTCCTGTTTTGATGGAAATTCACCTCTGGCTGACACCAGCAACGGTCCAAAATCAAAATGCAGGCCTTTGATCTACAAAATTTCTTTGGGAGTAGGTAATTGCAATTCCCATTCCAATTCCTGTAATGGTAATCATAATTGCAATTACTTTTTCCGATTACATGTATTGGGAATTCAAAAAACCCATCCCCTTTACATGTAATCAGAATAAGTAATTGCAATTTCGATTACCATTACAGGAGTTGGAATGGGTATTGCAATTACATTTCTTGAAAAGGAATGGGAATTTCTAATGGTAATGGGGATTCTTCTTTAGCAACCCTGGTGTGAACTAGCATTGGTAAATATATGCTAGCATTTGAAGGTATGGACTACGTAGCATAGGTAAAGGTGCTAGCATTGGTGCTAGCATTATTAGGTACAGGATGTAGCAACAGGATGCAGCCTTCATTCCATTCGTCTCTCGATGCCCCGGAGAGTCTCTCTATCAAATACCAACTTCAAAGGGTGAACAGAGAGAATTTAGAATTCAGCTGGTCAGGACGTAGTCCGTCATTCCATTCGTCTCTTGGTGCCCCCCATCGGCTAGTATCTATCACATTGTAACTTCCTACAATGAATAGGAAATAATTTAGCTCACTCAGCGGATCAGGACGGAATGACTATTGTAGACATGTTCTGCACCCTCTGAAACGCAAAGAAAATGCAATACCCCTGTTTTCTACGAAAAGTTGGGAAAAAACAATAACATTGTTTTAGCATATTATTCTAAATAGACTTACTCGGCAACCGAAAGAAAATTAATGAAGTACCTACCGCCTACCGTTCATTTGCAAGTCTGATGATACCTAAAAAAGGTTGTAATTAACATGATTTCTTGGACAGGCTACAGGTACCAAGCAAGTGCTAGAAGCTAGACTATTTATAGGTATCAGTTAAATATTGCCTTTATCATTATATAATACGGGATGAACTGCAGTACGTGCCCCTTCCAAATTTTTATAGTAAGTAATTCAGGGCGTCAGACGTCTGCACTTGAAAAGCCCACCCGCGTGATCGATAGGTCCACGACCTCTGACCTTTGCGAATCATTCGCATCTCCATTTTCTCCTCTTCGAAGGAATTTTCGTTTTGCCGAAGCAAACCCACCGTGTGACCGCTACATTATTACCAATGTAGTAGAAATATTGTTTTCATTTATGGGAGATGGAAAAAAATATTTCAGCGTGGAATACGTTTTTATACTGGGGCCTAACAAGTGAAAAATGTCCCAAAAAAGGTCACAAAATATTGTCACGAAAAATCGAGACTGAAGGAGAGGCGGATCTGATTTCATTGCTACTTTTCAACCTACGGTGCTGAAATTTGAAATGGAGAATCCTTGGGATGTCTAGAAACGAATCATGAAGTCTAGAGCCACCCAGATCAGCTGAGTGAGATCCGGAGCTAAGTCCTTTGCTATTCATCCTATGAAGCTGGAAATTGAAATGGAGAACCTAGGACATCTAGGAACCAAGTAGAGAAAGAGATGATCGACCCACAATATGTATGCTGTCAAAAATTATCAGGATAAGGTTCAAAACGAATAAAAGTCCTTA